>JAWNPS010000288.1:12400000-13600000 GCA_035047385.1 Drosophila tripunctata
TAACAACAAAAGAGACATATAGTTTGATGATTAAAAGCATATAGCATTAAGCCGTTCAACTACTTAAGTATCTGCAAACAATGGATAGCAGTTCTTACATCAGAGATGATGCTTATCGGGACACGCCCCAAAAGCAGGAAACCCACTCAAGTTTCTGGCGATAATAACGATAAATAAAGCAACGAGCCAATGGCCAACTTAAAGGCTTCTCCACATCTTCAGTCTCCACTCTAGCTGCCCCACACTCTTCTCCTCCCTCTCTCTCTCTCTCTCTCTCACTTTCTTTCTCGCTCCCAGTAGGTTAAACAACAAAATTTGCCTGCGAATGACGTCAGAGAGCCGTAAAATTTTATGCTGCTCGTTTGGTTTTCCTTGGTTTGAATTTTTTGTTGCTGGGCTTTTACCTGCGTCCGAATATTTCGACGCCTTCGCATAAAGCGGCGAAACACTTTACACGGTTTAGTGTTACGGCAGGAAGAGTAAAAAGAGGAAGAGCACAGTCCAAAATGTACGTCAGATGCATACATAAGTATACTACAACATTGAATGTTTTGGATGCCCAAAAAGCCGAGCAGCACTAAAGACTCTGAGCTAACAATAATTTCATTAAGCCCAATGGCATCATTAAAATATGCCAAACAATCATAATGTGCCAGTCTGCCAAATGGTGGGGGAGAGGAGGGGAGAGTGCGGAGGTGGGCGTGTGCAGTGTAAAATGCAAATGTGTGTGTTGATTTGTAAGCTGTGGACTCGCATCAAGTTTAAATGATGGCGCATTTGAAGGCGACAGCTTGGCCAACAAAAATTTGTCGAGCACACAAATACAGGGGGAGAGAGAGAGAAGGAGAAGGAGCAGGAGAAAGAGAGAGCGAAAACGATTTGCTTGCCCCGAAGCATCTTGGCAGCACACTGACACACATACGTACGTGCATAGATATCAAGTAGTGTGTTTGTGCCTGGTCAAGTATCAACTTCACATATTTGGGCATCTTTTTGGCCTAGACACTTTTTTTGTTGTAATGCAGGCGGTTGACGGCGTCATCAACTGCTTGATGAAGTGCAAATGCCTGCTGGGGTCAAGTTTAGGAGCAGAGCGGCAGAGCAGAGGAGAGCAAGAGAGACAGCTACATAGTTGTCTGTGTGTACTTTTTTCTCCTCTTTTTTTTTTCATTTTGTGCCGCCTGTCTCTGTGTGTGTTTGTGTGTCTGTCTGGGCACAGCAGCCGAAAAGTATGCAAGCTAAAATGATAGAATCAACGAAGCAAATGTAGAAGAAAATCAATGATTCGATTTTGGGCCAAAAAAAAACAACAAACGGGTTCGCTGTTTATTCGTGCTCACTGTGTGTGTACGTACGTACGTTTGGCGTAACCAACAATTTGATTATGTGACAAATGTAAAACATGACAGTTGCCTTGTGGGTATTGGGCCAAACAAATTGAAGAAAATGTCGAATGTACCAAAGCGAAATAACCTTTCCTTTAGCATAGTTGAAAAGAAAACTGAGTTTTCATGCTGAAATTCATGGCCTGCTGCATTTGTAAAGACAGCTTAGCGCTTTTGAAGAGTGCTAGCCAGCTGTAAACACATTTGCAAACTTAAAGACAGACATTTAAGCGTTTTCAAGTGTTTGCTGAGCCGCCCTAAGGTAGGCTATGAAATTCTACACACATACTTAAGATACTCTCATTTCAGCCCTGAAAGGAATCAAGTAACTAAAATCCAATCCAATACTGTAGCAATTGATTTTTTTCTTTCGTTTTTACTTGAAATAAACTCAAATAATTTGGTTTAACTTTTAATTTCACTCTCGATAGGCAATTTGTGACAATATATTATATATATAATTTATATATTGTGTGTACTTTTCTGATGTGCGCGACGCGACGACGTTAGCAACAGCAAAAAGTAAGCGAGGGGCAAAAAAAAAGGCGAAGCTTTTTTTTTATTTATTTATTTGATTTTCTTTTTTTTTTGGGTTTTTTTTATGTTTTTTTCACGTTTTTTTTCGAATTTCTTCCGCACGGCACTTCCAGACAGGCGAGCAGCCACGGCGCGAGTGTTGCGACAGGACGACAACGACGACGTCGACGAATGTCGACGCAGGGATATTTTCACACACAAACACACATACAGAATTTGTATAATATATATATTTGTGTGGGTCTGCCCGCTGTTCAATGTCAGGTGACGCAGGCAACAGCAAAGTCAGCACCGGATGCCTTTTAAAGTTGCTGCTGTCGCTGCTGCTGCTGCTGATGTCGCTGCTGCTCCTGCACTTGCGCTCAATTTCATATACTTTGAAACTTTGGCAGCCGCCTTGGAAATTGCCAAACGCCGGCGCAGCATTGCCATCAGTTTTAGGTTGAGTAACTCAAAAGCCAACACTCAGTTGGCAATGCTGTGTGTTGGACGCAGCTCAGCTGTTGTTTTTTTTTAACGCCTGTCAAGGGAAATTATGCTCACTTACTCTCTCTCTCTCTCTCTCTCTCTCTGACGGTGTGCCTGCGTGCGAGTGTGTGTGTGCAGTGCTCCACCACGCACTCACTCACTCACTCACTCACTCACTCACTTACTCACTCTCTTTACTATAGATGGCGCTCTTTCATAGCAGCACTCAACTTTTGTATCGACCTTATGCCTGGGTAAAGTTTATTTGCGTATGTGTGTGTGTGTGTGTTAGGGGGCAGCGTTGCCATATTGCAGGCGCATAAATTATAACGACAGGCAGAGAGCAGATAAAGAGAGAGAGCAGAGCAAAAGAGAGTGCAAAGGGGGCAGGACGCTTCATTGTTAGCCGGAGATGAAACCGGAAGGTAGAACACACACAAAACACAAGGCAACCAAAACAACGGCTTATAAAAATGCCAGCCACACACTCACACACGGACATTTACTAATCAACACAGCAGCAGCAGCAGCAACAGTAAAAACAACAACAGCAACAACAACAAACTGTAGCAATAACAATAACTACACAAGCACAAACATGTATGTAAAGGTACAAAAACATCAACAGTCGCGTCTCGTGTAATGCTTTTAAGGCGCTTGTATGAGTTTTGCGGCATGCCTCATGTCTCTCTATGTGTGTGTGTGTGTGTGTGTGTATTACAACAGCAGCGAAGAGAAAAACCGCACAGAAAATGCTTTTAATACATTTTAAGCCGCATTTTTTCACACGTGGCTACAAAATAACAACAGCAACAACAACAACTACAACAACAACGACACCAAATCGTTGCTCCTATGTATATTGTAAACAGGAATCTGCAGAGTATGGCCAGGAAGGAAAAGAGCCCACAACAACAGCATCCTGCCGCTACAAACAAAAAATAGTAAAGGAATCAGCTAACAACCAAACACTGAAATTCAAAAACCGAAACTTTGCCAACTGCCATACGCGGTGGCGAAAAATTATATTTGCCACAGTTTTTGCCATCTACACTCAGCAACAAAACCAACTGTTTACCACTAAAAACAAACAACAACAACAACAAGAGCAACAAAACTACAATACAGTGGCTAAAAATCTCTGAAATATCGCCAAACTTTTCAATTTTCATTAGAGAATTTTGCATTTATAAATTGATTTAGCATTATCGAAGAACTTGATATGCACATGTGTTTCTGTATACTATGTCTGTGTTGTTTGCTCACATGATTTAGTATTGCGTTAAACGATTTTAAAGGCCGATACTTATGCAATTTTTAGAATCTTTTGACATTTCTTTTAAGAAAACTTTATATTTGTTGGAAAATTATACGATAAATATGATATTGATTTGTATTAACTGACTAAATTAGAGATTGTAGCTCTTACCATCACTCAAAACCTTTCAAACATAATGGATAGACAGATATGCGGGCAGACGATCACGACTATTGATGCTGTTCAAGAATATATATACTTTATTGGGTATTACACGCCGCATTCTACCTGTTACATACTTTTAAGAAACCCAATATACCCTGCAGAGGGTATAACTGGTAAGATACTACGACGTATTCTACAGTAACATAAAGTATTTAATTTGAGAAGTTTTAAAAACTTAAAAGCTTAACATGGTAATCACACATATATCTGGGTAAAGTGGGGTGATATTCATAATTGCGAACATGCAATATGTTTATATAGTATTCAGTTTCATATCATTCATATGGAAAAGGTTAAAAATTTAGATACTTTTCCCATGTATGTGCGAAAGGGTTATGAGTTTAAAAATATTTAAAAAAAACAAGCAATTTAAACAAATGTATTTGGTTAGTTCAACCTGAACTTAAACCCGCGAAATTTGAATTTTCCGCAGTAAAACGCCAAGAACACATCATTTTAGATTTTCTATATATGAAAACTATATGATACAGTTGTCAGATTCCACTGAAAGTTGGTCTTAATATATATAAAGCTGCCGTGCTCATACTGTGTAAGTTTGGTTTAGATATCTCAAATATTTTAAGAGTTCTAAAAATTGGTAAATCGTTTTTCATAATAAGTGGTTGCGGTGGGAGAGTGGCAAAAATTTAAAATAAACGGACTTAGACGGACATATGAACATACCAAATATGATAAATAAAGCTTTTAAAGGCTCTGAGTTCCAGATGCTCATACAGAAGGACGGACAGGCAGACAAACACGGCTATAATTGTTTTGATAAACTCAATAAACTACTTTTTACGTCGCGTAGTAGTATAAAAACTCAAGATATATGTTTTTATATTTACTTTTATGGCGAGGAAGAAAAACATAATGAGTTCCTAATATGTTTCTTATAAAAGAAATACCAAAAATAACGTCATTTCTAACAAACTCAAATTTAACTCAATACGATGTGAAAAACGATAATGATATAAAGTTTTTGTATGTATCAATTTAGCTTTGATGAATTTTAAAATACGGTTTAAAAACGTTGAGCTAGATTTTCGACACTATTTTAAAGTAATATTTATTCCTTTTACTGTTAGGCATTTGCTAAATATACTTTACTCACTTTGTGAACAACATTATTATGCACATATCCCAATGTTGTCTAAATTTTGTTTGCTTGTTTACAGTAATTTATTGTTGTTGTCGAAACATTGTGTTATTTTGTTTTATTTTCTTTTAATTTTTTTTTTTTGTGTTTTTTGTTTGTCATTAGGCAAATTTCGAAGCAAAGTGAAAACTTTTTGCGGCAAGCATAATTAAGCACAAACAGTTAACTAAGCAGATGGATGGGCTACAGTGTGTGTGTGTGTGTGTGTGGGAGTGGGAGAAATACTAACAGGCGTGACTGTAATATAAAACAGCTAAAGAAGCCGTACAAAAATTAAATTTGAAAACAAGGCTAACCCGGCTATAAGGGCTGCCTGCTGCCTGCTGCCGCTGCTAGCAAACAATTTAATTATAATGAATTATAAACGAAGCCGGCAGCGTCAATCGGGTCAAAAGGCGGATGTAACGGTAACGGCAACCGAAAAAAGAAGAAGAAAAAACAAACACTGATAACAGCTAAGAAGAGAGTAAGATGCAAAAAAGCATAGTCTGCTTATGGGCGCTTAAAGGCAAACATTTAAACAGCATGTAGGTGTGTGAGTGGGTGTAGTTATATGGAAGCCAGCACGAGTTAATTAATATTTTATGTTATTAACATGGTCGACTGCTGCTGCTGCCAAGCCGCCTGGGAGCCCAGTACCGGGACCAAAAAAGCCTATAGCCAACTGCCTACAGAATATAGCCAACAGCCAACAGCTAACAGGCAAGAGCTAGTGGCAAGCAAGGTTTATTGAGCTAATAAAGCAACGAGCATATTGTTTAACCAGGCTAAAATGTGCACCAAATTGCGGTTAAATTGTGCTACACACAACTAAGACCCGAAATTTTTGACCCATTTCACTCGACACTTACCACAAAATGGGCACAAACTTTGATAATGAAATTTGTGAAAATGAAAAACTTTCGTCTAGTTTTTGGGCCAAAACCACAGAAATAGATACCAATAAACTATATAAATGTGTGTATGTGTGTGTGTGTGTGTGTCTGAAACCCAACTGGGCATCATTAAATGCTATTTTAACACTAATTTAAAGTACATCAGATTAATCACTGTTAGAGTAAGCACACATGATTAACGATTTGAAACAACTTTCTTGCAAGAGCAAAGGTCGTAAATTAATTAACATCTTTATCAACTATAATTTTTGGGTATATCTGCTGTTGCAGCTTAATATAGTGATGGATGAATTGGAGAAGATTAATCGTTGAGTGATACTTCGATATATTAATCGACGAAGTATAGGAATCAAGAACAATATTTAAAGTTAGTTATGTGGAAATTATAGAAAAATCGAATAGTAAATTTAACTTGATAAATCGATAAATACCTATTGACGAACAAAAAATATCACGAAAAGCAGACACAACGTAATATCGATTAATCGATTGTTGGTAAGGAAATATCAAAATGTCAATTAATCGATTGTTGATACGTCGTATTGATTGCTGATTAGGCGATATATCGAAAGATACTAATCGACGAAAATTAATGACTTTACTTTAATAGAAACTGACCAGCAGTTATAGATAGTAATATGGAAATAGCGTTACATCGATAAATCACTTTTAACTCGATTTCTTGTAGGCGATATAAATATCGATGTATAAATCAAAGAATGTAGAGAAGCATAAGAGATATAAAAGAGAAAAGCATCGATATTGAAAGGTATCAATTGATGCGGTTATCCGTGAAAACAGCAAAAAAAAAAGGATTAATCGATTTTTGGTAAGTGGAAACATCAATAGATTTCAATCGAGAAGAATATTAAATAACAGTTACAGATAATAATATGGATTTGGAAAATAGCGTAACATTGATTAATCGTTTGATATATGTATATCAATGAATGAGACAAAAGAGCCATGAAAAACATACATTAATGGAATATGGGTTTGAGCCAACCTCTATCTGGTTTCAATATTTTAATTAAATGCAAAGCTTAAATGTAATTTTAAAGGTTAAAGACTGATTTCTATATGACAACTGCATTTTATGTCATGGCGTATGTATATAAGTTTTAATAATCAACAAACCCAAATGTTACACAAAAGCAACAATGCTAAAACTCGAATTTCATTCAGATGACTAGATATGCTATTGCGTTTCAAAATAAATGTAGTAAATGGTTCAATGGCTGAACAGTTCATTCATAAAGTTAACCCTTATAATTTAGCATAAATAATATCTTACACCTCAAGTTGTATGAAAGATTAAAATTGAAAACGCGGGTTTTTTGACCCATAAGTTCGAATGTCGATAAACACTTATGTATCTTCAAAATTTACTTGAGTTAAACATGCTTATCGCAGTGCAAACATGAATGTTATAAAAAGGTTTTTGAGAAAGATAAGCAACTTACCGTGTATAACCAACTGGGAGTCGTAATTCATTTCATATAGACGTATGGCTTCCGCCAGTTCCATGTTCGTGGAGATTGTACAAGGATCATTCTCCTCATCGACCCACTTGATGGTAAAGGGCTACAAAAAAAGACAATTTTAAAGTAATCTGTTTAAAAATGTTATTGTTTTTCATACCTGATCGATGGGAAAGCGACAAATGTTGCGTATTTCATAGCACAATTCCTCGTAGCTGATATTCTTATTGATAGTGGTAATGATAATTTGACCATTGTAGGCCGTCTTCACTGTAATGCTGTTCGGTGAAGCGGCATTATTATTCAAGCTGCCAGAGCCGCTGCCATCGTTCAAAATTTGCGAGGGCATTTTCTGCATTTGGGACGGAATCGTTAACGGTAACGGAAACGGAAATGCACGCAACAAATATTTCAATAAATTAGCAGTTAGTCTGCTTGTTGATTTAATTGACTAAAATATTTGCTTATGAAACATGCACACAAAAATCACAGAGCTACAAATTAAAAGAAAATGATAAATCAAAAATTAATTATACAAATAGATAAATGGATTTTGTAGTTAAAACTTCTTATCGGCATTTTAACATAAGCAGACGCTGTTAACGTACACAGCGCCTGACTGCTAACAGTTTAACAGTGTTGAGCTTAACATTTATCTACTTTGCACTCCCTTTTTGAGCAGCTTTCAGTTATGTTAAAAGCACAACTCCTCTTTGTCTCACTCTCTCTCTCTCTCTACACTTTTTGTTGTTGTTAAGCTTTTGGGATGCGCCACGCAGCTGTCAAATTTGACATTTGTACCGGTTCATGGTCCATGGGGAGACAGCAATAACAACAACAACAACTGCATAAATAGACATGCCACAGGTGTTTGTTGTTGTCTCAACACACACATACTCACTCACATTTCCAACTGTATTGCTGTTGGTTAGTAACCATGAATCATTCGTTGCAGTTAAAGCGGCGAAACGCCCACAACAAAGTAACGCAATGAATGAAAAATGTAATTAGAACACAACATTGTTTCGTTTACTTATTGCGCAAAAACACTATTTAATTAACGTCGTGCATTGACCAACTTTAAAAACAGGCAAAAGCAAAAGGCAAAGCCAACAAATGCCAAAGCGTAGAGGCAAACGACAGAGACAACCTGTTTTTTCTTTTTGTTTTTTTGCTTTTCTTTTACCTTCTTTTCTGCTTAATGCTCATTTGCATTTTAGATCGCGAATTTCTATTTGCTGCCAATTTTTTTTTCCCAACAGTAGACAATACCAACTGTGAATTTATTTAATTTCACCTCATTATGCTTACTTTTTATACTCTGGTTGTGTTAATTTGTTTAACCAAAAATGCCGCACAAAGCAATAGCAACACACACACACGCAACAAACACACACCGTTACTAATGGAATGCAAACGAATCACGGCACAACGAACGAAGGTACGAAAAACGTTTAAAATCAATTGCAATTAACTAAAATGCGTCACACATTTTTTTATTGTAAACGATTTAAGCGCACGCAACTTTATTGTGGTTTGTTGTCAAAAATGTTTAAATAATTGTAACATTTTTTTATACAAATGCAACAAGTGTGACTGTGCATGCGATGACAAAATGCGCTGTTTAATGCAGAAAACTAGGGCTGGCAGTGCACATAACTTAATCGATAATTGATAGCACAAGAACTATCGATAGCTAGCTTAGCTGTAACGATATTAGGCACATTCCCTAACTAATATAATTGTCTTTTTTAAATTTGAGCAAACAGTTAGGCTACGCATATTTATTAAAATTAAATTATATTTAATTAATTACAATTTAATTAAAATTGCGTATAATAATTGAATTTTATTGCAAGCTGCAAGCTTACCACACTGCATATACCAAAAAATTTATTTTCCGAAATGGAACTACAGTGGCCATTTCCGCAAAATAATTTAATATCTTTTTTTTTAATTAAAGCAAACTCTTAGTTCATTTTCATTTAATAAACTTATAATTTATTTTATACACATTTAAATTTCATTAAATATCATGCTTCAAATTCACCACACTGCATATACCAAATCTTTAAATACCAACGCATTCTACTACTTTTGGTATTTCAAGCATACACATGCACAGCCACACTCAGTCGTGTTTTTGTTTTCTTACCGAAAGGTTCGAGCGAGTTCGCGTCGCTTTAACGCGCGATATTTACAAGCACTTAAAAAACGCATAAATTTGTTGAATTGTGGCACAAAATTAATAAAAAAAAAAATCAAAGAATGAAATGCTAATAAAATCTAAACAACGCTAAGGCAGCGCACACACGTAACAGCAAAGCAATTAAACTAACAAGTTAACTACAAAGAAAATGGCGGCGTAGCAAACAACAACAACAACACAGACACAACTACGTAAGCAGCAGCGTAGCTTAATAAACTCTTTTTTTTTTCCTCTGTCGCTTCTCGGCTGTACAAAAAAAGTAATCTGGTTTTATGTTTTATTTTTATGCGTCGCGCGCGCGCCACTTCTTGCTGTGTGTGTGTGTGTGAGTGTGTAGAAAATGTCATAAAACGTGCAAACAACAACAATAATTGATGCCCTGTTAAAGTTTAACATTTGTTTACTTTTGTGTGTGTCGTGTTTTAATGTGATTGAAAAGCGTAAACACTGGAAAATAGTGCTTGTTTTGTGTGTCTTGGTTTAACAACATTTTACAGGTGTGTATTTATATGGTATATGCGGTGAAATTGTTGTAAGCGGCTTTTAAATTGTAATTTTGTTACCGATTGTTTTTGTTTTGACATTCGTAGTCGTGTTGCGCGGCTGCTGCCTGCGTCGGCGCTAACGTTGCCATCTGTCAGTTGTGTCTGCTTCTTCTTCTTCGTTTTCCTTTCTCATTCGCACAGGAGCCACAGGCACAGCTGTTGAGCAGTGAGCCATTGTTTAGAGTAGCCAAAGGCATCTGCAGGAAATTGCTTTTGTTTTTGAGTTTTTATTTTAAGGACTCAAAACTGCAGCTGCTTCGGCTGTTGCTGCTGCTTTGACTGCTGCTTATGTAATTAATAAACCCAACACGTGTCACAGTGCCGGCGCATCAATGTTATGCACGAACGCGCCGCTGCTTACGCTGACGCGTGCTGCAGCCTGCACAGCTCGCAGACAACAATGGCGCTGCGGCAACTCTGGCAAAATGCTTTGCATAATTTATGCGCATCACTTGCGCCTGTTAAACACAAAACATGCTCTTAATTGTTTTTTTTACTTCCATTCTCTCTTCCATTTGTCTCTTGTACTCGACTATCGTTTGTAAGTACACACTCTCGGATTGCGCCATAAAGCTCATATAAATCAATAGAAAGCGCAGTACACACACACATACAAAAACTGGCTCATAACTCACTTGCTATAATGGGGAGCGACTCTCGCGTCCGCTCGCTCAATATGCAGAGATTTGTGTGGGAATCAAATGACTTGACGTCGCGTCGTCGGCTCGAGTCGTAACAGCTCCAATGAAGTGTTAGAATTGTCGTCGTTGTGGAGAGTGGAGTGTTGGAGTGACGGAGTGAATAGAGCGGCGAGGCAGCGGCTGAGCACATACTAGATGCAGTGCCGTCAATTTAGCTATTTTTGCAGCAGGAACAATGTAAAATAGCGGCTAGCGGAATTATAGCTATTTTAAAAGACAAAATATTGTGTGCCAAGAAGATGGAAATTGTGCGCATCCTTAAACACTTAAAGGTTGAAGATTTTTTTGTTATAGTGACGATATGTTTGGTAAAGAAGAAAAAAAGATTTTCAAAAAACATATTAAATTAAATCAATAAAAAATTTCATTTCACTAATCTAGCGCTTTTTTAAGACATCAACGAAGTTTTTGGCTATTTCTAGTTTTATTCAAAGGCCAGTTTAATATTTTTACGAGCCGTAGAGTTGCCAGCACTGATACTAAATGACATTTCATTTCGACTCTGTTGTGCGAGAGCGTAAATCGGAGAGAGAGAGATAGTGCGCGAACGAGCAAGCAATGAAGCCTTTTTTTGAAGTTATTGTTAAGCTCGTGTGGAGCGCGTGCTCTCTTCATCTCTCTCTCTCTCTATCTTTGGCTCTCTCAAACTCTTATTGGCTTATGCGGCAAAGCAAAGTGGTTGACTGCCTGGCTATGCACAAGTATGCGTGTGTGTGTGTGTTTTGGATTTGTTTGTCTTTTTTGTGGCACAGCAACGTGCACAGTGGTACAAACAACGTGCAAATACTAATTAACATTTTACCTTGAATCCGCCGCAATGAAACAACATTTGAGCTTCAGATTTACAATTTCCCATGCTAAACACGCTGAAATGCAAATGACTTACAAACAATTAATGTATTTACTTAGTTAATTGATTGACCGCCAGCGCTTATCAGATCAAACTTGAGCAGCAAATTGGCCATTTGTAATAGACTTTAAGTTACATAAGCTTTTCATAAATGTTCTTTATTGTAAGTTTTAGCTAACGATTTTTACTTTCCAGTTTATATTTTTTTCCACAGCGTTAGATCTAGTAGTCAGTGTTGAGAATCAGATTTAGCTTTTTTAAAAATCAATTGTTGGATATATTCGAAAACAGCGGTAAGCGAGACTTCTGGTTATTTTTGAAATTTTAAACAACTTTTAACAGTTTTTTTTGGTAATAAGTCGAATTATATTGTATTTTATGTAATAAATATTTAAAACAAAATAACAAAAAAGCATTACACAAGGTCTGGAATAATTATGCACTCAAGGCATAGGCAATGTGGAACGTTAGGATATTGACATTCATGTGGTACAATGGAAAAATGGTGTGTCGATAAATGTTGAAAATACATATATCCTAAATATGTTGAATTCCAGTTTGGCTACAATGAAGCTACATGAAATTTATATCTTTTGTATAGTGTAACATTTATTTATAATTTCTGATACAAGTTTCCAAGAAAATGTGAATTTTCACAAAAATTGTTTCAAGTGAACATGTATTTTAAATACATTAAATTTTTACTTCGTGTGAAATTTCTTTTATTATATTAAAAACTAATATTAAAAAATTTCGTACAAAAATCAGCTTTTTCATAACTATTTTTTGTCGGAATTCAGATATTTTTGCATTTCTTTTTAATTGATCTAACTTTTTATGATTTTGAAAAAGTGTCAGCACTGTCTACGAATTCCTTTTATGTTATTTGCATTACAGCCCCTGATTAAAGCTGCTGTTGGATAAATTCATTAAATTCAACGTTGTATTTAAATAGACCTACTACGCATTGGCTATGAAACCACTGTGCCTGCAGTGTACAACATTAATTGAATGCATTTCTCTCTGCCGCTGCCTCTGCTGTTGCTGCTGCTCCTTTTACACTGCCCTACAGGGAATTCTCATGTGTGTCTGTATAATCAAAAACTTCAGCTCTGCTTAATTTATTAACTAATTTGCCAGCGACAACAAATTGACATACAATTGTTATTGTTTCAATTGCAACAAATTGACTTTGCTGTGGAACAAAAACACACAATTGAGTAGAGCTACAATATACGCGCACTCTCTCTGTTCGAAGAGAGCGAATGTGCTGCAGAGAGCGCAAGTGGCTCTCTCTTCGCTGTCACACTCTCTCTCTCTCTCTCTGTCTGTCTGTACAACTTCAGGAGGACACTAGCTTGGAACTCGAACTTGAGCCGCGTTTTCAATACGCTTTGACTTGCGGTCGCTGTCGGCTGTCGGGCGCGCGCTCCTCCGCCTTTTTTTCGATTACTCGGTTCTTCGTTTATTTTAGCAGGCAGTAGCAGTAGCAGCAGCGGCAGCAGCGGCAGCAGCAGCGGCAACTTTTTGCGCTGCCTTTTTCATATGCTTTACTTGTTTTTTTTTTGGCCAAAGCCAACGCGCTCTTCGTATACGTGTGTTGGTGTTACTTTAGTGTACGCGCGAGTTTGTGTGTGTGTGTTAAAGAAATTTTGCACAGAATTTTCCGCAGTGTTTTTAAGCCACTAAATCAATTGCATTTGAAGCAAAAATCATAATTTACACTTATTTGTAACGTGTTTTAGTGTTTGCTATAAAAATTGTTGGAAAAATCAACGTTTTCAAATGGTAATTTGCATATTTTTGGCACAGTTGTTGTGTGTTGTTGCCAATAAAAAAAAACCAAAAACCAATTCGCAGATACACATATATGCGTGTGTATGTGTGTGTGTGCGTAGTAGTAAACGCACTTTTGCAAGTGGGTGGCAAATAGTAGTTGAGTACTAAAAAAAGTTCAATGTAGCTGTAAATGCTCTCTCTTCGCTTCTCTCTTACCTTTTTGTATGCTTATTGTTGTTGTTGTTAGTGTCAATGCTTTTGTTCGCATTGCTCGCTTTACAACTTGTTCGCGTTTTTTGACCAAAAGCGTTGAAGAAGAAGAAGAAGAAGCAGCAGCAGCAGAAGAAGAAGAAGAAGAATTGATGGCCGCTTTTGGAGCTTTGCTATACGCTGTGCTCCACTGTGTACGTGCTGACAGCCTTATTTGGTCTGTCTGTCTGTCCGTCTCTTCTGTCTGTCCGTCTGTCTGGTGCCATATGCGCTACGCATTCGTTTTGCATTAACCGTTAACTGCACGTTTGTGTCGCTGCTGCTGCTGATGTACGTACGTCTTCATCTCTCTCTTCTCTCTGCTCGTCTCTGCTTCGCCCACACATTTGACACATCTTCGCTCTGTGTCTTGCATTTTACTCCTACGAGCTTTTTATGGTCTCTTGTTTGCTCCGTTCTTGGTTGGCGTTGCCAGATGAAGAAACCTGAAACAAAACGCAAAGACAATGCAATAACAACTACAACTACATCAGTAACAGCAACAACAACAACAACAACAATGGCCGCGGGCAGCATAAACTTGTTTTGCCTGTAAAAGGGAGTTGTTGTTATTGTTGCTGTTGTTGCTGTTGTCCTCTCCTTTTAGTTTGCAAGATCAACATCTCCAGTTATCGACAGGCAGCGACACCATCTTATTTTGTTGCTGCTGTTGCTGCTGACAAAACACGCTACCAACAATGTACATGACTACAACAACAACAACAGCAGCAACAACAAAACATAGTCTTACACTGGGGCGTGGCACACGAATTCAAACCAAAAAAAAAAAAAGCAACAACAAAACTGAACTGAAATGAACCAAAAAGAAAATGCAAGAGGAAAAAAAAAACTGAATGCAACCGAAAAAGTTTTGTGTGCGCCTTGCATTTTAGAGGGAAAGTCTAGAAAACTGAAAAACTGTCTCATGTCATATGCAAAGCACCCGCAACAATGGCAACAGCAGCAGCAGCAGCACACAAAGCACGCTGATGTACTCTCCGTATACCCTGTAGAAATTTTAAATTAGAACTTACCTAACAGTGTTGTGGAAAAGGTTTAAAATGTTCAGAAAAGTTCAAAGAAAACTAAAAAAAATTTCTTTCTTTGTAGTTTACAATATATTGTAACTATTTCCGTACCTAACGTGGAGTGCAGTCTATAGTGACATCCAGGTGCACAATAGCATTATCTGCGTCTGCTTTATTGTTATTGTTCCTACCAGAACTAAATGGTTTTCGGCTTTTATGTGATGTATATCATTGTAGTGTGACAACATATTAGATATATAATTTTTCTTAGCTTTAAATATTTCCAAAATTCAAGTTTATTCATTACTTTTTCCTTAAAACCGTTCCCAATTAGTTGTTTTCAAAAATAGATAGACTTCCGGACAGGTAATAATTTAAGATATTTTCCGAATAAAGAGAAAAAAAGTGGATAGATCTCTTCGAAAATGAGTTGATATGGCAACACTAGTGATATATTTTATAGCGTTTAGTTCTATTAATATTATTATACTAAGCCTAGTAAACTTTGGGTTTTAATTTACTCGTTTAGGGGGTTTTCCTAGGATTTGCAGATCTTGTATTTAACAAAGTACAAGTGTCCAAACGTTTTCAGTTTTTATACAATTTTATTGCTTTTCGCTTCTGCTATCGTCCCTAGCGTGAATACAGTGATTTGCATGAAGTATGAAGCTATTGTTTGCTCCACAAACGAGCCTATAATCCATTTTTCCAGTTTTATCCAGGTGGACGCATACATATAAGAGACTTTTAGAGCTAGAGCTATTATATTTTTGTACATAGGTCCGTCTGTAGTGCAAGCAGGTCTAGTTTTTTTTTTTTAGAAAGTTGTATGAACTTTTTGTATTTAAAAAAATATCAAATATCTCAACTAAACATTTGCATATAATATAATAATTTTTACTATTATCAAATTTAGTTAGAATCGTGTAACTATGTTATATAGCTGCCATAGCCAAGCTTAATACCAAATCCCTATTTGGTATGGTTAACTTTTTATTGCCTTATCTCTCAGAATAGATGACTCTAATGGATTTGATATAAACTTCAGTACCGCCTGCTGTATTATAGTTGAAATATATAAAATGTGTGTTCATAAAAAGTAGGTACTTTTATCTAACTATATTGTTCTTCTGGCGGACCTAGCAATTAAGCTTTTAATTGGAAACCTTAATTGAGGGTCTTTTTAGCCTATACTAATAGTTTTCCCCAGAAACATTTCAGTAAGTTTTTTCAGAAAATACAATTTTAGACCCTGCACAAATGGTAATTTATAGCCTAGCCAATTCTTCAACCCTCTTAACTCTATTCAAGTCGAATCTATAGTTTCCTATCCGCTATTACAGGGTATCTCGCAAAAAGGCACTTTTAATAAGTTGCGCTGTTAATGATGTGTTGCCTGGGCGGTCCCTTTATCTATTGGTCTTAATGACACCCACACATCCACATAGACAGTTAAGCAGCGTTAATAAACATGAGAATGGAACTCGGTTCATTTGATTTCAGCCGACTCCAACTCCTTGTACTCGATTTCTTTGCAGGTCCACCAAGTCTGTCCCATAGAAACAGTATTCGAATAGGCGAGTATCTGAGTACCCATTACCCAGTACCCAGTGTGGCATATGAATCTGGCCATGAAGTGGTTAAGTACAGAGTCTGGTGGAGGGAGGGGGGAGGGGGGCTATCGGGGTGTATTTATCGGGGGTGGCTGAGCAAAACGACATCAACTAAGTTGATGTGCTTGCTGGCTGGTCTGATAGATTGGCCGAGTTGCCGTTGCCGTTGCCATTTTATTGCGCTCCATTTGGCTGATTACTCATGCCAGTAAACTTTAACGGCGCACAGCGTCAACCACAATTGTTAGAGCACTATTCGAACTTTAAATACTCTGTAATTAATGAAATTTGAAAAAAGAAAGAATAGTTTGGGAGATGGCTAGACTTCGAGATATACTTAGCTCTAACTCTGACTCATTTTCTCATTTTCTTTATCTATAAATAGTATTAAATATATCGATAGAAGTATTTAAATATTACTATTAAAAAAATTATAATTGCTAGTATTTTTACAGATTTTTGCATAAAACTTTTGAATAACTAATTAATAATAACAAAGATTTTTGCTTAAAGTTTTGTTCTTTAATAGAAAAGCGTAAAAATCAATTGAATTTAAAATCGAAGGCATTTTAATTCAAATTTCAAAAAACTTTTTGCTATGATAATGCTTTATAAAAAGCTTTAAATGTTCTAGCTCACTAGATTATTTAAATTCTTTTCAAAACAAAGCTATTACCTATTAAAATAGGTTAAATCGAAAAAAAGAACAACATTTTTTTAAATTTCAACAAATTTGTTACTCTATTTCATGTAACTTACTCAAATAAGTACAATTAGATTGTACATTTACTATATAATATATATATTTTTAGTTTTCAACTCTAAAACTTTCTGCATTAGTCTATTAGATCTTTTTTTCAAAGATCTTAGGTTATAATAGAGAGTTTTGCTTACATTATTGATATTGATTTGAAAGAGCAGGGAACAATATTTTAAAAGTTTTTTTCAGCGTTTAATGTTAAGTTTCTAAGCAATTATTAATTAATAATCTTTTTTTTTTAATATTTTTACTGAAAGTGTAAATCTAAAAAATGTATAGCATTTAAAATCATAATTTAAAAGAATTATGAGCTAAGAGAATCTTTTCAATTTCATTTATTTGTAATTATTCGATTTAATTTAGTTTATTAGATTCTTTGGACATTTTTCAAAAAGAATTCAACCCCAATATTTTTAAACTTTTACTTTTACTGAAAGTGTTGATCTGGAATATAAAAGCAACGAATATATTCAAATATTGAAATTTATTGCATTTAATGCCATAATTCAAACTAATGATGTGCTATAATAATCTTTTAAATTCCATAGATTTATTTTTAATACTTCCAAAATCCACTTTAGCCCATATGTCCATTTGTCGTGTAGTTTTCTTTTTACACTACCAAAGATTGTTACTAGCAACTGAGTGAGATTTTAGGGTTCTCTTATCGCAACCCCTTTGGAGTTGTATAGCATTTAAGCTATACAACTAACTCCCAATACTCCCCCACATGGGAAGCGTATAAACATAGCGGTCCCTTTGTGCTCTTCGGTGTAACTGTCTGTGTGTCCATGTGTGTGTGTTTAAAGCATTGCCAACCATAATTATTTTTAGTTGCTCAGCGCTTTTGCTGCCAACTTCAAAACCGCAAAACTCCGCTACAAAGTATCGATACATGGAATAGCTATGTGTATGTGCGTGTCTATGTTTGACGACAGCGACAATCAATAAATCTTTCAGCCTGCGCTGCTGCTGCCCTTTGTAATAGTTTTTTTTGTATTGTGTATGCGCGAAGTTTCTAATAGGAGGAAAAAGGCCGCCCAAGCGTCCAATTGCATTTCCAATCAGTTTTTATGCACACACACACACAAGCAAGTGTTATGCTCATTAGGATTACTCAGCACCCACACCCAACAACAACAACAGCAACAACAACAACTGCAATAGTTTTGCATTATTTACGCCAGGGGGCGTCCTATGTTGTGTGCTATGTTTGCAATTAAATGCGCAAGCAACAAAAACAAAAACAACAACAAAAAAGACAACAGCAGAATGGACTCATAAAAACAACAACAACAAAAAAAACTGAAAGGAATGAAGGATTAAAGGCGTGGGGAGAGGGGAGTGGGGAGTGGAGAGGAGAGAGACAAAAACAGAAAATGTTAGCCCAAAATGCAAGCCGGCCGCCGCCGCACAGTTCAACAACATCTGCAAATGTGCAGCTGGGTGAACGGGGTGTGTGTGTGTGGGTGACAACAACAGCAAACCGTAATAACAATGACAACAACAGCAACAACAATAAGGAATGGCAACCCACATTTGTGTATCGTTCGCTGTTTGATATTACTACCCTACTACAACTCTGCGCTGCGCTGCTCTGGCTCTGCGCGTTCTCTCTCGCTCTCCCTCTCTCTTTCGCTTTTTGGTCTCTCCCGCACGCCACATCGGCTGCAGTTTTTCGTTAATTTTCGTTTCACATCGCATACATAAAAATTCATTAAAGACAGTCGTCGTCGTCGTTGTCGTCGTCGTTGACTGTCGACGGTCTTGTAAATGAAATTTACTACTGCCACCGTTTTGCGTGTTGTTGTTTTTTTGCGCTGCTCTGCTTTAGCTGCGCTTCGTTTCTGTTCGCTTTTTCGTACAACTCCCACACACACGTATGTACGTTATGAAATTTTGGCACCTGCTTCTGTCTTCTGATTCGTTACTCTCGCTCTGTGTGTGAGCATCGAGTACTTAATCGAACAGGTGGCTGCTGTTGCAGTTCAGTTGAGTTATCGATAAATGCTCTAGAGAGTTAATCGTTTTTAAGAATTAACTGTTTCACTAGAAGCAGCAGCACTACAATTTAAAGCTGCTTTCTGTATATTAGCAACTAGCTAGCTACTACTATATATTGCTTCCAAGTATTTTGCGGCTTTTGTTCTCATTCTCTTGTTCATGTTAATGACATGCCCATGCAACAACAACAACAGCAACGGCAACGGCCCTGTTCGTGACTTCTGCCCAGATTTACGCTTACCGCTTACCGACTGCTGACTGCTACGGACTGCGGATTGCCGCCTGCCTCTGCATTTTTCAAGTGTATTATGACGTAGCCGCCTAGACAAATCAGAACCCACAGACGACACCCAAATGCAGCCCACAGTCAACGAACTTTGACATCGTTTCTCTCTCTCTCTCTCTCTCTTTCACTTCTAGATATCTCGCTCACGCCCTAGTCGCTTGGTTAGCTTCTAGTAGTAGTTGTGTGTTTTTGTGAATGAAATTTGTAATACGATGCTGCGGCAGCACAGTGGGTCAACTTGCAATCACTTTTAAGACAATAAAGATTATGTAGATAAATGATAAATAACTTTATTGAACGAAAAAGCTAAATTTCCATTAATCTAAGTCAGTGTTTAACTTTTTAAACAATTCAAAGTCTTAAGTCTCAGTTTGCTTTGTTCCACAGAGACAGTGACACAACCGCATTCCTTAGATTTATTTATGTAAATTTAGTTTTGAAGAACAAAGATACATTACTTCGAGTAAGCGCAGTGATTCACCTTTATTTATCTGATATGTGTATTTTAACAAACTTTATATTATTATCTTTAAAGATGGGAGAGAATAACGTTAATAAATTTAAAATTTAATGATGTTTTTACCATGTGTAAAACAATCTAAAAAGCACAATTTTTTTTAAAAAAGACCTGACTTTTTGGTCCTTCTTTTCAATGTCCTGATAAACTCTTATAGGCAGATAAATTAACTGCTAAGAACAATTATGTTTTTATTAATGTTCAAAACTCCATTCGTCAGTTGGAGCTAAAATAGTTAAAGAGAAGAAAATGCTGAATAGTTAATAAAGTTCTAGTAGTTTATTGGGTTTGTCAGAGGCGGTTTGTTTTTTAGTTGTTTTTGAAGATAATGAAGTAGTGTGCTTACCTTATAGAAATATAGCGACGAAATCATTTCTAGGTTTTGGATGACACTGCATTTATTAAAAGATTCTAGCATTCAAAGTACAGATGAAAAAATAGAATGCAAAACTAAGATTTTTAATAATTTTCATAAAATTTTGACAAAATTTATCACATTTTTGCCAGTCACTCTTCTGTTTGATAGATAACTTTAAGAAACGATTGAAAAATTGAAATTGCTTATGGAACAAATAACTTTATCCAACTGTTAGTAAACTGTTAAGCTATTGAGACATGGAAAATACTGTCCTTACTCTAAGCACCAATGGCAGTTACAAAATCGGTCCTTCTTTAAGGATACATAAATCTCAGAGACTATTATAGTTAGCTTTATCAAAATTGGTGCCAACAACACCAAAATACAGTTTGAAAGTTCAAGCAAACAGTTATTTTTTGTCAGCTGGTGTGTTGCATTGCACCCACTGTGCCGCATGTCGTGTTCTAGAGCAGTTTATTGACTTGCTGCAGCGTCGCGCGCGCGTAAATAGTGTGACCCTATTTTTAGCTAGAGAAAACGAAAATTTATGCCCAATTATGCAGATTTTCACTGCACACACACCATACTCCACATCTGCTGCACATCTGTGTGTGCAGTGTTTCCCTGTTCCCTTTTATGTTCTGCTTTTGTTTATTTTTTTGTTGCCTTTTGCAGGAGTTGCCACAGTTTATTTGGCCAGAGCGGCCAGCAGAAATAGAAGCGCGAAATGCATCGCTCCTTGAAGCCGCACACATCGACGGCACAAGCTAAGAAGGTACAGCCGCCGACAATACCGGGTGATCCGCCAGCGTCGCCCTTATCGCCCCTGGGAGGGCATCATCATACGGCCCAGATACCGCTCTATAGGCTGAGCGGACCCTTGCGACATCATCATCAGCATCAGCATCAGCAACTGGACGATGGCATTTGCAGCATGAGTGGCAGCAGCATTGTATCATCGCCCTCGCTGGAGGAGGGCGGCTTTAACTTGCCACGCGAAACGAGCGTTGCACTCCGCATGAAGGATGAGGCAGCAGTGGGTGCAACTGGTGCAACCGCGGGCGTCAGCATTAGCTCTGGCAGCAAACCGCCTGCAGGAGCAGGCCAGCAGACAACGCTGCCTCCAAGTATTGTGGCATGCCCACCGCCCGTATTTTGTGCCACTTTACGTGAACCGCTGACACACAAAGCAGCCGTTTACTATCACCAACAATTGGCACTGCAGGAGGATCAGGGCATTGATTTAACGCAATCACCAGGACGTGATTCACCGGGTTCATCGTCGGGCTCCGCAGGGTCGGGTTCACGTCACAGCACCGCCAGCTTGGACTCGGGTCGTGCCTCCTCCTATTTGACAGGTGTCTCCTCATCGGGAGCATCGATACGTGCTCCACTCTCCTCCCCGCGCTGCAGTTCGGTCAGCTCATGTTCCATTGGCAGCGTTGATCGGCAGCGCAATGATGAGCTTATTATTGATTGGCTGCTGGAGATGAAGCACGAGGAATACGCTCAACTTTTCATTGCCGCTGGCTACGATTTGCCAACAATTGCGCGTATGACGCCCGAGGATCTCACCGCCATTGGCATCAAGAATCCGCATCATCGTGAACGCATTAAGCAACGCATCGACAAGCTGCAGGTGCTCGACAATTTGCCACAC
The DNA here is from genome assembly GCA_035047385.1 of Drosophila tripunctata. NCBI lineage: Eukaryota > Metazoa > Arthropoda > Insecta > Diptera > Drosophilidae > Drosophila > Drosophila tripunctata. The sequence continues at coordinate 12,421,969 of JAWNPS010000288.1, forward strand.
TTTGTGCCGGTAAGTAAATAACAAAAAACAAATAAAAATGAAAGATATGATACGATACAACAAAGCAACGAGTAAACTAACCCAGCAACCAAGCGAGCGACCAGTTCCGCTTTTCTATCTAATCAGCTAAACAACTCGTGATATTTGCATAAAGTCAACTTAGTCATAAGTCATACACTTGGCAATTTGTCAAATTGGCATTAATTATCGCTACTAAAGGTGAATAGTGTGCTAGGGATGTGCGATATTCATAGCAGTCGCTAACTCGCTCTAAATACACTTTGTAGTAACTAATAACTAACGAATAGTTGGCATTTATATTGAAATATGTGACTTAAATGATGAATTAGTCATAAAAATGTTTTGTGTTTATTTGTAATATTTAAAATATCTATCGAGTTGCAGGAAAAGTAACGAATAACTACTGGCGAATCGATTATAACTAACGAATAGTTCGCATTATATGGAAATACCTAGCATAGTAATTGTTATAACATCAAACGAGTGGTAGTAAAAGTAACTAATGGCAAATCGATTAAAAGCAACGAGTAGCTAGGATTGTTTTGAAATAATTGGCATAGATGATGAGTTAATCGCTTATAAAGTAAACATGCTTTATTTGGATTATAACGGATCTATTAAAAATAACGAATAGTTGCGATTATATTAAAATATCTCGGCTAAACATACTTAATTTGTTTTAGTAACTGTTACAATATTGAACGAGTGACAGTAAAAGTAACTAATTACTAATGATGCTTTGATAATATTTGCGTTAACTTTGCAAAATTGGGGATAAGTTGTTTAAATATAAACTCAATAGATCAGATTTTAACAATTATTGTTATAATAACGAAAGAATGGAATAACTAAAAACGAGTGCTAAGTCGAGCAAAACTAACGAGTAGTACTGTGAACTTTGAATATAAAGAGCCATATAAAGAGCTAACGAGTGCATTAACCGAAATCAACTAACGAGTCGTTAAATAGTAACGAGCAGCTAGCAATCTAAACAGTTATTTTCTATTTTAAAACTAGATAACTTGTTATCGCAATAAAAAAGGTCAAAAAGCAGTAAAAGTAAAGAGTAAAATTATTTAAATTTCATGCTATTTGCTTTGAATGTTTGTCGTTGTTAAATATTTAAAAAGGGTTATTAAACACGATCATTCCCAACTTGTAAACACTCCAAACTGTTCAAAAACTTAACAAGTAACGAAAAATCTAGACTAAACTTTTCTGTAAACGAAACACACTAAACTAAATCGTAATGGATTAGTTTTAAAGTTACTTTACGCACGTTTAAGCTAAGAACTATGTCAATAGCTCTGTTAAAGTGTCGTTATCGGATTGATTAGCGCACTTAAGCTGATTTAGTAAAGCACACAACAAGACGCCATGTCTTAGTTAGCTTAATTAACCACGACTTAAATATCAGTTAATGCAGATATAGATGAACGGACAGACAGACAGACAGCGAGAAGTCAGAAGATCGTCTGTCATCTCTAGTTGCAAAGTTGCTAGCATAAAGTGTATATCAACTGGTTCGCTTTCTGTTGTTGTTTGTTGCCTGCTTGCTGGTTTTGTGTTTTTTCAGCTTATCTTTAAAGTATTTCATTAAAAAAGCATTTGCAATCGCGGTGCAAAAACTTGTTTCCCACATACTGAGGGAGAAGAGCCCCACATACTATAAACATAAAAAAAAAGCGCCGTCAGCAATATTGTATTTGTATTTTATTGTTAATGAAAGAATTTCGTTTAATATGCGCACACATTAATTCCCATCAACAATTCATTAAACACACTTGGCAACAACATAAACAGATATCAGAGAAACAAAAAAAGATTTCTATAGCTATCTCTCTCCGTCTCTCTCTATCTTTAACTGCCACCTTATGCATTTGACTGTGGATTAGTTGAAATATTACTCCGAGTTATTACGAGGCTAATTGATCGACATATTTCAAGTGATCTTTAGCATTGATCTGACAGATTAAAGTGCTATTTCAGGTGCATGTGCAACGACTTAAAGCGAGTGTCAATTAACTTGAAATATGTTAATATCACAGAGATATTAATCTCGTATACCCCTCTCACATTAGTCATACATTTACTTAGCTAATCTATATTCCCAACTTTTCTCAGTTTACTTGCATATTTAACACGTGACTCAGACACACCGCTGTCTTATCCACATTTAAATTTTTTCTTTTTATTGTTTTATTTATTTGCGACCATATCCGACCAAAATACGTGACATAATGAAATGCAACATATATGTATATCATACATGTCTGTTGTCTTATCGATATGCTTTCCACGTGCAACCCGAAACAAGCCCTCAACACTACTAGTTTCGTTTCGCATGCCCAATTGCGGTGATCAAGCTCTCTTAAAGACCCATTTTGAGAAGTCGGCGAGCATTACAATAAATATAACTGTGCCAAAATTGTAAGCATAATCGTTAAACGTGTCAGATATAAAAATGAACCAGGAAAAGCTACAAATAATACGAGTTTTTATTTATATAATTAGTAACTGTAGAAGATATCACAATTGTATTAAATTTTGTATTAAAAAGTATACTTAGCTTGTTGTAGTCAACGAGTAGTTCAACGAGTAACAGAAATGTAACGAGTAAAGCTAACAAATGCATTTTCGATTATTGTTAGCTGTAAATTGTATATATCAAATTGAACTCGGAATATACATCATCTTTAGTTATACATGTTTTCTTTTAATACATTCATTTCATTTATAACAGTTTTAACTTTGTTATAGTATTCAACGAGTAGCAATAAATGTAACGAGCAACGAGCTAACGAACGTAATTTCGATCGTTTTTCGAATATGTTGACTGTAAATTGTATGTAACTAATTGAACTACCAATCAAACTATTAGTCTATATATAATCATTATCGTTATTCGAATTTCTTTTGATATTCACTTTACCACTTGTATTTAAATCAACGAGTAGCAGTAAAGAATAGAGCTAAAAAGTTGTCAATTGTAATTTATTAGGATGAATTGAACTAATTGAAGTACAACCAACGATATATAGACAATTATTTGTCGTTACTCGTCAGTATTATGTTATTTACTTTCCTTGTTAACGACGATTATCAATAAATGTAACGATAAAAACTAACGAATTTATTAGTCGTTTATTGTGTCTATATATAATCTTTATCATCACCAGAATTTCTTATGAAATTTTCTTTTAAACTCTTCAAAATTAACTTATTTATTAGCTGTAAATTGTATCGCACTAATTGAACAACCGATCGAACTATCGATCAACAATATAATCTTTATCGTTACTTTCCTTTTGATATTTTCTTTAGCACTTATTGCAGATAAGCTATAATCTGGACAAACGATAATAAAAGAAATGATATAACAAAGCCTCTATCGTACGGAAACTATCGACCCAAGATCTCAACAAGTAGTGGCATTCCAATTGTTATTATGTATAGCATATAATCCGATCATAATATAATTCACATACAACATACAATTGTGGACTTCTTGCTAAGCTACAATACTACAATATATTGAAATGACAAATACGTGCACTGTACACAATGCCACAATAGTTCACGCCAACAATAATCCGCAGCTTTAGTTTTGGGTTGATTCATTGATTTCGTCAGCTTCTGAAAAGCAGCGTACTCCCTCCCCTCCAGCTTCACCTGTCTGAATACTATTTATTGTTAAATCGTGGGTTGTAAGCTGCCCACCTGCATCTGAATTTGCTGCATGAGTTTTTTTATACAGTTATCGCATCTGATTTGTATCTCTTGGATTTTGGCTTAAATGCAAACTGAAATTCGAACCGCATTCCATAGTTTCTGCTCTTAATTGCTTGTTTCAAATTATAACCTGCGGTTTTTCCCCAACTTATCATTAAATCTTTTGTTTTTCGCCAGTTTTAGCTATGAAATTAATATATTGTGTATATATATTTCATATGCCGATAACTCAAAGCGTTTTCAAGCTTTGCAATTTTTCAACTTCAAACTTCAACAAATGACCTCAGCTTTTGTTTTGCTAGTTAAAAATTCAACATTATGTATTACTTTGCTAGTTGTATAGAATTTTATATATACAAATGAGTGTGTGTATATGTATATATTTTATTGTTTTTTTCGGTTGTTGTTGTTTATATAACGCGACTTCGTGACTGTTTTCGCAAGTTTCTGTTGAGTTTTCGACTCTGGTCCGACACTCTTATCGCTCTCCAAGCACCCCATTGAGCTAAAAACTTTTGTTGATCTTGAGCGACAACGTCGCCTTGGGTGTGGCTACACTCTCCCGAGTGGTTAGTTTAAAGAGTTACTGAGAGAAGGGAGTTGCATGCGGAGGCACAGTGTTGTCAGAACATAAACAGCAAAAAAAATAGCTAGAAATAGTTGCAAATCAAATATGTTCGATAAAGAAGTTGCTGATTTTTTAAGATAACTTTTTCTTTATGCGCAATTTGCTTATAGTTTATAAAAAATAAAAAACTTCTTTTCTGTTCTATGATTTAGACAGTCTAATTCTGGTGACTACTCGACTAATTAAACTGGCGATCCTAACCAAACTAAACTAAGTAGTGTTTTGTGGACCCCAACTTAAATTTCTTGATTAAAATAATTTTTTTTTAAATTGTTTTAAAATTAAGAATCTGCTGTTGATATAATTATTTCGTATGTATATTTAGTTTGATATAATATTTAAATTACAGTAGAATCCAAGTATAGCGACACTCAAGCGATTGACTTTATGTCCGGAATATAATTTTAATTTTAATAAAAGTTAGTGTAGTCATCGAACTTTTGTCGCAGTAACGGAGTCAATATAACCGAATTCTACTGAATTTTGCTTTCGTAATTAAAAAAACATAATATTTTTAATAGGGAACTTTGAAAAACTTTGTAAATTTCGTTAACAAATTTATGAAACTTGCCAAAATTGATAAGAAAATTTGAAAAGTAGCTAGATTTTTAGCTAATAGCACTTCATTGAATTTTCCTAAACCCACGCTCCTAAGAAATCTCTAGATTTAGCTTTAACTATGTTGAATAAAATGGCAACACTGCTGACAGGTACTTACATCACTACCATATATGCATATACCTAAATACCATATAGTATCTCAGCATCTCAGTGTTTGATGAAAGTTTCTGCAGACGCATGCAAATGTGCGGGATACCCTCATTAGTTGGCATATTCTATAAACACAAATATACACAGATGTATACAAATATAGACAGTTTTATATACATTAACCACATCCACATCCAGCCACAACCGGCGCTTTCTTTGTCTGTCCGTCCATCCGTCCGTTCGTCTGTCTAACGAAAAAGGAAATAAAGCGAAATAACTCAGAGGCAATGCGTTCGTTGTACAAAATACAGAAAAAAAAGGTTATTAAACAACTATATGTTTGGTTGTATGTCGTTGCCAATCTCTTGGCCCGGCACATTCCCATTCCTACAATTTTTGTTAAGTTTTTTTTTTGTTTCATACAAAAAACCGCAATCAAGCAACGACCTTGACGTTGTTGTTGTCGCCGTTATTAGACACTCTTAAATGATATTTAGTTTTCAGCCTGACGTACATACTCTCTTGTGTTTAGCCAAAGTATACCATACTCTGTATATACTCTTTTGTGTAGGTATGTACTGCATAGAGTTTGTTGAAAATATAAAAACCAGTTTTTTGTTTTTAACGAATTTTGTTGTTTTTTCTTTTGGTCACCATCACTGCTGTTGTTGTTGTTGTTTGTTGTGGCTGCTGTTGAGTGTGCGGGTTTGTGTTGGTGTCATATCATACCATACCATACCATATACCATATGCTACCTGCTAATGAGCTTCAAAGTAGAAAACAAAATACATATTGCATGTATACATACGGCATATGTATGCTTATAACTTGAATAATTGTATACCATCCGTCGAATGACGTTAAATAAATATTGCTTTTTGATTATTATGGAAAATATGTCTTGGTATGCTCTCTACAAACATCAAATAATTAGCATCTGCAGACTGACAACGGAAAAACAGATTGCATTGAGCTTACTTTTGGTTGACTTTTGGTTCGATTTGCTATATAGATCAGGTTAAAATTACAGTAGATTCCGGTTATAACGACTCCGCTTAAAGTGTACGTCCGGTTACTGCGAGGAAAACTCGATGACTATTCAACTTTTATGAAAATTTAAACCACAATCCTGATATAACGTCGGTCTATTTGATAGAAATTATGGAATTTATATGACCACGTGTTTTAGTAAATGAAGCTGCCTATTAAAGCTATACAGTGAGGATGGAAATGTAATCTAATGATGGAAATTAGGAATTATATACAGTTGAATCCGGTTATAACTTAAGGGACCGACGTTATAATCGGCAGATGACTTTAGTCTTCATATAAGCTTGTGAGGTCATTGAATTTTCGTCGCAATAATCGGTTGGATGCTATAAATGGAGTTGTTATAAGCGTTATTTCTATTTTTCAATGTTTTTGTTACTGAACTTTTTTCTTTTATCTGACTGTTACCATCGAATTTGACACAAGTTTTAATTTATGACAAAATATCTGTTAAGTAGCTATCAGTAACCTTATCTGGACATTGAAAAAACAGGCCTAACTAATCGTTTTAGACTTCAGCGTAACATAACGACATACTTTTAAGTATAAAACTATGTACTTCACTTCAGAATATAATGCTAAAAACCGAATATAGTTTAGAGTATATAACTATATATAAACGGTAAAAGTAAAAAAAAAAACCCAAAAAAGTGACTAAACCTGTCACACAGCTGTGTACAAGAGTATAGTCGCTATAAGCGAAGTATTTATAAACGGAATCTACGGTAATTGAAAACCATAATAGAATGTTATCAATATGAAATGTACACAGGAGAGTACCAACATTTAAGCATATTTTGCGCAAATCTGGGCACATTTGATAATGAAATTTAAGATATATTCCGGATAAAACTTTGGTCCCTTGAGTTTCGGTTTAACCGGATTCTACAGTATTATTATAATTTATTTGCTTATTGAAGGCTTGAGGGTGTAACTTCAAGCTGTTCATAAGATTTTGAAATATAGCACAAAGTTAATGTTTAAATTTAAATTAAAACTAAAATAACAGCATGCTCAAAAACTAATCCAACTAAAATTGCATTCAGAACTATGCTAAAAACCTAATATACTACTTCGTTCTTTGTACGCCGTAGTATAAAAAGAGCAATTTCGCAGCACTGGTAAAGAGGTTATAACCCCTTTTAAAACCAAGAAAAACACCAAATTACTCAATCAACCAACTAATAAAAACCAAAAACTATTAAATGTGTAGAGTTTTGAATGTAGAAATCACAACTAACAAATAATAATAATTTAAATGTGATAATTCGCGGCGCCAAATAAAACAAAGTATAAAAAAAGTTTCCATTAAAACATATTGTAGTGCCCTTGAAGAGTCTATAAAACCCCAAGCTGAAACAGAAACAAACGAGTGTATGAAAGAGTTGCTAAAAGAGAGAGAGAGAGAGAGAGAGAGAATGTGTGTGTGTGTGGAAAAGAGACAGCTAACAGCATCCACAGCATTCACATTCACATACGCTTAATTAAATAGAAATCAGCGGCAATTTAGACGACGGCTGGCAAAAAAGAGCAATAGCTTCAAAAGTTATTAACACGTCACACGAAAAAAAAAAAACAAGAAGTGAACGAAAAATGGTTGATGATTTTTGACTGAGCTGTATTACATGTTGTAGTTATATAGAGGTGTGTGTGTGCAGACTTTGGCTACCGTTTAACGACAGACATCAACGAGTTTTATAGCATGCTCTCTCGCTCACTCTCACTGCCTGTCTGTCTGTCGCTGTTTTTACTCGTTTCTCGTCTCTTTATGTTTGTGCTTTGACGCGATTTATGTCGTATCTTATCAATTACAACTGATTAGAGCTGCCGACGCAGCTCATCAGACGTAGACAAACGCAATGTATAGTAAAAAGTATATAGTATACAAATTCCCTAGCTGAATCCATGCCTCCAGTTCCCCACCGCCTATCTCCGCCTACTACCACTTCGCTCTTCCCTTTAGACTTGAAAATGGTTGGTGTCTCTGGTATCAGCGAGTTTTGGCCTGGAATTAGTTCATGGACAATTTGTTGCTTCGCTGCTCGCGTTGATGGGGTTGACTTTAATCAAATGTGATTAGCTGACAGCACATACACATACAAACTGATCGAGTTTTCATTTCTAATTCGTATATTATTTTTATATTTTTACCAGGGCTCCATTGAGGAATGGCTGCAGCTGTTGCGTCTGGAGGAGTATATACAACCGCTGCTCGAACAGAACTACAAAACGGTGCGCGATGTCACCCAAGTCACTTGGGAGGATCTCGAAGACATTGGCATTGTTAAGTTGGGGCATCAAAAGAAAATTCTATTGGCCATCAAGCGAGTCAAAGACATTATCAGCGGCAAATGGAATCCCGGTGGCGTTAATGCCTATCAACAACAGGTAAGCATTACTTCATAATACTCGCTATAACCAAAGGTCCAAGTATAAAGTTTAGACTCATCATTGTACAAATAGTTTGTCTTTTTGGGGTGCGTCAAGAGATATTTTTTGTGTAAAAATTAAGTGCGACTTTTAGTACGATTTTATGTACTTGTTAAGTTTACTTTATGAATTGCTTATTTTATAGTTAAAGTATTACATTTTTCTAAATTTAAATGTGTTTTTAAAGAATTTTATCTTTAATAATAAACAATTAAATCTTTATTACGTTTTGTACGATATGTTATAGTTTTGTAATTTTTTGTTATTAGTTATGCTTTAATATGCAAATTTTATAGTTTTACTCTTTCAGTTATTTTGATTTTAAAATTAATTTATTTCCATTCAAACATTTATTTAAGTGGTTTTCTAAAATTTATTAGGTCTGCTATTTTATGTGCAATTGAATGTTATTTTTCTTGAGGATCCTCTGGAGATTTGTTTTATCGAATTTATAAATTTATAGTTCTTGCAGCAGTAACTCCAAATTGAACCGAAAAATTGGTCAACAAATAAGACTTTTTATATAGTGATAACAAAGCAACACAATGTTATTTTTCTTGAGGATCCTCTGGAGATTTGTTTTATCGAACCTATAAATTTATAGTTCTTGCTGCAGTAACTCCAATTTGAACTCTTACCAAGTCTTACCAAGTATTTTCAGCCGATTGGTACTATTTGGTACTAAAACGCGTATTGAGTGAGTTTGAATAAAATCGCGCAATAGACAGAAAGCATTTTAGTACAAAGCATTTCCGGCCGATAGCTCCTATGGCAGCTAAGTAAATATATGATATAGTTGTCCGATCAGAATGAAATTTGGTTTGCGCATGGGGCTTGGTACTAAACGTGATTTATTCAATATAAGTTCTCTTTGTGCTTTGTTTATATATTAATATTCCTTAAGTTTAAATCAACGGATTAAAGCTCAAATGTTAAACTGTATTTTTATATCATTTATGTCATTAATTTAATTACAAAAAAATTTAAATTTTATAAATGCGTTTTTATTATGCGTTAGCTTATGTCATACGCTTTTATTATTATTTAACACATAATTTCATAAATTATTTAAATTTTATGAAAACATTTCATTTCATACATCAACTTTTGTAAATTATTTACAAATAATAATTCAACTTACTTAATATGTTTATATATTCAAATTTAAAGATCTATACATTACTAATCTAGTCATATATTTTCATTATATTAAAGTCTTAATTTTAATGTTTTTTATAAAAGCATTTCATTTACCATAAACTGAACTATTATTTTATATAGTTTCTTTAATTTGATTTATTTGTTATTTTTCTGTTTATTTTCATAATAATTTAATGGTCGCATTGCGAAGGAGTACCCTCAACGCCAAAAGCCATGGCAATTCAATGTGCCCATACCGAGTACGCCATCTTATGTGCCAACGACACGCGTCTCCTGGGACGACACTAAGATCTATGCTATGAGCAATGTGAATGCGTTGGTCAATGGCAATGGCAGCCATGGCGCTGGTGGCCATAACCACAACGGCGGTGGCCTGAGTGCTGCCAGTGGGGGGGATGCCTATTATTGCACGGGCAGCAATCACGAGTGTTGCAACGGCAACGATGTGGTGCTCATTAAGGTGGGTGCTTCACAGGTGCTCGACAAATGTCACTCTCAGTCTGTCCTTGAACTTTAAGTGGCCCACATGCCAGATGCCACATGCTGTGTGCTACAAGTTACACGGTGCTTAACTAATGCATTTTATGGTTTACATTGCAGGTGCGTCAGCCACGCGGTAAGAGCCTGGAATCGCTGGAGGATATACATGACAACAGCACGCGCAGCCATTTGACCTTTAGCCATTACACGACCACAGATTATGGACACTTTGGGCCGCCAACAACAGCGGCTGCAGCAGCAGCAATGGCAGCAGCAGCCACACTTCAACAGCAGCAACATCATCAGCTGCTACAGCAGCAGCAGCACCAGCAACAACACCATCAACAGCAGCAACAGGCAGCAGCAGCAGCACGTTTGCTGGGCAACAATGCGGCTGCAGCAATGGCTTGGCGGCGTTCCTATGATGATGGCGACATTACACCCACCAATGATGCCACACGCGAGCTGCTCTACGAGGAGGGAGGCGGCACCTTGCCACGCCAGCAACGTGGCATACTACAGCGAGCCGTATTGAATACGATGCCGCCACTGGAGCCACATCATCACTATATGAATGCAGCAGCAGCAGCCGAATATGTGACAGCTGGTGGTGCTGATAACGCAACAGTAAGTTCAACTATCATTCAAGTGTAGTCATGATACTAATTGTATATCCCACTCTCTGCCAGGCCTACTTAAGTGGCAGTCCCATGTCGGGCAAGAAGATAGCACCAGAGCCACCACGTCGTCATTGCAGCATACGCAATTCGCGTCAGTTGAGCGTGGAGTCAACACAGTCGCCTCAAGCTGCAGCAGGAGCAACTAATCAGCAACAACAGCAGCAAGCACAGCACATGTTCTATGGCCACACGTGGCAACAGCAGCCAGGAGTGGGCTCCCAACAGCAGCAGCAGCAGCAGCAACCCATCTATGCCAACTATGCGACCATACAGCAGACAACAGCGGAGATACACTGCGAAAAGTATCATGACAACAAGTCGAATTCCAGCATTGATTCAATCGATACGATACCATTTGCCAACGAGAACACTGGCACCATCAAGCAGCGTCTGCTCAATCGTCAGGAGTTGCAAGCGGCATCAGTTTCAGCTGGACACCATGCGGCGTCTGGCACGCATTTGCATTCATCTAGCTCCAGTTCCAGTTCATCGTCAACCAATACAATTGCCAACATTGCGCACTCTTTTCACTCGCTGAAATCTTCCAGTTCGCTGCATGACACAACACTCGCTCGCAGCGATAGCATGAATAGCACAGCGAGTGCCGGCAGCAGCGCCTTGCATTTGCGTTCCCCAACACTGGAGCTGTCTAGCTGTAGTGCTGTGGAGACAGCAGCAACTGGAGCTGGAGCAGCGTCGCCTGAAGCAACAGCAGCAGCAAACGTTGCTGCTGCACCAGCAGTGTCTGTTAATACAGTGCCACCAAAAGTATCGGTCAATGTGCTCAACGATATTGGTAATATGTTGGCAAATCTAACTGACGAACTGGACGCCATGTTGGAGGAGGAGAAGCGTGTCGGTCTCAACATTGACAGTGAATAGAGAGTTGCACACACACATTCACTCTTGATACGAAAGCAAAGTTTCCTTAAGAAAAACACGATGAACCACGTAGTGTAGCTGAATTGTTTGTAATAAATTGTAGACGGACACAAGTTTATTCCTCAGTTTAACAGCCATTTGTCAGTTTAGAGTTTTGTTTTATATGTTTTATACATATATTTTGTTTTTTTACTGCTGATGTACTTTAATTTATTTGACATAAGTGGAAAGTTAACAAACAACTCGTTGCCAAGCATAATAACGAGTTAAAGTAACGAGTACAATCTTAAAGTCGCTATAACTCTTTGTGGGGTTGGCATCAACAAATGTGTTTGCATTTATAAATTATTTAACAATTTTGAAATCTATTGGACATTCCAAAATAACTAATCACCAATTAGTTGATGCCAGCTCAGTTATAGCGCAATTAGTTTCTTAATTACGATAACTATGATTTCGATTCGATATACACAACATTTAAATGTGTAGAATATAAATGTAACTACAACAGAAAAGCTTTTGAAACACGTATACTTTTGTACTTTCCCTATAAAAATCAAAAAACGAAAACAAAAACAGAACAGAACTTAACAAAATATCTAAACAAATTATGAAAATTAAGCGCAAATTGCATAGTAAATATATATATAGCATAATATATATATGGCGAGTATTTAGTGGTTTGATAACTATATATATATATATAACAAATAGCACAACAACAACAACAAAACACACAAAAAAAAAGCATGAACTACTTGAAAAACTTTTAGTTTCTCGAGTTTTAAGTTATTAAAGCAATTGTATTTCAATTCAGTTATCTAAGTTGATATTTGTCTTTCAAACATTTATATAAATATATATATATATATTTTAAATATGTATACAAAACTGCAACCACAACAACAACAACAACAAGATCTATATGAATGAATGTATCCATTAAGTGTTATTCCATATAAACTATATATAACAAATTATATTAAATATATATATATATATTATTATACATAAGCAAGCAAATACGGGCATCAATGCTATATAAAACGTATAGAAATTCCGTGGTATACAAACACACACTTCTATTGCCTTTCTTTATAATTTATCATTTACTTAAATAAAAATTTTTGTAGTAAAAAATATATATATATGTGCATTTCATTTTTATTTCTTAATTTTTTTGTTTACAACATTTTGGCGCTAATTAAATTTATGTTGGTGCGCATATCACACATTAGCAAATGATACTTGAAATTCAAAATTGAAAAATATACATATACGTATACATATATGCATATAAAACATACAAAAATATACATATATTATATTACTATATTATATAGAAACAAAGCAAATCACACAACAATGTAAAGCACATAATGCATAACAACAAAAACAACAACAAAATAACAAAATGATCAACAAAAACCAATAAAATACAATTTCATAGTATATACCTCGTGTTTTTTAAATATTTCACAATAAGTTTTCAGTTACATTGCTGCATGCACTGCAAACTTAACAGCACGTATTTTAACAGCATTACTCCACCTGCTCCTCGCTGTAACATTTTCGGACTTCAAGAGTTACTCAACACTGCAAAGCGATTGGTATTTTTAGCACAACGCCACACTATGCAATATGCAGCTAAGCAAATGCGACCACACTAAGTCTGCTTTTCACCTACACCGCGTACGGACGCTCCAGTAATTTTAAGTTAGTCCTAGCATTTATAACGAAAATAATAATAATAATATAAACAACTACAACAACAATAGTTCGTGTGTGTGTACAACAATTATTAGTGTTATTTGTTTTAATTTATAAAAGCAAACGTGATTCAATTCGTCCTCGTCGTCTCTCTATCTCGTAACACAAACAACGCAGTTTAACAAATATAATTTTTTTGTAATATTTTATATTTAATTCGCCAAATTCCCAGTGAGCAGAGTGTTTGCATAATCTTCATATTACACCGAAAAACACACAAGTGTTGTTGTGTTGCTAAATAAATTCTACGATAAAAGTAGCGTCCCCAGGGCAAAAGGGAGAGAAAAAATAAATGCAAGTGGAAATGCAAAATGCAAACTAATTGAAAAAAGGCGCAAATAAAGCAAATAGAGCAGCTGGCGACAAAAGTGAAAACTAATTGAAATTGAAACGTTGTTTCGCTTTGCATTCGGTTTTTGCATTGGAAACGCAAATTAATTGCTTTTGGATTTGGCAAAACGTGAATACGAAATTTGTTGCAGTGCAAAATGTCCAACAACACTGAAGACAGCGAGCTGGACCCGCAAATTCAGGTAAGAGAGCGCATACTAGAGCTCAAATGCACGTGTAATCCCCTCTCTGTCCCACTTGGTACCAGGCCGTGACAGGCGCAACAACACGGTACATACTGCACTCAGCTGTAGAGTTGCCTTGGCTGAATTTGTTATTGTTGTGTGTCTCATTGTTTGCATATTCCTCGCCATCTCTCTTCCTCTCTCTCTCTCTATCGTTATGAGTAAAAGTGTAGTATTTAATTAGTTTGACAGTTGTGTCGTCAAAGCCTTTCGCAGGAAGGTAGTAGCGTTAGTTTTAATTTTTTTTTGCATTGCGCTTTGTTTCGCTTTCGTCGCATGTTTTGCCTTTTTAACGCTTGGCTGCATTTTGTTGTTGTTGCTAGCAATAAAAATCAATTTTCATAGCATTTTGCCTGGTAATTAAACAAATTGTGCGCTTCCTTTAATGAAACTGTTAAATATTCATGGGAACCTGCTACTAGTATTTATCATATGACAGCAGCACAGCTGTTGTACTGTACTCATTCCCCTATCGCTTTGTCTGCTTTCTGCTCTCCTTCTCTCCCTCGCACTGAGCAAGCATCAATCTACATGTCCTTGTCAAGTGTATTGCTGTTCTGCTGTCACTTTCCAAGTAATTGCATTTTATGCGCTCTCTTTGTGCGTAATTTAGAACTCTCACAGTCATGCATATTGTATTTATTGTAAGTCTCTTTGTGTGTGCGAGAGCAAATCCCAACTTAAGTCCAGTGTTGCTGCTTATATAGGTGCGGCTGGCTTAAGCAGTGCAAGCGGGAGAGCAACACTACTCACATTAGAATGCGTACAATGGCAATGTCATGCATAATTTTGAGCAACATAGGGAAATTCCAAAACGCCGACGCAAGCAGATGCAAATTGTTGCCTAAAGCAAATATGAAATTGTATTTGCATTTTTATTTTTCTGTTGTTGTTTTTGTTTGACTTAAAAAGCCTCGTGCGCAGTTTGCATAAATTAAGTGACGCTTTGTTTTGTGTTTTGTTTTCTTTCTTCTTTTATTTTGTATTTCGTTGAAGTCGGCACTATTTTGTTAGAATCTTCAAATCAAGTTATCAAATCTTTTTTCGTAAAGTATTTCTCTTGAAATAATATAATGTCTATTATTATTGATTTCCCACCCGGCCGCTTTTTGTTTATTTTTAAACCCGAGACAAGTGGAAGATACTACAACAAAAATAAACGATATCAACAAAAGTCCCACGCTGAGTAAAATATTAAACAAAACAAATTAATTGGGTAACGAGTCGACTGCAATAGACCCTGTAATTATTGTGAAGCAACATACAGCAAGTGGATATTGCTTCACAATTTTTCAATCGGTGTACATAGAGTTTATCAAAATAAAAGGCCATTACTAGCTGATGGCTGTGATAAAACTAATTTTCAATAAAAGTCCCTCAGAAAAAGGAATTTTTTTTTATTATTTGTACTGCTGTACCTTTAACTTATTTCGCAAAAATGAAAGTACTGTCAAGTTATTCCAGCCGTAATATAGCGCACCCTTTTCCATGACACCCATCAAATAGTATTGATTTCGTAGTATTTTAATATACTCTTTGTTTTTTAACTAATCTTGATGAAATTTTCAGGATCATTTAAATATAATATTTTAAAGACTTCTGCTAGGTTTGAACAAAATACGATTCAGTTTACTTGTTAATATTGCGATATACAAGTGATTAATGCATTATATCGAAAATTTAATACATACTTGTATTACAATCTAATTTTAAGACTCGAAGATCTAGTACATTTACGCAGACAGACAAGCACACAGTAAATTTTTTATGTTTTTGGAGCTGACTGCTACTACCTATTACAGACATCATTGTTCTTTTTAACTAATTTAAATACCCTCGTCTTGTTTTTTCATAGTACAGGGTCTAACAAAATTGAAGTTCAGGCATGTGATTTGATTGAATTTTTCTATGTGTATGCTTCGAATTCTACGTGAAACGTACATATTGCTATTTCTGTTATAAACATGTTATAAAAATTGTTGCAAAACGAACACAAAGTTCGCTCTATAAATAATAGCAAACTATTGAGTTGGCGAATGCGCATGATATAATAATACCTGAATAAATGCTCATAAATATGTATTAAAAATTTATGCTGTCTTTTTGTTGTTGTGCCAATTTTAATGGATTTTCTATGTTTTATGCACCACTTCCGCTTATTAAGACAACGGTTGTTTCTCGTTGCCTTTTGAGAGTTTGTTTATCAATGAAATATTTAGCGCGTGCAATTTTGTTGCACGTTGCCTTATCACGCAAATTGAGAGAGAGACAGCAGTTACTTGGATTTATTGTACAATAGATTCTAGAGCAGCAACAATAACGATAGACTATAGACAAGACACTTGATGACGTCTGCCTGCGTACGTACGACAAGAGAAAGCATTAAGACAAGATAAAGTAAAGCGTAAATATATATGTAAACACTATGTCTTTATCTACGATTTGAACAGCTGTTTCGTTGTTGTTGTTGTTGTTGCTGTTGCTATTTGCGTTCCACTGAATTTGCTTTTTAAGCCAACCGCCACCCACTGTCGTCTCCCACACGCGTCAAATGCCAACACCATCGAACGTGGGGGAGTTTTTTCTTTTTCTGTTTGGTTTCTTTTCTTTTAATGGTATTAAAAAACTTTCGTCGTCATGGGTTGTATAATTAGTCAGTACTTATCGATGACACGATAAACGATTTAATCAATCTGCTGTTAAAAAAAAAATGTAAAAAAAAAACCCGTGGTAACAATAAAAGAGAAAATTACTGAAGAATTAATGTCCAAAATCCATATGAATTACTATGTTTTAAAAATTTTATTTATTTATATATTTTTTATCAAAGTACGATTCAGTTTAATGAAATGTTTCAGACTATGACTTACTTGATTACATTTATTTTATTTTATTTATGTAACAAAAACTACTTAAATTTATTAATAAATCTGAGTTAAATAAAATTTAATTATATTTTAAATTTAATTTTTACTTTTCAATATCATACCAAACTATTACCTTGTGTCTCTTTGATAATTTGACTACCAAAAGAAACATTATATACGTCCGTCAAGTATTATATGCTAATGACTAATAAACTTGATACCTATATACAAAGCTTATAGTATAGTTTATGAACTTATAAGGTAGACTAATGACTCCAAAAGTTTCGTGAAATAATACACTATGGGAAAAAAATAATTGGCTAAAGAAAATTTGTATTTATTTACATTTTCTGAGAATCGATAAAGTGACTAAGTATTATTTTTGCACACATAAGCACTTTTACATTGTATGTTTGAAAAAAAAATGCTTCAACAGAACTTAAATTCAATAAAATAAATACAAGTAAAATAACTAAAATAAATAAAGTTATATTATAAATATGCTCATAATTTTTGACACCTCTTTTAAATGGTCACAGTACATAACAGTATGTTTGTATATATAGTAACTATCAACATTCTAATTGAAAGTGTAATTGTAAAGAAAATTTCAAAGAAAAAGTTACGTCATCGTTCTCAACTAAAAAATTAATTGAAATGAAAAACTGAACTCTACGATTAACAATGCAATAAATGCTACTTTTTAAATTGCACTTGAAAAATTCAACCGAAGGCTACAGAAAAACGCTTTATATATTTAATATAAGGAAGTATAATAAAAATAATAAAACTACTACTGCTACAACGCATTCTAAATTAATAAATAATAATTAGGTTTATTTAAAAAAGCAAAATTAAAAAAAAAGAATTCCAGTTGGCAGCGGTGGGATTCGAACCCACGCCTCCGAGGAGACTGGTGCCTTAAACCAGCGCCTTAGACCGCTCGGCCACGCTACCAGGCGACCGAACGACGCACTAAAATATTTCTCATACTTGCAGTGAACGTCACTTGTCTGTGTGGCTATTTTTGTATGAAGGCTGTGACAATTGTGAGGTTGAAGTTTATTTATTTATTTTGAAAGTTGAATGTATTTACGCGCAAACATAATAAACAACTGCATTGTTGTACAACAGTGAGGAACTCCCACACAGTCAGTGTACTCGCTACTCGCAACTCGCCCTCGCTTAAATTATTTATCGCAATCGCACCATCAGTGATTGCATCTTTCGGCGTTGCAACTCAAACGGATGCCATTGCCTCATACACAGCACAGTTCGCCTCAATTTACAAAATTTCATAATAGAGGCAGACGCTTTGCTGCTTTCGAGATACAGATACAGTTGGTGCGATGTAGCGTTGAGTGTGTATCAGTGTATCTGTAATTCGGTTACACTTTCTGTCACTTTCTATTTTCATTTACGTTTCTGTTTGTTGTTGTCAAAGCGCAAATTGTTTGTACACTTGAACAAGGCCTCAAGGCACCTTCATCATCATCATCATGAGCATTATCATGAGCATTAGCATCATTATGCTAAAGCCGTCGCCTCTTCAATGATGCATAACAAAATGAAAACACACAAAATCTGTGGCAAATGTCGGCAACATTTCTGCCTGCGGTTACCGCACTCAATTTGCATTTGTTGTTTGCGTATAGTAATTTGCTTTAATTAATTAATTTTAAATTTCTATTGCCACAGGCAACAATTTTGTTACGTATTTGCTATTAGTTTAAATGATATATTCACGATTTGTCAATAGCAATAGCAAACATATTGCTAAATGTTATTGTCAAGTAGTCATTTCCGCTCTTTATAAATTATGTTATTACCGCTCTCTGAGCAGTTTTTTTAAATTATCTACTATATCACATACATACATATGTATGTAAGTAAAGTACTTTCATACAAACAATTCGTATCAAGAGTAATCTTATCAACTAACAGTATCATTAACTTTTTTGCTTCGAAGTTCAACTGTGGTAATACTTCTATATATAATATATACACAGAAATTAGTAATCCATTTTACAAATCGATTTGCCAATTTTAAGCTGGCATTTACATACAAAAGTTCTAAGTTCAAAAGTCAAACCGAACTTTGCCATTGTTTAAAATGCGTGAAAAAGCAATACAAAAGAAAGAGTTGATTATTTGACTTTTGAAACCCAAAGCTTGTGCTTTCATGATTCATATCAAGCAGCTGTCTCCCATTTTCTCTCTCTCTTTCTACTTCTTTCATTATCGGCTTTTCAACATCTTTGCATACAAGTTGACATAGCTTTTTGTATATGTATATTTTTTTTACTTTTTTTGAGTTCAAATCTTTTGGGTCTAATTAAAATTGTTTTGCTCAATTGCGTTTTAGTCAAGCTACGCTGCATTGTTGTTTTTGTTTCAGATTTAGGCGGCGTGACATACTCTTTTTTATATATATATATACCGTTGTTGTTGTTGTGTTTTATATAACTACCACTTTCCCAGCAACTTGTGCTAGTTTAGTTTTAGCTACCACATTCCATCCCCTCCTACTTCTACCAGACTTAAGTCTTAGACACTTTCTACACAGTTGAAATCTGCGTTAATTGCCTGCCCTCAATGCATACAGATATATAGTATAAATACACATATATATATAGTTATACAGATACATTTGTATCTAGATACACATTCAGCTGCTGCTGACGCACTGAGTTGAATGTCCTTTGCTGACTTTGCTGCTACTGAATCGATGAATATGGTTTCCATTACAACTCGCATTTCATTTCTTTTTTTTTTGCAAATATTGGCAGTAGAGTTTCCTCTTGGTAGTAGTTTGCTGCCCGGCGTAGTATACGTACGTAGTACGTACTATATGTACGAGGCCACCGCAAGTAGGTCAGGTCAGGTTAGGCTATATACCAAAAGTAAGGGTAGGCATTCGCAACAGGACAGAATGGCACATCACGCCATACTAGTTTGGCTGGCGTCATTTCAACTGTCTAAGGGAGTGCCCTCAATGGGTTCACGGTGAGGAAAAAACAAATAAACTAAAAATATAATACTATACAATACAGTAAATGTTATTATACACTGTTAAAAAATAACGATTTCCAAATTTGAAATGTAGAAAACTTGAAGAACGAATTATAAAAGAGCTAAAGCTTGTAATATTAAAACTTTTTTTTTTACGTGAAAAAAATATTTAAATAATATTAATTTAACTAGAATTATTTTTATTTATGCATTATTATAATCTCAAAATAGTTTTAGCACTGAGAATGTGATATAAGGTTTTAATCTCTGGGTTAGTCAGTGGTTTATCTGAATAGTGTTTTCCATCGATGGACTCTTCCATGATTAGTTCCATAAAAAAATTTGGAAGTGTATTAAAATATGTAAAAATTTGTTGGGGCTACAAACTTTAAACAAAAATTTAATGCTAAAATAATAATTCAGCTTATTTTACATGCTGAAATTTAGCACATTTCAAATACTCAAACCTTAAATTTATGTTGACAAATATTAATATTTATCGATATAATCGATAGTTTCATAGAAGGAATTTACGGCCGTAATAACTATAATAATAATATAATAATAATTTTCATAAAATTAAAAACTCTTGATATTTAATTTTATCTATTTATTTATTTTTTTTAATTTATATCCGGCACACAAATTTTTATAAATAAGAACAAATCAATTAAATAACTTAAAAATCTTTCTTTAATTATACGAAGTCATATCTTAAGAATATATTCTTAAATTATGTGAGCTAAAAATCAAGATCTGTTGTATATTTTCTGTTTTTGATGGAAAATCTTTATTTCAAGAACAATGTTATATTTTTATTTAATTAGTTGGCAACCTTTATAAGTTATATTGAGAATTTGTTTAGCTGACTCGAGGTCTGTTTTTAAATATTATTTAGTTATATTTTTAAAATATTTTTTTCTATCAGTGTTAGGGTACCTTGTAGAATTCTGTGTTTGTCTGCAATCATATCCCTTTCTTAGATAAAGTCTAAAATGTGTATTTCAAGCATTCATTTCCTGCATAATTATCTGCTAGACTGAAACCTAAAACTTAAGATAGTTTGTTAACTTTCACTTCCTTGTCACTTTTGCCTTTAGTTTTTTCCAAAAACTGAATTGTCATGTGTTTTTGTGTGTATGAAAAGGACATGTTAACCAGTCGGACAGATAGATAAAGTTTACACAAGTTTGTTTAGCTGCCTATCATCTTTCAACATGGCCAAATAGAAACGTCATCATCAAGTTTATCGCCTGTCTTGGGGGCGTCCATTTGTCTGCCTGTATTTGGTGGAAGGAAACACGTCATCTTTAAACTTACTACATAACATAATTGGATATTTAGACGCGCCTTTGCTGCTTTTGCTGCGGCTGTAACCTTTTCCCTTTTGATTTATAATACAGTCTGTGTGACTCAGGTTGAGACCCATTTTGGCCTTTCTGGCTCTAGCTCTGACGAATGCAAAAAAATAACAGAAAAACGTCAGCACATCGCGTGATTGTGAAACGTTACTAGCCAAGTTTAGTTTTGGGGCGGTTTGGGGGAGGAGTTCTTTACTCTATATCATGTGATTTTGACCCTGTTTAAGCCAAAATGCTTTCACATCCACAACAAAAAGAATATCAAAATTGAACTGACGTGCAAATCAACAAATCAATATTTCAATTTATATATATATGTACATTCAACATATAAAAGCGCATAACGAGTTTATCAATTTAGGGACGGAAGCGTAACATTTATACGGTATACGATTTAAAGGCAGTGCATCTTTAAAAATTTCTCACAACCACTAATTACTAAGTTTTAAAATTAAAATATATATGTTTTACAAATTTTGCCAGTTATATATGGTATATCAAAATTGTTGGCATGAGGTTGTCTTAAATGCATAGAAACTTTATCAAAATCTATTCGCCAGATTTCTTAAAAAATCTAATTATCTAAAAAAAAAAATTCATTTAAAAAGAGTTAAGTTTTAAAGCTTATCGATATTATAAAGTTGTCAATATTTATAATAATAATAATAATTATAAAAAAATTATTTTGTTAGATATGTATGATATACCAAAATTTGTATAATTTTATAAACTATAATGCCATACAACGTGATTAAAATATTTTCGCTAGGTTTTTTAAAAAAAGCTAAAAAAAAAACATAAGTTATAATATAAGTGTATATTAAATGATTGTTTTAATATATATATGTAATATGGGCATTTCCGCGAAAAGGTCAACCAAGAGTCAAAAAAAAAATTTCATTTCTTCTGTAATATAGAGTTTTTTTAGTCGTTTGCAGCTCATAGACAACTCTTTTGGTATTTTTTCTTTATCTTCTTAGCTTAAATACTAATGTAATGACTATAATTGTATATATAACTGCAAACAAAACTGCATTTTGAACAATGTCGCGTGAGTGACGTCGCGTGAGTGACCTAGAAGAATCCTTCGCAAAAAAAGGACAGACCAAATATTGAAAAATCATAAGTCTAATAATAAAGCTTGATATTTCTTATTTATGTCAAAAATATTTAAAGTTTAAAATTTTCACACAATTCGCAGAGTTTGCCGATTATTAGCAATGATGTCTAAAGTCATGTATATTTGAAGTCGCGTGAGTGACCGCTCTTTTGTGGCTTTTATCTCAAAAGATAAAAACTGGAGGCTCTCAATTTTTTTACCAATTATAGTAGTCTCAAAATACTACAAAAAATTATTAGTGGTGAATTGTAAAAAATTTAATAGTGTTTGATATATTTAACATTTAAAATTTTATTTTGCTTACGAAAGTCGTGTAAGTGACCGCGGAAATGCCCATATATAAAAATATTTAATGCATTCATGTTATATATCTATTGATAGGTATCAGAGCTTAATATATATATATGTATATTCATATGTAGACAAAATAGTTGTGAATAGTTTTAATGCATTATAAAATTAAAATTCCTTCGATTTTTGTGTAAATCATATTTCCTCAATTTTATTCACGCTTCTCAAAATTGGCAATAAATTGTTGATATTGTATTTTTATTTTCGCTTCTCTTTTTTGGCAAACTCTTCACGTCTGCGTTATTGAACTCTGCATATAAGGCAAAAAATAAACAATAAATACGCAAAAGTTGTGCAAATATTTAATGAATTTACATTTTTAACTCGTCTTTCGCGTCATTCCCAGGTATACAATTTACTGACAACAAATAATTACTTGTTTCTTTGGGTATAACCAAATAATTTGCCTACTCATAAGTAACTACAGCTGGGTTTAGTAAACACCTTGGAAGGGTCTGAGTTTTTCTTTTTTCCATTTTTTTTTTTTCAATTCAATTGCATTGTCATAAAAATTTTTATGATGTCAAACGTCAAACTTCATTGAACGATGGACAGAGGAGCTCATTGAACTGAAGGATAGGGTAATAAATATGGTGATATATGGTATTCAAGAGGTCTTTGCCTTCTATTTTAGGGCCGTTCCACACACGTCGGCATTAATTAGTGCGCTCACTCGCTAACTGTGCCGCCAGGGGGCGTGCATGTGCCAACTTGTTTATTGTTGCATGTTTTGTTAGTGAAAAATTGTTGGGAAATTGTACGGCTGCCTGTGTGTGTGTATGTGTGTAGTAGGCATTGCAAAGAAAAACTTTTAATTAACAACAAGCACTTTGCTAGTCTCAAAATGCCACAAACCTGTACCAGTGTGCGCACTTCCTTTGTGCCATTCAAATGCCAGCAGATGCCAGCTAAAATTCCAGGAAAGTTCAACTCTTGAAATTTCTGCAACGCATATGAAACTGGTTTTTAGGGGCCAGCCAGCCAAAAGGTACACATATACCAAACCGGTCTCACAGTCTCTCGGCCAGCCGTTTGTCTTGGCCTTTACTAAATCAATCAGCCTCCTCCAGAGTTGCCCTGCAACGACCTGCTTCATTCCACAGACATACATTTAAGCATACAACAGATACATACACATCTACTTATCTTCAAATAGCTGCGTATATCCGGCATTGTATAAAGAAATGCCCAGCGACCACGATAAAAATCAAACTGGGACAAGCTTCATAAAAGCTGCTATAAAAACGCTTACATATGTATCTACCTACCCACATACATATATATAAAGTATATACACGCAGACAAAATTGAGATAAAAACGAAATAAAAATGATAATTACAACCGGTTTTATTTTTCGACCAAAACAAATCAAAACAAAACAAAAAAAAAACTTTTAACCACATGCAGTTCAGCGATCCATAACAATGGGCGGTGCTGATCCACACACACACTTACAGCTCCGCCGGTTCCCAAATACATAAGGGAATATAATTGAATTAACATCAAACAATTTATCCCGAAAATAATGAGTATTATAATAATAATAAAGTGAATGTACATAAATCTAGTACTTGTGGTATTTTGTAATGATGCGAGAAACAATAATACATAATTGGACTATTCTTCGGTATTTGTAGAGAGACATTCGTAATTTACATTCATTTTTTGGAGCATCTATGAAACCGACTGAATCTTTCTCTTTTGTATGCACACCGAAAATAAAATACTTATATCTCAGCTCAAGCTATGCGCTTTAAATGTTATTTAACAGACCACTGTTAGTTGTGCGGTGCTGTTAAGTTGTGAATATGGCCGTCGATTCGTTGATAGTAGCGTGGCGCTATGCGTTGAGTTGTGGCATGTTATTATTCTATGCAAGAACTCGCGGGTTCGAATGCTGCTGTAGGCAAAGGGTATTTTCTGGGGTACATTTATATTTAGTATTTGTGAAAATAAGTATCTTTCTTCTTCTGCTGGCTTTTGTGGCCCCGCCCCTAGGTTTGCTTTGGAATTGTTGCTCAAAAGGCAATTTCATGTTCACATGGGGCTATAACAAATGTTTGGTTATCACTCCACGGAGCGTACGCGTCACTTCATTGTACTAGCGTTCGCTTCACTTAAACAGACTCTCGTTAAACAACATTACTATTTTTTAAATATTTATTTTAATCTTTTTAAATCCGAAATACCTACAATTGATATTTATATTTTCTTTAAATTAAATTAAATAAAATATTTTCAAACTGAATAGAAGATTTAATGGAAGACTAGATTTCTTCCTTAAATTAAAATGCATTTTATTTGAATAAACAATTTTTAATATTTTGCCAACTTTTTGAAATTTAAAAGTCTATTTTACGGAGTTGAATGTTTAAAAAATGAGTAATAAATACCTTTTATCCGTTTATTAAAAAGCATTATATTTTAACTGAATAAAAGATTCAGTAAATTAATTTGACTTAATTTTTCCTTAAACTAAAATGCATTTTATTTGAACTAACAATTTCTTTTTGTTTATATAATATTTGTACAACGTTTTGTTGCTTTAATACAACATTTATTTAAGCTGAAAAAAGTATAGAATAAAAAGGAATAACTTTAATTTCTCCTTAAATGAAAATGCATTTGATTTCAATTAACAATTTATTTATTTTATGTATTTGTTCAACGTTTTTGTTTTCTATGTACACACGCCTTATAAACTATACTTAAAATGTGCTCTTGTTTACAAATAATAATTTTTAGGATGATAAAATGCATCGACGAAAGAAATACAAACAAAATATCATTGATTACAAACTAGCAGTGACTATTTTTAGGGCAGCTACTTTGCTCCATTCTCGTGGGGGACTCTCAAGGCTTCTCTACTACAGCTACATCTAAGTACACATTAAGGATTTTAAACGAACTCGTAGCCAATGCCAAACTGGAAACCATTCAGGACCTTGTCAGTGCTTTGCTTACGCACAGGAACACAATAGTTTAGCTCGATACGGGCACGTTCCGCCAGCTTAACAGCTAATCCCATGCCATAAGCACTACGCATGTTGTCTGAAATAAAACAGAAAATAAGGAAAATACTTGAAAGGGGTTTCTCAAATCACTTGCCACACAACATACCTGTGCTAAAACTGTTGCTATTGCCCATGTTGTAAAAGAAATGCATACGAAAATGACTGGCCAGACCCTTGAAGACGCCGGCAAACGGCAGTGGGGTCCACAAATGTGCGCCCGTGCACCAGAATGTCTGTGCCCCAATGGGTGTGCCATCGATTACTGGTCCAGCACCGCCATACTTAAAGCCTCGCAGCGTCAAGGGTCCGCCACAATAGAACAAATTGTTAATTGGCAGCATTGTGGTCTTTTTCGTTTCCTTCATGACACCGACACGTCCACAGAACTGTGCAACCAATCCAGCAAATAGTGGCACATTCACCTCGCCATGCGCTGTGCTGCTGGTGTAAGCAATATTGCCACCCAATCCACAATATTCGTTAACCGATTTCAACAGAATACCGCGAGTGGGAAACACGCTGCCATCTCGATTGTCAAAGATCAGGGAATAGCGCAATAACGAAGCCAACTTCGGTCCACAATGATCACGTATGGCAAACGGCACCGATTTGTTCAACAGACCCAAGTCCCTAATCGAATTCTCGTACTGCAGCGAATGTGTGAGCTATAAAGGAGAGAAGAATGTAAAGTTAGAAGCAGAGAACACAACTATAATTTGTAAATATTTATCCTATAATAAAAGCAAAAAAAACACAACTTTTTGTAATTTACTAGAAACACTTTGAGAGCATTTAGCTGCTATTTTTGGCAGATTAGAAATTTTTGGTAGTTTTTAACTGGTTTTAGTTATAAATATTACAAATATAAAAGCGAAGTTTGACAGATGGTATTGGTCACAATGCAATATATTGAAGTTAACTGTCAGATAATAATCTTTCTAATATACTTTTAGTCAGTCATTAATTGAATTAATAATTCACATACAATTTTCTTAGCCTTCACATTTTCATTACGTTTTCCTCATTTCCGTTTTTGTTGAATCTTATTCATTACAGTGTTTTAATTTAGTTGTTATATTGACAAAATATTCTATACATAAAATTCCATTGGGTCCATTACTTTTAAACAAATTAATCATTGCATTGACATTGATAAATGCAATTCTAATGAAAATATTTTTTCACTATCAATTCTTATGGAATTTTGATTTTACTAGCTTTGAAAAAACATTTGCTAATAAAAAGTTTTTATATAATTTTTGATGAGTAAAACGTAATGAAACAATTGTAATTGTTGTTGCGTGGTCAGGAAATCAGTAAATAAAAATAACTGCCGAACTCTCTCTTCCATTCTTTACTAAGTTACTCATTCAACTAAAATTCTATGAAGCTAATACTTTTTAAGTTGACTAATAAAAACGATTCTTCTTTATCGCCTATATATCACAAACTCTTGATTTTAATAATCTAAGCCCATTTTTCAACTTACATCCACTCCCAACATGGTGTGAGCGCTAAAGTCCACCAAGTAACCCAAGTTTGTGGTCTGAAACGAGCTGATGTCAAAGCGATCCGTTTGCCGGAACACGCTAAAAGACATTCTGAAAGCAAAAGAATATGTTTATTAACAAATAATCCCTCTAAAAACAGATAAAAGCCAACTTACTCTGGTCGATTTTCACGGAAACGTGTGTGAAAGAAAGGCTTCCAGAATTTCAGCTGTAGATCGTTAGCTCTGGTGCTGCTGTAGCTGCCCTGAAGCGAAATGCTCTCACCACGTCCCAATACATTGGGTATGGTCAGCTCGGTGCGTAGTGAGCCCTCGTTTTGGCCAATTTCAGTGCCCGCTGAGCCCATAATGCGTGTGTATTCGTTGCCCTTAAAGGTCACCTCATAGCCCTGAGGCGTGGCATCGGCACCACGGCTAATATCAATGTGCACACTCACATCCTTGAAGATGCCCAGTTCGTGTAGATACGATTTGGTGGCCATAGCCTCTAGCATCATGTCCTGAAAGTTGTTTGTCTTGAACAAACCATCAGCGGCACGCATTACATAATCATTGTGGGTGCGTAGCAGACCGCTAACATTAACACGATCCACACGGGCGCCTATTTTGCCCAGATCGTATTTGGGTTCCTTGGCCGTGGCACCGCCTCTCGTTGATTGTGACATTTTGTGTTGAGACTGTTCGTTGGGTGGGAGTGTGTGTGTTAGTACTGACTGTAAAGAAAAGATGTCGAAATTTTAATTTTAATAAAGTAAAATAATCGCTTATTGTTTATCATATGATTAATGTTGTTATTACTACTTTTCTGTGCTTGCAGATTGAACTGGAGAATCTCAATAGTGCTACGGATGTGATTAATAAGCTGGAGATAGAGTTGGAGGTAAGTAAAACAGTTTTAATACTTGAACACTAAACAAACTTGAAATTACTTTGCTTTACCAGGAGGCCAACTCAACTTTTCGCATACTTTTAAACGAGTCCACGCGACGCTTGAAGCTCTCCTCCAAGAAGCTCGGCAATTGCATTGAGAAGGCGCGTCCCTATCACGAAGCGTTGGACAAGGCGCGAGAGGCACAGATTGAGTGTCAACAGGCAGCAGTAAAGTTTCAACGCGCTAATGGTAATTTGACTACTAACAAACTACTTAAACATAATTAGTTGCTAATGAAATTATTATGTTTTTTAGAAATCCATGCAGCAGCTAAGGAAACGGTGGCTCTGGCCGAGCAGCGTTTCATGTCCAACTCGCACGAGTGGCAGTTTGATAATGCCTGGCAGGAGATGTTGAATCATGCCACCCAAAAGGTAATGGACGCAGAGAAACAAAAGGCCGATTGTCATGCAGAGCATCAGAGACGCACGCGTCTGTTTCACAGTGCGGAGCAAAAGTTACAGCAGCTGGAGGATCGTTTTAGGCGTAGCATTACCAAATCGCGTCCATATTTCGAGGAGAAGCAAGTGTGCCAGGATCAGTTGCAGACACAGAAGAATCGCATACAGGAGCTGCAGCAGCAGGTGGCAGGTGCTAAGGCCACATACGCCACAGCGCTGCGTAATCTCGAACGCATTAGCGAGGATATACACAGGCAACGTGGCGATTACCCCACGTTGAGCGGCTCACCGCCACCGCCTGGCACCCGTGAGCCGGGAGTGGGCGCCGAACTGAATACACCCACCTCCAGTGCATTGCCATCGTTGCCCGACTTTCAGCTGGAGCTGGAGAAATGCGACTTTCCATCGATTGCGGGCAGCCAAATGTCGCTGGCGGCTACAGCAGCCACGGCCGCCTCCTCCGCCGTCGAAACAGAGGATGAGGCGGACGATGTCTGCGATTACGATGAAACTATAACACCCGGCAATGAGCTACGTGGCATTGTGGACGAACAACAGCTGGAGGCATTACGGCAAAAGGTCAAAATACTCGCAGTGCGACCCATTGAAGGCGGCGATGGTCAACAGCAGAATGATATGTGGGAGCATGAGCTAAAAGCCACCGTTGACAAACTAGATCATCTTATGATGCTCAAGGAGGCAGCCAAGCATCAGCAGCAGAAGTCTACCGAGCTGCGACCAGATTCACTTGGCGCTGAGGCGTTTAAACGTCACACCGACAACGACGATGATGTAGATGCTCGGGATGTGGTTATCAAGATTACAGCACCCACATCATCATCAGCAGCAGCAGCAGCAGTTGCTGCACACAGTCTGCCCGTAACGCCGCAGCATCAGTTGAACGGCATCAAGAAGCTGCAGCAACATCTTGCCCCGCTGCCATCGGTTAATGTTTCCATGCGTGAGTTGCCGCTGCTCGCCAGACTCTCCACAGAGCTGCTCGATCGCAGCAGTGCAGCCATGGGCAGCGTACGACGGCAGCTGAGACGGAGATCACTCGAATAGCAGCAGCGCCAGCAGCAGCAGAGGCAGCTCTTTGGCAAGTCAAGAGACTCGAAAACAAATGGGCGTGTTTTAAATTAAAAGTTTGTTTATATTAAATGAAAGAATTGGATAAAATTAAAGTGAATGCTGCATTTAAGTTCACACTTGAATATTATAAGAAAATACAAAACACACACATTTTGCCTGCATATAATTTAGCGTATAATATTAAATTGTATAATGTACTATGTATGTATATCTTTCACGTAATCTATTTTCTTAAATGTTAACTAAAATATATTCGAGTGTCCTGCGTGTGTAATTGTTTATCTCACCTTGTTATTATAATAGAACAAAACAAAACAAAACAACAGAACTTTACTTAATGTCATTGTTTTAAATGTGATTTCAATGCGAAAACAAATTGTAATTTTTGTGTGCGAAATAGAGACACTAAACCAACTAAGCTTAAGTTAATGTTTAATTACAATAATAAAGAAATACATAAAAAAAAAACAAAAAACCAACTGCTATGCCACTTACTAATTAAAGATTTAATACAAATTGGGCACATGCACTAAATAGTTTAGCCTAAAATACCAATCACAAAAACGAATTCAATGTAGACATTTAAGTGAAATTCTCAAATACATATATATATGCTGAAGAAAATGGCAAAGAAGCTACAAGTTATATAGTGCAAAACAAAAAGTATTTCTGCATAGTTAAAAATAAATAATTTACATTTAAATTCAAACGGATATTGTGTTTTTATAATTGGGAGTCTAAATTACAGATTTTTACCATATTTTTTTAAACAATTCAAACAGCTGTTCTGAGGCGCCTAAAAATTCAATTATGATGTCATTTTCCGACTGCAGTTTCGACTGACACACAAATCCATATACAAAATGCAAAACAATATTTTGGTCCGCATAAGCCCGAAAATTATGTAAGCCCGAAGTCTGACGGCCGTCTTACCTGTTAGTTGCTACTGCTTTTGTTGGCCACAACGCGTCGCGTTCGTTATTGGTGTTTAGTTTTATGTACTAGTACTACTACAAAATATAAACAAATAGCGGTGCACTGTAGCAGGCCAAAAATTTAACAAATTTCGTTCGACTTGAAACGCACGCGTGCTGCAGCAACTAATATTAACTAGAGATGGGCGTAGATATGTAACAGTTACTTGTCACGAGTAACGCAAGTGGTGAGTGTTTTCAGCGCGTGATCAGCTGTTGCAAACAAATCTGAACAATGAATTTGTTAAGTAATTAGCAGATAAAACATAGTTAATAATAATAAAAATATTTATATTGCTTTAAAATAACATATAAACCCAGCTCATTAGTGGAATACCCCTAAGAAAATAGTTAGCATAGTGTGCCCATCGCTAGCTTTACACTTAGAGATGACAGTTTAACGTGATAGCGTGCAAACTATCGAAACTGCTGATTCAAATTCAATTATTTGTAATGTATTCATACAAAATCTCTTATGTATTTATTTTTAAGTTGCTTATATATTCTAATTCTAAAGCTATTGCCTATTGCTTATGTCTGTTTGTTCACTTTGGTGCACTTGATGCCGTTGGACTGCAGTTTGCGCATTATATCAAGCGCCTGTTGTTTTTTTGCTATAGCCGCAGCATCCGCCGTACTGCACTCCGCAGTTTCGCGAGTGTTGCGACGCTTTACTTCTACACCGCAGGCACGCAGTTTGTTAAGTATTTGTTGTGTATCGCCGTTGGGTGTATTGACATTTGGGAGCGGTATGCTAACCATAGGTGCAGTTGTAGTTGGCGCCGATGTCGGAGCAATCGACTGCTCCTTAACCACTTGCACTTTCGTTTTAACTGATGCCTGTGTTGTGGGCAGCGGACCGAGGCTGCGAGACTTGGGCTGTTGTTGTTGGTTGGTGAGAATTGTACGCTTGGGCGAGGAATGTCTCAAACGTTTGGCAGCCGGTAACTGTGGAGACGACTGCACCACTTTGGCTGCTTCATCTTTAACCTGTGAACGTGTGCGAGTTTTCGCCACATTCTCTTTGGCATTGGCAGGTGAGGGTTTTGCTTTATTGGGCAGTAATTTGTCGTCATCTGTATACCAACGGGGATCTTCCAGCTCCGCTTCCCAGTCGATATCGCAGCTCTTGTCAGTACGCACTGCATCAGGATCGTAAATGAAAAGCTGTAAAAATATAAATAGTTAAGCACTACATATATTCTCTCTCTCTCTCTCTGCTTACCTCCTGCTTGCCATTGACCAGTCTTGTCTCTCGCTTCTCCTCATCGTAGTGCAGCTCATCAATGGAGTCCACAATGTGTTTGATGGCAATGCATTTGCTTAGATGCGCCTGAAACGAGTCCAGGCACATGTAATGCCGCTGGCAAGATCGGCAGAACATAATTAGGCGACGTTGCTGATCGTACAGAACATCGCCGAAGCGCACAAGTCGCAGCGATTTAAATTTACGAGCTCCGTTCATTAGTTGTTGATTTACACAGCCGCCAAAAAATTATTATATTTATATTTAGACAATATATTTGTTGATTGTTTTGCTTTTATTTTATTTCAAATGCTTAGCACATTGAACAGTGTGGAGTTAAACGGTTGACGTTCAGCATTATTACGGCAACTTTAAATAATTCTAAATTAAATATAAGACATATGCAGTTAGTTAAATATGTGTGCTGCTTGGCTTCTATAAAAATAATTTCAATATCTACGCTTACCGTTACTTGCGATTTCTCTGGCTTAATGTCAATGCATGCTAACAACACCGAGAAATTGCTTTATTTAAGTCAATTTTTGAAATTGTGTAGATTGTTTTAATTTATGTTCAACCAAACTGCATAAATGCGACAACGACAAACAAACGACACTCTAACTAGAGATGGGCATCGTATCGTAATAATATCGAATATCGATACTCTAGATGCGATATGTATATTAATTTTATATCGATACCAGTGCAAAAGTATCACATATCGAAACTAACCCGCAATTTATAAAACCTTTGAAAACTCTTGTATGAGAATCGAGTAAAAGTTCTTTGAGAATCGAATAAATTTATTGAAATTTGTTGTAATTGTACGATATGGTTTTTAAGTAAAACACAAAACGTACCTAAAAAATATACATTAATATCAAAGGAAGATTTCACATCTTTTATGTAGTTATAGATCTCCTGATTGATTTAATTTTTTAAAAGGCCCGATTTCTGAAACAAATATAGATTTGTTTTTCATACATATTCTATTTAAATTATATAAAGGCTTTGTTTATTTTTCCCTTTCTTGTAGTAAACACCATTTTCCTAGAATCGATGGCCTTTGTTGAGATACCTTTGGGATACAGTTGTCTAGTATGCCAGATGCTTTGGTTTTGTTTCGCAAATTCTTGTAGTCCATCAACTTTAAATGAATTTTGTTGAGTTTCAATTATTTTTTCGCGATTCCAGACAATAAACTCAAAAACCGGTTTCAATATCAAGAAATAAAACATTTCTGCCAAGGAAATGACGCTAAATCCCATAAAGAGTCCCATAACACCGCCAATATTTGCTGCAAATAAAATGCAAAGTATTACTACGAACTATACTTATAAAGATAAAGTGCTTGTTCACTTACATAGGAACTCGGTCAAGCCTATATAGACGTTTTTTATACTGCCGTAATAGGCAGACTCTCTGTAGTATAGATTTACGACAGCAATGTTATCGAGCAAATAAGATTTGTTTATATTTGCCACAAGATCATTCGCAATTCGATAATCACGTTTGGCTAGAGGAAAATATAGCGCATCCGCCATGTAGGACAGATCAAAACAACTAGGCAGACATTCTTTACGGCATTTCAACGATCTGTCTGCATTCTCATGACTACTTGCCCGACGAACACACATCGTATCTGCCACACTGCAAATACTGGCATTCTCATAAATATGTGGATAGTTGTGTGGAATACAGGCACAGGATTCATAGAAATGCTTGGCATAACATTCGTTATCGCAGTTACGACGCGAATAGTGATTATGATAGAGCAACTTGCGTTCGTCCAAAAATATACACTGTCGATCGTTAATCGCTATAGACCGAATACTGGGCATCGCCTCCGATCGGCTAGCCTCCAGGCGAAAGTTCATTTCATAACCAATGCCCACCACAAGTCCTTCATCCTTCAGGTCGGGCGTTGTAATGGGATTGTGAAAAAGCAGCTGTAATTGCGAATACTATATCATTGATATCAATGATGAACCTTTCTGTATAGTAAGATACCTTAAAGCCGGGTCCATTCGTAGATGAGCAATAGTATTCGCTTAACTGCGCATCAAGAACAACACTAAATCCCATAGTTATGCCAGAACCTGCAAACATTAGACATTTTGTAGACTATCAACTGTTTAAAATAATAGAAAATTAAAATATATTACCGATTCCAGGACGCGGATAATATCTGCTGGGCAACTTTTTGGGATATCCATGTTCAGGATCCCAAGGTACAGGCTCTATGCCAAGTTTTGTGGTTAAGTTGCGACCGCTAGTAAAATGTAATTTGGAAATATATCAATATTAATATCCATTATCAAAACTAAATACTTACTGTCTCTTATATAATAATTCTGGTGGCAGAAAATTAAACACACAGCAGAGACCCTCGTCCGTGATGATTTGTCGAAATAGATTATAGCATTCAAATTCGATAGCATTAAATCTACAGTAACGTAGCATTTGATCACATGTCTGGGAATGATTCGCCACGAAGTCGGGGACTTTTAAAGTGTTGTTGGCTAACGAAGCATAAAAGGGAGTTGTGTCCATATCGGCGGATTCTTCACTCTCTACAGATTCATCACTGCATATAACTTTTAAAAGATCACTTTCAGGCGATCCGCTAAATTTTAGAAAAGAATATGTAGAATGTCATATAACTAAATTATATTTACACTTACTCCTTATAATGCTGTACTTTACTGCGCTGAACCTGATTCATGTTACATATGGTAATGGCAGGAAATGGTATTTTCAGAATTGATGTTGCATGCGGACTGATGCCTATGATTACCGGGGTACTATTCCATTTTTCATATATGTTTGATATCAATTGAAATGTGAGCACAAAGGCGGCCACGAAGGCTATCAAAAAGAAAGACCTATCATACAGGATAGTATAGTACATATCTTATATTGAAATAAAATAATGAGATAAAACGATGTTACCTTTCCCAGATGCTTAGCGTTGCATCTCCAACAAATTTAAGACCATGCAGACCAGTTTCCTTAAGGAATACACCAAGACTCTTCTGAAAACTTCGAAGCAAGAACAAGTACGCCGTACGCTTCTTTCGTTTAACTTCCATCACGACAACTGAAATCTATCAAAGCAAATAGTTCCTACTTATATACTCGGTCTAAAGTAATTACGTTTAACATCAATTAATTACTTGCATTTAATTAAATAGCTTTGTAAGAAAAATAATGATAGAAAACGATTTGTTGTAGTCCTTTGAGGAACTTTCTAGATTAATTAGGGGTTTCTGTTATATAGTTCCAGTTGAAACAGAAGTAGAAGGAGTCCCGATGCAATAAAACATACAAATTGGATATACATAACTTTCAGTTTCTTTTTACAATGTACATATACCATTTAGTTTGTAATATATGATTATATACATATATATCTACGAATGTCAGCAAAGCGGTGTTAAAAATATATTAACTAAATATACCCACAGCTTTGCTGTCGGCTATAAACTTCTAAAATTGCTGACTTCTTATAATAGTAAAAGAGAAGAGACTCTCATTAAGAGTATTAGTGTACAGCGAATATTTTTATGTTTAATTAGTAAAATTTTCTACTTTTAATTTACTTGGTAGTTCAGCTGTAACATAAAATTAATCGGTTGACTTACCAACTGAAATCAACATCTCCATTGTATTTCCGAAAGAATTTTAAATCTAAGATTCTTTTGTATATGGGCATTTCCGCGGTCACTTACACGACTTTCGTAAGCAAAATAAAATTTTAAATGTTAAATATATCAAACACTATTAAATTTTTTACAATTCACCACTAATAATTTTTTGTAGTATTTTGAGACTACTATAATTGGTAAAAAAATTAAGAGCCTCCAGTTTTTATCTTTTGAGATAAAAGCCACAAAAGAGCGCACTATGGGGAATTTGACCACTTTAGGTGACCAAAATTAATAACTCAAGAACGGAGCAAGATATTTGACTTCTGTTTTTTGCATCGGATTAAGTTGACCAATATCTTTTATCAGTAGAAAAATAGTGGGCGTGGCACCGCCCATTTTTTTTTTAACTAATGTAAATTTTTTTTAGTCTTTTATGGAATTAATTAAAAAGTAAATAAAAGTTCTGTGACAGTATTAGGTTACAATTTTTGGAAAATAGTGGGCGTGGCACGCCTTTAACAACGTAAAGTAACATACACTAGTAGGCATAAATATTTAGACAACACTTAAAGTTAAATCTACTTAAAATTTAAACTTCCTGCAAAAGAAGTTTGGTATCAATGGATAGGTCGCTTCAATTCCGTTTTAATAACACACAATTTTTCTTAACCCATTGAGTACTCGTGGAATATTTTCAATTCTTGCAAAGGTCTACTTTTTAAACTTTTTCCCCCGGGCAAAATCAAAAAATGTTTGAATGCAAAAAGATTCTCCAAAAGAATCTATTAGTGATGGAAAAAAAATGTTTTCAAAAATCTCTTCGCAAGTATTTTTTATGATTTTTTGAAAATTGATATTTAACTCGTTTCGTGCCACTTGCCAAACAAATCTGCGTTTGCCAAATGGAGGTTATGTCCTAAAAATGAAAAATTCTCGCAAAATTGTAAAAAGTGATATTTTTAATAACATTTATTTGAACAAGAATTCAATCCTCTACAACATACAATACATCTCATGGATGAAATCTTCTAGACTCACTTTAAATCTCTAACGGAACATGAGATTTTATCCAAAATATGCACTTGCAGGGCTACTTAGATTTTTGCTTTATTAAGGGGACAACACGATTTTTTTTTACAAATGACGCTCACAAACACATAATACAAACCACACAGATTCAAACTCATTTCAAAAATTTTAGTTATATTGTTTAGTTTTATAATACTAATCACTTGAACTTGAGCAAAGAAAACTTTAAATGACAGGCGCGCGTGCTTTGCAAATGCAACAGCTGTTTTATCAGCTGATTCCTTTGTTGTGGCGCCCTCTATAAAAATTTCTGTTATGCAACACTGAAGATTGGTGTATTGTGAATGCATTGCACTGAAACTTTTTTTAATTTTCCGACTTTCAGAAAATGGGTTTTGGTCACCTAAACTGGTCAAATTCCCCATAGTGGAGCGGTCACTCACGCGACTTCAAATATACATGACTTTAGACATCATTGCTAATAATCGGCAAACTCTGCGAATTGTGTGAAAATTTTAAACTTTAAATATTTTTGACATAAATAAGAAATATCAAGCTTTATTATTAGACTTATGATTTTTCAATATTTGGTCTGTCCTTTTTTTGCGAAGGATTCTTCTAGGTCACTCACGCGACGTCACTCACGCGACATTGTTCAAACTGCAGTTTTGTTTGCAGTTATATATACAGTTATAGTCATTACATTAGTATTTAAGCTAAGAAGATAAAGAAAAAATACAAAAAGAGTTGTCCATGAGCTGCAAACGACTAAAAAAACTCTATATTACAGAAGAAATGAAATTTTTTTTTTGACTCTTGGTTGACCTTTTCGCGGAAATGCCCATATGTCAAATACTTATGTTCATTTCGTAAAATTTAAACCTATCGGTTTCCTGTCTATTAAATTTTATCAAATATATGTACCTTATTTTATACAAGCCAGACCAGAAATAAACCGAAATTTAATTCAAAAAAAAATTTTTTTTTAAATCTTTAAAAAAGCTTTCAAACAAAGTAGATAGTAGAATTTTCTCTTTAGAATTGATTAATTATTTAAGTTTACAGATTCCTAAATTTATGCTGCATTAACATTAGATCAACATAAAATAATCTACCAAACAATGAGACTGGTATACATTTATCGTAAGTGAGTAATAAATAAACTCTGATAATGTTAAACTATTCAAAGTTGGGATGGTGTTATAGGAACATATTTATATCTTACAACTAAAAGAATGGTTATCTAGCAGACAAAATAATAATTTTTCACAAACTCTTTGATTTTTAGGGCTGGTTTTTATTCCAAAAGCTGAACTTTTCAAACGAAATTTTAGTTTTTATAGTTATCGTAATAATAATAAATTAATTAAATGCAGAGTTTCTTTAGGTTTCAAAATTTAAATATTTAGAGATTTTATAAATTAACTTTAGTCTTGGTACAACTACAGGGTATGAGAAACCGTAATGACCGTGCAAACACTTCATTAAATAAATTTCTTACACCTAAGTGAGTAATCTACGCATACACATTGTGTGTGTGTTAGTATGTCAAGAATATTTTGTTGATAAATAAAAGCTTTGCCCAAAAGCTCAAAAGTTGCCTGCTACACGTGATGTCCAACCGGTTGAGAGAGCAACTGGGTATCAGTTCCCAATTAGATTATCAGTGGCATTAGTTCAGTTCAGTTCAGTTTGATTCTATTCGCAATGAAGGTGAGACGCAATCCGCTGCCCCGGAGGGTGGTGGATGTATTGTGTTATCTGGTTATCGGTGTATTTCTGCCCATTGTGTTCATATTTGAGATCATTGTTGTACTACCGGCCATAAATGAACCGGGTAGCTTTCTACACACCTTCACTTTTCTCATGGCGATGTTTATGTTATTCAACATAAAGGCAAACATGATCGCTTGCATGATGATCGACACAAGCGTAGATCGTGAGTAATAAACATATTACATATATACCCAACTCGATCAATCAATTTTACTCTTCATCCACTTAATAGATGAACGCATAGGGGCACCGCCAGATGGCGCTTTGAAACGTCTCGAGTGGCGACATTGCACAACTTGTGATCGTTTAGCACCTCCCAGATCGTGGCATTGCAAAGTCTGTGGAGTCTGTATACTGAAACGTGATCATCACTGTCTCTTTACCGGCTGCTGCATCGGTCAACTTAATCATCGGTATTTTATGTGCTTCACATTCTACCTATTCATCGGATCGGTCTACGCCCTCGTCTACAATTCCTACTTTATGTGGGTGTTAAACGCGTCAATCTACTGCCATTGGCTAACAGCTATCAAAGTGATATGCCCCGTGTTTATGCTAGTCATTGGCAATTTTTGGCCAAACCTCCAGCTATTCTTCTATAGTCTCAATGTTCTGGCTCTGCTGTATTCGGTTGTGATACTAATATATCATGTGCCCATCGTACTGCGTGGTGAGGTGTGTGCGGAGAGTGGAAAGCCCCACAAGTACAATAATGGAATACGGCGTAATCTGAAAAGTGTCTTTGGCAATCGAATGCATTTGGTTTGGCTTTCGCCTATGGTCAAAAGCGAGCTTCCCGACGATGGTTACACCTGGAACACCCAACTTAAGAAGACTAATTAATTTTTGTAATCTAAATAAGTAAATATGCTAGAATATGTTGTATATAGTCTAGTCAAGTATATACGATTCCGGTATTATTAAAGTCTTAAAAACTTCAGAGCTCCGAGTTATCTACGCGTCAATACGCATCTTAAAATATTACTAGCTTACACATACTGTTTACATTGCTAAATCTTAAAAAACAACAATGTATTAATGCAAAAAAACATTTTTAAACTTGTATGATAAGACGGCTATATAGTTGTCCGATCCGAACCAAGTCGGTCAGGATACATTTAGTGATACCACGCACACACTGTGTGAATTTCATTTAGATGTCTTCAATACTTTTCGAATTATAGGAATTGTAAAATCGTTTTCACGATTTGCGTTGGTAAACGTGGCAAAAATCTAAATAAACTTGTACTGCTTGCAGCATAGACGGATACGCATACCAAGTTTTGTGGCTGTAGCACTTATAATCTGAGATCAGGGTGTTATATGGCTATATCGACTCGGCTGTTGATGCTTATCAAGAATATATGTATATACTTTATGGCTCCTGCCACGCCTCCTTCTGCCTGTTACATACTTTTTACAAGCCCAATATACCACTCAGAGGATAAAAATATAATTTTAATGTAGTTTTTATCTGGTAGTCATAGAGATTAGTTTAAATTAAAGTTACAATCTAGAAGTCTTTGAACTATATGTCCAAAATACTCTTTACAATGAAATACATCAAAAAACTTTTATAAATCAGATACTATTTCTGAATTTCTGAAAAATTTCGACTTACTTTTCAGTGAATACTAAAATAATTTACATTAAAATTATTTTGTATTATATTAGTATTAAAACCGAATAATGAATCCATTACATTAGGTCCATACGACCAACTAACAAACAATTGATATATTGTTACCTAGCATATTTAAAAAATTTATATTTATAATTAACAATACTTATATAATTTAAAATATTTGTAACAAGCATTCTAATTTTACAAAACATAGTCGTTTTGAATAAGAATGTTGGGATATTTTCACGTTTTTTAAAACATTTTTGCTATTGATACACATGTTTGCAAAAATTACTTGATTTTGTTTATAACTTTTGGGTTACATTCACAGTTTTAGAGTATTTTTTTATGTATCAGTGTATATTTGGGTTATACTCTACTAATTTATTCTTTCTACATATTTGTTGACAGTTTAAATACTATTGAAATTTACTATTGTTATTATAAGTTCTTTGTTAATCCTCGAGCACAAGAAGCAAAGATGAGGTTCCGGAAAAATCCCATACCGCGTCAAAAGTACGAACTACTTTGCTATCTTCTAATAGGAATACTACTGCCCATAGTATTTGTATACGACATTATTGTGGTGGGACCAGAAATGCATAAACCCGGTAGTTTGCCATATATCATCGCAGTACTGACTGGTGCATTTCTGTTGCTTAACGTGGAGGGAAACCTTTTAGCTTGTATAATGGTAGACACCAGCGTGGATCGTAAGTAGTCTTTAATAATTAGTATACATTTTTTGACTTGCAGCAAATCGTATGGCAGACACTAAAGAAAAACTTAATTGGATAAAGTGCACAGTCTGCGATCGAGATACACCTCCGAGATCTTGGCATTGTAAAACATGTGGAATCTGTATACTTAAACGCGATCATCATTGTAAATTCTCCGGTTGTTGTATTGGCCATCACAATCAGAGATACTTCTTGTGCTTTTTACTACATCTTTTAGCCCTATCGTTCTTAGCACTTGTCTATTGTTCCATCTATATGTGGGTGTTCAACGCTCCAAAATACTTGAGAGTGATGAGTCTCCTTTCACTATCTAACCCTTTTTGTGATTTTGTTATCAAATTGCAATTGTTGATCTATACTCTTCATATTTTGACCGTAATATTCTCTCTGTTGGCTCTGTGGGCTTATCTTCCTCTTGCTTTTCGTGGCTCAGTTTATGCTGAAAGAAAACTTGATCCAAAGTATGATAATGGACTCCATAGCAATCTGAAAAGTATTTTTGGTCAGCGTATGCATTTAGTTTGGCTTTCTCCTTTGGTTCAAAGCCCATTGATAGATGACGGTTACAACTGGATCCCAAACACCAAGCCACTTTCCAGTTCTACAGAAGAGACTAAGTCCTTGGAGAATAATAGCAGCTAAAATTATCAATGTAAAAAGTAAACCAAGACAATTTTGTATTTTATAACAATTATTGTTGTTAATAACAATTTTTAATCTGGCGACACTCTCTGTAATTCGTACTGCAGTCATTCAATGAATATATCTAGGACTTGATTTAAACTTTTTACTTTAACTTAATATTTAACAATCATTTGGGATAGTTATGTGCAGTTTATATTATCTGGACAAATCTGTAGATACCACTTTTTGAACTCTATATATTATATTTTGTATTTAAGGTATAGTATTTTGGTAGGAAATTACATTATCTATGAGAGACCAATGGTGTCAAACGGTCGGGTGCTCTCGGTAGATTATTTCTGTCTTATACGTCTTTCTTGTCTCTTTCAATCTATCTATGCACTAGGTAGTGTTCTATATAAATCCACAACCGTATTGGAAACTCTCATGGCAAAGCTGATA
Organism: Drosophila tripunctata; assembly: GCA_035047385.1. Taxonomy (NCBI): domain Eukaryota; kingdom Metazoa; phylum Arthropoda; class Insecta; order Diptera; family Drosophilidae; genus Drosophila; species Drosophila tripunctata. The sequence continues at coordinate 12,463,875 of JAWNPS010000288.1, forward strand.
GCGTTTATGATTATTAACAATGGTAGTCAATTGTTATATGTACATATGGACGGGAGTCTACGCTTGCGACGAAAGCAATCAACTTGCTTTGACATTCTAGCGATCATGTATTTCGGTTCTCTTAAGAACAGGACAGGGTTTTGCTGAAAAAAAAACTTTATAATACCGATAATGAAGTCCGGTAGACCTGGAAGTAGCTCTAGATCGAATGTCAACCTCCGAGGATGCTTCTATACGAAGCCAAAGATATATAAATGAATTTACATCAAATTTTTCAATAAAAATGAAACACTGATTAATATTTAGTTAATATTAGAAAATCATTCATTTATTTTTTTTTTAATAAGTTATCAAACAAAGTCCTACAATTTTATGGGTTTATTACTATCTTAAGTTGGGGAATGGGGAAGTCCATATATAAGAACCGTTACCTTTGCATATTCCTCTCCCGACTCCGCACAGTGTAAGCAACTCATACGTAATATCGTAAAGTTATAGCCAACACCACCATGGATTATCTCAGTCTGGACATCCGATGCCAATGGACTTTCATCAAACACCAATATCTGATTTATTCTAAATTTCAGCTTTTTATTTGTGCATTTAATTTATTATTATTACCATATTTATTTATTGAGAAACACGCTTAACTATTTACCTTATTTGTTGCTTTGTCGAAAAATTGCATATAGTAAAATGAACTCTTCCATCTTAAGTCAACTTCGTAGATGGGTACTGCTTCCGGATGAAGACAGCCAAATTGTATGGAATGTCCACTTATTTTATATATAAAATTGACCAAATAAATGGAGCAAATAGACAACAGTATCAATGGAGACATGATTTAGTTGTAATCGCAAATTTTGAAAAGTGTCCTATTGTTATAAATATATATTTTTTTTTTTATCAATTTTACCGCTTTCAATTACAACAGGTACTCATGTACCTTTTGCGAGCTTTGCGGCAGTCAAGCATTTTTAGTTAATTGCTATGATAAGGCAATACTCTTATACTCAAAAAGAAATTAATTTAATTGAAATTGCTTCATAAATCTTCAAGCTTTCTAAGCTGCTATATTTCTATAGTTATTTTTTAATTAATAAAATGTATGTATTGCCCACCGTTAGAGGCGCTTGAACAAATTGCTGTCCTCATTTGAATGTGCATTGTACCGTTTTTAAGCAATAAATGTACCATAAATTATACAAATACATATATATAAAATATACCTAAAAAAAGTATTTTACATATACAGACTTTTGCATTTAAAGTTTTGAAAATCTTAAAAATATTTAAAATAAAACTCATAATGTGTGCAATTTATTAAAAATGAGCAACAATGTACCATTAATGAACTAAAGTACCCAAAGCGTTACAAATGCACCGCATCTGGCAACTATGGTTGCGGAGTGAACACAACGATTATCATCGTTTAGATTGTTTTTGCTATCGATATTTGTCAGCTGTTTTGCAGGTCTTATTTAATACACACGCTCGCGAGTTGCATTCGACTTGATTTGTAAATTGTTAATGAAAATGTTTTGCAAACAATTTGTAACCTTGTCGCGAGTACCTGCGCACCTTCGGCGTAATCCCCTGGCAGTATGTACATCCACTCGGACAGCCGAAATGTCCACAAAAGTGGCACCGGCGTCTGAACCGGCAGCCCTTAATGAGTTTCGGACAAACGTAACAAATCCGGGAGAGCACTCGGAGTTGCAGGTGGGCAAGTTCTATACGATACCAATGGAACAAAAGAAGCAAATCTTTAGCGGAGGTGGCCTACCAAAGCAATACGAGCAGCAGATAAAAACCTTTACAGAAGCCTGCCTAATGGTGCGTTCTCCTGGCCTGGAGTTGCTGCACTACATCAAGAACGCAGATCTAACGAAACCTGCGGTGCGTTATGTGCTCTATGGCGACAATGGTGTGGGCAAGACGTTGACCATGGCACATGTGCTGCACTATGGTGCACTGAACGACTTTCTGTTGGTGCACGTGCCCTGGGCTCCCAACTGGATGAAGCGACCCAAGGAGGCATCCAATGCCGCCAGTCAGGAGGGCTTCATTGATCTACCATTCGACGCGGCTGCTTGGCTGGTGCACTTCAAGACTCAAAACGCACAGCTGCTGCAGAAATTGCAGCTAAAGACGAGCAAGGAGTATGTGTGGAGTAAACGCGAGAGCACACCAGCTGGTGCATCCCTCGTGGAACTAGTGGAGCATGGCATTGCACGTATTAAGTATGCGTCGGAAACAACAGCTGCACTAATCTCGGAACTGAAGCTGCTGGCCACCAACAACCAGTGCAAGATAATGGTTGCCATCGATGGATTCAATGCATTTTTCCATCCCATCACACGCATTTTCTCGGACAACAAACAACGGGTATCCCCAGATCGCATTACGCTCACTCAACCCTTTTTGGACATTACCAGCTACGACTGGACAAATGGTGTGTGCGTTCTGTCCGTTGATAAGATAGCCATGACCGAGGGTTTCATGGACTCCTATATGCCACGCTATCTGCTTGGCAAGGAGGGATTCGAGCACTTGGATCCCTTTGTGCCCATTCATGTGAGCAACTATACGGACAAAGAGTTCTTGAGTTATATCAGCTACTACTTGGATCGCCACTGGATCTCCAAGACGCCGGCAGGATTTGAGAATCAACTAAAGTTCATGAGCAATATGAATCCGTACACACTGATGCAGCTGGTCAGAGGCCTGTAGATGCGATCCATCGATTTGTTTATTGTTAGCTTTTATAAAATGTAATTAAACGAAATTAACAAAAAAAAATAAATAAAGGAAAAAAAGAAAACTGATTTGGATTTTAGTTTATTCAACATATTCAATTCAAATTGGGAATTTATTTAACGATAATCAGCAATATATAATATAATGCACTGTAAAATATAATGTGTATCAAATTAATAGAAATGATGTGTGTTATGATGCTTTAGAAGCTGCACTGTACAATCTACATTCATTCAAGGATAATTAAGATTGGTTTTTGGTTTTTTTCGTTTTTAAGGAAATGCATAAACAAAATCAATTGTACATCAATTGAGGTACCTCCACAGGGTATACCACTGGTATCTTTTCTTTTTTTGGGTGGAGGTGAATAACACAAAAATCTGTAGTGTATGGGAAAATAACTAATCTGCAATTTAACATTGTCATCATATTTGTATGTATATTTGCATAATTCTATTACAATTTTAGTTGCTTTCAACAACAATAACAATTATGTGTGGGTTTTTGCATTCTTATCTTCTTCGTTTTCATTAAAGGTATGTTTTATATTTTTTTTTGTTTAGTTTTCTTTTGTATTGTATGTATTGTATTTTTTATTTTGTTATTTTATTTATTTATTTTTTTTGTTCTGTTTTCAGTTTATTCTGCAGAGTTTTCGTTTTTATCGTTTTATTTGCATGATGTGATGTGATAATGCTAAGCTAGTTTTTATGTCGTATTAGTCATATTTTATCGCACTTTCGCCGATAGATATATGTATATAGATTCATGTTTTGCATTATTTATTTATTATATTATTTGGTTTATATATTTATGTAAATATGTATTGTATGCTTGATTATATGTATGTATGTATGTTGGTAGTATGAAATTATGTATGTGTCTCGAAAGTACAAAACAAATACAAATAGTAAAATAATAATAATGATAAAAAAAAAAATAATTAAACACATTTAAATGTTTTTCATTTATTCCTCCGACTGTGCAACATAACAAATAAAAAGCCTCCTAATCGTTGTAAAAAATCCATTAACGAATTATAAGTTGTAGTGACTGGATTCTTGATACTTTCAAATAAGTATATTTAAATATATACGTTTAGTATGCATAAATATAAAAGTGTTGGATTAACGAACAAATGCGTCAGTAATGATTAAAGTAAAAAAACAAAACAAAATTAAAACGCTAGACACCTTTGGGGCGGGGGGAGTGGGGTGTTTAGTAGGTAGTCTGGGATTTAGCCCTACACACATCTCAAAAGAGAACTTGAATCTCTAACGATAACGAATGTTCTCCTCCCAATTATTGTTGGTGTAACTATGTGTAAGTGTGTCTGTTTGTGGAGCATTCGTCTACTTAGGCTAATTTTTACTTAAACGTATTTTCCTTTCATTCAATTTCATTTCTTTTTCGTTATTCATTTTGTTTTCTTCTGTTCTCTCTTTTTGTTTTTTGTTACCACTTTCGAAATCGTGTTAAAGTCAATGTATGTATTAATAATTATTACATCTACCTTTGGAGCAGTGTGTGTATGGTATGATTCGGCTTGGGGCATCTCTGGTGACCCCAAAGCCCAATCAGATGGCGTCGCATGCACAGGTTGCATCAACTAATTGAATGCACATAACTAGGCGGGAGAGGCATGCATTTCATTTCTTTTGATGATGATGATGATGTTGATGATGATGATGGTGATTATCATGATGTTCATGTTCATGCAGATGCAGATGCTGATGATGCTGATGGTGACACAATGGTGAAAAAACAGCGAGCGGCAGTTGGCGGCGCATTGCTTCTGTATTATTTCTTGACAAACTGATATGGGGCAGCGTGACGATAGTGCCGTATGGGCGGCACAACACCACCAATACCGCCGCCAGTGGCAGTTACAATGCTGTTAGTCATTATACCACCGCCAGCATTGCCCAGTCCAGCGTTGCGTCCATTGAAACTGGGCGCACTGACCACCATGCCCGGTGGCGATGCACGTACAATTGCCTGCGGCTGCAGATTTGTATGCATGGCATTGCCACGCTGGGTAGCTGGAAAAGTGAGAGAGAGATTAGTCACTGTTGTAAGGGGTAACTGCTAGTCGACTACCCGACTTACCTGGCACATAGGGCTTTGGCTGGTGGTAGGCATTGTTATGTGAACGATAGTAGACAGTCTCGTCGTTGTGATGATAGTGCGATTGCTGCTGAAACTTTTGTCTGCAAATTGCGGAAAGGAGTGAATTAGAGAAGTTGGAGGAGTGCTAGTGTCTTATTTGGGTAACACTCACCTGTAGTTGCCGCCAGAACGATTGTTGCCATTGCCACTGCCTCCGCCGCCGGCAGCAACTGATTGCTGTTGCTGCTGCTGTTGTTGTTGTTGCTGTTGCTGCTGCTGCTGTTGCAACTGGCGAAGAGTTAGCTTTTTGGCAGCCTCTGGATCCTCCATAAGCTCCCGATACTGCTCCTGACGTATATCGTCATGCTTGTCGGGTATGAGATAGCGCCGAATCTCTGCCAGCGCATAGGCCACACGTGCATAAGCCTCGGCCGGCGGTGCTATGGTTGAGACCTCAACGTGGAGCGGAAGATTCAGGTGGGCATATTTGGCGTCCGCGGAATTGCGTAGCTCCTCCTCACGAGCTCGATCCTTCATTGAGAAGCGGCCGAGAATAACAATTTTGCACTGCGTCTCCTCCTGCAGCCGGCGCAGTGAGTTGCCCTTGGGGCCAAGCAGTTTGCCAACATAGTTGAATTTCTTATCCTTGATCGGTACGTGCACCTTCTGCGACAATTTGATCGTTCGCTGCTGATACACATCGGCATACTGATCTCTTGTGGGAATGCGACCGTTAAGCTGCACTCGCTCCAAAGCTGCAAGATCGTGCACGAATGCACATATGTACATACAAGTGTCAGTGTGTACACATTGCACAAATTTAGATAAATTCATGCATACATACCTTCGTCAATTAGTTTGACTGCCAATGGGAATTGGTTCTCCATGCGCGATCGCTCGCTCATCAGTTCCTGCATATATTTCTGGGCCGACTCGTTCAGTCGTGCCGCCGGCTGACCCTTCTCATTGTCAGTGTTGGCATTGTGTTCATTCTCTCCATGCTCCCCGTTGCTGGTGCCCGGATTCGAATTCGCATTCACATTCACACTCACATTGACTGCCGCTGCTGCTGCTGCTGCTGCCACTGCCGCCGATGACCCTGGGCCCACACGCATACCGTTTTCCGCCATTTGTCCTGCTTTCCGTAACGGCGCCCGTACTTAATTGATGTGGCGAATATTAGCAAAAGGTGTACGCAGAGTGCGTGGCGCGTTTTATCTAAATGGCCTCGTCGCCGACCAGTCGATTTTATTTGAATTTACCAAATATGTTTGCTACCTCTTTGTGGCCCTAATTTTTTCTCTCTTTTTCGATCAAGTGTGTACATATTTAGCAAAATATGGGGAAAAAAACGCGCTTTCCATCACGATTTGCCCAGCCCTGACAAGCCCAAGTAGAAACGAACCATCACTTGATTTGCATATGATTTCAAACGATAGTATCGATAGGAGAGCATCGTGCTTATTATCGATAAGACTGACACCTCTAGTACCCCATACATAAAAGAAAATTTTTTTCACCCAAAAGACCTACACAAGAAAAAAAAAAAACAAATTCAATTTGTAATTTTAATTTATACGTGTGTTGACCAAAGTTTTGCACAGCATTTAAATAGTGCTTTCCATATTTGTAATTAGATTTTATATATAAAAAAAAAGAAACAAACATGCCGCGTGACTACGACAGAGACTACAACGAAGACACCGCTGCCGACTACAAGCGAAAGCGACGTGACGATGAGGCAGCCGGCGCCGGCAGCGCAGCAGATGCCCCAGAAGTGGACGGTAGTCACGGTCATACAGCCAGTCACGCCCCTTTGCATGATACGCCCCAACTGAATGAAAAGACAAACGCATATCTGCAAGAATGCCTAATGGAGAAAAAAACACTCGAGAAGAAAAACATTATCACGAAGCGTCTGTTGGATGATGGTAAGGTTACACGTATGTTATTCATTAGGGACATAAAGCTAATGCATCCCTAAATTCTTGCAGAGGTCGAAAAGATCCTGGTAAGTGGTCGCATTCCAAAGCCCGAGATATACGCAAACGTATACAGCGAGAAACCAATTAGGGTGGCTCAAAAGGTACTCTTCCCCATCAAGGAGTATCCAAAGTTTAATTTCGTGGGCAAAATACTAGGGCCCAAAGGCAACACACTGCGTCAGCTGCAGGAGGAGACAATGTGCAAAATGGTTGTCATGGGACGCAACTCCATGCGAGACCATGGCAAAGAGGAGGAACTGCGCAGCTCTGGCAATCCAAAGTATGCGCATCTCAGCAGAGACTTGCATGTGGAAATATCGACAGTGGCACCTCCAGCTGAAGCCTATCATCGTCTGGGATATGCGCTCTGTGAAATACGCAAGTTCATGATACCTGATGCCAACGATGATATTCGTTTGGAGCAACTGCGCGAAATGGATGGCAAGGAGCGCATGTACAAGAAATCTCATCACTACTCCAAGTCATATGGTGAACACGGCGCATACAGCACTCGGTAACTAATAATTATCTTTAGAGATTATCTTATACTATCCTATCCTATGATTATAGCACACCACCGCCAGCTACATCCAAGCCCAAGGTTTATTCGATTCTCGAAAAGGCGCGATATGTAATGGATGATCCCAATTACGGCATAGTTAAAGCCCACAGGCAAGTACAGATATCTAACTAACTTAACTAAAAGGGTTGTATCATTTTCATTAGCGAGAGTTCGATTGAACTATTTACAAAAGGGAGCAAACGAACTAATATTGACTAAAAATGACTATTTAACAAACAAACAATGAATATGACTACCGAACTATATAAGCGGTCAAGAGCGTTTTCCAAAAATTAAACTATTAAACAACTTTTATTTATATTCGTTTAGGTCTAGGGATCACGAGCTGTACGATCATCATGGAGAGTACGATAGATATGCGACTCCTCCGCCACCGCAATCGTCGAAGCACTCGAGTCATCACGCTCAGTACGATAGTAGTTCGTACGAGCGGGATTATCGCCGTGAGTATCATCCGCACTCGTCCTCCTCATCCTATGCGGCGGCGTACACAGGTAAGGGGTATTCAGATTTAGTTAATCCATATCTTTTCCGCAGCAGGACTGTTTTCAAACGTCTGTTAAAATAAACCGCGCGCAACAATTTAACTGCGATAATCAAAAATTAAAAAAAAAATATACAATAAAAATAAGAAAGAGAAGAAAAAACACACATACAAAGAAGATGAAAAAAAGAAAAAAAAAAAAACAAACACCAAATATGTACATATATAAAAGTCAAAACGCGTATCGAAATTATGATTAAACGGAAGAAGAAGCCTGTCCACATTATACATATGTATATTTAACAAGATTTTAAATGCACTATGCCTGATCTCAACTGGCGATGATCAACTTAATTACTTACGACCGAAAAATCTCACAACCTTAATCTCAATATCAATATCAATCTCAAGACTACTACTAACAACATTCGCAACAAAAGCATTTCGAATACACATTTAATGCAAACTATCCAAATACTCATCCATCAATCAAAAAAACCAATTTTACCTACTTGAAACCAAGCTGTGATATATATTCAATAACACATCAAATTGTAAATGCAATTGACCAACCAATCAAATTAATTATTTAATGGGGTAGTGCATTCAAAACCGGTTAAACTAAATTTTCTTTTTTTTTAGTTCTTTTTTTTCCAATGTATTTTAAGAAAAAAATAAAAAAAAATTAACAACTGCAAAAAAAAAAAGATTCAGAAACAAATACAAAAAACAGAAGAAAAGAGAAAGCACAAAGATAAACAAACAAAAACAGACAATTTAAAATCTAAACAACAATAAAAATTCTTTTCAAAATAGCAAAACCAAGCAACGGTCGTTCATCATCGTCATATAGACCAACGACATCGGGCTCGGGATCACATTCATCGGCTCACTATGAAACTGGATCACGTTCTCGTGAAAGCGTGCGTTATCGCTCGGCTCCCTATCCAAAAATGCGCTAATTTACATACTATATACACACATATATATATCTATAGATATATGTTTCACAATAAACCGATCAACGACCAATCAACAAAGCTAAGAAGTTAGTCTATCCACCAGCGAGAGCAACAAAGAAATTCCATACAAAACAAAAAATCAAAGCAAAAAACTAAGAAATACACCCAAAAAAAAAATTAAGAAAAAAGCAAATATTGAAATGTTTAAAGTCTAATAATCCAACCTATAATACATCAGATCTATGCATACACTTACTTATAAATATCTACTACATCTATAATCTAAAATCCAAAAAACAAAATGAAAATGCTAAACCTATTTTATAGTAATTAATGTCAAAATATTTAATTTGTGTTCAACCCAAAAACAAACAAGAAGAAAAAAAAAACAAATCCACAAACAAAAAATATATATAAAAAATATTAATGCAACAAAGAATACTAAACAAAAGAAAGTAAAGCTAAAAGTATTTGTAAAAAAAAAAACATCGTAAAATGCAATTCACATTTATCAGTTAAATTCTAGGCGAACAAAACATACACATATACTATCCCTATATGAAATTAAACAAACAAACCCCATAGTTACTCTAAACAAATGTTAGTCTAAGTCTTGAAATTATGTTTCAAATAAGTCTACAAAGCAAAACAATAAACAAATCAATGCAAAAATAACAGAAACGCCCAACGACAAAGTAAGTATGAAAAACGGCTTCAATAAAAACAAATGCAAACAAAATACACAACTTAAAGCTAAAATTTAAATTAAAAGCAAAAATTCTACTTTTTCCGGCTTCGTTGGTATTCAGAAATAAATAAAAAAATCAAACAAACAAAAGTAAAGAAATAGAGCATAAAATATGCGTATTGTCTTGTATAACGGCGGTGTAACTGATAAACCTAAAATGATAAAACCTAATTGTCCAATATATACTTAATAATTATTTATAATTTATAACCTACATGTGCGCATTACAAAATAGTATGAATATAATTAAATATTTTAAATCTACTTCTCTCACACTGTTCGACGAACACTATCCAAAATAAAAACCAATTATAATACAATCAAATAAGCAAAATGCGTTTTTTCTTAGTAACATAGTAACTTTCCTCCTGACTTTATTATCACACATCCTCACACTTAATTTAAAAAATAATTAAAAGTTTAGAGCGCCATCCAAGAACATCAGACTGTCCACGGCAGATATGGCCAATTCCACATCCCTCTTCTGTATGGTTTTCTTCTTCGATTGCGCCGTATACGAAAAGGATTCGCGGGCCAATGACTCAACGAACAACTCAACGGCTCGGGTGACTGCAAAGACGGCTTCGTTGGATGCAATTTGCAAATCTGGATCCAGTTTCATTATATTGCGTATGCGAGCCATCGGCAAGTGTGTTAATTTCGCTTCGTGTTCGTGCTCAGCTAAAATATATATGCATACAAATACAAGTAAGTCGTAGTTAAAATGTGGCTTTAATTACTAACTTGTTTTGCTTGGTTCGTTGCCGCTGACGGCAGACTCCGCTGTATTATTTTCACCACTGTCTTCAGTCGCTTGCTCCTCTGCTGCTTCTAAATTCATCGCTTCGCTCTCCGGCAATTTCTGTCCCAGCTCTTGTTCTTCAGAAAAATCATTTTGAAACAAATCCTCACTTGCCATTATTTACAATTTTTAATTTGTTTTGCTTTGTGCTCTCTGCAAAAAAATAATCAACATGCAGTTGTCTGCTTTGCCGGCGCCAAAAGTATCGATACATGGCAAAATGTTAACAATCGATACCATAGTCTGAACTATCGTTTATAGAAGCCGTTTTCGATAGATTGATAGATTTTCGTTGAAGAAGAAGACAAAAAAGTGCGCTGATAAACTATTATACACAATTTTCGCGTGAATAACATTAAACTTGTATCATTATGGATAGTTCAAATAGTGAATTTAACGAAAAACCGGCACCACACGAGCATCAGCCACGTTTAAATGAAGTGGCCCAGAAGTTCCTGGCCGATTTGGATGAGGAACGTCAACGCTTGTCCGCCGAATTCCCATTATGCGCACTGCTAATTGATGAGGGTAAAAATGCACTGAATAACAAAGTATTTGTATCTCAGTGTATTTAATATATATTTTTGCATTTAGCTGTGGACAGAGTGTACTGTACAGGTCGCATTCCTGGCCGTGAATTCTATGCAGATGTCTACAAACAGAAGCCCATGAAAATAACCCAAAAGGTCTTTGTGCCTGTCAAACAATATCCAAAGGTATGAGTTAAAACGGACCAAAAGTATGGCAGTGAAGTAAAATTTTGTAATTTCATATTTGCAGTTCAATTTCACTGGCAAAATCTTGGGACCCAAGGGCAACTCGTTGCGCCGCCTGCAGGACGAAACACAATGCAAGATTGCTATCAAGGGACGCAGCTCGATACGCGACCGTGGCAAGGAGGAGCAGTTGCGCAACTCTGGAGATCCACGGTATGCTCATCTGCAGAAGGATTTGTTTCTGGAAGTTAGCACAGTGGCAACGCCAGCCGAGTGTTACGCTCGCATTGCGTATGCCCTGGCCGAGATCCGTAAGTATCTAATTCCAGACAAAAACGACGAGGTTTCACACGAACAGTTGCGCGAGCTTATGGAAATGGATCCCGAATCTGCCAAGAACATACACGGGCCCAATCTGGAGGCCTACAGGTATGTATGCTAACCACTAGCAAAATATTTGTTGATAATTTAACTGAGTATCAATTACAGATCCGTTTTTGACAAGAAATTCGGTGGCAGCAGCGGTGCACCGAAATACTTGAATCTTATCAAGAGAACAGCGGAAAATCCGCCCGAGTAAGTTACTTGTAAAGTATAAATTTAAATAAATTAACTGTTAGTCGTCTAATAAGCCAAGGAAATCTATCACAAGAGCAACGTATTCCACTATGGAGTTATAATGTTTCTATAGTATTTATTATCAACCTCTATTATTAATTCAAAACTGTTATTTCTAGAGTTGAAGAGGCTGAGGAGGTGGCCTACGAGTATGATCATAGAATGGCCAAACGAGGGGCTCCGTCGGGATATGAATACACGAAACGTAAGTTGATAAATCGATTTTCTTCTAAAGGACCCTTCGCTGGGCTTTGGGGTAAAAAAGAGAAACTGAGAAAACCAAGCATAAAACTAATAAACACTGATTGTCGACTGATCAAATATTAGAAATGCATTTGAATAACTATATATACATATACATATACTATGACTATGACTATGACTAATTTTTAAAAATAATACTACTTTCTATCACATACGTACCTACTCAATTTTAATACATATAAAGTAATAAAAATGCATAAATTTTATAGCACGCCCATCAATAATACCAACAAACGCAGCTGCATATAAACGGCCTCAGCCCTATCAAACTGACATGAAACGTATGCGCGAACCGCCAATTAAGTCTTATAAACCCAATACGTACACCATACTCAAAAAGTATAAATAATTAATTGCAAATGATCAGAGACAAACAAAAATCAGTTTAAATTATTTGCGTACATACATATAATAATAATAATATTTACTACTACCAAGCAAAAAATTATGTAAAATGTAAAAAACAAACAAATTAATTAATGAATTAATTAATGATTAATATATATAAATTATATAAAACCAATCGATTCAATTTGTTTTGGACTTTGGACTAAGTTTCAAACCAAAATAAATATGAATAATAATAATACATAAACGAAAACGAAATTGAAAATACTTATAAAACTTTTTAACTGACTTAATAAAACATATGAAAAGTTTTCGTCTCTAAGTATTTTCATCATAAAAAATATGAAATAACTTAATTATTTTCAAATATTTATAAATAAGTAAGCAATATCATAAATATACAAAAAAAAAACATTTAATTATATAAAGCAGCTTATAAAATTTTAATTATAATAGATAAACCCATATGATTTTGTCACTAGAAATAGAAAATATAAACCGAAATATATATATAATTTATATAACCTGTGGCATCAGCCTTCCTTACTTACTTTGTTTATAATCAAATAGAACAAACTTTGGATCAATTTAAACATATTTCTGAATATCAATGAAAAGTTACAGTTAATAAATAACAAAATATGCGCATATTACAATAAGATAATAAAATTTATAAATCCATTAAATTTGAATGAATAAATAATATGCTCAGCACAATAACAATAATTCTATATATTCAATGTAATCGTATTTGAACCAACCCTGAAAAATTCATTTTCCAGCTAGCTGAGATCAGAAAGTATCCCTGGGATAAACATATGTATATTTGTAGATATATGGATTGACACATAAGCTTGAGGTATGTACATTAAATATAACTAATTTTTTACAGTACAGAAAATGGAATTTTCAATAAACTGAATATATAAAAAATATGTCTTTGGCTTTTTAATTTATCGATGAGAATCCAAGAGTAGAAGAGATATGAAAATATTAATTCAAAAGTTCATATTTTTTCTTAAATTTTTTTCAAAACTATGTTCAAACTCATACGAATGTGTTTTGGGTGGAAATAATAGAACTCATTTTTGAAAAATAAAAATTCTTGGATTTATTTGGTTTCAACTAGTCTTAAATTTAATTGGTATATCTCTAGATATCGTGCTATGCGCGATAATAAATATTGCCTCCTGTAAAACTGGATATCCAGATCTGTTTTAGCATTTCCTCCTGAAGATTTGGTATGTCCTGTGCCTGTGCCTGGGACTGTCTTTGAAGTCGCTCCACAATTCTGCGATAGACATTGGCAGCTGTTTCGAGTTGATTACACAGACTTTCTTCGCAGTAACTCTTTGGAACCCCGTCCGCTGCAGATACAAAACTCTGCTGAGCTGTTGCTGTGTCTTCTGTTTGTGGTAACATCTAAGAAATAAGAAAGAAACTTCAAATGATCTGCTTAAAGCAGCGAAGAATTGTTAACGAACCTCGCACAGATTGCAGGATCGTTGACTAGAAGTGTGTCGTGTCTGCTGTTCAGCGCTCAACTGCCGCTGGCAGGATATTGAACATGTTTTTGAAGCCGCGCTTGGCTCGTTCCACCACCACCCTTGGCAGAGAGTGGTTTCTTTATGCTCACCATATGTCTGGCATGTCCTGCGCATATTGCGGAATTCCTACCCACAAGCTGCAGCTGGCGAGGACCCTCAATGAGCGTGCGACAGAGTGAGCCTAACTGCATTGTTTGTCGCTCTTCCTCTCTTACAACATACGGCTGCAGCACGGCGGGTGTTTTCTTCGTTTTAGCCGCCCCTATACGTTTCGGTTGTCGGCGTTGGAGAGAGTGAGTGCCCTATGGAATTCTATAGCCCCTATAGGGGTGGATTTACAAGACATTCGAAATACTGCTGAAAATTAAGTTTTATTCAGTTGCTGCATTGATTGAAACACACGCCAACAATACATCAACTTATTCTTATCAATATGTTAATATCTGAAAAGTTTGTTCAATTAGTCGACTAGTTGTGTTCTGTAGAAGCTCATGTTTATTATACTTGTTGAGGAATTTCAAAGTAATCCTAGAAGAAGATTTTAAGAACTGTTTAACAAAATTGCTATATAGCGCTGCATATAATTTAAATATAACTTAAAAAAATATTTGCATATAAGATTAATTTTCTGACATTTAAGTTTAATATTATTTTTGTATTATTATTATATAAATATTCTTTGAATGTTAAGGCAATTATTATTATAAGGCTATTATGTAATAGTTTTCTGTATGATTAGATATTTGAGAACAAGTAAATAGAAATTTGAGGTGCATATATGTAGAATTTTAGTATTAACATAGGATATTCAAAAAAGTAGCTTTAACATGAACATAAACGTACAGAAGACTGTTCTCTTATTCAACCAATCTAAAAATAGTTACGTTTACTTAAGTCTAAACTAGAGTAATAAAGCAACACCTAACATTTAACTATTTAAGCCAACGTCGCATAGTAATCCAAGGAATTTAGAACTCATTCAAGCCCAACTTTTGAGTGTGTGCGCAGTTCCAGTAATTACAGACATACAATACTCGTATAATGCTTAGTCTAATCCTACATCAAGGTAGTTCAAGTGCCGGTGGTGCAATGCGGTTGTAATGTAAGCCACATTCAAGAGATTCAAGTGTTGATTCAGATGCGAATTGTTGCATGGCAAATGAGTGCGAAAACACTCAGAGCTGTCGACCAGTGAATGGATGGAGCTCCATTTGAAGTTTGATACTTAAGGGTAATATTGAGACGAACATCGCTCGGTAGGATGTGACAGGAGTAATTGTGATCGGTTGCATTCTCCGCGGGAATCGTCAGGGAAAATGGACTTTCCACATTAAAGCCTTTGATCATCGGCTCGTTGCCATTGGTAGCAGCAGTGCTGTCCCGGTACCACATAACAGCATGATTTTTCGCTGAAAGCAGAGATGAAGTTATCTTAATCAGATCTGGAGACAGCTTTTCTAACTTACCGTCATATTGCTGAACCGGGCAATTGAGTTTAATGCGTTCCGCACTCTGATTTATGTAGACAACCAATGTGTTCTCCTTGAAGAAGGGCCGCATTGTAGGCACTGTGGCTACCGTGGTGGCTGGCTTCTCTATTCTTCCCGGCGAGCGTGATGACTCGACGTCGTCATCGACGTAATAGTCGGAACTGGTCTCACCGCCATGAACTAGGGAAGACACAAGCAGAGTAGATATTGGTTATTACAAAACTGGGCGAGCCAAGGTCAACAGACCCACCTAGGACCCATCACCTCGAGTTGGCGTAATTAAGTTCCAATTATGCATTGAGAAACGAGTCTACACACTCCACAAGCTCTACAGATTTTCGTGCCGTGCGATAATCGAGCTTATCCTATAGCATATCTATTGGGCCTAAGCTTTGTCCAACCCACCCAACCTTCTCCAGGTGGATCTGACCCACCTATTAAAAAACGAGAAACACATGCGACGACAACATAAAACCATTAGGAAAAGGGCGCAGCTCCAAGTGGCAGCGTGTCAACGCCCATTTGTATGAATCGTGAGTTTTTGTGGTATATGAAAACACCATACCATATACTACTTCTACTATGTACTCTCCATGTATTCCCCATGTCTTGGCATGCCATGCTCTCTTCGAGGTCATCTGTCGTTTATGGAACAACAGCTTCAACAACACACGGGAATTGTCAGCCAGAAGTATTCGGGATTTTCGACTTGGACATGGACATGAACACTATTGATTTATGTCAAGGTTCTTCAGCTACACAAGTATTCACTGTGTGAATTGTGAATACTATTCAGTCGGTGTCGCTTGCGTCATTTGCACTTTTAGTCCATCGTCTGCAGTCCCCTCAAATTGGCAAACGTGTCCTCTTTTCTGGTTATTAGTTTTGTTTATTAACACAGATTTCGAATTGGGTCACATTGGTCAAGACAACAGCAAACAATAGATTGTTTTTTCATAGCTACAATTTTGTAGATTAATACTTTAAGTGCTGAGGTTGTTTTTGCATTAGAGAAGATTGGCACCTCGGAGATATATGAACAATCATTCGAAATTGTAGATTGAGGCTTTAATATACATTAATTATACTTTCAAAATTTTATTAAGCATATTGTTCTAATAAATATATATAAATACTGTAACCTCCCTGGATTTTGGAATTCAAATACCCTATGATGTTCTTTTAAAAATCATTAATTATTTATTAAATCGTGTACCTATCATAGCCGATTAGAAAAATATCAACTAATGTCAGTTTAAATGTTAACAGTGATTTTCTAACCACGAACTTCCATTACTGTTCCTATAACACACCTAAAAAAAACTATAATAAGGTCCAAATAATGGTATACGTACAGCATGACTAAGAAATATCTTTGGAAATGCACTTGCTGGTAATTCATATCAATCAATAATATGTAGATACCGCTGTTAAATTTCAATCCGTTCATCATCATATTTAATCTTTGATTACCACAAAATAACATATGATCCCAGCATTGTTTAGTTTATGACTCAATATATATAGATTTATACAGTAAATCTGTAGATAAGCAGATTTATAAGAAAATAACATTGTGGAAATTTTACCCTCTAACTGCAGAATATAGATTGGAGTACAAAATTCTTACAGTATCTTACAATACGGAAGTCAATATTTTAATTAAGTAAAGACAAGGTCATGTCATGTGTGAAAGCTTAATAAATTTTCTTTTTAATTATTAGCACGATGCGTTAAAGTTATTTATAAATAATAATTAACTGGAAAAAACTATTTGTTCATGTTGAATAACCCTCGTGTACTCATTTAACAGCTCCGGTTTTGGGCTCCCTACAGCTTAATTATTCAAAGCCACTTTAATCATGTTGATATTTTGAACAATGTGCTCATTGTCCCATTCCATGGATGATTCTGTCGTGCCACTAATTTGTCTAAATACAGACACACAAACACTCATTTCTACAATATATATTCATATACATGTACAATATGTAGAGAAATGTTCAACAGTAGCAGCTACAAGTGGGTTCCAAATAGCATGAAAAAAAATTGTTGTCATCATTCATTTCTCAATATTGTACTTGTGGTTTTGTGGTGGTTTTGGTAAGGAAAGTCTCTTTACTCATAGTAGTCTATGTACTCAGTACATTGAGGCACGAGGTACACATATTATGTATATGTACGTGACAAAGATGTAGATAAGTATTTTATAGATCTATGACCATATGCGAATATGGCGAATATTGTAACTAGATGTGCATACATAAGTATAAGTTTTGTCTATTCATAATTTATGAGCTTAAACGACATTAAAGCCATTGTCAACACTATGGGTGCTGGCTTTGGGTTTGCCTTCGTCACTAGCGTGGACTGCCGTCCACAACTGACCACGCTTGCAACCTTTGTTTGTAGTATTAAAAGGTCTGTAAAATTTCCATTTTGTTTAATAAGTACTTTAAGATTTTAACGCGGCAAGAAAATGGTTAATTTTGACATCTTTTTTAAAACAACATCTCATCTACCAATCAAAACTTATATTAGAGTATGGGAAACGTCTTTTTTCGGGAAGTAAAATGGAAATTGTTATATGTTTGGCGATTTAATAAACTATTTTTATTCTACTGCCAAAATTTTTGTTTATTAAAGGTTTATCTGTTATTTATTTGCCCTTTGAAACTGTTCTTTAATGTCATTCAATTTAACTTAAGCTTTCTTTGTAATATATAGTTTGGCGATTCAATAAACTATTTTTCCTACAGATGGTTTTGAATACTGACCCAAATTTATCAATAAAAAATGGTCTGTCTCTAATTAATTTGCTTTTGAAACTACTCTTTAATGTCAACATATTTTACGATGTTTTCAAGATTCCTTTAATCATATGTATAATTTAACAAATCTATAATTTATAAGCGAAATTTTCTAAACAGAACTATTTATTCTATATGCAGATATGATGTAAGCTACCGAAGTCGAATAGAATTTTGCATTTTGTGCTGCTCCCAAAAGTATGCTGCATTTTAAGTAAAATTAAAATAATTCGAGGTAAATTTCCTTACACCAATCTTGAATTGCAATAAAATCCTTTCGATTTAAAAACAAGTGGAAAGCTTGCTGAAAATTCTCTATTAGCAAAGCATGGTTATCCCCAATGCAAACAAGCAATGGATAAACTGCAGTATAGCAGTTTCGAAACTCAAGGCGGCAGGGTTAAAAGCACAGTGTATTGCACTTGGGTGGATAAGAAAACAGGGACGAAGACGTAGACGTAGGGACTGGGTTAATCCATCGATTTCTTCAGCATTGCACACTAAGCAATGTGAATACAGAGTGCATAGTATAATACTGTATAAAAATATAAATATAAACTGCAGGCACTTGAGCTAAGGACTCTTTTATCGTTGTGCAGTAATCTCAAGATTATACAATGCTTTGTTGCCAACAGGAACTTGAATAAAAGAGCTTTTATAATATAAATGTACACTGACATATATATATTTTCTTATTGAATTTACTTTTGCACCAAGATTTGCGCAATAGACAGCTACAAGTTCCAATTGGAAGATCTGTCAACATGACGTATGATTGATAAGCCTCAAATGTTTTCAGCTCAATTTCTTGGCATTTTAATTGTTAATCAAATCGCAAAACAGACAACTAAAATCCGCTGAGTGACGAACCTAATGGATGTTGATCCCAATTTGTTCAAAGATTTTTGAGTTGCAATAGATTTTGCTTCTATTTGTGAATTTCGGTTCATATAGCAAACGCACAGATGTTGCCAAAGATTAGCTAAAGTTGCAAATATCTGAATGCCACAGCCATAAACAGATGCTGATATAAATACGAATACTTCCATGAGTGTTTATGAGTGCTATGCGTGACTGACTGAGTGAATGGACTTGCAATATACTTAAATAGTTTTCAAAATAAATGCCAAAGCGAATTCAAAAACATAAAACAGATTTTCTACAGCAGCAGTGAAATGAATATATTTATGAGTTATGTATCCATTTCTATCAGGGATTGAATGAACTCGTACCTGGCAGTAGATGCATAGATGCGATGATAACTGACAGCAGCAGAAGATGCGTCATTGACAACATGTTGATGATGTTGTTGCTCTTGTTGTTATGCTTGTTGTTGCGGTAATTAGATTGGAAAAATGTAATTTTGATAATATAGAGTGGAGTGGAGTTCAGCTTGAAATCCTTTTTTACACTTTTGTATGCTGTGTGTGTGTTTTTTTTTTTTGCTTAAACGAAAACAAGAACCGAAAACCCGTTCACACTGAACGACACCGAGACACTGACAACTGTGCGTGGGTTGTTTGACTGTTGCTCTTGTTGTTGTTATTGTTGTTGTTGTTGTTGTCGTTGCGTGAAGAGCAGCAAGCGGTGCAGACAACGAACCGTGTATTACTGACTGAACGAGCTGAATGGCAAATGGCAAACGAACTCGAGGAGCATAGCATAGCATAAAAAAAAAGAAAATAAAAGGAAATAAACTAAAACGAAAACGAAACGAAACGAATACTACGCGAATGGATGGCATGATGACGATGACTCACAATGCGCTCACAGACTTGCTGCCCAATTGGAAATTGGCACAAATATGTGTTCAGGATATTCGAGATGTCTTATGTACTACTATTTGAATTTCTCTCTTGTGTTTTGTCATGTTGTGCTCACAAATTTCCCACTTGGTATTCACCACATGCACATGCGCAAAATGATTTGCCAACAAGAACGAGAACGAAAGGCAACCACAAAATGAAGTTGCGTTTCAGGCAAAACAAATAACTTCACTATAACAAAATAACTTCAGTTGCAGTCAAAGCCATGGCCTAAATGTCGTAAATTGTCGTAAAATTCTTTAACGTATGGTGGGTGGATTCCTGTATGTTTAAGTCGTCTCCACATGCCTGGGTCAATGGGAGAGTTCTGTTAAGCACATCAGTAAAAATATCAATACTGTAATAAATACAATTCGAACCTAAATGTTACTCTTATAATAGTATACTCAATAGCTTGTTTGTACAGTTAGTGGTAAGCCTTAAATAGTGTAATAAAATTTCAGTCCCAAAACGATGATTTTGGCATCAAAAATGAATTTAAAGCGCATTTTACTAAATTAAATTCTAATAATAAAAATAAATGTTCTTTAATTGTATCAAATACAATAGATTAGAATGGAAATTGAATTCTATGTCACAAGAACCCTTTGATATTACACAAAAAGTAAAGAACTCATTGTTTAAATAATATGAAATGAAAAATTTTGAAGATTAATTATTTTTTTTACATAAACAACTTTAATTTAAAAAAAAATCATTAAATTTGTTAATTTAGTCTTAAAATTGTTTAAAATACTAGACCTAAATTCTATGAATTAATTATGATCTCCCAGACTTGTTATTACATTACTTCACTTTACATTTTATTACATATTTTTCCTTTATATTTGTCTTTGCCTAAATTTTCTTAATTAATTTTAAATTTAAACCATAGCTTTGTCTTTTATTGAAAACTTTTAATTAATATTAAGTCGCAATAAATCAATGAATATATTTTAGCTTAAAGTAATAATGTCCAATGGGCATCTACAGTGTATTATGTTGTTCGTCAAGCAAATAATGCTCAAATATGTTCCATCGTTAAACAGCACTCAGCTTATACTGTTTAGTATGTGAGTATATATGTGAGTATATATGTGTTATGTATGTATTCTTCAGTGGGAGATTTTAAAATGCTTTGGCACATTTGCTGACACTTTGAATTCCAAGCAATTATATTGTTGAACGTTGCCATGGCTCCCGTTTTTCATTCATCACGAGTTGTTTTTCGCATAAGTTGCCGCTAAACAACCCCCAAACCTTAACCACAATCGCTACTACCAGGGCCGTTCTTAACAAGATTTGCGCCCGAAGCAAAGCTCTAACAAGTAATAAGAAGAAAGTGACAATTTTATTACATCGGTAATTTCAAAACATCAACGTATTGTTATGCATAAAGCTTAACACTGCCATTTGCTAATTTTTCATTTATTTCATTTTTTTGTTACTTAGAAATTTTGTATTTTAAATTTCAAACCTGCAAAGTGCAAAAATAAAAACAATAACTTAACACCGATCACACAATTTTTAATATTTGAATGGTTCAACAGCTAAATTTATCAAATTTATTGAAAAGTTTACAACTTATGTACACAAATACCAATATTAGTGAAATAAAAACAGTTTGGTAGCACTTATAATTATATAATCCTTTACTATTTAAAAAACATATTTAAGTTTATGTTTAAAGTACCAAATAAACAATTATTTTTTAATCAAATAGGTAAGTATTATAAAATAATTAAAAATGCGTTTTCGGCGCCCCTGAAAGTGTGGCGCCCGATGCGAGTTACCACTCCGGCACGGCCCTTCCTACCAGTACCATCAAATTGCAGCGATAACATAAGAGAAACGACACCGCCGACGCCGCATTGCCAACTGTGCCGATTAATGCCGACTGTGGCTCTCTTAAATGTGAATTGTGGCTCTTAATGCTGAGAGCGGCATCGGGTTCAAATGGAGTCTGCGCAGCGACTTAGAAGCAATGACGAACTGATTTACAAAATACAGATACAAATACAGATCTTTGGAGGTTGTTATGCTGACAGCGCACAGCTTTTAACACACACACACACACAGATACAAATGCACAAATTGTCGTCGTTGTTTGTTTGATTAATTTGTTTCCAAAGTTGTAAAGAAATTCTGAGAATTTCGGAGAATGCCGCCTTCCAACAATGTGTGGTTTTTGATGCTGTTGTTGTTGTTGCTGTTGTATACGTGTAAATATAAATATTTGATTAATATCCTCAGATTTCTATAGCTTAAGGCGCGAACATGCAACATGTGCATCACTGTTCTGTGGGTCTGCCACAAATCTCAGACAGTCTCTCTCTCGCTCTCTCTCTCTCTCTGTCTGACACTCTTTGAACTGACTGGTCCCCCAAATCTGCATTTGCGGATGTTTACAAACTTGGCATCCAAGCAGCAAGTCAACCAGTCAGACAGTCAAACAGTCAGCCCCCCAAACAGAAGACAACGCAAACAACACACACAGATAAATATATATATAGAAAGTGTATCTGAGTAGATTCATAATGCATAATGCAGAAGATGCTCGCAATCGTACAATACACACTTTGTTTTATGGTCGTAGATTAATTTTAATTGTTTGTTTGTCTCGCTTCAAGCTGTAGAATATGAGCAAATGTTGCATGTTGCACATTACATGTGTCCACATGAGCACAAACAACACTGTCGTCGTCATATCTTGCTGCAAGTGCACGGGTATCCGTAGGATGCATCTATGTATATAACGACCCCTGGATGTACAGTGGGAGCGACAGAATGGAGCTGAAACTGGAGTAAGTAAATCACAGTGTTTGCAAATGCAATCAACGGGCTTCCCATACAAATCGCTGGGAACGATGCGATTTCATTAAGCAAATGAAACTGCAACTTGAACTGCAAACTACAAATGTATCTTGAGATGCTGCTGGATCTGTTCTGAGAAAGTGAAAGAAGCACAAGGAAGAGGAGAAGGGGGAGTTGAAGACTGAAACATGTGGAAATTAACGAGCATGAGGATTCCAGTTGTGCACAGAATTGAAGCAAGAATTTAGCACAAGAATGCGAATACTGAAAATGAAATAAACATAATATAATATCCATAATAACATTTTTTATGCCATTTCGAGTTGAATGCCAAACTAATTGCTAACCGATTGCCTTAAGTTTGACCTACTTCTGCTGATCATGTGTATATAATTACAATCTGATGCTTTCTTCAACTTAATTGCAGTGATTAATTATTCAGCATGCCAAATAAGTGATGACATTTACATAAATATAATACAAATACAAGTTTAAGAATGTTAAATTTAATATATTTGCAAATATGTGTATTTTTTGCAATATCTTTTCATATATATCTGTTTAAAAAATTTCTTTTAAGGTTTTTTGAGAACTGTTTTGATGTGTTCTTAAATATCATTTAGACTAATTAGCAATAATTTTTTATATACTAGTAAAATACAAACCTATATATGCGCAACTGCGCCTATTTTTCACATAATATATAAGTTTAAATACGCAACACTCAATAAATCTTACCATTATGTATTATATTTAAATTAACTTTTTTATACAGGCATATTTTAATAAGCTTACTCATAAATTTTTCTATTATTCCTACACATTTCTAAACAATTATTCATATTTTGCAAGCATCCTATAAATAATAATTTTTAATGTCTCTTAAGGCCGTAAATTATTAATCACTTTTCACATTCTTGGCAAAAGCAATGTCAGCAGTCACCCCGTTTGTACTATTTAAAATGCTTAAGCTGCTCTCTTGTGCTTCCCAGTGACGCGCTCTCTTTGACTGTCTCTCTTTTGTGTTTGCTCTTTACTTTCGTTTACGCTGCAATAGCAACGGTCGGGCCACATTAGCAGCCGAAGTCATTTGATGTCGTGCGCTTGTGACAAACAGTCCGAGTCCCAGTGAACCGGCAGAGCCGAAACAGAAACACAAAAACGAAGTGAGCCGAACCAGTGGTAGAGCAATTTCATAAATTCGCGCCCCAAAGACATAGATGCAGATACAACAGAGACACGTTCGTGGAATCAAGTTTAGTGCGGTGATCGGAAGCGTTATCGGTCAAAAAATAAGTTGTTTCAACAAATTTTTTGAATATCTGAAGTTTGTTTATCTGAGTGCCAGCCAGAGTGCAGTGTCAGTGAAGGCGACCAGCAAATTAAAATCAATATCAAAATCATAACAAATCAATAATTTCAAGTCCCCGAGGAAAAGTGCTGAATATGTAGGGCGGAAACTGGAACGTTGAACTCAAATTAATTACTCGGCAATAATTTTTGAAAAATCAGAAGAATAATAAACAGACGATCGAACAACTTACAAATAAAGCTAACAGAAGCAAACCCGAAGACGTGTGACACAGTTAACAAAATAAAATTACAAAAAACAGTTGGAGCAACGAATTCAGAATTTTACCAACACATCATTATCATACAACTTTCGAGTGTTAAGCAGTTAAGAACGCGCGTACAAAATGGTGTCGAGTCAAGCCAAAAATATTATGTTGCTGTTGGGAGCATTACTAATCTTTGGATGTCGCCTGGGTAAGTTAGATCGTTCGATTTAAGCTAAGTGCAACGGAAGTCTGTTGCAATTGGTATTGGATTATGCAACACAAGCGATCACTTGAGCATAATCTAATCTCTTTGATTATTAAGACCCTTTTGAACCGACTCAATCGGTGCTCATCAGTTGCATATAGGAATTGAAATGCGTTTTTCGATCGATTTATTTTCGAGCATTCTAAATAAAAATGATTGTGTAGCTGTAGCTATATTTGTGGAATGTGTTGAACAATTTTTTTTTTGTATTTTTTTTTTTGACCTACATATGTCCACTATGACTGCTCCAAGGGGCGAACACATTGAACACATGAGCATTGTACTATATACATATATTCAACTGTACTATTGACAAAATCTTTTCCGACATCTCAATGTGATTGACGCTCATTCCAGAGGATTACACAGGGCAACCAAAATAGAAACATTTCCAACTAAATTAATTTAATCACAGCTTCTGATTCATTATCTATACTCAGATAATTTCACAGCATTTTATCTAAAATCTTTGGAGAAACGTGACTAAGTAAATGAGTCACATTTGGGGAATTGCCGAAATAAATATTGACTTGAAATGCATAAATTACGAATTTCTGTTAAATTTCTAAATTAACCGAATTTGTCACTAAATTTATATATAATTTATATATAGCAGTATTGTGCTGTGATGATACACGCAATATAGTACTTTGATGGATTAATCTTTGTTGTGCAGTGACATTCAAGCGTGTTGGCATTAATAAGTTAACAAGTTCCGCATTTTAAAGGTTAATCTGTCCCATTGAGCTATGGCTCAATCACGAATACCCGCTGACATTAATGATACCTGTTTTGTGAGTACATGCTGTACATAGTATTTTTGAGTCAGTCAGTTGAATGCATTTTCAAACAGTAAACATCTATAATTTATTGGCGAAAGCTGTCACATTAATGCAATTATTTATCACGATCAATAAACCGAGTGCTGCAGCTTGCAGAAACGAGCACTCCCTCATTCACTGCCGACACTCACACACTCAGGCACTCATTCAATAGGAGGAAGTGAATATGCCAATTTTGAATGAATAGAAAACGAGGATCGAGGGCAGGGGCAAACAGGGAGTGCAATTCATTCGCATATCGGTTACGCTGTTAATTATTCCACAGAGGTGCCTAATAGAGGCGACAACAACAATGGATGTTTACCATAAAGGAAGTGAGCAACAAAACAGCAAAACAGCAACCAGGTAACAGATCACAGTGTGATCGAGTGTGAATCCTCAACACACCGCATAATACTGCAGCTTCTTGGTTCGATTTTAGGTTAGGTAAGCGTGAGAATGTTTGTTTTTTTGCAAATACGAGCACCAGGGGGCGCCAGCACGCTACCTAGGGCTCTGGCTCTCTCTACTACCCCTGCCCTAACCCTTTTTTTTTTGCCATAAACAATGCGATTGCAATCGCTTTGATTGGATTTAAGAGAGCGAGCAGCGAACTTCTTGCTAACTGCTAAACTCAAGGCGTAACAAATTTATGAAATGGCCATCACATATTTCACATTTGGTATAATACAATATAATGCTCGTCTCTCTCTCTCTTTTCTTTGCTGACATGGGTAAATAAGCTAAATAATCTGACCTTATCTTTGCTCTTGTTTGTCTACCTTCTGCTTCGTGTCAGCCACATCCTCGAAGGGGCATTAAATTTCAAGACCGCGAATCTGAGAATCCAATCCGAGATATCGGGAGGAGACACAAAACAGAAAACAAGCGACGCGACGCTCTCGCTCTCGCTCTTCTCTTCTTGTAGAGGGGCTGGGTTTTGGTTTTGTGTATTTTGCATAATTCTGTGGTATTTGCATACATATTTATTTTGGAATCTCTGACTCATAGCAGATACATAGATCTGCAGTTGTTGTTGTTGTTGTTGTTACTGCTGGTTATTTGGAATTCTTGCGAGTGCAAGCAAAAGAAAGATACGAATGCAGATACAAGTTTTGCTGCAGTCGTTTGCCGCTTTATGTAAGCCGACCGATTCATTCGCATTTCCCAGTTCCATTCCCATTTCAGTTCTCTCTCCCGTTCTCTTATTCTGTTTTTCGCTTTTTCCCTTTAACAGTCTGTGTGTGCCACAGATGGGGGCATTGTGGTGTGGGTTTAGGGGCATGCCGCAAAGCGAGTTAAACAAACTCGTAACCAATTCTCGACAATTAAAGAATCAATTTACTTAACTGAGCTGGCGAATTGGCGTCGCTGCTTGCAGCCACTCCCCACACCACCCCTCCCTGCTGCCGCTGCTGCTCCCGCTCCCACTTCTTGCACTGTGGTGCGGGTGCCGCTTTCGAAGCGTGGTTTCAAGATACAGATACACAGAGAGAGAGAGAGAGAGCGAGAGAGGGAGAGTGAGAGGGTTCAATTTCGGTGCGCACTCAAGTGGGGCAGCCAGTCAAAGGCGGGTATTATTAGTTGAGCATCTGTTGTGCAGCCGATTTAAACGAGTACTCATACTGCACACTCATACACGCACTCACACTCACACTCGCACTCGCATATAAATTGTGCCACATTAAAACATAAAAATTAAACGTTTTGATCACAATGATAATGAAGAGCACTTCTTCTACTGTTACTTCTGTTTCTGCTTCTTCTGCCGCTTGTGATGATTCAGCTGCCACAGTAGCAGTAACAGAAAATCAATCTATAAACAATATGGCATTATAAAAAAAATGAGTTTAACTGCGTCCATTGACATTTATTTGTCTCGATTTGACTCCATTGTGTAGACAATTAATACCAAATTTGACTATAGTCTACTACAATACATTATTCTTTGATACACTTTAACAATTCTTCAAATAATTAATTTAATCAAGTAACATTAAGAAGTATGTGTTATCAATCAATATCGTAGATGAACACTTCATGTATTCATTAATTTCTGTCATGAATTCACTGAGCACGTTTTGTGTTATGTCGATCAAAGGAAATATCTTTAACTATTGTAGATGTTTGAAAAATCAATTTAATTTTTGAGATTTTTTTGGGGTTTCTAGAATATTTGTTTATTTTTTTAATACATAAGAAAGTTACAACAGAAAATACAGAAGGCAAATGATTTCTTAAAACAACTTTATAGAATAGGTCCTCAATATTACTCGAATTTGTTTGATTCATTATTTTCTAATATTATAATCTAACGAAGGTATAGATTTGAGTAAAATAGCCAACATTAATAGCGGAGTCGATATATTTGTTTATGAAGAAATGTATCTCTGGGATGGTAAGAGCCTCATGAAACATTTGTTTGCATATGAAAAAGTTTGATTCATCTTCAAGCAGAATAAGTTTGCCATTTTTTTTATATATAAATATGTAAAAAAAAATACTATTATAACTAATTAATAATATAATATTTAAATATGTTTTAAATGTTATATTTTTTGAAATGAATTTAGTTTATATTCCAATTGAAACTTCAAATGTTTTCCATATTAAAATTATGCTCAAAAATATTTCGTTTTCAAGCGTCTAGGTGGAATACTAACCTTAAGTAATTCAGGAATTCGGCATAATATTATAGAACTGCTTTGGAATTTCTTCAACAGTTGCTTAAATTATTTAAGTTTCGTGGATTTTTTTAATGGTTTTGAGTAATGCACATTGAAATGTCTTGGCCTTAACTCAGTGTCAATTTCAAATCGGTCTCCATTGATGACTCTTTGGACTAGAGCTATGACTTATACCCAAACACACACACAAACACTTGAAGCGGAATGATCGTAGCATAGTAATAAATAACATGAAAGCATAGAACGACGAAGCAAGAGAAGGAAAAAAATAAAATTAAATACAATATAGAAAGAACTGCGTTGCCTTTTGCGCCAAATTGTTGGCGGTGCTGGAAAAGGAGTGCCGCATATTAATTACATGCCACAGCCACTTGAATGGAACACGAGCTAGGCGCAGTGTGGGGAGTGTGCGGGGGAGAGAGGAGTGGAGAGTGAGGCCTGAAGCCAAGCCCTGCCCCAAGCTCTGTGCAGACCCCCCGAACTAGGAATTCAAAGCGTTTTAATATGCGCTCCGCATAGACTTTGGTACTCTCTGGACTCTAAAACTCTTGGACTCTGCTAGTTTCGGGCATTGCGAGTGACTCTCTCTCGCTCTCTCTCTCTCTCTCTCTCTCTCTCTTTTGCTCTGTGTGTGCCCATTGCTGACCTATACGATTTTAGTGTATATCTATGTATATTTATGTATAGTATATATATGATTTTTTTTTTTTTGGCTATGTGCCCGCATCGAGGCACTTGCCGTCTTTGCGACTTGCGACTCGCAACTCATAAGTGCCGACACGTGCACTTTGGGCAACGGGAAATGTTGTCCATGTACTCCCAACTCGCTACACCCTACTCCTCCTCCTCCTCCTCCTCCTGCTGCTGTGCCTGGCGCTGATCATAAAGCTGACGGAGCACGCACATTGGTAGTGAAATCAATGGTTCTACTGTCTGCTGCTCGTACTCGTTCGTTCTTTCTATATTTGGTATTGGGTATTTGTGGAGTGCGGAGTATGGAGAGTATGGAGTACGGAGTATGGAGTGTAAGTGCATATGCATGTCGAAACGTACTTTCATTACAATTTGAATTTCTTTAAACCACTTGATCGCATTTGTGGCCCGCTTCGTTTCAATTGAAAATCGATTAAACGCTTAAATGACCAAAAAACGCGTCCCACATTAATTCGAATAACTTGCATTGATTTGCATTTGGAATCGAACAGCTTTACGAAATTACCACCAACAGTTTTATACTATCGTAACAGCTGCCGATTGGCAATTTCAATTCAATTTTACAATCCCCATGACAAGGCACAGGACACGACGCGGCCTTTCAACTCTAATTGAATGCGAATATTTTCCAATGAATGTGAATGTGAATACCCATTTGTAGCTGCATCTGTGTGGGTTTTGGTTGTCAATGGGTGATCTGATCGGGAGTCTGCTGCTGCACATCTGCCCTGTTGTATTACTACATAGTATACTAGTGCGTAGGTAGTTCTGGTTTTTGTCCCTTTTTGGAGTGTAACCTGATCGCTTACCAAGAACCCGAATGCCATTATCATTATCCGCTTCGTTTCATGTCTCTATCTGCCACCAAAGGCAAACAAACAGCATAATTTTCAGCTCGTAGTCAGTCAGTCAGTCAGTTAGACAGACAGGCGGACAGACAGTTGGCCAGACGGTCACGTAGTTGCAGACCGAGAAACTCAAAAACCTGAAAAAAAACACGGACAGACTGACAGTCGGACAGACAGACAGGAGATCAAAGATCAGAGCCACATAGGAGCGCTTTTAGGCCTGCATTCGCGGCTTATCAGGTAGTAAAAACTGTATAAAACTGCTGCACTTGGATGATTTCAATGACGGGGCACAATGTAGGCTGAGAGACTGGACCTGGACCTGGACCCGAACTCGAACCCAATGAACCCCAGTGGTAGTGTTAGTGGTACTGGTCAACGGCCAAAGTCAACGTCATCGTCATCCGCCTCTGGGGGTTATTAGCTGAAATTTTCAGAATCATTGTGTTTATGATAAATTGTTTTTGGCCTAATTCTGAGTACCAATTAAATGGGAAACAACAACCAAAGGCAACAACAATGCTTATCTTAAGCACTGAAAACATGACAAAGAGGCGTAGAAATATATTATTCTCATGGGACTAGCATACATTTATTGGAGCACAAATATGGAGCATTACATTTCAAATCCAAGCTGAGTAATCCTACAATTTCTACTGATATCTTGTAGATAGGAATTTTACTGGGTTTAGAATTTCAACTACACTACAACAAATTGTCATATAACTCGATTACATCAAAGATATCGTATAAACAAATTATGTTTCAAATTTTTTTTTAAATACTATATCGTGGGAATCGATAAACAAGTGTTGTGAGTTTAAATTTCATTTTTTTGCTTATTGTTTTTAAAAGTGTACAATTAAACAATTTACTTTTAAGTTTTCAGCACTTGATCCGAATGTAAGCAAAACAGAACATTTTTTGTTAAATTGCCGTAGACCCTTTGGTATTTGCTTAACTTGTCCATTTCCATATATCATCTGCAGTCGTCTGCATCCTGGTTCATTGGCTTTTTCTGGGAAGCACATGCAATTGTTTTTGTTTTCTGTTGTTTTTTCAATTTTATGGACCAAGTTTACGACAAAGAGAAGTCGACGGGGTTAATGCGTTCGTTTCTTATTTTTTTGTGAGGAAGTAGCAGCCGTATCCGAATGCAGTACAAATTCATTTGCATAAATTTAAGAAATTTTGTCTCTGCTAAACCAATTGCCGATATTCCAAGTTCACTCACCCACATGCCGTCGCATGTCTCTAGCATTAACTGCTGCTACCCTGTGCGTAACATACTAATGCTCAAAGGAACTGCAAGTCTTTTCGTTTAAGAGCAGCAGCTGTAAGCTGCTTTCGTTAAGTTTAGGTTTAAGAGAGAGCGTGGCGGCGAGAGAGCTTTCGTTGTGTTTGCAGCTACTGCTACTGCTGCTGCTGCAGTTTTACAGTGTCACAAGTTTCTGGCTATTTGGCACTTGGTATTTTTAATGGGTATGTTGATAGTCGCACATGCTTGTAGGAACATTTGTTATTGCTTTGTTATGGTGCGAGTGTCCGAACTTTATGCCAAGTAACAATTTCAGCACGCAACGCTGAGCAGCGACGCGACAGCAACAATAGTGGCCATAATCAAGAGTGTTTGTCACTGTGCGTGTGTGTGTGTCGAAGAATAACACAATAAAGAGAATAACAACAACAGCAGCAGCAGCAGTAGCAGCGGCGTAGCGACAACAATAACAATAACACATATGCAGTAGCTGCAGCAGAGACACAAACGCGACGCCACAAATGGCAGAGAGAAGTGAAATACAACAAATGTAAATTTAAACTTTTTCACAATCGTCAGATCGTCTGCTGCCCCTCTCTCTCGCTCTCTCTCTTTTGCTCTCCCTTCGTATGTCTTTTGCCGACACTTTGTCTGCACTGCGGCGCGAGGGTGTGATATGTGCGTGTGCAGTGCAGTTGCCTTGATGAAAATGGACATTGTTGTGAAATGCTTTTCGATTTTGTGTCCACTGTCGACACCACTAAAACAAAGTAGCAGCAGCAGCAAAGTGACGCCGCTGTCGACGTCGCGTCGCGTCGCGTCGCTGCTGTCAGCTACAGCTATTGCGGGCCATGGCACCAATGTTGGCCGCATTCCCCACCCTAAAAACAGAGCACATACATATGCTCGTATGTGGGTGCGGCGATCGGCCGACCGACACGGGATTTGGGGTTGGGGGTCTATGTTTTCTCTTTCCATTCGCTTATTTTAATTTCTCGTTTCTCATTTGCCCCGTGCACCCAATTTTCATGTGACCCCATTTCCCTGAAATGTTTTCATACGACTTTGACAAAATGTATTTATGCTCATATGTGTGTCTAAACAAAAAATAGAAGGAAATGAAATGAATATTGTAAATTATGAAGCATAGAAAGAAAAAAAAAACATGCGAATTGCCTTAACCCAACAATGCAGCTGGTGTTCGCTGTCACTGCCACTGCCGTCTACCCCCTTAATTGTATCCGTATCCGTTGCCATATCTATGTATCTGTATCTACGAGAACAGGATATGAATATGAGCTGCAAACAGTTAAAGCAAACATTGAATAGCACTCACAGATGAGCAAACTTAATGCATTGCCAAAACAAAATATGTACATATGTATGTACGACGGTTTTCGATTTCAATTTAATGCACTGAACAACACGATTAGCCAGCAGGAAATATGGGTCATCAATATGCCACGCCCACCCACACACAAAAACACACGCACAGCCACACATACTCACTTTTTGTTGTTGCCATAGAGTTCCATGGGTGTTCTTTTTATGAGCACTTTGCTTTACCATAGCAATCAATACTTTTTATATATGTATGTTATAAGCATATACTAAACAGATCAAAAGGTCTCGTAAAATTTTAGATAATGTTAATCAGATCGTAAAACAATTTGCATTTCAAGGTTGTCTGGTGATTTTCATGTTTATTGCTTAATAAATTTTGTTAAAATCGAACTACTATATCATTCTATAAAGATTATCTAAAAATCTTCATTTGCTACAAGATACTAAAGCTTCCAGATAAGGGTTTTACATTCAAATATGTATGTTCTGATTACCTTTTGTAAATTTCATAAAAATAGAGTCAAATGCTTACTTACAAGGGTTTAAATTTATGCAAGTCAGTTGTTCCATTAGCATTAAATTGTGTACATGTTTACTAAGTTTATTACTGGCGTGACTTGTATAAAATAAAAGATAGAGAAAGACAAATAGATAGGTATAATAATAAGGGTAGGAAAGTATTTAGATTGATATTTGGATATTTATAAAAATATGCTCAAGAGATAAAGATCATTCAAGTAATATATCATTTATAATCATATAAACTTACTTGTTTAGCTAAGATAATTCTACAAAAATTAGCATATCAATTAATGTAATGGGAATTTAATCATAAATCGAATTAAATTAAATTAGGTTTACTTGGGAGATTTTTTTGGTTTAAACGCTCTGATAAAACTAAACAGTTTATATATTTTCACAAGTTTTGTTATAAATTTTAACACACCTTTAATATATATAATAATTTTGAACCTCAATTTAATTGCAGCACTTTCTTACCCGGCCGACGACACTGATATAATGTTGAACGATGATGAATTTGACTATCACGAGGATCAGAGCAGTCCCAGCCAACAGACCAAGCCCTCGAGTATGGAAAAGGCCTCTGTGCCGAAGCAAAACAAAACTTTGAGTGTAACTGGAATTCTCGGAGAAGATGTTTTGCTAAAGTGTGCCTATGATATTCAAAAAAGTAAGTACTCTTATTCATTTGAATGCAATTTGAAAAGAGTCTAACTTTTATTTGTGTTACAGGCGATGTAGTTCTCTGGTACAAAGATTCAAATCTTATCTCCACCGGCAACAGTGTTATTGTACCCAACTTTAGCCTTAACGGATCCGATCTAACCATTCTGAAATCAAGTCCTCAAAATGCTGGAAATTACTATTGTCAAGTCGAGCCCGAACATATATATATTCACACAAAGGTCGTACTGGGAGATCATTCGATGGACGTCATAACGCCGGAAAGCTCCAAGTCCGCTCAGAGCAGCGTACATGGAGTTTCTATGTTAGCGATTGTACTAGTGGCTCTGCAGCTATACAAACATTAGATATAATCGTAAATTAGTATTAAGCAGCGATTTATTAAATGTCCCCTGTATGTGCTAAGATAATATTTACACTGAAATTGCATTTCTATCTCCCGCTTCTGTCTCCAAATGCTAGTTAAGCTCTTTAAGTACTACTGTTGATCGTGAATTTCCTGTTTTTGTAAAGACAAACGATTTTATTTATTAAAAAAACCAAAGTATACTGAAAAGTGTTTGAATTTATCTTAATTCGTATCTGTAATTCATATAACAACACGATTTTTGGGCTAATTTTTTAATTTATAGCAAGCAAAAAAGTAAAGCATACTTTTAGGAGCTTGTGATAATTTAATTAACTTTCGCCGCAAAGTAGGCAATACATTTTTTTTTGAGTTTTTGGTTTGAAAGCGATGCTTGAAATAGCTCTGAATACTTTAGGAAGCGAAGCCGTGAGATTAATACCCTTATTTTGGCTAAAGTCAGAATCAAACAATTTTATGTAAACCAAAATAAGTAAATTTTGCAGTTTGCTTTATTCATTTATCGGTATGTATGTATATATTTTCTTAATGTCGCATTAATTAAAAGTAAATGAAAAAATTACAATATTTGTTTAAGACACTGGCTTTAAATATGTATGTAGTATGTTAACAGGTCGGCTCACGAAATTAGGTTTTGCAGTTGCAAAATTCATATGGAACATTTTTGTTTTTTTGACACAATCTACACATTGATTGTTTCAATTGGCACATTTATCAAATATTTATGTTATATATTTTTTCATATTATTCATTTATTTAAATTTTTGTTTTGCTTTGTTTTTTAATTTTATTATTAATATTATGATTCTTAAATAAAATATAAGTATACAAAATATATTCTCATATTGATGCTTTGATTTTAAAAATGTATGTATATATACTGATTTGCATCTGTATGATCAGCGGTTGCATTTATATAAGTGTATATGGCCAATGGCTAATTTCAGGTAGTGTAGCAAACAAAATTTCAATCGAAGCCAAACAAAACAAGCGACTCATTCTCTACTCACATTCCACCTGATTATATAGATATTCGATATCCTTAGATATAGATAAGTA
Organism: Drosophila tripunctata; assembly: GCA_035047385.1. Taxonomy (NCBI): domain Eukaryota; kingdom Metazoa; phylum Arthropoda; class Insecta; order Diptera; family Drosophilidae; genus Drosophila; species Drosophila tripunctata. The sequence continues at coordinate 12,498,848 of JAWNPS010000288.1, forward strand.
CTCTCATTCTCTTAACCAATAGGTATCGTGTATGTATCGTGCATACTCCTTGACAATCCTTAGAATATTGCAACGCCATCGTAAAAAATAGTAGTGCATATGTATGTGATTAGGTACATATGTCTAAGCTTTGGTCTAGTTATCTTTATATATTTCCAGTGATTCTCGTAATTCGATTAAATTTTTATTAAATAAAAATGTGTTTCCATAGTCTAATTGTGGTTTAAGCATTCATACACCTTCCTAAACTCATAATTACCCATATTTACATTCGTAGTATTTGTATCTGCATGTGTATCTGATTCAGTTTCTGTATCTGTATCTGAATTCGAATCTGTAACTGTTCTGTTTCAGGTATAGATTGTATTTGTAATTTGTAATCGTCACATTTATCGTACATACAAACAAATAAATATTATATGCTAGGTTTTGGGCGGTTTTCAACCAATCGTCGCATCATCTTCATCTTCATCTTCCTCATCAACTTTAACTTTATCTAAACTAAGCTACACATAGTAATTCGTTTTCCCTTTCTGCTCCTCCTCTGGATGCTCTCTTGGCACAAATGTTTCAATTAGATTTGTTTATGCGTGATTGATTTTAGATTAACATTTACATTTTACATTAGCATTAACATTGACCCCCGTTCAGGCGCATTAGCATTTGCATGTATAATTAGAATACTTGGGTATTTTTTTTTCTTGCGTTGGCATTCTTATAAATAAGCTGCCGGGCCAAAGATGCCCCTTACGAACAGTTCCCAAGGTCCTGTTCTGTTTTTCCGCTTCAACTACTACTCCTACCCCTACAGTCGTACTGTTCAGCCTGCCAACTCTTAGAGTCGGAGCAGCGATATGCTGAAAGCGGCTAGCATCAATCCCGGCAATAAGCTGACTGTACACGCCGTACTCTTCTTATCTCCGCCAACAGGTCCAAATCCTGCACGAACCAGATCCTCGGGGGGCACATTGCCCTCATCGATTTCATTATCTGTAAGAGTACATAAAGAATTCAAGCGACTATCATCGATATTTATAGGCAGCAGGCACTGTACCTTCTGGATCTTTAATGATCACATCGTGTTCGGGTGAGAAATCCGAAAAGTCGTGGGTGTTCTTTGTCTTGACACGCACATGCCACACTCCCGGTGCCAGTTCCATCTGATGCGTAATCTTCCAGACACCGCTCTCCGTGGGATGGCGATGAGTTTTAATCATTGAGACGGATTGCCATGAAAATGCCTGCAGTGAATAAAATTTTAGAATTTAGTTAGTTTCAGAATTTGTATATTGGTCTATATCAGTGTTGCCATTTGTGTAAATTAAAATGAGATGCGAACAACGATAATATGAACTTCGAAAATGAAAAATTCTTTATACCCTCTGAGGGGTATATTGGGTTTGTCAGAAGTATGTAATAGGCAGAAGGAGGCGTGGCAGACTCCATAAAGTATATATATTCTTGATCAGCATCACAAGCCGAGTCGATTTAGCCATGTCCATCTGTCCATCCGCCTGTCCGTATGAACAAACAGAACTCAGAACTTTTTTTTCGATGCCACGCCCCATTCACCTACAATAAGCGTAAAACCAGACACACCTCGGAAATAACACAGGTTTTTTGCGAATATGTCGGTAACTACGGCACCTAGGGACACCAATTTTGGCATGCAGGTTGCTATTTGAAATATAAAGACAATGCCATCAAAGCACAATTTCTTTGTTACTTTGCAAGCGGCTGCCTCACTTATTTATTAACGTATAGTTTTGTAACTTAGCATTTACTTGCAGACAAATAATAGCAAACGATTGTGAAAATTTCATTAAAAACGGACTATAATTAAAAAAGTTTCTCAAACAACGAAAATCCTTACATTCAAGCAAGGCATAACCACGTGCATTGCACTGAGCGGTGCACACAAGCAACGAAAACGAAAAACGTGTGAGCGAGATAGACATATAAATATGTGTGCAGGTTAAGTTCTTGCAGCAGCTACTCCAATTTGAACCGAAAAATTAGGCAACAAATAAGTCTTTTTTATATAGTGATATCAAAGCAACACAATGTTATTTTTTATACCCTCTGAGGGGTATATTGGGTTTGTCAGAAGTATGTAACAGGCAGAAGGAGGCGTTTCCGACCCCATAAAGTATATATATTCTTGATCAGCATCAACAGCCGAATCGATATAGCCATGTCCGTCTGTCCGTCTGTCCGTCTGTCCGTCTGTGCGTCTGTCCGTCTGTCCGTATGAACAAACAGATCTTAGAGATGGTAAGAGCTACAAGTTCAAACTTGGTCAGTTTCGATCACATATTTAGTCAGTCAATACAAGTTTGTTTCCTTTTTTTGATGCCACGCCCCATTCGCCCACAATTAGCGAAAAACCAGACATACCTCGTAAAAAATACATGTTTTTGGCGAATATCTCGGTAACTATAACACCTAGGGTCACCAATTTTGGCACGCAGGTTGCCATTTGCAATATAAAGACAATGCCATCAAAATTTTTTTGGTGCCACGCCTCCTTCGCCCACAAAAAGCACAACTTTTTTGTAACTTTGCATGCCTGCGATTCACTTATTTCTTATCTTATAGTTTTGTAACTTAGAATATACCAGCAGACAAAGAATATCAAACGAATGTGAAAATTTCATCAAAATCTGACTATAAATAATAAAGTTTTTCCTACAACGAAAATCGATACTTTCAAGCAAGGCATAGCCACGTGCATTGCACTGAGCTGTGCACACAAGCAACGAAAACGAATAACGTGCGAGCGAGACAGACATACAAATATGTGTGCATGTTAAGTTATTGGAACAGCAACTCCGATTTGAACTCATATAATTGGAAAAGAAGCTCAGAGGGTATTACACGGTCGGCATGCCCGACTGACATTTTCTTTCTTGTTTTCTTAAGGACCCTCTGGAGATTTGTTTTATCGAACTTATAAATTTATAATTTTTGCAGCAGAATTCCAATTTAGAGCGAAAAATTAGGCAACAAATAAGTCTTTTTTATATAGTGATATCAAAGCAACACAATGTTATTTTTTTTCTTAAGGATCCTCTGGAGATTTGTTTTATCGAACTTATAAATTGATAATTCTTGCAGCAGATACTCCAATTTGAACCGAAAAATTAGGCAACAAATAAGTCTTTTTTATATAGTGATATCAAAGCAACACAATGTTATTTTTTTTCTTAAGGACCCTCTGGAGATTTGTTTTATCGAACTTATAAATCTATAATTTTTCAGCAGAATTCCAATTTGAACTCTTTCTTGTTTTAACTAGTTAAAGCTAAACAAGTAAGAAATTCGGTCGAGTATCCCAACTGTGTAATACCCTCTGAGTTTCATAAAAAATTATATGAGCTTAAATTTGAGTAACTGCTGCAAAACCTTAATAACATGAACACATATTTGTGTGTCTGTCTCGCTCGCACAACGTTTTTCGTTTTCGCTGCTTGTGTGCCGCTAGCGCTGTAGCAGAGCTCAGTGCAATGCAAATGGCTGTGCACCGCACAGCTTGTATATACGTTAGCTTTCTTAATTGTAGTCTGATTTTGATGATCGTTTTTTAGAATCGTTTGATATTGTTTGTCTCCAAATCTACGCCAAGTTACAAAACTATACGTTAAGAAATACGTGAACTGGAGGCAAGCAAACTTCTTCATTTGTGCTTCTTATAGGCATAGGGGGCGTGTCATCCAAAAAATGTTGACGGCATCATCTTTAATTTGCATCTAGCAGACTGCATGCCAAAACAGGTGTCTCTTGGTGCCGCAGTTACTGAGATATTCGCCAAAAACATGTATTTTCCGAGATATGTCGAAATAAAAAATTCTTGAATTGCCCGACGAAATATGTGGTCGATACTGACTAAAACGGCGATTATCATCTCTTACCATCACTGAGTTCTGTTTTTTCATACGGACAGACAGACTATATCGACACGGGTCTACATTTATCCCCGAAACACAGATGTCTAGCAAGTTTTATACAACTAGAATAAATTTTAAAAATTTTTCTTTAGGTAAAAAGGAATATTTAAAAAATTTACTTTAGTTAAATTTAACAAGCAATTTGCTTTAGAAACTTAATCGAGCGATGGTAAAACGTCAACATTATCCCATCCTTTCTATGCACTTTGAAGTACAACTTACCTTGGACATTTTGTAGTCCAAAATGGCTTCGGAGAGGGGCTGATGACTGCGAACCAGCCAATGTATGGTGACGATGCTGCCATTGACGGTGCTGCTCTCATACTGAGGTGTCTCGGGATTGAAGGTCACCCTGACCCGCACTTCGTTGGATCCAATGGTGTTCTCCACATGGCACAGATACTCACCCAAGTCACTGTCGTCCACATGCTTGATGACTAGCGTGGTGCGGTTGTGTTCCTTGTGTAGTGAATTCTTGATGGAGTACTTATCGGACAGTGACAGTGTTTTGCCATTCTTGATGAAGAAACTTCTGCCAATGGGATTGGCCCGATAATCGCAATAAATTTCGGCAGTTCCACCCTCCAAGGCGTTCACATGGTGTCGGTGTGTGGAAACCTTGGGATTGTACTGAACATCGATGGTGACCGAGCCATGGGCAGGATTAGAGCTGCCATCATCGCCCAAGCATTGATATATTCCAGCATTCTCCTCGTCAACATTATCCAGCTCAATGACACCGTTAGCCGTATCCTCCGAAGAAGTCTGCAATCTTTGACCCTATAGCAGAAAATATGAAAAATTGTAATCGCAAAGAGGTGGAAATTGGCTACAGCCTTCGTCTAGAGATTTAGGGTAGGCACATACATTAAAGGACCACTTGATGTCGGTCTTGGTGGGCAGAAACGTTTGGCAGACAAGCTTATGGTGGTCGCCCTGCTTGAACGTCTGCGATCGATCCGTAACATCGCGATCGTCGCAAAGGATCGAGAGCCGGGCGCCCACCTTTAGCGTGGTATGCTGCCTCACGTTCTGTGGCAAGATCACACAATAATAATCATCCGAATCCTCTGGCGTCACATTTGTCAGCCGCAGTGAATTGTTTCTCATGACATCGAAACGATTACTAATGGCTGATTGTCCATTTGCTACGACCATTTCATTCTTGTACCACATGGCCACATTTGAAACTGTCAAGTAACAACAATAATTAGTAGGGTACATACAGGGTATATGTTTAACAAGCATACTTGCAAAGTTGCGTGCATCACAGTTAAGGACCACAGTGTCTCCTGGTCGGGCAATCACTTCAATCTCATTCGCCTCAAAGTAAGGTGGTGCAATGGAAGTATCGGCCATTTGAGCCGGTTGACTCTCCGAATTTCCAGAGTCCTCGCTGTTATAATCATAATCATCGTCCTGATATTCTTCTTCAACCGGAGTTGGTGACGCACGGCAATAGTCTATAATGAGTTTGAAATGAAACACACGGTGATGACTCATTTGTCAGGAAAGTGGGAGAAATAACATGTTTGCTCTTCTTGTTTACATGGCGTATGAAACTCTTAAGTGGAACTGATAAAAATCACACCCCAACGCCATTAAATGGGCAACAAGTTTGTCATATGATCTACAGATACGAGTAATTGCTTAAAAATATTTTAGGAAATTAGTTTGCAAAGCGGAAGTTATATAACAAAAGGGGAGATAAATGGAACCCCTTACATATAAATATTACCCAAATCTAGAGGAAAGGTCAGGAAATGTTTTAGTTACACTCTGTACTGAAATGTTTAGCATATTTCAGTTACATTTTCCTTACAAAACGTTGGTGTAAATATAGAAAAAATAAATTTATTAATTTGTTAAAAAAATATACATAAAAACCTAGACAAAAGCTCTATAGATACTTCAGTTTCACTCCATTTACAATATTACTGAACTTAACGTACTAACAAGAAAGAAAATTTCAATCGGGCATGCCGACCGTGTAATACCCTCTGAGCTACTTTTCCAATTATATGAGTTTAAACTAAACCTTTCTTGAATAACCTGACTAAATATGTGGTCGATACTGACTAAAACGGTGATTGTACCTCTTACGATCTCTGAGTTCTGTTTATTCATACGGACAGACAGACGGACATGGCTATATCGTCTCGGCTTTTGATGCTGATCAAGATCAAGATCTGACACGTCTTCTGCTGCTTGTTACATACTTTCCCCAAATATACCCCTCAGAGGCTATAAAAACATGTCTATATGTACATGTCTAAGAAATAACAAATGCATTTATTTTTACTTCAACAATAAACTGAATATAAACGGTAGCGTTAATAATTTTATGAATTATGTTTACCTATTCCAAACAACTAACAAATTTCACTATTTATTGCTTATAATAATTGAGACATAAATTTTGTAGTAAAATTCTTATAACTTTTAAAGGCTAAATAACTTAAACTTTATTCCTCAAAAAAATTATATAAATGCAAATATTGTAATTTTGCAATGAGAAATTTTGGAAAATTTCAAACTTTCAATAGCAAACATGCTTTATATGATGAGTTTCCTCAGATTGCATTACCAAAACTTTGTCGTATTTAAAAACATTTCAAAAACAAGAGAGAGCTGCAATTATTTTTAAGTATAGACAGCCAAAATTGGATGTAAGCCATAAAAGAAACGAGTTTTTTTTTTGTCTTTTTAGGGTGATGGAATCTTAATTAGCATCGATAAAGGCGTTGGCCCATGTCGATGACAAACCGTATCAAGGTAATGTTGTCTTTTCGAATTACATGCACGTAATCTGAGAGAAGGAATTGTTTATGTATAAATCTAATGACTAATTTATCACAGCGATTCACGCAAAACGGCATTACCAATAGTAACAACAACAACAAATAACCAATAACAATTTGCATGCCATATACGCAAAGTTAACATATAATATATTGGTGGAGAACTAACGGCAATGCCAATCTCACGACTCAATGCCCACGTAAATGAGTCATCCGAGAGCAAAAGAGAGCTAACGTCATCTAAAATCAACTACCTTATGCTGGATATGGCTAGCAAAGATACTAACAATGATAAGTACAAGTTATGCTACATATAAGGAAGGTGAAGCATTACGCAAGCCATCATCATCATCATCATCATCATTAACAGTTGGGCTGAAAAGTCCGTATCGTTTAATAGTAAAACTAACTTTTTTGTCAAAATTCGATTTTTTTATTCAACGTAGTTTCCCTTGAGGGCGATACAGCGAGTATACCGATCTTCCAACTTTTGGATACCATTCTTGTAGTACCGTTCGTCTTTGTCCTCAAAATAGGCCTCAGTTTCGGAGATGACTTCTTCATCGGCGTTAAATTTCTTTCCAGCGAGCATTCTCTTGAGATCTGAAAACAGGAAAAAGTCGCTGGGGGCCAGATCAGGAGAATATGGAGGATGCGGAAGCAATTCGAAGCCCATTTCATTTAATTTTGCCATCGTTTTCATGGATTTGTGACACGGTGCATTGTCCTGGTGAAACAGCACTTTTTTCTTTTGCAAATGGGGCCGTTTTTCCAAGATTTCTTCCTTTAAGCGCTCCAATAATGCTATATAATAGTCACTATTGATGGTTTTTCCTTTTTTGAGGTAGTCAATGAAAATTATACCATGCGCATCCCAAAATACTGACGCCATAACCTTGCCAGCTGACTGTTGCGTCTTTCCACGCTTTGGAGTCGGTTCATCGCGTGCAGTCCACTCGGCTGACTGTCGATTGGACTCCGGAGTGAAATAATGAAGCCACGTTTCATCCATTGTCACATATCGACGCAAAAACTCTGACTTTTGACGATTGAACAGCTTTAAGCACTGCTCAGAATCATCCACTCGTTGTTGCTTTTGGTCAACTGTGAGCTCGCGCGGCACCCACTTTGCACAGAGCTTTCGCATACCCAAATATTCACGAGTGATAAGTCCAACGCGTTCCTTTGATATCTTTAGAGTGTCAGCTATCACTATTAACTTCACTTTGCGGTCTTCCAAAATCATTTTGTGGATTTTTTTGATATTTTCGTCCGTAACTGCCTCTTTTGGACGTCCAGAACGTTCATCGTCCTCGGTGCTCATATGGCCTGTACGGAATTTAGCAAACCACTTGCGAATAGTAGCTTCTCCTGGAGCAGAGTCCGGGTAACACTTATCAAGCCACTTTTTGGCATCAGCGGCATTTTTTTTCATGAAAAAACAATGTTTCATCAACACACGAAATTCCTTACTATCCATTTTTTTCAAAATACCAAAAGTAGCTTCACCTAAAATGCTATATCTCAAAAACTATAAGTTTGACACCTATGAAACTTTAACATATATCTTTAAAAGGTTGGTACTCTTCAAAAATGATATAGATTTTATTCTACTGGCGCCCTCTAATAGAAACGATACGAACTTTTCAGCCGAGCTAGTATGAAGACGTTTCAATTGGACACGAAGCGTTATCAAGCGTCGATAAAAGCGTTTACCTTAAAGACTTGGCAATCAGCAACTAAGACACTCACTGAAACAGAGACACAGTGAGACTGAGAAACTGGCAGTTATCTTATCCAATCCCCTACATATCCGCACTCAGACAGACGTCCTCCCTTTTATGGCAAAGAGTCGTGAACAAGACTAAAAAATGTGGCTAAAACTGAAATCGAAATCGAAACTGAAACTGCTCAACTCAGCTCAGCGCCATTGGTGGCCATTCAAGAGTATCCAAGAGCATCCAGTCAAGACCAGCGAGAGACTAAGAGGCCGAGACCTTCACCGACATCATTGAAAATCAAATGTGCAATATTCGGTCAGCCACAACAGTTGAGCCATCCGTCGTTGTTTCGTTGAGTCAAGGCCAAAAGGGGAGCATCTCAGCCCAGTTGGTTGGTATTTCCAGTCTCATTCCCATGTGTCTGTTGGCATATTCATATGGAGTACTACTACTACAGCTAAGTGGGTCAACTCAAGGGGCGCCTCGTGCGCGGCAAGGACTTTCCACATGCGTCAGTTACACTCCATTTTCGCATTGTCCTTGGATCGATGTCTAACGGGGCGGATGGAGATGGAGGTTTACTCAACAGTCTATTATTGTACTACACTACACTGATCAAAAAATATGAGTTTATGTTTAAGAAATATGTTATAAATGAGTTTAGAAAGTAATAGTAATTTTTATTTTTAAACCAATTAATTATGCTACAGAGATTTGCCATATTCTGCAAAGTGTTGCTGATAGCATAGTTTATTAATGGCGAAAGTTTATCGAACAAAATGGAGAATTTAATAATGATTAAAGTAAATTCTAAGTATTTAAAAAAAAATGCATTTAATTTCAGTAAAAATATATTTAAAGAAACCAAAAGTATTTCTTGATACACAAATAAGAAACTTAAATGAACATCATTAACAGTACCAGTTCTTTTAAGAGATGAAAAGCTTTTTTTTAATTTACCGAAATCTTTTTTAAGTATTTATATTTCTTTGATCAATTTGCTTCAAAGTCTATTATTATATACCACACTAATCAAACTAAGCGACTGGAAATTTATATTCATAACTAAAGAACACTTGTGAACAACAGCGCTAAAGATAATTATAATTTTAGAAACATTTAATATTATTTTTCTTAAGTTTTCAAGTGGCGATAGCAATGTGAAATTTATATTAAGGTAAATTTCCTTGGCATAATGATGCTATATTGATTGAAAAGTTCAATATCTTATGATACAAAACTTTTTCTTTTAATTTCAAATTACTTTGAAAACTTTTTTGAAAATGTTAAGAATATCGTAATCTATTAGTTGCATGAAAAATATAAATAGTTAAAAATATACGATATAAGTTACGAATTTATTCTCATTGAATCAAATTTAAATATAAATTTCTAAGTGCTGAATGCGTTATTTGAACTCTTTTTGAACACTTAAAAAATTTCGAACAAGTTTAAATTAAAACATTCTGAAATTAACTTTATTTAAAAATAATTTTTTAAAAAATTCTCTTTTTTTTTTTAAGAAATAATGATACGAATTATGAACTAAATAATACAAGAACTGACAGAGTCTTATTAATAAGCACATTATCTGATTGCAATTCGTCTTGCTGTATATAAGCCGCTTAAGTTCTTCTCATATTTGCAAGCCATAAATCGATAAATTAAGACCATTATTTTTGTCAGTGTGTATAGAATGCTTTAGCTCCCACTGTATTTGTCGACGTGTAAAAGAAACAATGGCGTCAGGACGTCGCGGCGCCAACGCCATGGTCAGAATCCTTCCTTTCGCTTCACCATTCCTATACTCATTCTCCATTTTTATCCCCACACCCACACATCCCCCTTGTCCCAACTGTCTGCTGCTGCTGCTTCTCCCCAATCGAGTTTAATGCCATAATGGCTTTGGTCTTTGTTGGCATTTGCAGGAGCACGCATTGGGACTAGAGACGAACATCCAACATCCGCTATTGGACTTGCGACCGTGGATGGCGTCAGCAATTTGGAATTGGAATTGAAAATGGAATTTGTTGTATTATTGCTCTTGAATTCCTTCAGTTAACTGAGTCAACAGAATTGCCTTGCAATTCGTTATGCCATACGGCCAAGTAAATTTATTAAGTGGAACTAACTGATGCAAAAGTGAATAAATTCCACATTTATTTGGGCAACTTTAATGTCAGTCTATTGTTGTTTTTTTGTATAAATTGAAGATATTTAAAACATTCTGAAGAGTATGCTTTATTCAATGGCTTATATGTTAAAAAGTATTTTGTATAAAGAATAAATAACATTATAACAAAAAGTCCATCCAAACTTAACTATAATATTTTGGGATATTTTAATCGATTTATATTGATAAGTCCAATTTGTAAAGCAATTACATATATGAATATTGTCATTTTGCACTATCAATGAATGCACAATCATCTCTAGACATGGACATTGAGAGGGTGATAGAGAAATATCAGTAAGGTCGGAATGGAAAGCATCGAAGTTTGGTAGATAAGAAGACGGCGAGACTGCACACAATTAATTGCTGCATTCAATTCAAGATTCAGTTCAAGATGATTGCTAACAGCAGTAAGTATGTGCTTACATTATTGTATATTGTATTGTATTTATTGATATTTTGTTGCTGTTTCATTATCGTTACAGACGGAGAGAGAGAGAGAGGGAGAGAGCGGCGCCCACCTCTTGGCCAGTCTGACTGCCTGTAGTGCAATCAATGTGTTGTTTTTTTTTGTGTCCTACATATGGGAGATATAGTATGGTAGAATATACAGAGAGTAACATATATATATATGTAGTGCGTCAAGTTATTGGGTCAGCTCGTAAACAAATAAACTGCCATGTCTGTCTCTCTGTGTGTACATAAACAAATATTGAAGGCTCGCAATGTCCAATTTTGGATGTGGATCTGTCGATTAGGCCACAAAAAATCCGCAACCGAAAAATGGGAATCCAAATTCAAATTCAAATTTGCTATCTCAACAATTCTGTTGGGGAGGGGGGTGGGGTTTTTAGAACTTTTCGAGCATTAAAAGCTTTCATGACGGGGGTCATAAAAGTGCCACAGTCGCAGGAATCTAGTGTCGAATGTTTAAAGTCTGATGTCTGATGTCTATATACAAATAATTCGATTCCATGTATTTTACATATAGTCACAAATATAAAACGATATGTATGTTCGAACACTTTCCAATTGAAATCGAAATATAAATTTAAAATCGTTTATTTCGTTCCGCATCGCATAAAGTTTATTTTGCACACGGGTCACACTGAGGGCGTGACTCTGATCGTCGATGGAATCACACAGTCTGCTGGATCAATTGATTCCTTCCCCATACCCTCCATATGATTTATCAAGCGATTTTCGGACAGTATTTTCATCAAATCAAATTCAAATTTAAATTTATATTTAAATTCCCAAGTGCTGGGCACGGCAAGTGAATGCGTAATTTGAGATCGTTTTGAATACATACGAAATTTCCAACAAATCGAAATCGAAACATTCTTAAGCTGCTAACTTTATTTAAGGAGCAGCAAAATGATTTTAGAAATATTCTTTTCTCTTTTTTCAAAGAATTTAAAAGCTTTCTGTGTCTTTGGAAATGCGAGCTGAAACCAAACCCTAAATTGTGGCAAAGGTTTGGCATTGGAATTTATTTGTTGTTGAGCCAAGATTTTCAACAATTTTGCTCAATAAATAATAAATTCTGTTAAAAAATAATAGCATTAAAAGCACAAAGATTAAAGGCGGTTTTGCAAAAGAGAAAAGCTTGACAAATTAATTCTAACCTATTAAAACCATTAATGCATTAGAATTGTTCTTCCCCCCGTTTACGTAAATGTCGCAATTGGCAATTAAACATATTACTATATCAACATCCGTCAAAATTCGTTTAAAACTCTGATGCAATCGAAAACATTTCAAAATATTTAGACAAAAATATGCTTTGAACTTGTTTTGTGATGTATTTATTTACTTCTTTGCCGACATATTGGCGAGTTTCTAACCGATAAACTGTGTACATATAGTGTATATATGTCTGTATAGGCACATATGGTCAGATCTTTGGTCAGATTTCGACATTTGCCATGCTGTCATGGGCTTATCGCATGCCTAAAATAGGAAAAGCGTATAATTAATTAAGAATCAACATAAAAAATAGAAGAAAAATTTAATTTTTCTTCATGGTGGCCCTGCCAAAAGGGTAAACTGAAGCAGAAAATTGAATGCTGAATGAAAACAGATATGGCAAAGTTGGAAAAGGGGGAGCTATGGGAGTGGTTGAAAGGGGCTGGTGGAGCCATGGAGGGCAGCATTCACTTGCTGCGTGTCTGGCATTAGCAAATGAGCAAATATCTAACATCAGACTGCCATTCTTTGCACAACAAATATTTGCTTTTCCCCATTGGATGGTTCTAGACCTCAAAACGCTTAGCTCTCTAGCGCTCAACTCGCAGCTTCAATAGCACAGTTAAGTTACTATAATATCTTAGACTGTTTCAGTTGTGTGGAGTTCAACCATAGAATGTGTTTACCGTTATCTACATTTGCGCCATAATTCCAAACGCGTATGAAAAATTTCAACTTTCAAGAATAGATAAGATAAGATATGCTGTCCCCATACACACTAAATGGGTTTAGCTTTTGCTTTGTCGGTGGTAAAAAAACGAAAAAAAAAAAACAGAAACAAACTACGTAACCCACGTGGTACTCAGTTACGAGCAAGTATGTGACTGCACACACAGATACACACTCACACAGTTGTACATATCATACGCACATCAGCATGATATGTGGGCTAAAGAATTCATTGCTCATTCTTATTAATATGGCACAAATGCCACATTGGTAATTCATAATTTTGACACTTATGAACGTAGCATTTTGTATTGTCAACGCCCCCCATTGCCATTGAATTACAAATGGGTTTGTTTATACTACTATTTTTACTATATAGTATATACTATAGTATGCTATTGAAAAGCAGTTAAATGTACGTATAATTCATTGAATAAACAGTTTCGTATTTGTATGCCAAAGGTGTGCTTTTCAATTAATGAGTTATTAAATTGTTTTAAGCATTAAATTATAATGTTATGTTTCTTAAATTCAACAAAGTGTAATATAGGTAAATGTTTTTGTACCAAATTCAGTTTCTAAGCATGAATATTTAGCTAAAGAATGAGAGTCAGAATTACCAGACTTGGTAAAAACTCTGCTGTATTGTGCACGCAGATCAAGTTTATCTTGAAATTCAATAAATATATAAAGTTAGAAATACATTTTTGGGACTTTTGCGAATACATTCAATTCTAGTTTTTTAGTTTCGGCAAGATCAGATTTTTAATAAATCTCCTAAGAGTCATAACTTATTATTTAAGATTTTAGATTTCATGTGAATATGTTACACACCAATACATAAAAACTATTTAAACACCTATATAAATTAAATAATTTATTTTTTGATTATTAGTTCTAATCAGAAATTTGCTTACGAATGAAGGTATTTTTAAAGTCTCGCATAAACCCCATAAAATACATTTTAGAGAAAATAAATATTTTATATTGAAAGCCAACAATGAATAAAATAAACATAGAATTTGTAAAAACATACAAAGCTTACAGCTCGATAAGTCCTAAAGCGCCTTAAAATGGGTTAAAATTAAGATGTGTTTTCTATTTTTAGGAAATTTACGTTTTCATAGCCTATTTTAGACGAAAAATTTTTTTTTTAAGAACAATATATTATTCTAAATTATTTATTTATTTATATATCGAAAACGATACAAGAACTGGACAGTCTGAACAGTTGAGCAGCTCGTTTATATCTAGCTTTTAGCTTATAAATAATTTCCTTTAACTGCTTATTGTTTTAAGTTCTTATACTGTATAATATAACGAAACTACATGAGGAATTTCATATTCTGCACTTGTACAAACATGTCTAAATTTGTTCATTCAAAGTTTTTCAATTTGGTCAAAAGTATTTCATTTAATTTCATTTTGTTATGCACAAAATTTGCCAAATAACCTCGCAGCATTATTTATTCTTAGTCATCAAGGCAAAAATACGAATGAGTGACTATCGATAATGTATTTTGTTTACCTTTTCCAGTTCCAGTTTGTTCTATTTGTATGTTTCAATTGATAATATTGTAATCAGAAATTCAGAAAAAATGCCAAACGTTGCGTATACGCAATAAATTGATTTACTTTTGGCCCATTCAAAGGGGCGTATATCTCGATCCCCAGAGTGTTTTTTTGTTTCTAACTAATCGAATTGTGGAGCTTAAAGTGCCAATTAAACTTATCACATGGCCATCATCATCATCAGTCAGATGGTACCCTTTACAATAAAAAAAGGTTCGAGGGTTTAGTTTAGTACTCACCGCTATTTAATTCCACAATTAGCAGACAAAAGAGTAAAATCCATGGCGTAGTTCTCATTGTTAACGTTATCTCTTTCGCTCTCTCTCTCTCTTCTTGCCACTAAAGTTTTGTTTTATCTGGCAGCACACACGCACTTTTAATTTGTTGTTGTTTTTGTTGTTGTTGTTGTTGTTACGCTATCGGAGGTAGATCATTAACTGTAATTAATATGTTGTGTTTGTTGGCTGGCGATTTAATTAATTTGCCACTAAATTGCTACAACCAATTGCAAAGACCCAATTGGGAGCCGCAAAGCTAAGCAAATTTCATTAAATTATTTTTATATATTTTTAAATTGTCGAATTTGTGTGTGTAATTTTGGGTTGCTTTACGGGTTTATGCATGCGAAACGCGTCGTATTCGCCGGAAACTTAAAATTGGCCCAAAACTAATATCAAAGCAAAGCGCACGCATATTACATTTATTGAATTCGAAATCAGTTTGTTAAAAAAAAATAAAAAAAAAAAAAAAACAATAAATAAAACAAAAAAATGCGCTTAAGATTCGCAGCTGTGCGATAGAAATCACAGCTTCCAAAGTGGACACATTTTTTCGCTGATTGGCAGCTAAATGGTAAACATGGCTAATAGATATTGGTAGTAGTGTGGTCTTTGAATTTGTATTTGTATTTGTTTGGATTATGTAAGCCAAAAGCCACTCTCGTAGTCAAGCATCGTATCTCAATGATATTATGATCTCAGTGCGAAAATTGCAATTTGTTGTTGTTCGCGCTGCTCTGCCCCCCTCTCTCCCACTCCCTCCCTCTCTCTCTCTCTCTCTCTCTCTCTCTCTGTCTCTCTGTGCAAATCTCCTACTTCTGCTTCTTGCTGGCTCTGGCTTACTCAATGCCAGAGCGCTTGGACGAACGGCCACAAAAAGTGGGTCGGGTCGGGTCGAAGTGGTTAGAGAGAGACAGGGTATACAGGGTGGTTGGTTGGTTGGGGGAAGCGGGACAGGACAGGGTGTGCCAAGTTGAAAAGCATGCAAATATGTATGCATATAAATAAATTAATGTGCAAATGCGAAAAACTGAAAAACGAAAAACAGCAACTAACAAAAAAACAAAAAATTGAAAACAGCCGAAAAACAATTGCACACACACCGACCACATAGTTGCTCTATAAATATTAGCATATTAAGAAAATGTTGAAATGCTTTTAGAGCATGACAAGTGATTTGACAAGCCCAAAATAGCCACAGTCAAGCATACATAGGGTATGCAAAAGTGCAAACATTCATAGCTATAGTACATGTATTCGTATTCGTGCTGCCGCATGTTTACAGATGTTTGTATATATATATTTGTGTGTACATTATGTACAAGTATTTTTTTTTTTTTTTTGGTATTTGTTCTATTTTGCTCACAAAATGTACAATGTACATTTGCAAATGTCTCGCAATCATTTTTAAGTTGTTGCAGCTAAACGAATACTGAATACTTTTATACAGTATTCATTTGTACACAAGTATGTAACATATTTTGTGTATTGACACACATACTACATACTACACGTATTCGGTTGTTGCCTACTGGGCACAAATACACTCACTTCACACTCACTTTGCACTCACTTTGCGCTCAATTCACACTCTGTGAACGAAAAATGCCCGCGAATTTGTTAAGTTTGAATTGGCAGTACCAAGTACAATTGATAAAATATGTATATGTATGTAGTTAGTACTATAAGTAGTACATATTGCCTTACAGGAGCTCAAAGATGCTCTCAAATATATATCAACATAATATACTATATTTATATATGTATAATATGTTGCCTAACCTCACATTCACTTTACTCTCTCTCTATAGAAAATGCACACAAATTTGTTGCGTTCTCCTTAAATACATGTGTAGTACACTTTTTGGTGTTGACACTAAATAATAAAGTGCATTTTTATACTCTTTCAGAGGGTATATTACTTTTATCAAAAAATTTGTTACGCATTGAAGCAGGTGTCGCAGATCCCATAAAGTCTTTGCATATATTCTTGATCCGCAACAACTGAGTCGATATAGCCCTGTCTGTCAATTCTTATGCGAACTAGTTTCTCTTGATGAATTTTGATACTGATGTGTGTTTTCTCCACACGCAGTTCACACGTTATAATCGGTCAGAGCGGTTTATTATTATATTATATAGCTCCCATAGGAACAAAGAAACAAACCATTTTTTTTGCCAATCTCTACCAAACTCCTAAATTTATGTGCAAAACAAATTTCATTCACATGGGACCATATAGCTTCCATTGGAACAATCGGTTAGAATTACATACTTAGCATGATAAACTTTTGTGTTTTTTTTAGTGATCGAAACCATATTTAAGTAATTAGATTTAAAACACAGTTCTACGTGCAATCTAAATTTCATCCATATATGACTATTCCATATAGCTGTCATGGGCACCATCGGTTCTTGGTAGAAAAACTTTTGTGTCTATTGAGCGACTTTAACCAAATTCACCTAAAATGCATTTGCTATGGTTCTCCATATGCAGACCAAATTTCAGCCAGATCGGACTATATAGCTGACATGGGAACAACTGGTAAAAAATACATAGTAGAAAAACTGGTGTGTACTATTAATTCCCACAGAGTTTCAGCAAGGGTACCCAACCTCTGGCGTGTCAAAGATAACCTTTCATTCTTGTTTTAGCAGTATTTAACACTAAAAGTAGTACCTATTGCAGTTATAACACCCTTTTAGTTGCCACATGACAGTTGCATGCCATAATAGAAGCTTATCTAAAATGTTTTCGTATACGTGTATGTGTATGTATAAAACTATATATTTATCAATGGGGAGCACAAGGTGCAAACCGAAAAATGTACCATGTCTGGGACTTTTCCACTATCGCTAGCGCTATTGTGCCGAGGGTGGCTCAAACAACTTGGCTAATTTGAATAGATCCCAGTAAGAGTATAGCGTAATAACTTTAGATTGTTAAACTGTCGCTTTAAGCGTAAAGCGCTCATAAATTATTACAGCTTTTGTTACACAGTTTCCATTTGCAGTTGTTATTACAGTATGACGTCAGCTGGGGAAAAACACAAATATGTAGTATTCTTTGAACGACCCTCTTGCTACAACAGTCGTTCGTCTTCGGTTTTCGTCTTCTTCTACAATTTTGGAGCCATAAGAATCAGTGCTTTGCTTGTCTTGTGTCTTGGACTTGTCTTGTCTTGTCTCGTACTTTTGTTTTTTTCTTCTTTTTGGTCTTTTTGGCGTTTGTTTATTTACATTGTGCCCCAAGTTTACACACACAAGTGCACTGTTGTAGCCGAGGCAGCTGCAGCTGCGTTCGGTTTGCTATTACAGCGAATTGGAATTGAAAATTAAAATGCTTTGCCTTCAAATTGAATTGAAAACTTTTGTACTGTAAATTATACAATTCGCTTTTGTGTGTTGCTTTTAGCCCCTATCCGCCTAACAACGCCCCCTCTCTCTCTCTCTCGCTCGTTTTGCCCTGCAATGCGACCAGTGCTGTGTTGTGTCCATCTGTGACAGCTACTCCTGCTGCTGCTGCTGCTGTTGTTGCTGCTGCTGCTGGCTGCCCTACAACAACAGTTGCTGCCATTCCATTCCCATTTCCTTTCGTTCAATCTTTTCGCTTTCGTTCACTGCACAACAACATTTTGGTAAAGAGAGCCCGACCAACGACAACGACAACAAACGACAGACGACAAACGACAGATGAGAGAGTTGAGAGTTGAGAGAACTGCATGTTTGTGGTATTCGTGTATTTTGCATATTGCACATATATATTTATAGAATGCGGCACAAATGCATTTGCAATGTTTCTTGTTGTTGTTGTTGGTTTGATTTGATTTGTTCTTGTTGTTGTTGCTGTTTCTAATTGCGAATGTGGCGTTTGCCAAAATGCATTTGGGTAGCAGACCACAATTTGAATTGGCTTTTCATTAATTGCCACGGCTAGTGTTATGAATCACAACAACACAACACAACACAGAGAGCGGGTGTATGCCAGAGTGTGTAAGTGTGTGTGAGCCAGAGGCAGGCTTTTGGGGCAGTTGCAAACACTGCTGCTTCTGCTGCTGCTGCTGCTGTGACCAGGTAAGAATGGTTAGCTGGTTGCTTGGTTGCTTGGTTAAATGTGAAGTGCCTGTGCCATTTATACGGCGCAACATTAAGAGGAATAAACTGGTTTTCTGCGTTTCCAAGAGATGCGAACGATGTTGGAGAAAGAGAGAGAAAGACACACAACAACAACAACAAATATTCGGCTGAAGCGTTACAAAAGGCAACCAACTGGCAGCGACGACATATTGTACGAGCAGTTTTGATTTACGAGCAGGTAACCCATCCTATAACACATACTTATACCCTATATATGGTAAGAGGAAATGCTCTTCCACTTGCACTTGCAACGCTTTCGCTCAATAGCCGTGACCAATATTGTAGTAGACCCTTTTTTTCTTATAAACTCATTTGTTTCATATACAAAAGCTTCGGCCCGATCAGCACTAGATAAGTCTAATTGTATACCGCACTGCGTGTATGCTCGTGTGTGTGTCTGTGCACACAAAACAAATTGAAGTTTTCAAGTACTTAATGGGTAGTATTGATAGGAGTATTTTTTTTTTTTACTTTTTGTATTTATTTTTATTTGTTGCGCTGTGCGCTTCGTTGCGTCGAACCCGTCGCGATGCTTTTCAAGCGAACACTGAAACTGAATGTAGCGCGTGCTTGGATTTGGATGCCAAACTGGGGAGCCCAAAAAGCGCTCCGCAACGAAATGGAATGAAACAGTACGCGTGCTCTCGCACTCGCTCTCTTTCCACTGTGTGCTGCTGCTGCCGCTGCTATCGTTTCTTGGGGCTGCTGATGCAGGTAAACAATTTGTGTCGCTCACTTCTTTTCCGCGTTGCTCTTGTGGCGCCAAATTTATCTGAGCGAGCCAAAGCCATAGAGTGAGAGACAATCATACGGAGTATGAAAGAGCCCAAATGATGCTGGCAATGTCACTGTCAATTGCTGTTGCTGCCGCGGCTGTTGTTGGTTTTGCTCTTATGGAAGCCCTATACCGAATTAATACCCTGCACTCGCAGTGTAAGGAGTTTTCGTTAATTCGTAGGAATGTAATAATTGTATTTATATAATATCCAATTTATCTATCAGCTGTTTATGTAGTTAAATAAATATAGATTTATTGAGGCAAAAGAAGTTTCGTGCCTTAAGCATATATTTAAAAATATTTTATAGATAATATTTTCTGATTGAAAAGTTATTTTTGCCGATTGGTCAGAGTTCAGATTGGTTGATACTGTATTTATTTTCTAGAATTTTATGTTGATAATTTTGAGGAAGTGTAAAACAGCTTGATTCATTCATTCGTACGTTATCTGATGTGATGCAGACACGCTGACTAACTTGACTAAATAAATGACAAGATTCGTTGTTTACTACAATATTTACTTTTAATAAAAAAAACTTGAATGTATCATAAAACAGATGATATCACTCTAATAATCAAGTGCTAAAATTCTAATCAATTGCTTGTCATGTCAAAATATACATAACAACATATGAAAGAAAATTTAAAAATGCTTTTGAAAATGTTTTTTATATTGTCATTATTTCTATGCTCAATATAATGATTATTGTTTGTTTTATAAAATGTAACACCTATTTTTATCACTATTATACAGGAATAAAATTAAATTGTCAAGTTCAAAAACTTTTCAGCTTTTGCTAATAAGAAAAATAGTTTTTCTTAAAACAAAATTCATTATAACTTTTAATTTTGGTTAGTTTTTTATTTATTAGTTAAAGCTTCAATACTTTCACATTATAAGCAATAAATTTATTTATTTATTAAACTATGCACATTTTGCATAATTATTAGTTTTAAATGCATTTTCCGTTATGCACGTGGCCAACTATCGATATATCGATAGCTTAACTTAATTTTGGCGCAATATTTGCACATCAGCAGTTTTCCAACACTGGCCGCAGTCAGCCCTGCGCAAAACTTTGTTTACAAACATTTTGATGGATGTGCCGTTGTCGGAATTCACGACGCTCGATTTGGAGCGTGAACTGTATGCTTACGGGCTGGAAACCGGAGGCAGCAAGCAGGAGCGTTATGAGCGCTTATTGGCCGCACGAGAGGATTTCAATCAGCCGCCATGGAAACCAAGAAGAGCACCAATTGCAAAATTTGGAGCACGCGTGCAGCTGGAGGATTTTGCAGAGATACGAAGCTTTAGGCAGGCAGAAAGGGATCAGGTGGCCAATAAGGTGCAGTTGAGAATGGCGCGCGTACGCAGAGCGGAAGATGGCGAGGGTTTGGAGTTCTTTCATGCCGAACCATTGGACGCCATGGATCCCACCAAGAGTTACATGCTGAACTTGGATGAGTTCATGGTGCGCCAAGAGCCGTATGTGCATAAGGTAGGTAGGCAATGTGGAGTAGTGGGCTGCTTAGAGTTGTTTGTTGCTGTTGCAGATGTTTGTTGTATTCGTAACGAGAACCAATGGAAGGGATCCAAAGATCTGCTATGCCCGAAGCTTGGCCAAGCTGCGCAGCTGGGACGAGCAAACGGAGGAGTTCGAGTGGCCAGTAAGTAAGCTTCTATAGTGGATAGACTACAACTTATGCTATAAACCCTGCAGCTGGTCACCAGCGACAACATTGACAACGAGGATGCCATAACGGGAGTGCTGCAGACAACTGTAAGATATGAGAAATGCTACCAATCTCTATGTATTCTCAACTAGCCATTTGTTTGCAGATCATTAGCCCCGACAACATTGCCAAGGCATTGGGCTACATATTAACGGAGATTCACGTCAAGGAGATGACCAACGTTGTAGCCATTGTGTGTGATCAGGCCAGACTTGGTTTGGCAGCGGTGACGCAGTTGCTCCAGTCCGCTGGACTCGCCATGTTGCCCTGCATCGCTGACATACGCGATCTGCAGAAGGTGTTCAGGGGCATGTACTGCTCCGCCTGTGTGCGCAGCTCCCTGCGTCTCAACCACGAGCTCTTCACTCCCAGTGCGTATGGGGAGCAGCTGAATGGAATCTGTAATAGCAACACCACCAAAAATGTCAACGCCATGCTGCCCCTGATAGACTATGTTAACCGATACTCGGAAATCCTTAACCTAATGTGGGACATTGATGAGCATCGCAATAAACCCATCTCCATGCTGGGATTGAATAATCAAATGCTCAGAATGTATGCCAGCCATGTGAAGCGAGAGCTGCCTCCCATTACCTTTGAGGATTGTGCTGCCGGCTCTGGACTGCTGCAATTGATTGTCTTTGACACACTCTGGTGGTTTACACCCGAACAGAATGAACCCAAAGAACCCACAGCCAATCCGTCGCCTTATCCACCTTCCTCACTGATTTGATTTTACAAATGTACTATATTTATTTTTGTGGGAACTTTGAAATCAGTACAGCATAGTTTGTTAAATACTTTAGGTATAATGTAATGCAGCTAGGCAGATTTGTATAAATATCGTTATATAGCTTAAGGCACTGTTGTAAACACAACCAATTGATCCATTGTGTATCATGCTAGCCGTGAATACCTGAGATCTCTGGGTTATTTCATTGTTAAAGATCTCCTCTGAGACATCATATTGTAGCTCCGATTCCGTCGAGTAATTGGGCAGCTCAACTGAAAATTTGAGAGACTTTTAGTTTAAGAGGATCCATTTAAGGCAAAAGTTAAACACTCACCTTCGCCGCCAGTTGCAAATCGAACTATTTTGCTGTTATCACTCCAACCAAAGCTATTTCTGGCCAGAACGGAAACCTCAAAGAGACTCGCCGGCTGCAGACCATGTAGCGTATAGGATGTAATATAGATAGGACCTGAGATGGTTAAGAAAATATTTAAAGTACTGCTCAGTTCTTAGTTAAGCAATTTGTTTAGATTTATGCGCATTTTTTGTTTATTTATTTTGCATATCCAATTTGGGAATGCCAAATATCTCTTTAAAAAATGGGGAAGATTAAGTTATTCGAGTACTCACCAATTGTCACTTGAGCTGGAATCGTCAGTTCCGTCCAATTGGTTCTTATCGGCCTGGTAATATTAGCTGTAAAAATAAAGTTGAATATATACATATATTTGAAAATACAATATTACTATAAGAATTAAAAGTGAAGAATAAACTTAATCGAGTCGGCTGTAAAAGGGCAATATAGTATGTTTTAAAGAATTAAAAGTATTTCCTATTAAACACATAATGTATATAATAGTTAGGAGACTGATTTGGCCAGTATATAACAAATAATACCATACAGATGAATAAAAAATATAAAATTTTTCATTAAAAATATAAAATTTTTCATTAAAAATATAAAATTTTTCATTAAAGAAACACAGAGTGTTGAGAGATTAAACAAGTATCTGATATTATTATAACACTTTCTATATAGTACACAAATTCTTCAATATATTTTATGAGTTCAGAGAGGTGAGACAGACGGACTAGTGGACAACGCTACAGTAAAATCCGGTTATAACGACACTCAAGGAACCGACGTTACATCCGAAAGACTTATTTAATTTACATATAAGCTTGTATGGGCAACGAAATTTCGTCGTTATAACCGGACGGACGCTATAAGCGGAGTCGTTGTAAACGGATTCTACTGTATAATGTTGTAAAATTAATAGTAGAACCTTGTATGAGCACCAAAATTTCGTCGCTATAAACGGACGGATGCTATAAACGATGTCGTTATAAACGGATTCTACTGAAAAATGTTGTTAAGTTGTTGAATAAATAGTAGAAGCGATTTCTAGGGGCACGAAGCTTACTTAAGTCGGGTGAACTTAGCTCTACTTTTCTATCTACAGATACACACCTGATGGAATCTGTCGGAACTTGAGCTTAAACTCCATAATGGGCAACATGCTCTCCGTCTGCCAGACGAGCACATGGGATGTGGAGCTCTGGGTGCCCGGATTGATTTTGAAGACGCAGGGCATTGGGCGTCCGGTTAACTCGACGCTGGCACTCTTGAAATCAATAGAGTTGCTGGCCCGGCACTCGTACTGTCCCATATCGGAGTCACGCACCTTACGCAGAATCAGCACGTGCTTGATGAAGCTGACATAGCTATCCTGGGAGCTGCTAGTTAGCATTTCTGTCTCCTGACTGCTGATATGAGCACCCATTTGGACGGGAACACCGTGATGGAACCACTGTAGCGTAGCCATCGGAGCCGACTCCACAATGCACTCCAGTTGGGCACGATCTCCCACCTTGGTGTATACCACGGATTGTGGCAGCGTGAGCTCAGGACCAACTGAAAGATCAGGAATTAGCATTGGAAATGGAATCAATTAAGTTACCATGTCAACCTACAAAGCACGTGCAGTTGGACGCCGGCAACAGCTGGTTGACCCACGCCATTGATGGCCGAACACTCGATTAATCCCGCCATATTCCTTGACTTGATCTCAAAGATGTGACTTTGACGATTTGCCGCACTGTTGTACTGGTCCAAGGTGTTGCCATTCAGACGCCAACTAATCACCGGCTGTGGAACTCCTTTGGCCACACAGACCACCTCAAAGGTGGCACCAATGGCCAGCTCTAAAATCCCACTGGGTTCTATGGCCACACTTGGTGCATGTTGCACCTCAATTGCATGCATCTGCACCGCCTGCTTGCTGTTCGACATGATCTCACAGTAGTAGTCTCCGGTGTCCTCGGGCTTTACGTTCGACACCTGCAGACTGCCATTGGACCAGAGCACTATGCGTTCCGGCGGTAAGATGTCCGGGTGCCTGGAGTCCACCAACGGCACATCATCCCTGTGCCAGCGTACGTACTGAAATGGAGCTGAAAATGAAAGAGCATATATGAAATTGTAATTTATATAAACCACAGAGATATTTTTCTTTAATTTCATATTAATTTTAATTAAATAATCTTTAAATTCATATAGATTTTAATTAAATAACAAAATTTCTTGTAGAACATTTTAAGATTGAAAAATATATATCGGTATAGCTTCCATATACATGGCAATGTTAGCCCAATACAATTATGTATATTGAGTGTTTTCTGGATCGCAACTAATATTGATTACTTTTTTAATAAATCGATCTTAGAGGCATTAGAGAGCCATATTTAATTTAGGTCTCTTTATATAAGTTTGAATGACTTCTTCTTATTCCACGCCCTATTCGCCCACAATAAAATGACACTGGATATAGTATATATAGAATTAGGAATTTGAGTTAAGCGTATTTCTCGCCTAACTAAAATGTTTTTCTTGTTGATTTTATATAATAGGATTTCACTGGAGTAAAGCTATAAATTCATATGATAAAACATATAATTCAATTTTCTTTTTGTTGAAATTTTCTAATTCAATTGCATATAATGTTAAATTAGTTGAGCAGTTATTTTTGAGCATATTTTTTTATTATAATACTAAATTTTTTTTAAGATATTAAATTGTATACGAATATGTTGCACTACCGTTAATATATTAATTACACTCTAGTGTTTATACATAATTGAATTGCATGATTAGTTTCATATATTGTTGTCTAACATTTTAAATTTATTTTTTTGAGATATGGTCACAAATTAAAGGCACTTTTAATACACCACACAGACTCAAAAAAATAACATAGCAAACAAAATAACTGTTTGCTTGATTCTAAATTTAATAAAATTATTAAAAACACAAAAGCTTTCTATTCGAAAGTCGAACAAAGGCCCAAAATTGGTTTAAATATTTTGGGTTGCATTGAAATACAATTAAGAGATATTTTGAAAGCTTGTCTGTAGTTAGAGTTTAATACTACACAAATTTCCTAAATTCTTAACGATTTCTATAACAATAGATATGTATTATTTCAAACAAAATTATTGATGCACAGTGTTTTAAAACTGGAATGATTTTATTTAAAAACAATTACAATTCGATTGTCAACTGAAACGGGCTAAAGATATTTTCTAAAATTAAAAATGTATTGTATGGTTAGTGGTTGTACTTTGAATAGACTTTAAATTGCTTGCCTTAATTCTAACTTTAATAAAATAAAAAGAAGTGTTTGATATTCCTACTCAAATTTCGTATTACACAGCCAAATGATGCATTTGCAAAACACAAACGTTCTTTAAGAATAGATTTATAATTAAAAATTCAACAACCGATCTTGATTTACTTTAATTTTTATGCGAGTAATTCATTTAATTGGAATTACATATTGTATTCCAAGCTAATCTTAATCTCTGACTGCTCCGATATCTTGAACTACACTCAAGATGTTGTCTGTCAACAACTCTTTTTATGGGATAAATGTAAGCACTGCTATAAAACTTAACGCGTTAAGACATTAAATTAATGAAATCCGTTTAACAGAATGCTTCTATTGTGAAAAATTGAAAAGAGACTTGAAGAAAATGTGTGTATTGTGATGAATGTGAGTTTCCTTTTGGTTGCCATTGTTAAGTCATTTTAGGGGCTTTATGTTCGTAAGTAATATCAATCAAATTCTAGAGTCGAATTAAATGGCTTTGTTCGGTACCAATTGCCCCTGTGGAGGCAGTGCACAAAGGAGCACTTTCAAGGCCCATTAATGCATTTAGCTATTTCTATATATAGTTTATATATATCTATAAGATACTCTACTATACAGTTTTAAGTTTAAAGTAATTAACGCTTACTGTCCAAATGGCAAGGCAGCAGAACGGTTTCGTTTTCGTAGGTTTTGATGGTTGTGGGAATACTCTTGAAATGCTGATTATGCTCTAGATCATTATTGAAATTGAGTTCGGCATTTATGAAACCGCATAGCAGCAGAAGTATCCACATTATTAGCCGATCAATTGAGCACTTTGAAGCACACATAGCACACGTAGCACTTGAATTTTGTTTTAAATTAAATTAGAAACGGAATTAGAGACTGCGATTTAGTTAACTATGACAAACAGTGGGTTTCCCCCTCTTTGGACGCGTGTCGCAATTGAAATTGAATTTTTGGAAACTGTTCCGACGCGTTTGCAGTCGCGAGTAGAACTGATCGCTTGAGCTGCCGATGTGGATCTGTTGCATGCCTCGTCTCAGTAACGAACACATGCGACAAAAGACGAAACGCAGACAGTGACAGAGTCGGTGATGGAGACAGCTTATAAATGCCACTTGCTCGCTCTAAGTTGAATTGCCGGTTGATTAGCAGCCTTTAATGTTCGGCAACGCAACGAGATACATATGTATCTAAAAGTACATATGTACCGTACACAAGTATCTACAGATGCAACAGAGCGTCCCCAACAACAATCGCCCACAACACGCCACGCCTCCACACAAGCATGTCCATTTTCATGGGCCACGCATCGCTAGGTTTTAGCATTCTGATTCTGAATCTGATTCTAAATTGTATTCAGATTTAGATGCTGCTGCTGCTTTTACATTCTCCGCTTCAGAGAACGTGTTTCTCTTGCATATTTTGGGATAAAATGTCATTGTTATCCCCACTGTGGCATGGCATGGGAAATATGCATGCATGTTCCGACTCCCTCCCCATCGTCACAGTGCTGACTGAGGTGCTGCTCACTGTCCATTCTGGCCAAGCATTCAGTCCCCTATGTACCATCGTTAGTAGTTTTGTTATTGTGATTTGAATGCAAAGATTTTAACAGCATAAAAAGTAGCAAATAAAAACACCATTTACCGGAAGTGCATTCATATAATACTCCATACTCCATAGTGCTCTAGTACATAAATTATTGCATAACATTTATGCATCGCATTGAATTCAGAGTGCAGTTCCCTTTTTATTGTAATACATTGAAATTTAATTTCACAGTAAATTTCTTTGGCTTTTAAATCGTTTTTTTATTTTTATCTGCTTTATTCGAAATCTTCAGAGAACCCCTTGAACATATTTTGGGTAAGTCTTTAAGAAAATTTCAAACTTTACTAGATTTTATATTATAAATATGTAATTATTATTTTAATTTAGCTGTTTTCATAATAATAAATTTACTAAATATTTAATTTACATTAGCTGTTTAATAATATATCATTTTTTATTGTAATAAATTGAAATTTAATTTCACTGTAATTTTCTTTGGCTTTTATCTTGTTACTTGCTTTCTTTAAAATCTTCAGACAACCTCTTTAATATATTTTGGATAAGTCTTTCAGAAATGACTGAACTTTTATAAATTTTATTATTATTTAGCTATAAAACACTTATGTCTCACAATTGAGGGCTTTAGATAATATTTAATATACATTAGCTTTAATGGTAGAATATTTTTTTTAGCAATCGGTTTTAAGCAAGCCCTCGATTATACATCCATAGATTTAACAAAATGAAAATGTCATTCGGGCATGCCGACCGTTTTATACCCTCTGAGCTTCGTGTCCAATTATATGAGTTGAATTTGGAGTAAATAGCTGCTGCAAGAACCTTAAATTTATAAGTTCGATAAAACAAATCTCCAGAGGGTCCTAAAGGAAACATAACATTGTGTTGCTTTGATATCACTATGTAAAAAAGACTATTTTTTCAGTTCAAATTGGAATTACTGCCACAAGAACTATAAATTTTTAAGTTCGATAAAACAAATCTCCAGTGGGTCCTCAATAAAAATAACATTGTGTTGCTTTGATATCACTATATAAAAAAGATATGTTTATGCATATACAAATGCATACATACTAGCAGGAATAATTCCTAGTTGGCTTGTCCCTTACTAACGCAAATGATTATTAACATTATTTAGTTTACATGTTATACTTGATAGCGCTAACTCTTTGAAATTGTTGTTTTTGAATAACATTTAAATGTTTTTATTTTTGAAATTTGAAATAATAATTTAAAATATTACAAAATGTTATAATACGTTAATATAAACTTTAAAATAAGAGTTTTTATTTTTAGCAATTTTTTAGCAACTTTAAATTTATTTTTTAGCAATTTTAGCAACCTTTTCAAAGGAATCTAGCAACTTTTCCCTACAAAATTCTGGCAGCACTGCTTCGAATTTCTCCCCAAAAATTTGCTACGGTTTGGGAACCGGTCTTTATATTCCGTATATCCAAGGAACAGTTTCGAACCTTGATTCAAATTGATAACATTCTTTTTGTTTCAATTCTGGAATGATTTTGAATACTTCTATACACACAAAAATAATAAAAAAAAAACGAGCTGACGTCACTATTCTTGGAGCTGCAAACGGAGTGTCTGCTATTTAAAATTGGGTTAAATTATTTCCATCACTCTTGAGTCCTTTAGCCGATAGTAATGCGACTTTTAAGACACAGCAGAACATAAATAAATCTCAAATTCATAACTTTTAAACTACAGGAGTTAAAACCTTTTTATCTAAAATAACAATTGGAAACATATAAAATAATTGTAAGAGCTTAGTGTGAGCAAATGCCTAGATTCTATAAAAATTTTATTAAAATAAAAATTATAAATCAAGTGTATTATAACTATTTTATTCTATATATATATAAATAGTACTTAAATAATATAAAAATCTTAGAAATTAAGTAACTATAAAATAGGAACAATATAATTTTTAAGAGTTAAAATTAATATATTTAAAACAAATAATTTAGTAATATAGTTTCTATAAAAATGTATAAAATCTCATAAATCATAGAGATGCAATTAGATGTGGGAAACTCAAATATGTTAAAAGCTGCTCAAATAAACTGTTCTCTATTAGTTACTTTAAGATGTCATTCAATTGATAGTGGTAAATCCGTTGAAGCCATGTCGTATTTTATATATAAATACAATATTATACCACATATATGTAACTTCTCAATTCGGCTGTGATCTTTCAGATAGTTGTTGTATAGTTGTTCGTTTGAACTGGCGCAAAAGATGTTCGAAACACGATCACATTCAATTAAAAGACAATTTGATCGAATTAATTAAATTACAGATGGATGATATGTGTGTGCTTAAAGGGAGACTCCGAAACAGCTGCGCAAACAAACTGCAAACCAATTAAAAAAGACGAGGCGTCCTAAGATATTAAAGACCAGTGTCCAACTACTCCGGGTGCTGTGTGGTACAGTTGAGTAATCTATATATATATATATTTATGGATAACTGAAATGTTGCATACAACATTTCTGGCTGTTAGTTGGATGGATTGAGTATATCATGGTTTATCGTTTATTGTTAAGACCTGGCTACATTTAAATTGATTTCGTTTTTAATTTAATACAGCGTTCAAATATGCTTACAACCGACGCATTATAATTAATGTACTAAATTTTATAGTATCGTATGTGGAGGGAGGTGGAGAGGGTATCCAAAGTTCTATATAGCTGTGTACATGGTGTATGTATGCGTGTGTGTTCTTAAGTAATCGTTTATTTAAAGATATATATATATGTAGATAGATTAGATTATACAGCAACTAATACACACTTTTTGGGACTTAATGCTAAACAAAATTACAAAAGGTTTTTTGTTACCCTTAAACTACATCATTTTTTTGTTTTTTGTATAATAACAATTATATAATTAAGTATGTTATATAAGGTTGTTTGAGTTTTGTTTATATAATTTGTCTCGGTTCTTGTTTGTTTTGTTGTAAGTAAAATTCAGCTAATCGTTGATCATATAAATTATTAAAAATGAATCACACAAAAGTACATACACGCACACACACAAGCATACACTTATACATATACAAATCCGACATATATATATATATATATAATAATCTGTCTGTAGTGTCAGCTTTATCCATAGATATGGCCGACAATTGATTAATCATTGAATGAGAATGAACATTGTATGTAATGATCTTCTATCAGTACAAAGATTCGATATATATATGTATATATATATATGTATATATATATTCGTAAACATAATACAGTTTGTAAACTATATAGATAGATATACTATATATATATATATATATACCTATAGGTGATTCATTTTGCGTAGTGCTAAAAAATGGAGCGTTAACAAACTCTTTTCTCCTAATTCTCCTCAACACTAAACCTAGCTAAAGATACAGATAAAGAACGTCATTAGGGGTTCCCGATGTCGCCGACTGTTGAGCTAGATGAGACCGCGCTTCTTTTTGTAGTCTTCGAGGTTGAGCGAACGCTTGGACACCGTCTCGGTTGGTTTGTTCGCCGGCTTGGGCAACGCATTGGCGCTATTAACTGCAATTCGATAAGATTAATTAACTATTCAACTAGAGATTAAATCTAATTCAAAGCTTACCTGGCAGCGGCACATCCAGATCGATGTCAAAGTCGTGCAGCGAGTACAGACTGTAGTCCTTGCCGTCCGTAGACTTTGCCGCTGAAGTGCTCGTCTCGTTCTTCTTTTTGCCCGGGGGTGGTGGGGGCAATGGTGCCGGCAATAGCTCATCCTCATCCTTTTTGCCACCCTTGAAACCCATGCGTGGCTGTGTTATGCGTCGTGTGAATGGATCAGAGATCTTTAAGCCCTTATTGGCTCTGGCCTCCTCCATGATGGCCTTCTCGGCATCCTCCACGTTACGCTTGCGATTGCGATCGTTGATGTAGGATATCAAATTGAGACTGTGGGAACGTCGCTTGTCCAGTTCGGAGGCTCGACTCTCGAGCTGATCGATCTGTTGGCCCAGATCGTTGGCAATATCGTAGTCGCCACGCAGCATCGCTGCATCACGCTCCTTCATGAGGCAGGTCTTCTTCATGGCATAGTTGGTGGGCCGATTGCGGAAGCGATTCTTCTCCTCCACAATCTTGTCAACGTCCTCGTCCTTGAACTCATAGTTCAGCGCCTTTTTAATGTCATTCGCCTTGATGTCAATCAGATCTATAGTTGGCATTGGCACATGCTGCTGCTGGCAGACCTCGTACCATTTGTTAAACTCCGTTTCGGTAAACTCTTGATTTGAAATGAATTCCAGCCGAAAGACCCGCTCCTGTGTGCCATGTTTGAGTCGCAATCCTCGATTGGTACGCGTTGTGCCCAAGCTGTAGATCTTGCCCGTCTCCACAACGCCCACAATCTCGGCCACACGATACACGGGCTTTTGGCCATTGTTGCCAATGCTGATGCGCACAAAGCAGTTAACAACGGTGCTCTCAAAGATGGGCAGATTAACGAAACGCTCCATTTTGAAGCGGGACAAGCGCAGCTTATTGAGATCCTCCCGATTGGTTATAAACACTGGACTGCCCTTTGTGGTTTTCTCATCATCCTCTGACTCACTAGATGCCTTGCTGCTGTTCGAACGTGAACGCTTGCCACCCACTGGCTTCTCATCGTCATCCCAATCGCTGCTGCCCGAATCATCGGAGTAGATCTCCGATGCTTTCAGCTTCACCGCCGACTTGCAGCCCGAGACGCTCTCCAGTTCCTCCTTGTCATCGTCACGATCACGTTCCGCTTGTCGCTTGGCCTCCTCCTCCTCTGTAAAGGATTAAGTTAAACAGTGAAATAGTTATACATAGTTATGTATGTTCCAGAACCCACCTCTTTTGGCCTTGCCCTCCCGCTTGGCCTTGAGCATGGCCATGGCATTGCTGCGCTTGTCGTCCGTTTTGTTCGCCTCCACGTTCTTCTTGCGCTCCTTGGAGCGTTCCTTGTGATCAAAGTAGTCGGATACGTTGCCAGCGCTCTGCTCGTCAGCACTTTTCTCAGCGCTGCTGCTGCTGGCGCCACCAGAGCCTGTAACGGAGCTCGGTGGACCCTCGCGGTTCTGGAGCGGCATGGGTGACGGACTCTTGGCCAAAGCACGCGCTTCGATGGCACTAATCTTGCTGGCTTCCAGTTCCGTGGTGGCTGGCACCATTTGAGGTGCTGGTGGTGCCATTTCCTTGAGTTTCTTGCTGCGCTTTTCCTTCTTGGACTTCTTTTTGGCTCGGTCTCCCTTTGTCTTGGACTTTTCCTGCTTTTCACCGCGTCTTGCTAGCTTCAACTTGCGCTCAATCTCCCAGCGGGTGCGCATTAGGTCACGCTGTTCAATCCGCTTGAAGATCTCTGTTTCACGCTCCTTCTCCGACAAGCTATTGAGGCGCTTGCGATCCTCTTCGTCTCCCATGAGGTCATCATCGTAGCCATCGTCAAACTCCGAGTCTGAGCTCGAGGATGAAGAACTGGATGAATCCTCTGAATCAGAACCCGACGATGAGCTTGACTTGGATTTGGATTTGTCATTGTCGTGGTCAGAGTCACTGTCGGACACCTCGCCCTCCTCCTGTTCACTAAGATTAGCTGGTTTCTGCTGCTGCACCTCAGCTGCCTGCCCCACTGGCGCTGCAGTCGCTCCCTCATCCTCCTCTTGACTCTCCTCGTCCCAATTCTCTTCCGAGGAACTGGAGTCTCTGCTTGCCTTCTTCTGGCGCTTCTTCTTTGAGGCTGGTGCTCCCGATTTGTTGTTGGCCCAGTCAGAGTCGGAATCTGACTTTGAGTTTGTTGCTTTTGTTGCATTACTTGGCTTCTTACGTTTCCTGGCCAGCGATAATAAGTCCTATGGAAAAATATATAATTATGGATTTTTACATCCCTTTTTCTCGCATGGGGCGTCATTTCAGTTTTGTATGTAATTCTTACCGATTCCAGATTGGTATCCGCGTCGCTATCACTATCACTCGAATTGGAGTCAATCAGAGACTGCGTTCGACGTTTTCCCATTGCAATTAAGTAAAATTTTTGTGCCAAACAACAAAGTTAACCTGCAAACAGTGTGAAAATAAATAACTAACATACATATGCACAGAGGCGCAGGCTTGACAGCTTCTCGTGCTGTTATTTAACAGTGAGCACAAATAGTTTACCCGGGAAAAGTTGGAGTTGGTGGAGCACAAATCGTATAAGTTGATTGCGAATAGCAGTTGCGGCTATGCAAATTAGTTGTGCATAATACTTAAACAATCATGCAGTTAGTGGCACTTTAAATTTGTAATAACTGCGTTAACTAGTAGATTTTCTTAGCACTTTTTAATGTTTATTACTTAACAGCATGCTAACAGCACAGCAATGACTCTTAATAAAATCGATTGACATGGAAATGCAACTACGTGTATTGTAAGGGCTGACAAACATATCGTTCAACAGCTATCGATAGGCATTGGCTGTAAGTGTGCACGCAAAAAAGCTGGCTGCTATGAAACTCTAACGTTTATTTAAATTGTGCAAGCTTTACTTTCGAGTTAATATTAGAGTTGCCTTAAAATACTCAGACATAATAATTAAATGAATTAATTAACTATTTTACTGCTGCTTTCTGCTCTAATACATAAATTCACTTTCGTTCAAGTTCAACTGCAATTTTAAGTTGAGCATAAAACAATTTCAGTCTCGCTGAATTAGCAGTCAAGCGCAACAACGAATCACACTTAAAGTAAAGCAATGCACTGCAAGAAATTACAGCTGTGTTTTATCGAGTGCTACAAAGCTTTTCAAACAAAATGCATACCATTGCTAAGAAGTTTGGCAGAAAAAGATAAGAATGAATTTATTTTCCAGTGCAGCATCAACTTGAAGCTCAAAACTAAGTGGAGTTTGAAGTGAGTAGAATTGTGTATTTGAAATGCAAATTTGGTTGCAACAAAACACACAGTACAAAATACAAAAGGACGACAACAATTTTGCATGTTCTATGTGTAGGAGAGAAAGGAAATAACTTTGATATATGTATCTGCGGGCTTACTTTAAATACAATATTTACATATCAGAAGTTATCCGACAAAAGAACTACATACCGTTTCAGTAAACATTTATTTGTTTGGCTTACAAATTTTTAAACTAAATTAAACGCACCTGCATACGATATGCGAATAAGTTCAATCAATATTAATTAAAATGCAGGCATATTCCCCAAGGGGCTTTCCCCGATCCTGACGTTGTGCATGGGTGCTTCGGTTATTGTGTGGTTGTGTGTTGCTTCATAATTCGACTTAAATGCTACGAGGCAATTTGCAGTAGCAACAACAAACAACAACAACAACAACATCATGAACAAAGTGCACATTCCTGCCTCTGTAGCGGCAACTGCTGCATTATTACAACCACAACAACAACGGCAGCAGCGTGCGTTAGAAGAAAAGCCATTGACTCACACTTGAGCCGCAACCCTGTGTTGTCCAACCACCGCCCACTCCTGAGTGAGAGAGCGCACTGAATGCGAGAGAGCAGCACAATAATGCTCAAAGCTCTGAGCGCAGCTTGACGCATGCGTATAACAAACGGGGTGCACTGTGCTTTGCTACAACAACAACAACAACAACAGCAACAAGCATAATTCGCTTCGTTTGCCATTTTTGGGTGGTTGCCATTCAAAGCTCGACGCGCTGTTGCGTCGCATTTATTGTTTGAATAACTGACCAAATGGGGGAGAGCGCGACATGGTTGTAGGTGTGCGAGCAACAACCCAGAGAGAGAGCGTTAGAGAGAGAGCGAGCGCACAAAGCTTTGCTTGTTGTGGTTGTTGTTGTTGATGTAATAAAACTGCGATTGTACTTTCCAAAGTTCAATTGAGAAATTCTCCGGTGAGCGGGCGTCTTTTTGCCAGTTTGACGAAAGACGTTCGCGAGTGCGGTAACGACAAAACCAAATACACATTAACGGTAAACACAAACAAATCCCGTTGCGCGGCACGAGGGTTGGAAAATATAACATTGCATCAGCATAAAAAGTTATTTGCACATACAAATTGTAAACTTGAAAACTATTTAATTAGCTTTGGCTGGCATAAATATTGTATTAATATTAGTGTAGTATATTATGTTCATAATAAAGTACAGTGGGTGCTAAACGAAAACAAAAAACAAAAAAACCAAACGAAAAACAACCGTGAAATCCCAACAACAGAGCGAAAAAAACAATTTCAAGCGAATTTGTTACTTTAACACGCCGTGTTGCGCCTTTACCCAAGGGTGAACGTAGTGAACGTAGAGTTGCCACCCTCGCAGCGCACCTCCCCCATTGTGTAAAGTTTAACTTTCAAACTGAACCACACACACACACACAGGAAAAACAACGTGCAGAGTTTTAGTTTTTAGCCGTAGAACCAAATACTCTGTGCCACACGGTAAAAGCCGCGGGTGTGACGGATACGGACACAGAGACGGACAGGGACAGGGAGACGAAGACAGTCAGATACGGTTACGCACACGGAACTCAACTGACAGTAGCTAGAGCAACTGCAGCCGGAGCTAGATGCCACACGGGACTATACCGTTTTTGTTTTCGCCGTGTTAATTTGTCGAGCATTTGCAGCAACGCTAAAAAAAACAACAACAACAACTGCGAAAAGTTGTTGCTCAATACAATACCAACAAAAAAAAAATAGAGAAAAGTGAAAAACTCTCTTTGTCAACTGATAAATAAAATAAAGAGGTGAGTACATTTTTTTTATAACATGATAAATTCAATTTATTTATATGATATAGCGCATTTTTATTTAAAGTAATTTTATAAAAATCTGCAAATTTCGCCGAGTGTATGTGAGCAAAAAATGAACAGTATATCGTAGCATAGTTAAGCACTTTTGGATGTAAACAAAAGCTGAAGAGTGTCACTTCATATTAAGGGTCGTGCTGTTGTGACCGTTATTTCGGGCCAAATCCAATTCGAAAATCCAAACTCGAAATGAAATCAGAGTTCAGCAGGCACTCACAGACATACACATGCAAAGTGGACAGTCACTAACTAAACAAAAGACGGCAATTCTGAAGAGCTTAAAATGCGTTTTGTCAACATTAGAAGAGCCCCTCGGTACGGGGGGTGTGTGTGGATCAGTGGCTGGCAGATAAGTGTCATGTGTGTGGGAAAAGGGGAATGATTAATGCTGCTGAAATTGCTTTCGAATTGCCGCCAACACAGCAGCAGTAGCAGTAAAAAACAATAACAACAACAAAAACACTGGTGGATGTTGTGGACTTTGTGGATGTTAATATATATGTGTGTGTGTACTGTGTGGAAATATGCACAAAGCGATGCCACATCGCATCGCCTGTTGCCGCCAACCCTCAAGGACGGACGCGCAGGGTTGGGCGAAATGGTGAACTGGTGAAATAACGAACGAAACAACCCTCGCCTTGAGGCAGTTAACTGCAGCAAAGATGAATAATTCAAATACAGTCGCATCTGGTATGCGTCTGCATACAAAAGGAAGCTTTTGGCTTTTGCCTGAGTAACGGTAACGCTAACAGTAACGGTGACGCTGATGCTAACGGTAACTGCCGCTGCAGTTCCCTATAGCAGGTTTCTGGTTCGTCAGGCTTAAGTGCATTATCCTTGAGTGAGTTGCACTGTGCAGCGTAGCTTAACCCTCAAAATAATTGCTTGCAACTGGCAAACTTGCACCTTGCACCTTGCATCTTGCACCTTGCCACATTTGCCGTATTTTTTCCCATTGGTTTTCTTTTCATCTATTTTTTTGGCCTCAGCATTTTGTGAGCGAGTCCTTGACTCTCTCACCTACCAAATTACCCCAACCAACACAGTCCCTCTCTCTGTGTACACGTGTACAAGCTGTGATCAATCATTATGTGGTGACAGTGATGCCAACTCTTCAGTGCCCAAACAAACTACATCACATAAAAACAAATACTATGGAAAGGCTATAATTAAAAAAAATGGCTAAAAGTAATTCTTAAAGCTTAAAAGACCTATGAACATACAAATATTTCCCACAGGTGTCAAGAATTATGTTGTACCAGTTTGGTGTAAGTCTAAATAGATTTATACATTGAAAACTTAAAGAGTTGTACCCTACAATATTGTATGGTTAGTGGTTGTACTTTTATTTTCTGACTATAAAAAGAAGAATTTATAAAAAAATCTAATTTTTTTTTGGCTTTAAAACATTTTTGCCTAAACATTTTTAATTCTTTTTATTTATTTATTTTATTTTGAATTAAAAATTTAATTTTTTTTTTGGCTTTAAAACATTTTTGCTTACAAAATTTTTCAAATTTTTAATTCTTTTTATTTATTTATTTTATTTTTAATTAAAAATTTAAATTTTTTGGGCTTTAAAACAGTTTTTCCTACAAATTTTTAAAATTTATAATTCTTTTTATTTATTTATTTTATTTTTAATTTTTAATTAAATACTTAAAACATTTTTGCCTAAAAATTTGTAATTCTTTTTATTTATTTCATATATAAAACAATTTGAAAGTGAAGAAAATATTGTTCCAACATTTAGTTGATAGTAGATTACTATGTCAATCTTATAGTTACTGCATTCAAGGCAGTCCTTAGCCGTGTCAGCTATATCATGTTTACTAACTGAAACTTAGTTTTATAAACATTGAGATTAAGAATTTATTTGTTGTTGATACTAAAGCTACACTGGTCCCATTAACTGTGACAACTATTAACAATTAAATATTGCTAGACATTTTGTTAGTGCTTTAAGTTATCTATTTTAAATTATAATAAAATCAAAAGTTACGCTAGACGCTATTCTATTATTGGCCAGAAGTAGCGCATAAAAAGCTTAATTCGCAGCACAACGTAGTAATTGCAGTTACTATTGCAGTTATTCAAGCAACTTACGACAGGGAATTTAATATTTCCCCATTCATTTGACAGCATTTCAAATTTAGGGATACCAATAACCAAGAAATTCTTACGATATGTAAGCCAACAAATTTACTTAAGCAACTGAAAGTTTGAGGAATACAATTAACTTAATGAAATCCCTGTCAAATATTTGCAACGATGGCATTTAATTGATTTTAACGTCAGCAGAAAATTAATATACTTCATTAGACAAATATGCAAAGTAAATTAATCAGACTTATTACTATTTATGGTATCAACTTGTGCGATTAATTGTTAATTGTTAAACAAACAGTTGCTTTTTGTTTAGTATTCAATTTAGAACACATGTCTCTTAAGTATTTTGTTATATAAAAAGTTACAAGTGCTTTTTAAAAAGTAAAACTATTTGGTTAAATTTATCAAAGAAATACTTGAAAATTCTTTCCAAGCCAACAATTTGTACAAATTGCACTTTATGAAAAAAAAAACAAATTGTTTAGCTTGTTGCAAGGGTAAAAGTTGTGCAAAAATGAGGGTGACTCGATTTTGTGGGTACACTGATAAAAAGAGAAAAATATGTTTTAGAATCAATAAAACAGGTTTTTTCAACTTTGTGCACTTGATTTTACCGCTGCAGCAGGAAATTTGATTGTTTAAAAAATTGTTTTAAAATTAAAAACTTTAAGTTTATTTTATATATTTTAAATTTATTGCTAAAGTTTTTAATGCTTGAAATATAGTACTTTTAGATGCATTTTTTTTAGAAATAAGAACCTTAATTTTATTTAAAGAATTTCTGTTTTAGGTATGGTTTTTAAATTGAAAATATTATACAATTATTTTCAGAAAAATTCTTGTTCTAAGATAAGCATTTGTTTTTGAAATATAGAAACTTTTTATAAGAATTAGTGTTCTTAAAATCAATATGTGTTCTCTTAAATTTTACTGAATTTTAAAACATATGTTCTCCGTTTTCGGAACCTAATCTGATTGATAGTAAATTATTTTTTTTCAGCTGTGCAGTGTACGAAAAAGATTTCACCCACTTTTCCATGGATTTTTATATGATATTCATAGATTCAATAGTTCGTAGCTTGAGTGAGGGAAATCGATTCAACTAAAATATTTGCTGCCGCCATGTTTTAATTATAATTATTGACCAGCAATTGATATGAAGATATCAGCAAAGAACCTGTTCCTGTTTCTGTGCTTCTGCACTGTCTTAACTGATTAGCAGCATTGTCCTGTGACAGTCGCTTCCTAGCGGCAATGTATTATATACCTGGGTTTGCCTTTTCCATTTTCACACCAAGCACGTTTTTCCCCTCTTTGCAGTGAAATTAGATTGCGTGCAGAATGTGGGCAAGCTGGTGCAAACAGCAGTAGCAGCAGGTATAGAAGGGGGTGAGGGGAGGGTTGGCGGGTGTTGAGCAGGGCTGATAAGTCAGGTCTTGTGCTTGTTCTACTAGTTATGGTTCTTGAGCTGTTTCTCTTTCTGTATCTGGCATTGCGTGTGCAGCTATTGACAGCTGGGTGGAAAACGCGTTGCCCCCAATAGAAGGTGTTTTTGTTGTTGTTGTTGTTATTGTTATTGTTGTTGCTGCGTTGTTGCGCCGCGAAAAACTTATGCACAGCAACTAATCTCCTTAGTGCAATTAATTATGTTGCGGCGCCATTTTGTTAACCAGGGCACCACCCTATTTAACGGTACAGCGTTTCCAAGAGTATTCTTTTCCATTCACTCATTCAACCGCTTCTCTGCTGCCTGTCCACTTTTGCCGTTTTTCCCGCTTGTGCCGCTTTCAGTGACTGGTCGGTCGTGCTGTTTTTAGCTGTTCCGCAAAACTTTATCCTTTCGTCCTGCCTGATAAGCCAGCCACAAAACCCGCTTCACGCAACTTTTGCATGCTTATAGATTACTCATCGTCCTGCTCGTTGTAGCTGAATGAAACCAACTTTGTTCCCTGTTTTAAAACTCTTTAATCAGGACGAGAAAATAATCAACAACAATGTGTATGGAAACTCGGTACATTAAAGGCAACTAAATAGTAATTGTGGTTTCGATTAAGTAACTTAATTATAAACATGTTTTAAATATGTTTTAAATCAATCTTTTAACGACACTTTCTGTGTTTTTTTAATTAAAAATAAGCTAGAACACAAAGTTTTAACAAGAAAAAAATAGATTTAAGTGACTGGAGTATTATATAGTTAGCATAGATGCTTTATCGTCTTAGGCATTGTAGTTTGTCTTCATAAATATCTCAAGAACTTAGGACTTTAATTAATGAATGGTTAAATTCAGTAAAAATCTTGATCTGCGTGCACGACATAGTGATATATATAGTGTATATCTTCTATGTACAGTAGATTCCGGCTATAACTGCACTCAAGCAACTGACGTTATGCTTAGAAAATTATTTTAACTTTCAAATTAGTTTTTATGGTCATCGAGTTTTCGTCACAATAATCGTTATAAACGGATTATACTATACATCGTAAGAAACTATATCTTCAGCCCTCAAAAATAGAAAAAATCCTTGATCTGCGCATACAACAGAGTGATTTTGTCATCATATATGGTCTTATAGTCTCTAGTTTCTGATAGATTAAATTTGGCTTTAAAGCAAGAGATTTAAACTTCCTTTTTGAAAACTGGGTTAAAAACGCTGACACGACGTTTTTAGATAGAGTGCTCGGAACTGCAAAAAAAAAGGGTGTAAAGTGCAGCCGCAAAATGAAAGAGATAAGCGACAGCTTTCAACTAATGAAATGAAAGGAAATGCAAGGAAATGTAAAGAGGCATTAAGGGGATTTTCATTCAAAGTCAAACAGTTAATAAAAAGAAAAAAATGTGTAAAAATTGAATACAAAGTTTTAGAATTGCTTTAATACAATATTAAAGAGCTAAACAAGTTAAATAGTAATTATAGAGCACTTACTGACTACCTATTTAACCTATAAGGAATTTTCAAAGCTAAGCCTGTTATTACGTATACGACACGTTGTCCCCAAATAAGACGACGAGACAAGCACTAATTGGCATCTTCAAGTGTGGGCTTTGATCGTTATTAATAAATACAAGTAATAGTATTATTATTATTAAAGCGTAACGAATCATTAAATTATTACGTATGCGACCCGTTGCGTCCCCAGTTGGCAGATAATTCCAATCTTTGGGGGGGAAGAAAAGCTCAAATGGAACTCATGCTTGTGCATGTGGGATGCGTAATTGCAAAGCTGGTTTCGGGCCAATTAAGCGCAAATTAAATTATAGAACTTGGCATTCCTGGTACTCCCACGCATTTGTCATGATTCTAGTTCAATTTCAATTTCATTTTGGGTTTTGCAGTTTCAATGTCAGTCAGTCTGGTCGCTTTGTCGAATTGAAATCAGTTGAGCTACAAACAAATCAGTGACAGTGCGAAAGAACTGGACTAGAAAATGGATGGCAAGTGTGCGCTGCTGTTGGCACCCACTGTTCGACTGTCCCACTGTCCGACTGTCCGACTGTCTCACTGTCTTCACTCGCTGTTCGCGTAAGTGAATGAAAATGAAAAAGTGCTGGTGGCACACAAGTTACGTGATTCGAATGCCAAAACTCAACTGACAGCGTATGACATGACCGGCGGCGGCAGCAACAGCAGCAACAGCTCCAAAAGACGAGTGAGAATGACAACTGGTGAATGGGCAAGTGATTGGGTAGTTGGGTGGTTCACTGGCTCAGTGGGTGAGTGGGTCCAAGAGGGACTGCTGTTCACTGGCTGTGACTGGTCAACGCCTCGAACCATGTTTGGTACACTACACAACAACAACAGCGGCAACAATAAATCGCTGAGCAAATTAAATAATTTGTATAGCTGCTATTGTGTACTACCCCGCACTACTTCTTCCGCCCCCCCTTCCACAGCCCACAAACTGTGCCAATTGGAAGTATAAATAAATGAGCTCTGTCTGACAATCGCATATTTTCTTTTCTTTTGCTTTTCACGTTTTCTGTTTCTGTTTTTGTTTTTATTTTTGTGGTTCGTTGTCAAGCACAAAAACTCAAATTAATTAAATTGTCTGTCTGTCTAGAGGAAACCTCATCAGGTCAGGTCAAGTACCAAAAATGTACGTACATTAAATTCAAAACGATTGTAAAAATGTCATAAATATTAAAGTAGATTTCCCATGCTGCTTGCTGCTTTCTGCTAACTGAGATTTTTCGTTGAGCCCTGAAATTGTTTTTTGTGGCCCTTAATGAGCTAGCCAGATGTGACTTGGTTTTGCTCACTGTGTGGCTGTTGTGGCTGCTGTTTGTTGTTGTTATCGTCTTCGTCGTCTTGGGTGTCAAAGGTCACAGTCAAACAGGCGTAAAATCTAATTGTCTAATTAAATTTTTAATTAAAATTCATAAAAAGCATTTCAATGCCAGTGGTTTTTTTGTAATTTGCAATATAGAATATATTTAGTAATATAAAATATCTATTTGCCCAACTGAATAGATATATATTTGCAAATGAATTGCAGAATTTATTGAGCTATCTATTTGATTACACAATGGGTCAATGAATCAATAAATGGCTTAAACACAGTGATATTTTCAATGCATTTAATGCCAGCTATCCATAAATTACAGTCATGCCATGGCAAACAGTGTTGGGCAATGCCAGTAGAAAGGATTACATATGAAGCACCTGCAATTTGTTCCAGAGAGAGAAGCGCACGTTGTTTATATACATACCCGAGTATTCATTTATAGGATTGCATGCAGAAACGATGTCAATATAAAAGCAAACTCGAACCCAAACTTAGTATCTGAAAGGAGAATAGAGTGAATGCGGACTGGAAGTAAAGGGGAGAAAGGTGAAAAAGTAGAAAATGTGTAACCATAAACCAGATGGTAACCACAAAAACAATTTGGTGGCCTCTGTTTTGGGTTGGGGAGAGAGTATGCATTGTTAATGGTCGCAATGGAGGGTGTCAGGGAAACAATTGTGTGTCATGCACTTTCAACCCCAGCAGCGTCGTCATGTCTGGACTATCTAGCTGGCAAGAGGGGGGCTAGAGTTACTCTCGATGGACGTGAGCTGTGGGGGTTAGCAAAAGCTGGCCATGAGCAATTGTCTGGCAACGTAGCAACTACAGCCAATGTACTAAATTGAGCAACAGCAACAGCAACAACAACAATAAGAAAGAAGCAACAGTCTGCTCGAGTTGTTGTCGCTGTTGTTGTTGTTGCTATTTTGGCCCAGTTGGCAGCACTGGCAGTTCCTGTCTTGCCTGATACATTCATTTGCTTTTGCGTTGAGTGACAGTTTCGTTGCTGCCCCCGCAGCGTGTTGTGCACGTGTCTTTTTCACTCTGCCGCCCCTCTCTACTTGCCAACCCTGGGCTCTACTCGCGCTGTTCATTATTTTAGCCAGTGGCAAATGTTTTGCCAACCCTTCAACCTTCAGCCCTCAGTGTTCAGCCCTTAACCTTTATAACCAGACACCCGTCGGCTGCCGCAGTGCGTTTTAATTTTGTTTGATGTATCACTCCCCCTTGCCTCATTTCTACTTTCCCCTTTCAATCCACATGTTTCCACCCACACACAACCACTTGGCTGGCAATTGCAATCTATTTCATCATTGCTCACTTGCCCATCTTTTGGAGCCACCAATCATCCATAATACCTATATACTAACGCTGCTATACATAGGTACATTTCTATGCAGATTTATGCGATTTCCATTTGATTTTTAAAGCAACGCACTGCGCAAACAGCAATTTCCGCAGTTCGAAAAGCTTTAATTTCAATAAACCAGTTCATCATTCACTCCACGGTGGAGTGACTCTTAGCCGTGGCCAGAACAAAGGATCAATCATCTATCTCGCACAAAAAATAAAAGAGCCATAAAGTCTATGAGTTGGCAAGCAAATTGTGAATGCGTGAAAGCAAAATTGGACCAGTTCTGTTTTTTATAATCCATCCATGCAGAAATAGCGGAATCAATGTGGCTATGTTCGTCTATTTATCTATCCGTTTATAGTATGAACGAAGAGATATGAGAGATAATAAGAGCTATATTATTTGAGAGCTATATATTGCATAGACGAAGATCTATGCATTGCAATCCTAATAAGAGATCAAGATGAAAACTGCATCTAGATCGTTTCAAATAAAAGGAAAAACTTAATAAAACAAAATGTATTCATTAA
Organism: Drosophila tripunctata; assembly: GCA_035047385.1. NCBI lineage: Eukaryota > Metazoa > Arthropoda > Insecta > Diptera > Drosophilidae > Drosophila > Drosophila tripunctata. The sequence goes on from JAWNPS010000288.1 coordinate 12,543,441, forward strand.
ATCTGATTGTAAAAAGTTTTCTTTTTGATTATCAGAATTAAAATCAACTTAAGAGAAATAGAATCCAGCTTTAACAATTTCTTGAAATTACGTGATCAATTTTAATTATTTATTAAGTATATGAATTATATTCAAAATATATTTCGGTACTGTTCTCAAACCTTAAGGGGGGTAGAATTGAAAGATTTTGCCCGAGTTAAACTGTTTTGAATATATTTATTTGAATTCTTTATTAATAAAATTGGGTCTTTTGAAATACAATTATTTGTTTTAAGAATTTGTGAGATTATTATTATTATTATAATTATAATTATTATTATTATTATTATTATTATTATTATTATTATTATTATTTTTATTATTATTATTATTATTATTATTATTGTTATTATTATTATTATTATTATTATTATTATTATTATTATTATTATTATTATTATTATTATTATTATTATTATTATTATTGACCGAAAACAGATTCCTAACTGACTGAACTTTTGTTATGTTATTATTTTCTTTGGAAAATATTAAGTTTTTGGCGAAAAAAAAATCTCTTGGATATTCAGAATTCCTCAGTTCATTAAAATGTAATTTATACGAATTTTAACAGTATATTTATCTAAAAATCTGTTTGAATCTACTTTGATTTAATTTGTGATATACAATCCCCTGTTGTATATGAGCATACTTATATTAATTTCTAGAAATATATAAAATCTCATAACGTTTTTTTTTAAATTGACTTCGTAACTCCAAAACGTATCTTTAAAAATTAAAAGCTTAAATTTATAAGACTTACGGCAGTAAATATTCATAAAATCTATAAATTACTGCGATTTCAATTAAATGTGATACACAAACCCATTTTATATTTCAATTTACGTATTTAAATCTCTGAAAGTACATAAAAACCCACTTTAATTTCGCTAGGAATTGACCTCGTATTGATTGATTTCCTTAAGTGAGTTTAAAAAGCTTGTGAAATTAATGTCCGCAACGGCTTTGGGGATTAATAACAAAAAAATCTAAGTCGAAAAAAAGAATCGTAGTCCATAAGGAAATAAAAATTCCATCAACATCAAATGCAATTCCATTAGCACGAAATGATTTGATGCGCTCCATCGTTGTTATCACTGTAGTGTAAAGGCGTTCTCTCTGCTGGACATTGACAGGACAATGAACAGGAAGGAGTTGCGATTGGAAAACCATAAAGACGCATTCGACTGTATGAATGTGTATGTGTGTGGGTGTTTTGCTTTTGTAAGCACTGGCCTTAGCTATAGCCAACAGACGCTTTTTATGGCCAAATTGAGAGACAGCCACTCACAGCACTCCGAGCTTCGAGCCATAAGAACTCAGACAGGAAGCCGAGCAACCAACTAGTATCGCATCTAGAGTAAGTTCCTGTATGTTCATTCTCCTTTCCTATGCGCTTTTCTTGTTTTCATTTGATTTTCCTTATGCTTTGGCTTCTTCTGCTTTAGTTGATGTGTTTGCTTAGCTCTTCATAATAATCCAATATTTCGCAGTCAGCTTTATGTATGTCTGTATGTTCATAGTCCAAGTCTGATTTGTTCAGTGCTATCTCTCTGTCTGGCATTAACTGCAATTTGGCTTAGACATTAGGCATAATAGAGTTATTAGCACAATACCTGTACTATATAGCTTCAATTCGTTGGGACAATGAGTTCATCATAAATTATGCTAGCTGCTGTAAATGCATAGACAACAACAATATTGTATTACCCAGCGAGGGCAGTTTCAAATGTAATGGAAATATAATAACAAAACGTATTAAAAGTGAATTATGTCTTTGTCTCTATTGTGGTTTCCCAACAAATTTTGACATTTTCTTAAAGCAGGGTATTAAACACATCATGGGTATTAAAACAAACCTTATATGATTTTAATTTTGAGTAAATATGTTAGCGTTTTGAACCCAGAAACTAGTGCTTTATATAGAGTATTGTAAAAATACCTTATCTAAAATTTGTAAATCTCATTGGACAGAAAAAAACAAATAAAAAGTTTCCTATAATTTCCTATAAAATGGTACAAATTTATCTTTAAACAGTTAGTTTTATATTATTATTTTTTTATATTTTTATTTATATATTCCTTACAAAAAGAGTTAAAAGCTACTTTTCTTCATATACTTATCTACAAAACTACCGTAATAAAACCGTTTTAAATTTATTTATTTTGGGTGCATTATAAAAAAAAACTTTTTAATACTGTCACACGTTTTCAATACAATTTTTAACATTTTTAAATATTTCCGAGTTTAGAACACTTTGTTTTCCTTAATCCTTTGTAACTGCCTAACTTTTCCTCCTCTTGGAAACTTCTTGGCCTGCCCTCGCATAAATTCGAGTGTCAGAAACCCGTATGAGAGCTTTGGTTAGCGGTGCAGCCAAATTAAATGATAGCAGGCACTGTCCCCGGGCACTCACGTATCTTTCACAGTGACCACTAATGGAAATGGACTGCCACTGCTGGTGCCACACAGTGCCGAAAATTCTATTAGCCTTATCCAAGAGCCACGTGTGGCACGCACTCGTGGGGCACATTCGCCGTGCTCGTTGCGTGTGTTGCATGTACAACTTTAGTTTAATGCACCAAATTATTCGCTCTCTCTCTCTCTCATTCTCTCTCTCCCTTTGTCTCTTTAAAAATTTTTGGCACCTGGTGCTAAACTAAACGTTAACAAGTCTAGTACTTAAAGTAATTCAATCTGATTGCCTCGTTAATTTGTTGCATGCCACTTGCAATACGATGCTTAGAATTTTTATATAAAACTTTTTTTTTTGGAGAGAGAAAGAGAGAGAGGGAAATGGAATGCTGTGTAATGCACACCTCTAAGCAAAAGTTGAGTGGAAAATGGGCGACATCTGCCCCCGAGCGAGGCATTAATTCCAACAGCTGCCACAGCTGTGCGACCAGGGATGCAGCACACATATGTACATATAGTACACTGATAAAAACAAACACGTTATAAAATCTGTGCACTTAAATTTATAGCTTTATAAGAACAAATTGCTTAAATAAGAATATAAAGATAAATGTTTTAAAGTCCTAAAATTAAATACCTTAAAAACATTTTTATAAAATCTTATTTAAAGAATATTTTTATATAACAGTGCATATATGTAGTTATACAGGTACCTGTACATATGGAATTCCGACATATCCAATGCTTAGAAGTATGTGGCAATGGGAATTCCAAGCGCCACATAGTACTGTGGTAGCTGCCACAACCGGTGTCGATCTCCGGATGGAGTTTGTGGAAAATGGAATAGGAAATTGAGCGTATGTGTGAGTGTGTGTGTGCGTGTGTGTATAATGCGTGCTTATGGCGCCCATTTTAAATGAATTTCTCACAGACATGCCGAGGTAAGCGTTGAAGTTGCAGCTGCAGCTGCAACAACAGCAACAAGTTAGCAGCAACATATGACAGCTTCTGCTACTGCTACTGCTTCTTTTAAGCTTTCTGTTTTTTATTAAAATCGTGCTGCCTGCTAGAATAAACTCGATTTCCATGCTTCAATTCACCCGGCCACACAGCAGAAGCGCCCTCTAGGAGTCATTTGCATATTGTCGCTCAACAGCAACTGGGCAAATTTCTTTCATTTCTCATACATATGTATAGTAGTAGATGTTGCAGCTTGCTTACACATACAATATGAAAGAAGTTGCATTTCCTTACCACTTGGCATATGAGTGCGAGTATGAGTGCAAGTGTGAGTGCAAGTATGAGTATACTCATAGTCATACATGCTGCTGTCGTTGCAAATAAATTTGTCAAATTGCATTCGCAGTTCGCTGTTTCTTTTCTATTTTTTTGCTCTGTGAGTTTTGAGTTCAGTGTTGGGGAAGTTACAAGTTACAAGTTGCTAGTATAGAGTTGGGGGGGACAGAGAGTCGGTTGCAGCAACAAACAGTCATATGTTTCTGGTCTCTGCACGTCCACATTCGTGTACTGCTCTCCCTCATTTCCCACTGTCCTCTCCTTCTATTCGCTCCAGTTCACCACTGACAGCTTTTACACATTTCATTTTATTGTCACGTACGCGTTCATTTCGTAGTTTCGTAGTTATTAGTTTCTCTTTATGGTAGGTCGCTGCTGGTTTTCCTCCAAAATTATTTCTATTGACAACAGCCATATAAGGCTCTTGCCCAGACTGCGTTGTTCACCTCAACACAATACCACGACAAATTCGTCATTTCTTTTCCCTCCGCTTTTATCATAATTCTTCTTTAAGTATCTTTTGATATACAGGGTGACAACAACCGTGGGCTGAAAACACAAAGTTTAGTTTAATTTTTTATTGAAATTTTAACTTTTTGAACTCAAAGAAACTTTAAAGTGATAAAATATTTAAGAAATTTTTAAAACTATATCATTTTTATAACCATATAGCAAACTGTGCACGTGTTTTTGGGTTCTGCTTTCGTTCCATACTAATAAATTATTCATAAGGAATTTTTGTAGCTCAATAAAATTTACTTAAATGCAGCACTAAAAGCAGTTGACGTACTTCTAAAAGTTTACAATTTAGCTTGCTAGCATATCAAATGTGTGTAATGAACAAGTATCATCGCCTCTCAATCTGTTATGCTCAATTTCTGATGACAATTTGGTTTGCAGACTGTTGGAAAACTTAACTGACATCTGCATAGCTCAGCTGTTTGCAGTTACGATGCAATTAAGTCAGTCAGACTTTGAGTAGAAGCGCATAGAAAACCACAGAGATGATAAAGCATACAAAGAAACTAAGTGGGGAAACATATAGTATGCACTTATGTTTGCTATATAGAAAGAAAGCAGTTAAACTACATTCTACTAGAAGTTGCAGTTTAAATTGTTGAGCAGCTGCACTTAGTTAATTGGCCATTAGAATTCGCGTGCAATGTTAGCTTTAACTTTACTAATCAGCTCTGAGTAAATTTCGAGCAAATAAATTAAAATTCGAGGGAAATGAATTAAAGCGCTCGAGTTGAGCTCAAGACATTAAAAACTTGCCAGTCAGCCAGTTAGCCATACACTATCCTAGCACAGGATGCTACCAGGAGTGCTACCAGCCTGAGGAGTAAGAGAGGGAGAGAGAGCCACGCGGGGAAACATTTGTGCCGTGCTAATTCAGTTTGCCGTATCATCTTACAGTTTGTGTGCGGAGCACAAAAAGTGTTTCCTTTCGCTACTTTTTATTTTTGACAGTCAAGTCGTGGATAGTCGTGGATTACACGCAGATGCAGCTGCTGAGGACAGACAGACAGACGGGCGGACAGACAAACGACTTCAGAAGGCAGGAAATATGAAAACTAACAGACTTATTGCATTACTTACGCTAAATAACCCACTTACAAAATGGTGCACATGAAAAACCGACAGAATGACAGAGTAACAGTACCAAGGCAGCGATAGAGAGAGAGAGACAGAGACACTGCGAGAGGGACAGAGAGAGAAGACGTTGAAGTTGAAGAAAAGCAGCACAGTCATAGCTAAGGTAAACGTAATGATAATGATAGTGATAATGGTAATGATGATGCGGCCAACTTATTAAATCCATCCACCAACTACAGCAGCGCGCAAATAGAGTTGCAACAAACGGTGGCCAGAGTTGCCAGCTGAGTGTTGGGGGAGAACTTGACAATTGAACAAGGCAGCAACTTGACAGGCCCACTGACAGCTTCCAGTTAAGAGGCGAACAATGTGGCAACAGGGCCAAAGTTTTGGCATCGCCAGCTGAATACCTGTAAAATCAGAGTTACGTGCTCCATTCACACACACACGGTGGAGGAGGGGGTGAGGGAGAAGGGGGTTGTGTGCATGGTATGTGTGGTTAAGCTGGCATTCAGCATACGCATGGGAAATCGGATCGATGCGAAAATGTGGCTTTTCCCATTTTCATACCCTGTTCTCAATTACGCAAGTGTTTCGGCGGCTAATGAGTTTGTTGCAAATACAAAATTTTTGGAAATTCAAGAAGTACATTTATGTATGTATAGAGACGGTGTAAATAATATTCTTATTTGTTTTAAATTACATTTACTTTAAAAGAACATATATCTTGCCGTTAGGTGCAAAATGAGTGAGTTTAATATATAATATTTCGGGAAAATATAAATTTTTTAGGATCAATTTCCGCTGTTACATCGTGTTTCGTGGACTGACTTTCGATATCTACATATCGCAAAATTTAATAATTAAGCTTAACAAAAAATTACAATTCCCGAATTAAAGGGAACGAAAAGCTTCGTCATAAAAACATATGTAAAATGTATTTATAAATTGATGTCTTGTGTTACTAGCAATACTTTGAAATATAAATTTAAAAAAATATTCAAAATATACTGCGCTTTAATATTGTTGTTATTGTAATGATTTAATTGATTAATACTTATTATATTTATTCATTCAAAATATTCTTATTGCTATCGAGCAGACACAACTGGTCTCTCGAAGCATCAACGGAAGAAGAGAGGGAAATATATTCCATCTGTTGTAGAGTAGCATTTCGATAGGTTCTTAACACTAACATCGATGCTTAGAATACTAAAAGATATATCGGTTAAGGGTTTAATATAGACCATCGATACAAATACTTTACAATATCTTGAAAAGTTTAGCAGTAATTCGATTTGCAAAATGTGTTAAAACTTTACAGCAAATTAGCATTAAACCACTGTTAACACACGTTAATTCTTACTGCCTTTTCAATAAGTTTATACATTTTAATTTGGATTTAATTTTGTTTTACTACAAAATACAGGGTATCTTGCTTTGCTACTATTTTCAGGCCTTGCATAATGTTTCGTGCATTGTCGAGTCATACAATTTGCAGCTAAAGAATTGTTTTTACACTCTTCTGTAGTACTTTCTTTGTTTTGTTATTTCTGCTCGTCTGCATTTTTGCTGCTGTCTTTTGTGTACGTACACTTAAAAGGTCCAGAACTTTGCATAAAATATGACTTTACTGTTTCGCAATAATCTGCATGTTGCACACAGATTCATAAATGCAGCAGGTCATGTAGCTTTAATTTCAATACGAATGCGAATAGTATGAGTGTATACTCGAATGCTTATTTGCATTCTAGCTGAAACTGAAACTAAGAAAGACAGAGCTCAGAGTGCGTGTGCCGAAGGCCTGCTAAAAATGAAAATGAATGAAAATCTAATATGGCAGAAAACCCAATTAAATTCAGCACAAAGCAAGAACAAGGCATCTGGAAATAATTCTGTTTACGCTGAGCACAAGACAAGTTAAATCTGCTTGTGAATGCGCCTCACAGCAGCTGTGCACTCGGTCTCAGGCTTCGACTTTTCCCCGTTTTCCATTTCCCATTTTCCACTTTCCCATTTCTCAGCAGCTCTCACTGCGCCTCAGGGTAGGCAATGAAAAAGCGCAGCGTTCACATTTGATTGGATTTGATAGTGTGTGAGCTAAAGTGAAACTAAAAACTATTAAATAAAATATAAACTGCAAACTGCAAACAGTTTTCTTTAATTATTTTTCCATTTATTTATTATTATTTGCAGATGTGCAAGTGAACTATTAAAGGCCAGAGACCACACAGCGGTAAGTTTCGTACATTTGATATTGCAGTTGATATTTCAGTCACGACAACATCCTCGATGGGTTGCCCAAAAAAGGGTTGCCAACACAGCTCAGCTCAGCGCGTTTTTATGGCCATCGTCACAGTTACAAGCAAAAGTACGTGAGACTATTTTGCAGTCTATAGTTCAAGTATTTCGACAATTTCATTTCATTCCCTCAATACACACACACACAATCATTTTACAATGTCGGAAAAGCAGTTTTGCTATTTTCGAATTTAAATGTAAATTCAATCTCTAATGAACTTGAAAAGCGTTAGAGGAAACATTTTGCTCAAATCAAATACAAATGTAATCACAGTTTGTTGACATTATTCTTAAATGTATGTGTTTTCTTTCTTCTTGGCCACTTATTTAACCAAAGCCAAACTCTTGAGCTAAAGAATATCGATTTATTTCTAATGAGCCAGCTCAGCTTGCTGTGGTTTATCGCACTTGAGAGTTTTTCGAATTGTGGTTACAGATGTGCCACAACAAAGTATAGGCTTTAAGTCAGCTCCACCGAAGTGAAAACAGTGTGAACAACTTGGAAATACCCTAAGCAGCATTAATAAACACATTAAATTTATGCTGTGTTTTAAATTTATCAGATTGTATTATAAAATACCTGCGAGTTCGCATAATTTTACAATTTAAATTAGGTTTTATTTAATTTAAAGCACTTAGAGGCGTAAATGTGATACTAGGACACAGTGTGAACCTACCAAAACATTTGCTAAAAACTAAAAAAAATACTTAATCAGGCTATATAGTACTTCCAAGTATTTCTGTAGTTATATATATCCCAGCTAGAGTTGATTTAATTTTTCCACATTTTTGTTAAATTCATTTTAGATTTATATACGCAAATATACCCCTTAAATGTTTACAGGGTATGAGCATAAAACATACATAGACATATATATTTAGACTATGCCAACAAACTTTTACATTTGTGGTGTTGCCAAAGGATTTAAGCAGTCAAAGAACTGAGTACTCGCACTTATTCATACTCCCCACTTACAATCAGACTTAAGTATGTGGCACAGTGGAGCAAAAGCACAGTGCGAGTGGTTGGCTTGAGTTTGGCTTTTAATACGCACACTCGTAATTTATGTCAGCATTTCTTGGCCAAAAGCAAATCAATGAGAACGTGTTACAACTGTGTGCGGTGCTGTGGTGCATATTAGATGTGCCACTTGCACCACTTGCCACACACACAAACTCTGCTCCACTTGGTTTACTTTCCATTTTATGGCATACATAATTCACTTGTTGACCGACTTTCGATCGATGTTTTCGACCAAGTCAACACATAAATTTGTACAAGAATGTAAAAACAATGTGTAAGCATTTATCGCAATTTTCAAGAGTTTGCAACTTTAAAGTTCAGTTTAAAAGAGAGTTAGATCCACATTGTATGTGACTTTAAGATGAAATGCTCTCTTGTTTTTATGGCAATTGCGGTATCCCTGCAATGCACTGCACTCTTTATAACGCAGCCCTGGTATCTACAGCAGCATCTACTGTTTTGGCCATAAAGTGTCGAGCCAAGAACTAATCGGTGGCAGCCATAAACGTAAAACTGCCGCAGTTTGGACCACAGCAGGGAACCTAAGCGTGAACAGAAAAGTTATTGGCCAATAAATGGATAAATGGAAAAAAAGGAAATACGTAGAGAGTAGAGCTGAAAAGGAACAAGGCGCGCTGCTTCACAGGTTGAGTGCCACATGTGGCAGCTTGCAGCTTGAAGCGGCTTTGTGTCTGTGAATGCGACTACGGCTGCGGCTGCAGTGTGTGTGACATCTTAAGTGCATTGGCCAGCAGCATCATCCCACGAGGAATCCTGGCCATAGATGTTGCATTTATAGCCACATTTTGCCAGACAAAGTACACATATTCCAAAAAAAAAATGAGAACTTCCGCTCTACACTGTCGTGTAGAAAAGTTTTTGCTTTTTACGGACATTTTTATTAATTTGGGTACGCTCATATGGGTCGTCGACCCGCACTGGCACCACCAAAGCACAACCAACCCCAACACCTAACCAAACCCCACCCCCAAAACCTACTCCACCGTTGTGATGCGACTAAAAGCTCACATTGTGGTTTTACGCGCCAAAGAACAAACACGGTAGCGCGGAAATCCTTAACAGATTTATGAAAAACTATATCCGAAAAGCTTTTACGGCAGTCAGGAGGCTGTACATTAATTTTAAGGATATTCTCTCATACGTGCCCAGCCCCAAAAGTCTGTCAAGCATAGCAAAAACTTATTTTGCACACCCCTTACACACACACCCCCCTTCCACACACACTCAATCTACGCACACACACATTAACATGCACCCTCGCATTTGTAGAAAGTCGTAAATGTTCTTAATAAACTCGGTAATGCATTATTTATTTTGATTGTTTTTAGCTATGAAGCTAAAGTCTGACACAGTCATAATACCCAAACTCATTATATCAAATCGAAGAATGATATCACATTTAAACGAAACTACTTTGACTTTATTTCTCTGACATTTCCCATTGAATTCAACATTCAGATTCAGCATGAATTTCTACAAATAAATTATGGAATATTATTAAAGTAGTTTAAGGTTTTGTGTGGACTAATCTTTGTATATCAAAGAGTCTTAAAATTTAAATCTGTAAAATATTCTTTATGGCTAAATTTTACTGTATTTTATATCAGCCCAAAAAATTGATTTCATATTAAAAGATATTTGCCAACAACTTGAATTGAAATTGCATAGTTTTTATATAAATTTCTTTCTTATTCGGCTTACCTCAAATACAATTTTTCTTTATGCAACTCATAAATTTCTCTTTACAATTTATCTTTATGCAATGCATAAATTTAGCCACAGCCACAGAATAAACTTAAACTTGATTGATTTTTAAGCTGATTGCTATCAATCGGAGCCAACTTGTGTTTCAATAACTTGTGAAATAGCAACAAAAATTCGTTCACTTTCTTTTCGCCTTTTAAAATTGTATTTTCCCATCGAAATAAAGTTTGCTTTTTAAAATATGGCAAAGTAGCTTAAAGGCTTGCTGCATTAGTTGCATATTTTCAACTGGATACAAAGACGATTTATTGCTTACATCACGGTACGCACGAGGGTAGTTTCCAGAGTTCTCTTACAGCTTTTATTCTAAATATTTCACTAAATTCATTTATAATTATATTATTTTATTTGTTTAGCTATCATAAGAGTTTACTGCAACAAATATTTTACTGTTTTGCTCAGATCTCTTAAGGCAACCCTCGAGAGCAGCTTATAAACTGCCAACGCACGTTCGTTGTGTTTTTACAAAAAGTTTCCGCAATAATATTATATATATGAGAAATGGAACACACAAATTGTAGCTGTCCCTCCCAACATATATTTCTCATATTTTTGTCGTCGTCACAAGTAATATTTGAAATGACGTGGAGACAATGCCAGTGCAAACTTTGTGTGTATTTAAAGCATACTTCTTTAAAGTTATAAAACTCAACTCTTTCGAATTATGCGGGTTACATTTGAATATATTTTCACGCATTTACCACACGCAATTCAATTTCGGGACTAAATGGTCGAGGGTATATTAATTACTTGACGCTAATAGCCACAAACATAACCACAGTCGGCGTACTCACAGAGCCAGAATGAAAATGAAATCCCAAATAGCCAATTTCGGGTTCGTGTCCCAAAATTGGGGTAGGTGTTCAGAATGGCCAGTCATTATTGTGTCCGACTGATTGTTAAGGCGGGGTCAGAGTCAGAGTCAGAGTCAGAGTTGGGGCACAATAAGGACTGCGAAAGTAACCAAGCAACGCGTTGCAGCGTCCTTCTTAGCAATGAATGGAACTTATTATCTGCGTCAGTTGTACACAAACACGTACGTACGTCTCTCTCTCTCTTTCTCCGCGTGTCCTGGTAGAGTGTACACTGGCAAACAGCATTCTTCTCATACCCAGCCGTGACTTGGCGCAATAAAATCTTATTAAGGCGCTTTACAATAAGCGCTCAAAGGGGAATGCGAATACTTGGCCCTGGACTGCACGGACGTACAAGGATCAGGACCATAACTGTAACCTTAGGGTTAAGGCAAGACGACGACCAAAATGTATATTTCGATTTTACAAATGTGGCGCCAAACATTCCGACGCCGCTATATGTTTGTTTATGTTTGTAGCATTTGTAATAAAATATATAGAGAAGCGAAAAAATTGCGCATACGCCGCACTGTGCACAGTTCCAAGGGTCCCCGCTGCGGTGCTCTGACCCTCTGGTCATTAATAATACATATATATATGTTTCCGGTCTTCGGCTCAAAGCAACCTCGACTACCAAGTGCGATAAACCGTTTAGCAATTTCCGGATAAAACGCAAGGGAAGCAAACAAAGCAACATACGTATAAACGTCCGTAGTACGTACACGTAATACAAATAATTGCAGTTTTACTTTTAGTTGTCGCATTGTTTCTTAGTTTTCTATTTGGTAAATGTTCATAAATAAGTTTGCCCAACTATTGAACGTTTTATGGCCTAAACAACATGCATATGTACTTAGACAAGTTTGTTTGTGTGATACGAATTTGATTAAGTCGCATTTGCTTAATGTGTGGTTAGATTTTCTGTTAATTAACTTGAGTTATACAAGTATACTATTGGGAGTTGAATCTTTTGAAATTATGAAGGGAACTAAAATTTAACTACACATAGCAAATAATAAATATATTACACTGATAAAGGGAATATGTTCTGAAATGAGGACTTTAAATTAATGAATTTGCATTTTACAGCTGATGTTCACATTCTATGCTCTATAAATGCATTGATTTTGTTTTTTAATTTAAAAATATTTATGCATGTAACTAATAACATCACTTGGTTTGAATACAAATGTAATTTTGAATAGTTATTAAGCATTTGTTAACTGATAATTAAGTCAAACATTCAGTTCACTTAATAATGCGAGCATATCAAAATGCAATTTCCATTTGAATGTGTTTGAATATTTCAATTTAAATGACTGCATGTCACATGACAAACCCACATCAAAGTTCGCATTCAAACGCTTCAAGGAATTCCAAATGTGTTTAAATTTAAATTCCTGAGTGAAATTGATTTCATTTTGCGAGAGGCGTCTTGACAGATTATCAGCTGTTTGTTAACTGATAAGTCACAACACTAAATTCGGCAACATTCTGAGTTAAGGACATAATCCTATTACCAAATAGCACATTTTGAGAGAGCAAACAACAGAGAAACAATTGACTTTTATCTGCATAGGTAGATCGAAGTTGTCTTCTGGCAGAGGCAACATACATATTGTATAATATGACATCGATGTGACTCTGACAACAGTTGAATAAATGCTTTGTGCAACAATTGCATGCAGTTTCCATAGTATTTAATAACATCAAATGAAAACAATAACAACAGCAACGAAAATATTTCGCATATGAGTATGTATTTTATTTTACTGCATTTTATTTTTTTATTTGATTTGATGGGAATTTGTATTCATGCTTATTTATGTATGTATGTATGTATGGGTTCTTTGAACAATGCCAAAACTTTGCCGACAGCTAAACACAAACACACACGTACACTCAGTGAGTGTACTCACCCATATACCCACTCAAACACCCACGCTGAATACAATACCTTGTGCTTGCTTTCGCACATCTGGGCAAAAAGTTTTGCCAATAAATGAAAATAGGAAGCGCACGACGGATAACAACAAGATGTTGAAATAAGTTGTCAACCTAACGCCAGAACCTGGCCAGCCCCCTTTCTCCAGTTACCCATCCACTAAAACTGCCTTCCCTTTCTTTGCCGTTTCCGTCTTGGAAAATGGCGGCTGTCGACTGTCGGCGATAAGCGCAGAACATTGATAAACATGCCCATTCTGCAGCATCAGAAGGCACAGAAGGCGGCGAGTCTCGGTTAGTTGCTCCCAGTTGACGGCAAAAAAATATGTGTGAAGTAAAAGATAGTGATGATGATGAAGTAGATGGTCATGATGATGATGATGATGATGATGATGCGGTTGCCTGGCAACGCATTTCATCGTTGACAAAGCGAATACACAGTTGCTCACTACAGTTGCAACTGCAACTACAACTAAATTTCGTTTAGTGTAGTTCTTCTTGGCACGTTTGCACTCCCTTTGTTAAACATACCACGTTAGCGGAAACACATGGGGTATATTACTCTCGAAAAAGTTGTAAAAATTTTAAAGGACATTCGAAAATTGTATTTGAAAAGTAAGTCGTGTAGCTTTTCTTGAAAAACTATATAAAACTTTTAATGTTAATCACATATGAATTTAATGAAATAAATGAAAGCTTATGGGATAATTCAAAATAATAAAAGTACTTATACTTATACACAGTTTATGGAGATTTTTGAAAGAGGCAAGACAGGTTAATGGGCTCATAGCTGCTATATGATATAGTAGTAGTTTGAGTTATACCGGATTTGGGCAGAATAACTAAAACAATGGTAAAGCGTAAAAGACATCTTGAAAATTTGTTTTTATCAGGCTTTGAAACCATTTTGTGGAGGTGATAGGAGAAGTACAAAAGATCTAATCAAACCAGATTTGCTTGAAGCATAGACGAATCAACATGTCAAATTTAATAGCTCAGCTCTTTAAGTTCTTAAGATTTGCCTAAATCATATAAATAAAATATACTTCTTTCTGCCTATAGCACATATTTCATATTTTACAAACTTAACATAGACTCGTAAGCTTTTCTTGTTATAGTGTCCAAAATAGAAAACAGAGTATCTATTAGACCGCCCTTCAGCTATGTTGAAAGCGAATTGAGAAATACTTTCGCACGTCTTTGTTTGAGTTATGTAGGGAAACACTTGGTGCTCCATTGCATTTGACTAACGACAAAGCCGTAAATTGTATTGGAAAAATGTTGCTGTAGTGTTTACAGACATTTCACGTTAACCAACTAGTGCCGATGACAAACAGCGCCGATATACACTATATGGTATTCTATATATACAAATACATATGTATATAATATTCATTTGTTCAATATAGATGTAGGCGTAGTCTATAGAGATGAATGAACCCGCCAACTGTGTGCGATGCTGGCAATCGATTGATAACACAACATACATATAAAACTAAACATATACAAAAGTTCTTTATGTGGAGTTCGTTTCGTGCCTCCATAAAACTCTACGTTATATATGTCTGTGTTAAAGTTATGTTTTATGTTTTCACGTTTTGTGGCATAGGCATGATTCATGCTGGTTCATGCTGATAAAGTTTTATTAGCCGTTTTTACCAAGAGCAGAACATGACAATGGGCAGAAGAAGTTTGACAATCATTTGATAACATTTCATAAGCATCGAGTTACGAGTTGCGAGTTAGTAGCAGCCTCTGATATATCCTGACAGTACAATGACTGTCATTCAGTTGTACACCTCATACCTAAACATATACATACAACAACAATACCACACTCTTGTGGCAACAAGCACATATATATGTATATGTCCAATATTGAGTATACGCCAGGTACACTTGGATTATGGACAAACTATCCGCATACATTTGAACAATTACAAGCACATGTCCATTACAATATCCCAGTCACATCATGGTATAAACCTAGATACATATATATAGATAAACAAGCACATACATGTTCGTATTTGCCTATCTACGAGTCATTGCTTGCACAGACCAAGCAACTAATTACTCGTATCTTGGCTAACAAATCAAATTAGTTTGCTTAACTTCAATAAAAGTTAAATTGCACCAATGCGTCTACAAGTTCAGATCAATGCAAACTCGAAGACAGAAAAAAAAACTCACCCAGATATCGCTAAGGGCTGATTAAATAACCTTTCTTTACTTAAGAAGTTAATAAGAAGTTGAGCAGCGAATGCTGATAACTGGAGTAGAGAAAAGTCGGCACTGAGTGAAATTGGAATTGAAGTTCGTTCAGAACTAACAACTTTAATGTTCATTGTTAATTATCTAAAACCGAAAGAAAGAAATCTAGTGAAAAGCTCAAATACATTGTAAATAATTTAATGTATTTAATATGTATCGTTAAATTTTTAAAAAAGTTTTACATAAATCACTGGGCATAGAAATCAGAAGAAGTTTGTTATGGAATAATCAGTGAGCCCAAAAAGTATTGGCACACCAAAAATATTAGAGCTTTAGCCCCTATAGCTTGAGTTCTATCAGGACAAGAGAAAAGAATATTATGAGATTTCATTTCTGAGGTTAATAATATTGATTTAAAATATACAAAATTTAAACATTTTCATTTTCTTTGTATAGTTTTCATAAATAAACTAAACGTAAGGTTCATATTTATGCCAAAAAGTTAATTCAACAATTTATAAATACATTGTTGGTCCACTTTTAACCAAAATTACATTAAAGAACACTTTCTTGTTGCCTGGCTTCCGAAATTTTACTAATGTTTGTCGGTATATTATTACTTTTATACAATAATGCCCAAATTTCAAAATAAACAACTTGGAAATTTCTGGCATT
This sequence comes from Drosophila tripunctata, assembly GCA_035047385.1. Classification (NCBI taxonomy): domain Eukaryota; kingdom Metazoa; phylum Arthropoda; class Insecta; order Diptera; family Drosophilidae; genus Drosophila; species Drosophila tripunctata. The sequence goes on from JAWNPS010000288.1 coordinate 12,559,582, forward strand.
TATATTTAAATTATATCGAATTTCTAGTTTCACTGTTCTTAGAAATTTCTTGTTAAATTGAAGCTTAATTTTAATATTAATTTAAGTTTCAAATGGTTTAAATAAATAGAAAATTTTAAAATAAACGACTTGTGATATTTAACGAATTCAATTTAAATATCTGTTAATATATACATTAGTATAATGCAAAATAAGATTAAATTACCTACACTACTAAAAAACGAAGACATATTCTTGTGGCCTGAAATGTATCTAGATTCCTGTAAGTTTACTCAGATGATTGCACATTTATTTTAAAGTTGTCTGCTACTCGAATTGAATATGAGTACTCGCCTGAATGGGTATTGTTATTCAATCTATATATGTATGTTTGTATGCTCATATATCTATGCATGCACATGCTGAACGTAACATGGAGACAATCACTTGTGGTTTTGCCCATGTCAATGGACAAAGAGGCGACAACAATGACAACAGTGTCATCATATTGTCAGGACTCGGATGATAAGCAGACAGTTGCTGCACTAGAATGACAAACAATGCGATGTGATACATAAGAAAACCATAGATAAGCAGACTGATATTATAAGACTAGCATTTAAGTAATAATTTTAAATTGTGAAGATTGTGTAAATTAAGTAACAACAACAACAACAGCAAAAACATGTGGAAAAGTTTTTTTTGCTTTTCAATTTGTTGCCTTGGCAATGCAGTTTATGAGCTAGAGATGGATTTATTTACAGGTTTATTTGCTGCTTGCTGCTGCCTGAGGCAACAACTTGAACTGGCTTAATCTATTTTGTGTTGCCATTTAAAGTCGGCTCGGCTGAAGCTGTTTCCTGAGTGCTCACGATGCTGGGTATCCAATCCGAATATGACCTTCGGTTTATGCCAAAAGCCGAGCTACACTTCTGGATCTTCTTGGCCCGGCCAACAAAATCAGTAAAAAACGTAAACAAACACTTGGCCAATAGCTTGCATGGGTAGAGTGTAGGGTAAAGATGGTTTGTAGTGGGGGTGGGGGGGAAATGGAACCCGAGGAACTCGAGGATTCGTAAAAAGCTCTTCTCTGCCGACGACGCAGGCGCATTTCGTGTGGCAGTTTCTCGCTCATTGCACTCGGCTGCAGGCGCAAAAGCTTTTTGGGAGTGACGTCAGCTCGTCACACGCCAAATGCCAAGGACTCTCCCAATTCCAACTCGGCGAATACTCGACATTAACGGCTGCTGCTGGCACTCAGTGCCATTCGAGACATTCGCCAAGTGAGACGTGTGCGTGTGGTGGAAAATAAGCATAGATACATATATATACGTGTATATATTTATGTGCTAAAAGTATATACATATATACAAGACTACCATTCACACGTGTGTAGGCGTACGTGGGTATATCGTGTGAGTGTGAAAGTGGATGCTTTTGAGCGTCAATAAAACAAACAAGTTTGGCAACCAACGAAGTTGCCAGTCAGCACAATAACAACAACAGCAACAACAACAACAGCAGCAACAGCAACAAAAACAAATAAAACAAAACTAACAATTAGCGTTGCAATTGCGAAACCAGGGGGAAACGCTTGTGGTCCTTCCTGCTCCTCCTCCAGAATCTATAGTTCAATTTAAAGGTAAAACGTTTCTATATATGCGCGTGGGTGTGTGTGTTTGTGTCTTATTGCGTTTTTATGCTCATGCGATATTTACGCACTTGCTGTTTGGCCAAATGCCGCAGACAATGAAAGCCACACTCAAAAACATGGCCAACAAACCGCACGACGACAAAAAGGCGACCAACACGAAAACATGGCTAAAATACGCCAAAATTCGGTCAATATTTGAGTCTGTCTATGCATGAGTGTGCGGTTGTGAGTGTGTATGTGTACTGACTATAAAAAGGGAAATTTTCAAGTCTTTCGAGAACTGTTTTGGCATCGGAAAACTGTGTCAGCATAAATTGCGTCGCATCGCGGTTTTCCTTTGAGCCTGGCCAAAAGCAAAGCGGCGGGCGAGAAAGACTAACAAGCATAAAGCGTATTATTATTATTATTTATATGTATGTATGTGTTTGTGTGTGTGTGTGTGATTTTAACATAATTTATAATTAGTGCAGCATGCACAAAGCAATTATGCAAATAATATTAAACATAAAAAGCTGTCGAAATGGGAATCCTTTGAACGTATGGAAACAGTTTCAACGGCAGATTGTTGTATTAAATTGTTTTAAATGTTCATTGCAGTGAATTTTACTTTGGATAAACTCTATAAAGTATATAAATTCTTGATCAGCATACACTTGGCACAGATAGGCATTATGTCTGCGTTAAATTTGATTAAATCGTTTAACTGATTTAATGTAGCTATTATAAGAACTCTGGGAAAAACTCAACTAAATTTATTTTAACTACTTTATTAAAAACGTAGCTGATACTATTAGTAACACACTAACTGCTTAATCATACTGCTACCATAGGAATAATCAGCTGTAAAACTTTTTTGTTACTTTAGAAATCTAAACTTAATTTTTATTTACCATTTTCTATGCTGAACCGAAAATTTTTACATAATCCGATTACTAAATATTCTACCTTTAAAAATCAGAACATATTTTTTTTTATCATTTTCTATACTCAAACCAAAGATTGTACATAATCCGATTACTATATTTTCTAGCTAAATTCTGATAAAATTATTTTCAACAAGAAACTTTTGGGTTTAAATCGTACAATTGCACATAATTTTATTGAAATTAACGGAAAGAACTGTCAAAATAGAACTCTTTTAACGTGCTAAAAATACACATTACTACTTGATTTTGTATCAACTTTATTTAAAGTACAATATGAACATATTACCCATAACGACTTTAAATTGTACACAATTATTACTCAACAATTGTTCTTATTGAATAAACCACTTGCAGTTTGAAACAATTAAACATAAATGAATATCAGAAAAACAATTAAATCAACTTAATTGAATATTTATGAAACAATATTGATTTAAAACGCCCAGAAAGCTATTTAAAACTTTAAATTTTCTGCTCTTTATGACTTATTTAATTAAAAAGGCAATATACGAAAATCCACATAAATTAACACACATGCTGCTGGTATGTGAAAGACAATCAATCATTTGTCGGGCAACTTGTGAAAGATATTGTTTTGGGTATTGCAGTCAGATTTATAAACCTAAAATATGCTGTTTAATATAATCACAGCACCGCAATTAAAGCTAATTATAATCGTATAATTTCGACCACAATAAACAGTTTGTTGTGGAGTTTATTTCACAAATTGTGTTGAATTGTTGATGTTGTTCTCACCTGTCCAAATTGAAGTTTTCGAGCGGTGGCATGTCAAAAGGTGATTACGGTGAGCGAATGTAATCGAATGTTTTATGTACGGCATAAGTAGACAGGACATGTCTATCGTTTGATCAAGAAAATCACATATGTCCATGTGTGTGTGTGTGTGTGTGTGTGTGTGTTAAGGATTTTAAAGGTGCTGCCAAGCGTTTTACGGCTGTGTTGTTAAATCCTCGACAAGGATATGCATGCGAATGTTTTATGTTCGTCAAAAGAGTGTACATGTGTGCTTCGCATTGTTCCGGCAGCCAATGACATGCCACACGTCGCATGCCGCATGCCACATGCCACATAGCAAAGGCAAGGCAATAGCGAAATATCGTGTGCATTTTATTACAATTATTGTTACGCATACGCCATGTGGAGCTGCGTTGCCCGTCGCGCGTAATAAATCGCTTGACAATAATTCACCCGACCAGCGGCAGCAGCAGAACAGAACAGAACAGAGCAGAACCTAAAGACCAACAAGAAAGCAGCAAATATTTTTGGAGATCACCCGACCGCTCGATACCCAATAAAATTAAAATTTACAATTGAGACTTTCGATGAGCTCGACAAAAACCGATATATGTTAATACACTTTGACAGAAAAAAATTGAGCTTCTTAGCACATTCTCATCTTTTTAGTGATTGGTCCAATCCTTAAGAAACTTAGAGGACTATATCGAATAACTATTCTCTAGATACTTGATAAAACAAAAAGCATTTGAGTTATGAAATTCATTCACAAAATTAAAAACAACAAAAGTGATTGACACGACATACGCAAATGGCAAATATGCATATATTATTTGGGATCGAAGATGCCACCTTCTGCTCGTTACACGCCTTTAACAACTTCCTTAAACCCTCGGCACTGGGTACATAAGGAATGAAAACACCATCAACTGGGGAGAAACTGCCGAGGCACAGGCGGGGCAAGGCTATTAAGAAGAAGGACATAAAGTATTTCCCAAGTGGCAAGCTGTGCGCCACTGCGCCCTTTTGGGGATTGTCGCCACGCCCCCAGAATAAGGAGATAGCCAACTCGCAAGGCGAAAGACACAAACACACACACACACACACACGCACATACACACACATCCTGCTGCTTGCCTTGCCGTGCCGAGTTCCGTTTCCTGTTCCTGCCGCAAATGGCAACAAAAAATTTAAACAAAACGTGGTCTTAGTTTCTATGTAGGCTACGCAGTGTGATGCCACGCACCTATTCAACTCCTTCCCTCTCGTTCTCTCACTCTGTCTATATTTCACTCCATCCCGTTCCCCATTCCCCTCTCTCTCCCTGTCTGTGTGGGTCGACATGTTCTTAATGCCAAACAAAAACATGAGCTCAAGGACATGAGTGCACCGCTTGTTTCTTGCCACTCTCCACTTGCCACTTGCCTCTTCCAACTGCTGCGAAAAGTGTGCGCCTCAATGTCATTATGTGTAAATTTTTAATGTTGCCAGCCTAAAGACGTTGCATACCCCACAACAACAGCAACAATAGCAACAACAGCAACAATAGCAACTGTAGCGACAACAACCTCCAAAAGTAGGTTATCAAATTGTGTGTAAGCACACAGGGTTAGAACTCTGGGGGATGCCACCAAGTTGTTGCACTCAATTCTCGCACAGCTGCCGCAAGAAATGAGAAACTTTTACTTATCACAGACCCACTTACACACAGGCACCCAAACTGTTACATTTACACAAATATTTTAATGGGAAAATCATTTACTGACCCAAGATTACACAGCATTAGACGGTGGCTCATCATGCCCCATATGCCATCAGCTACACTGTACAAAATATAAACTAAAACGATTAAAAAGAGGCTAATTTTGACATTTTTCGACCTACCAAATTCGCAAGCTGAGATTGCTAATACAGTTTTCGGGGAAAACATTTTTATTTCGATGCCTCAGCTGAAAATTAAATTATATTTATAGTTTTATTAGTTGTTTTCAAAAAAAAGATATATAAATTTAAATTGTTAATAAAATTATAAAAATAGTTTTCAACTTTTTTAAAAAGTTTTTACATGTCATATTTGTATTCGCTAAGGAAAACAACTAAATCTTGAAGTAATTATATGTTTATTATAATAATATTACCAAGCTTGTTTCGAAAAGATTTCTTGTATTTTTAATGAAAATGAATTAACACAATTCCATAAGCTAATCAATATAATCTAAAACATATTTAATATCCATATGTAAAACAAATTTAATTTCTTTTCATTGAATAATTTCAATAAGCACGAAAATTTTATTTTCTTATATTTTTAATGAAAATGAATTAACACAATTCCATAAGCTAATCAATATAATCTAAAACATATTTAATATCCATATGTAAAACAAATTTAATTTCTTTTCATTGAAAAATTTCAATGGGCACGAAAGTTTAATTTTAATTTTATTTTATTTGTTTTTTTTTTTTTTTTTTTTGTTCTTCAAATTTATACTTGTTAGGTTTTAAGTTGCAAATAATATAACTATAATAATAAGACTTCAGTCTTTTATAAAACGTCTATAAATCTTAATTTAAGCCTTGTGTTTCACATCAGTGTACGTTTTAGAAAGCGGCTGAAACATATATTTTTTGCATGTTTTCCAGCCAGACTAGTTGCCAATTGGGTCAAGCATTTTCGCTTCACGCCTGGCAAAAAAAAAACATTTTGTCAGCATTTGCAGAATACTAAATGTAACATATATATATAAAACAGAGAGCTTACACACCTCTTAGCCGGAAAAAAACACAACCGGAAACCGCTTGCCAAACTCTGGGAGTAACAACAAGATGAATCTGAAGCAAGCAAAAAGCCACATCTATTTAGTTTAATGAAAAACACAAACTTCTCTTTGTTCATGTTGCTGTTGGCACTTGCTGTTGCTGCTGCCACAAATTAATTGCAAACTAAATGAGTTTCTCCACTCAAACTTTACCCACTGCATTGTCAGTTGGCAGCCAAAACGCGACTAGAAGTTACCCTGCTCACTTTCAATAAGGCAAATTTAAACAGTTGTGTTAATAAATCTGTATAGTTTTAAGTTGCACATGTTTATGAAGAAAGCAAGTATTTGTTCAGTGAACAGAAATGCAACAAATATGCTAAAATCCAGAGGTACGTAGAAAGAAAGAAGGAAGGAAGTAGAGAGAGAGAGAACGAATTGCGCCTTAGTTTGTAGAATAATTTGCATTTCAATGCTGTGTTCTGCCGTCAGCCCAACATTATTTTAGCATGTTGATGATGTTGACGTTGTTGGCCTGGCTTTGACCTGCTTTGGACAACCAATCAAAGTACTTAAACTTTTTGTTTAGATTGCGCAACCTCGATAAGGATAATCGAGCAGAAGTAAGCCAGTCGGCTGGAAATTAAACTCAAAACTGAATAGTAGTGAGTCAACAATTTGGGTTTTATGAGTCACACCAAATTACACATCACTTTCAGCAAAGCCAAATTAAATGAATGCACATTAATTGTACGATTTTTGAATTGTCAGTTGAACCAAAATCATGGCACTATTTGAACTGGCAGTGATCACAGTTCTCTGTTATTTCGCGAACTGTAAATGCAATTACTTTACTAATTAATTTGCAATTCATTTTCATGTCAGCGTCAATTGCATTAGAGCAGGATAAATAAGCTTTAGAGGTATAGAGTAGATGGTAGAGGGTAGAGGTTAAAGGGTCACTTAATACTACCTCGTTGGCTTTTATTTGGCCCATTTGTAAACTCAAACATTTCAGCAACAAATTTCTAAATTTGTTTTCCGTGCCATTTGAATGGCAACTTTACTGCACCACCAAATCCAGCAGACAGCAGATACAGATACAGATGACTGACAGATACAAAGATAGAACTTTGCAGCAACTGAATTTGCATGTGTGGAGATACAAGCTAGGGATGCAAATGTACATACACATTGTTGACAGTTGACAGTCACCGAAAACTGCATAAATATTCGGATTTTTCAAGTTATGAGAGAGAAACAAACTTGTCTATCATCTAACACAAGTTTGCGGAAATATAATTATGCGAGTATAAATTATGAATCTTGTTGAAGTTGAATGCCAACTAACTAAAAATATTGTTGAGTAAGGATTCAAGTTTGTTTGCTATATGCTTAGACACAAGCAAAAAGTTCAACAGAGTTTAATTGAATAACTGGCAACACATACAGGCTATACAGTTTAAATACCTTACCCAAATGGGTCAAGTGTTAAAGTTGAACTTGGCCATATGGCAAAGAAAAGGCAAAAGGCAAAGAGAATTTTCTGCAGTTGGCTACATTTGCATGCAGAGCCATAACATAAAAAAGTATCAAAGGGAAAACTGTAACTGAGGCAAATTCTTGAGCTGCATATGCAATTGCAGTTGAGTGCACATCTTTTGCAGTGGTGTCTTTGATGTTCTGGACGCTTTTCTTTTTTTGAAGAGCTTTTCTCACAGTATTATGCTATAATAGCCGGAAGGTAAGAGACGGTTAGGTAATCAAAGCTTGGCTAATTATGATTTATGCTTGCCGCTTTGAAAACAATTTCAGCAAAACTTTCCATAGAGAACTCTGCATATTTAAGGCATCTTGCCCTGACCTGCATGCACTGCCTTTCAGTTTCCCATTTGGAAGCTAAGGCCGAAGGGTCGGTTAACTGCTTCATTTATTCAGTGAGTCACGGCATGTTGATAATTGCACTACTTTATTCATTCATATTCGAGGAGGCTTAAGCCAGTCTTAGTTTAAATATGTTGGCTCTGAAGTTGACAAGCGATTTCACTTCTCTACGCCCAATTTGTAGATACTCCTCCTCTCTCCCGGCCCAGTTGAAAAACTAGTTAATGTGAAAACTTTTGACGCATTGAAAAGGGTGGAACTTGCCAAGTCCCCCGACACGATGTGAATACAAACAATTCAAATACTCGTTCATATGGCTTGAGTAGAGTTTTGGAAATCAGATGACAGCAGCAGATTCTGTCAGTAAGTCCTACTTGAAAATATGCCCGGATTTGGCATATTTAACGCCTCAACCTGGATATATTTGCAACTAAAAGATACTCTTCCGTTTCCGTCCCTCCTCATGCTGCCGTGCAATCCGTCGTAGATAATTTCCGTATCTCAGAAGCTCACAACGATTCTTCACCTGTCCATTGTGCATCCGAAGAGACTCTACCCTTTCCATCAGAAGATGCTCTCGTCTTTGTAGATGTTCCTGCATATCGTTTGTTATGTAATCTTTGGTTTTTCGCCAGTTCTTAGTTCTCTTCTCATGATAGTTAGCAATAGCTTGCCGCACTTCCTCCAATCTCTCCGTGAGACAATCTACACGATCCTTCAAGAGCATCTTTCGACGTTCCTTAACCTTTTGACTATGTACTTTAGCAATGCGAGCACTAAACTTGGGTCGATAATCAAGAACACATCTGGGAAGCTGTTGCTGAGTTGCGTGTTGACAATGTATATAGAAAGATTCACTGGACTTTACGATATCTAATCCTGGCTGTGGATAATTCCGATATCGATGGGAGCAAGGCGTTGTTGGAGTCGTATAGACTTCCGGACACACAAAATGTGTTCTGTACTGCATTTCAAAATTCAATTTCGATTAGGTTTTTCCCAAAAAAAAAGAAGTAATTTTGAAGCTTAACAAACCGAATGGCATGTTATGTTTAAACTTACACCAAAATAAAGTACGAATAGCTTAATTAAAGCACAGACAAGTACTGTATGTTTCATGAAAAGCCATCCACAAATTGCAAATTCACATTTTCCCAGTCCAGATTAGTTGAATGTACACGGATTTAACACAAAAGTTGTGTGTTATTATTATGATTAAAGTTTCTATTTGTGCCACAGACAGACAGAGAGTCAACTCCTCTTTCCACTTTGTATGTACGGATATACTCGTTTGAGTGGGTCGCTTCCATAAAACACATTACTATTAGTTCTAGGCTGAGGCTGGGGGATTCCCCCAGCTTAAGTTCACATGCAGCTGAGTTCCATGTGTGGCTGTGGTCATGTTATATGTTATACAGTAGCTCATATCTATCCGACATATGTATATATGGTATATATGCACATTATACATATGTTTGTGGCTTGGAGTCAAGGTGCAGCCATGTTGGCTTTACCTAAGACTCTTGTCAGCCCGCTGGGCAGGAGCTACTGCATCCACATACAACCGAAACTGGACAACGAGCACTGGACACTGCTTAAGCCTGGTATTTATGGCATTATTTGTACGACCAAAAAACAAAAAACAAGTGGATAGAAATGAAAAAAGATAGAAGAAAAACCCAACAAAAACACACATCTAAACATCTTTGATGGTCAGTTTTTTGCTTCAACGCATAAATCGGATTAAAACCTGAATTCAGAACTTTTGTGCACAGTTACAAATATGAACACAACACACACATCCAACTACATGGGTATAAATTTCCATAAGAACACGTATGTACGTACACGGCAAACCCTCGAATACAAATCAAAAATGAAAAACTTGCATCATTTTTATTTACTCGACCACAAATAAACTTTGGGTTAAACAACTCTTAATCAGGGATTACAATTTTTCTTAAGAACTTCAGAAGTAAATAACAAAACTAGCTCAATTTTGTTAGATTTAAAGCTTGTAACAATAAAATATATTCTATAATATGCAAAAACAAAATATAAATAAATAAATTTTAAAACTCTTTTTAGTTTGAGTTTGAGTTATGTAAATGTTTCTTGAACTGGGAAAAATAGTTTACATACAGCCCTAACAAAGTGTTCCTTAAAATATGGAAACATAACTTGGATTCAGTTTGAACTAAATGTTGTGAAAGTGATGTAAACATAGTCTGGATATAGTGTTACAAAATGTTTTTAAATTATGAAAAACTTTGTTAATATTAAAGTTGAAAATATGTTGAAACATCTTAATAGTTTCAGACTGATTGCTTCATTTTTAGAACCCGTAATTACACAAAACGGACATTAACCATCGCAAATGATTCATGAAACATAATATTTCATGAGCATGTATTACTAATAGTAAAATCAACACTTTAGCAACGTACACACACGGTTCATCCAAGTTTTGAGGCGCACTGCAAACGACCAATTTTCCATGGCCATTTCCATTTTCATTTCCATTATGAGCTTACGGTTTGTAGGTTTACTGCCTGACCGGACGCAGTGCAGGCAAACCGATTCCTGACACGCAAGACCCGTTGATATGACCCCAAATGTACACGAATGTATGTAGTGCACGTACATACATGTCTACACATGTACATACATGTTCATTGTACGTAGTTTACATGTGGAGCGGCAAAAAAGTAGTTTTCAGCTTTTACTGCCCGCCGTAAAATTGGAATCGTGAGACGGAATTAGATTTCCGCCAAAGCAAGTTAAATTTCTGCAGTTTAAGTACGTTTTCTATGATAGAACAATTTATTTGAAAATAAATAGCTTTTAAATTGACCCAAAAAGATCGATACTAAATAGAATATTTTATTTTTAAAGGCGCATTGCAAAATTGTTTCAAGTGGAGTCGATTAGTGGGTGATGCAACAATTATATAGATAATATCGATATGTATGTATGATGCAAAGGTTGAGTTTTTGAAAGAGTTTTAAAAAGAAATTAGTTTAGAAAAGAAGTCGGAGGTTTAACGATTAATAAGCCGAACTTTACTCACTAAATTATTTATTAATATTAACAGATTAAATCTAGTGTTTAGTACTTAATAAAGGCTTAACGAACGCATTGGAAGTATAATTTAGAATCAATAATTAAGATATATAAAATTTCTATTCAATTTGAGTTCTTTTAGAATATTAAAAAAAAGTGCAGAGTCAAATCAGTGCGATTATTTTGGTGCTTATTTGTAACCGATATAAGTATATATAAATAAATCGATAAAGTTTCTTAACTCATCCCTAAATGCACTTTGAAAGCTTTAAGTGGATTTATTCAATCGTTGCAAATAAATATTGTTAAAGACTTCAAAAATCTTTAAAAAAAATCACAAAACAAATGAAAAGTTTTATGTAAATTGATTGTTAAGAGTGTGAATGTATCCATAACAGTTGATAATAAAGTTTTTCTTTTTTTAAATTTGTTTTGCAGATGCATTTACAACTGTCAACGACAAGCAGAAATCGTTAAACGTGAAGTTTGAGCAATTAAAGGATTGAGTGGACACGACAGCGAGGATAACTAGGAACTGAGGTCAGGATAGCCAAATCGTCGCCAGCTTTGAGGCTACTGCGGCCATATCGGGTGTGTCTCTCTGTGTACGTATTCCCTCGGTCCCTTTGTGTCAGGTTGTCAGAATGTTAGAGCGGGCTGCGCATAGTGCAAATTGCGGCAGTTGAAACTCTCGGTGGTCGGTCGGGCACAGAGCACTTGTATTCCATATACATATATATATACATATATATACGATTCACAATCGTACTCGGTACATAGCATATCTTGGGCAACGCTCCGAGAAGAGTGGGAGCAGCTTCAGTTGTCTCTGTGTGTGTGTGTGTGTGTGTGTGTGTGAGGTATGCAAATAAACGGTCTTGCTGCCGGACCAACCATGGCCGCATCAGAGCCACCAGAGCCGCCGCCACGCAATCCGGATCGCATAAATGCCTCGCTGCACAAGCTCGGCGAATCCGTAAGTACACCAAGTACAACAGCAACAACTACAACAAAAACCACAAAACCACCTCCCCCGCTTACCCTCAAGTGCCCAAGCAACCCGCATGCTTCAGCTCCCCCACCAACAACCACAAACAAAAAAGAAAAAGAAAATCCAAATCAGTACAAAAAAAAAAAGTTCCTCCCTCATTCACTTGATGTTTAACCTAATTGGACCTCATTCATTTGCTTGTTAGCACCGCTGGGGGTTTTCGGCAACGGGCGGGGTAGGGGCTGGGGTAGGTGAAGGGTTCCTCATTCAATTTGCATGCCACTCGCCATTCTCGTTTTCGCATTCGAAGCTGTTCCACTTTTTTCCACATGCTTACTAGTTTTCGGCACATTTGTATTTGCATACCATTTCCACTTTCCACACACACATTTTCATTGACTAATTGACTGGATACTCGGCTTCCAATGGAACCCTCTTACTCTTTCTCTCTCTCTCTCTTAATCTATCTATGTCTCTTTCTCTTAGTATTCTGCTAACTGATTGAAGTGCATTCATTCCACTAAACACTTGTCTAAACTTTGCAGAAAATTGTCAAGTCGCTGGACTCAAGTGGAACTGGGCTAAAAGAGAAGTCCGTCAACAACAACAAGCCCGTTAAACCGCTGCTTTCACTCGACAGCAGCAGCAACCAAGTGGGCGTGGCAGCAGCTGTCGGCAACTCCACCACCAGCTCCGCCACCAATTCAACAGCAAAGCCGCCCACATTGCTGGCCAACAAACGGGACCTGACGCCCTCCGCCTCCGATAGCAGCTCGCCGGCCAGCTCGAATGGAAGCAATCAGACACTAACGCCACCGATGACCATCGACAACCAGAATCGACTGGCCGCCAAGGGCGACACGTTGGGACAGTCACAATCTCAGGGACAGTCACAAGTTATTGGGATACCGCAGTCGCAATTAGTGAATGGCAGCAGCGCCATTTCCATCTCCACATCAGCCATGATCCATGCGAATAATTCCAATTTGATTGCTGGCGCTCACTTGGCTCAGGTCTCGCCAAGTAGTACCCAGCTCAGTGCCGGTAAGTGACACAACCAACCCTACTACCCCCTACACCCTACCTCCTCTATGTTGATTGCGAATGTTGGCAATGTGGGGAATATGAGTGAACGCAATTAGCTCAGCTGCATCTGGTTAAATGGAGGGAGTTGTGCATGCATATATATGCATATATATGCATATATACATATACATATTTACTGATTTCGTTTTTACAATTTTTATAAGTTGGAAGGGGATTTTGTTTGCCATTAAAATGTCATTTTATTATTTACCAGACCAAAGTGCGCTATTTAAATTTGTACATAATTTATTTACTTTCCAACAAAAGCTTTTGCTTACGCTATAGTCATGGTTTTCCACCCCATTAAATGATTATCAGCACTACGAGTTACACCTGTCAAAAAGGGCATTAAATACCTTTAAAATTAAAGCCTTGTTTAATATTTAAGAAGCTTTTTTGAGGCAAAACTGTACTAAAAGTTGCATATTCTAAAAGCTCTTTAAAAACAATTTTAAGACCTTAACAAACAGAGTTTTGATTTTTGTTTTAAGGAACTTTAAAGCAGTTAGGCAGCGAAAGCTTCTCTCTACTTAAGCTTTCAATGAAGCTAAATAACAAAAATTTCACATACAATGAATAGCTAATAATAGAAACGAGCTTCTCATAAATGCAGCACAAAAAAGTGATTAAATTTACGTTGAAAGTTCTATTAAAACAAATAACCTACAAATTTGGTTTACTAAATATGCCTTAAGTCAACCAAACTCCCATATTAGCAAAAGAAAACATCGCTAAAGATACAAAAATATTTTGTTTTATTAAAACTGTTTTTTTATCTTTGTGTTTTCCTTTAAAATGTAAAGGAATATTTAAATTACGACCCTTAAAACATTGCCCCCATTACATAAGATAAAGATGCTTGAAAACTTAAGAACAAATTTAGTAGTAAATTGAAAAAATGAGACTTACTATAAAAAACACACACAATGCAAGAAAATAGAGCTCTTTAAGTCACTTTAAGTCTATGACGACTAGGAGCGAACTTTAATAAGTACATGTTTCCCCCGCTTAAGGATTTTAAATTTTCTAAATTTACAACTCATAGTTTAAGAGCTTCTTCAACTACTATATTTCTTTACGGTATGTCTTAATAAAAAACGGCCATCATACACCTTGTTCCATCAGATAAAGCTTCTTGCAGTGAAATTAAAATCGACCCTTAATGTCAAGCTTGTCACTGACAAAAACCGACTTATACAAGCGACCACAAACTGTGGCAGCCGCATGCGAAGTTTGCAAAAATACGCAAAACGCAAATCTGCGGCTTTCTTTCCCTCTTGGTCCGGTTGTTGTTCTGTTGCCTTACTTATTCGCAGTAGGCAGTTCCACTGGAGCCTCATGCTGGGCACTGAGAATGCGACAGCAAATGTGCCTGCAAGTAAAATGGTTTCAAAGTGCAGTTTGTGTGTGAAGCACATGGAAATTGTGTTGGGGAAATGGCATTTTCCTTAAAATAGTAGATGACATCTGTTGGCCATTTACCCATCTCCCCATTTCAACATGCCTTGTGCCAATCGCTTTAATGGCCTTCCACAGGCAACTACAAGAGTTATGATGGATAGAGGTAGAAACAACACGGATCTGTCATCAGCACCAGATATGAATGGAACTCGTTGTTTGCAATGCAAAAGGAATGATGAGTATGAGATGCATGCTAATGCATATGCTGTACTCTCTATAAAACAAACATTTTTTGTATGTTGGACTATTAGTAATTCAGTCATGGTCATGTGAAACACAACTTAATTGTTTAACTTTATTCTCAAGATTAACCTTTGGTTACTACCAACTTTGTGCCGTCAAGTTTACCTATTAAACTTTACCTAGTGGTGTTCGATTATTTTGAAATATTTAAAATATTTCATTAAGGAGTTAAACTACCCAGTCTAAATCAAACTTCTTGGAAATTCTTCAATGAAACAAATAAAAATTATATTTGTAGGCTTTATTTTAAATGTTTTGAGGTACACATAAAGACAGTTTATTATAATTTCTAATAAAATCGTGTTTAAAGTGTTAATTACAGTTTTAGACATTTAACAAACTTTAAATAAAATAAGTATGTAATATTTCTAGATTTTGATAAACAAAATGCAGTTGAAATTTCAGTTGAATATTTTTATACCCTCTGAGTCGTATATTGGGTTTGTCAGAAGTATGTAACAGGCAGAAGGAGGCGTTGCAGACCAGATAATTCTTGATCAGCATCACAAGCCGAGTCGATTTAGCCATGTCCAAACAGAACTCAGAGATGGTAAGAGCTATAAGATTCGTTTTAATCAGTATCGACCACATATTTAGTCAGTCAATACAAGAATCTTTTTTTTCAATGCCACGCCCCATTCGCCCACAATAAGCGTAAAACCAGACACACCTCGGTAAAAATACAGGTTTTTTGCGAATATTTCGGTAACTATGGCACCTAGGGACACCGATTTTGGCATGCAGGTTGCTATTTGCAATATAAAGACAATGCCATCAACATTTTTTTGAAAGCCACTCCTTCTTTGCCCACCAAAAGCACAATTTCTTTGTAACTTTGCAAGCGGCTGACTCACTTATTTCTTAACGTATAGTTTTGTAACATAGCCTTTACACGCAGACAAATAATATCAAACGATTGTGAAAATTTCATCAAAATCGGACTATAATTAAAAAAGTTTCTCAAACAACGAAAATCGTTACATTTAAGCAAGGCATAACCACGTGCACTGCACTGAGCTGAGCGAGATAGACATACAAATATGTGTGCATGTTAAGTTCTTGCAGCAGCTACTCCAATTTGAACTCGTCTAATTGGAAACGAAGCTCAGAGGGTATTACACGGTCGGCATGCCCGACTAACATTTTCATTCTTGTTACTAATGGGCCAAAAGTTATCTTGTAAAAAATAGTTTATTGAATTTTAGCCAGCAAATTATTGTTTGCATATCATTCTTGAATAGTCAAAATCTATATAAAATTTAATTAATATTCTTGGCTAAAAGAATATAAATACAAAGACCACATTTGTTTTGGTCCATGCTATTCCCTACCTTCCACCACTTTTGAACAAATTGTTATAAATTTATTTATACATTTCAATCGAATATTTTGATTTCCAAAAACAGTGTTGTTGTTGCTGTTGTTGTTCATTCAATCAAATAACATTATTAATATGCCGCTTTCATATGTGCAAATTGAATAGCATTGCGAATATGAGTCGAGTGTGTAAATACACTCGAAATCATGAGTGTCTTTGGGTTTCACTTGAATAAAATTCGATTGAATTTCAAGGCTTAGTTAAATTCGTTAAAGTTATAAAATACGATATATAATTTGTGGATAAATCAGTGTTTAAACTATTACAAAATGTTTTTCCGTAATGTTAAATGTTGTTGTTCATTCTTGTTGTTGTTGTTTATTCGTAGCTTTTTGCTTTTCATTGTATTTTATACTCCTGTTGGCATTTAATTTTGTCATTGTTCCTCTTCCCCCTTCTCCTGCTCCTGCACGTTTTCTGCTCCCCTGTGGTACTGTGTATGTATGAGTGTGTTTGGGTATATATTGAATCATTCATTCAATCATAGCACACACACCATCCATAGACTGCTGCTCCCATATATTCTCCTGACATTCCTACAGATTCATCTTTTACCATTGCTCATTATCTTCATTGTTGTTGTTGTCATTATTATAATTATCATTATGATGTGCCTTAATCGTTGTTGTGCCCTCTTGTTATTACTATTGTTGTTGTTGTTGTTTTATTTTGTTAACACTCCAATCACATAACAATCCTTCGCTACCTGGACTCTACTTTATGCTCATCAATGCAAATCACGAATTCAAACGAAATTCCTCGGATTGTTTGTTTCTGTCTCTGTGTGTGTGTGTGTGTGTGTGTGTGTGTGTGTGCTGGGGGAAATGTGAAAATTCGAAATATAAATACAACTACAACAACACTATAAATACAGTGGACAAGAGAAATGCCAATGATGTTTGCTCGATTACGAAATTAATGGAACCAGAGTTGGCCACAGTGGGCGCCACCTCATTACCACCAACCATATCGAAGACAATGAAAATTAAATCCACAACGCCACCATCATCATCATCAACATCAACAACATCCACATTCACGTCCACATCTACATCATCATCATGCTCGGTGGCAATCCCAGTGCCATCTCTGCTTCCCATGGCACTGGACATCGCTGCAAATTCACCGACATCCGCTGCATCGGCTGCCCTTTTCATGCTGGAGGCAACAGCAGCTGCAGCAACAACAATTCCAGATGGCAATCGCAATCGCCATCGTAATGATGAGTCAAAGTTCTCGTTTCCAGCAGGTAAGTCGATTGAGTCTTGTCTCGTAGTCTATGTGTAGCACGTACACCTGCTCCTCCTACTTCACCTGTTTCCCCTACTACTTAACCCATTTTAAACCTACTTTTCATTTGCCATTTCCGTTTTCTATTTTTAATTGAAGCACAGCACATACTACTAGTAGGCAAGTTGTAGCCTTAGAAAGAGCTAGAGCTACTGTCTGTCTCTGTCTGCACTCGCATTAACATTTAACCCGCATGCTTCACTCCCAATCCTCCCCCTCTCCTTAGCTCTTTCGTACTCCCTGTCAAACTTTTCCTTGTGCACTTTTTAAGTTTTGCTTGTTTGTATTTAGTTTTAAACGTAGTTTTTGCTAGAGATTGGCATGCAAAGTGACTAGTTGGCTGCTGAAAGTATTTCCAAAGTAGGCGGTTAGTGTAATGTGGGCGTAGGGGTATCGTATCGGGGGGGCTAGAAGGCGTACCTGTAGCATCGGTCGACCAGGTCGATAAACCAACTTCACCGCTTCTACACGGCTTGAGCTTAGCGCGGCACTCTCCTGGCCAGCAAATAAGTCCGACATCCACTCATTTCCATCTGTGATCTCTTCCAGAGTCCGCCATGAAGCTACGTGATGAAAACGATCGTCTGAATGCAGAACTTGTGCGTCTGAGACGTCTGCTCGAGCACTCTTCGGACGGTGCAGTGGGTGGCTGTGTGGAGCCAGTTGCGGACTTGGAGGCAGTGCAGCCGGCGGCTTCACAGGAGCGCATCGAACGCCTGGAGACGGAGCTGCGCAGTGTGAAGAATCAGCTGCTGACCATGCGCCTGGAGCGCAAAAAGCTGCGAACGGACAAATCCGATTTGCTGGGACAGGTGAAGCAACTCTGTGCCTCGTTGCAGGAAAAGGAACAGGAACTGCGTGACTTCATACGCAACTATCAGGATCGCGTGCGAGAGACCGAATCCACGAACGCCAAGTTATCCGGTGATCGAGATCGTGAACGTTTCCAGCTGCTAAAGCAGGCGCGAGATGAGGCCGAAAGGTCATTGGCCTTGGCCCAACAGCTCTCGGCTCGCGATCTGCAGCTACAGCGGCTTCAGGAGCAACTCCAAGAGGCACGACGTCAGCTAAGTGGCTGTCTCTCCGATCAGGAGAGTCTGCACTCATTTGCACCCCTGACGCCTCCATCGGCCGCATCCGGTTTGCTCAGCCAACTGGCCGGAGGATCATGTGTCGCCAGCGCCATGAGCGGACTTCGCACAACCGACGACAGCGGTCGGGGAAACTCCAACTCCTTGTCCGCCTTCAGCGGTAGCCTCAGTGGTGGCTCCGGCGCCACTGTCGGGGATCGCAACTCCTGTTCCAATGACTCCGGACTGCGCAACAGCAGCGATCGGGAGAGCACCGGCGGAGAGCTCAACTTCAGCGACGGCACTTGCGACAACGGGCCCTGCATCACCGTCGATCCCGACAGCATATCTCTAGTCTCCAGCCAGAACATGTATCAATGTGAGTCAAAACAGGCACTGAAAATTCCACGGAATTCAATTCAATGGGTCTACTCCTTTTTGCAGATGGCACGCCCAAGGAACGCAGTCCTACACTGTCGCCTCTGAATTCCGGAGCATATTCCAGGTAAGCTGATGACGATATAAGTAACAGCTAACAGCTACTTTTGGAGTTTGATTAGATTTGTATATTTAAGCTTACCCATTAGACAGGTGAAACTAACTACTTAAATTACACAATATGTATTAGTATCATATTCATAATTCATACATAGTTACTAACTATTTAAAAAGTAAAAGGTTGTTTCTTTTTTATGAGAAATATCAAAAGTATATGCGTTATTGTGTGCATTGTCTTAGAACTACTTACGAATTGTAGTTTACTTAAACGACTTCAGTCAAAATTAGAACGCGTTTTGTTGCAATTAAAGAATGCAGAATGCTATTTTAAAACTAAATACAGAGTAATATATTACTTTTCAAACTGAACTAGACGAACTTTTAAATTGCGAGGATAATTCCACATGTTATTAATAAATCTAACAACCATTTAGCACTCAGAGCGATTCGTTGTTTGTGCGCCTAAGATGAAACTCCACCATATTATCCAGATCGCAAATATATGATTTGGACTTTTTCATATCAGCGTTAAGCACACGCAAATTACAGGTATAATCGGGCAGACTATTTAGACTGGCTGCCATTTCATGGGCGGTCTGGCGGTCTGTCGGGCCAGCTGTGCGAAAGTTAAACTAGACTTTCCCAAACGTTTGAGGGGACTGAAGAGCTTAAGACCACCTTCAGTGCAAAAGAAATAGTAACTGCTATATTTGAGCGAGCCGACTGTAAAAGGCCTTGTACTTATTCTTGACGATATTATAAATGCAATTTGAGATGTTCAGGGAAAACAAGAATAAAAATGTCAGTGCGGCATGCCGACCGTGTAATACCCTCTGAGCTTCGTTTCCAATTATATGAGTTCAAATTGGTTTACACGTTTTTCGTTTTCGTTGCTTGTGTGCAGAGCTTAGTGCAATGCACGTGGCAATGCCTTGCGTGAAAGTAACGATTTACGTTGTATGACAAACTTTTTTAATTATGGTCCGAGTTTTATGAAATTTTCACAATCGTGTGATATTATTTGTCTGCAAGTATATGCTAAGTTACAAAACTATACGTTAAGAAATAAGTGAGCCAGTGGCATGCAAAGTTACAAAAAAATTGTGCTTTTGGTAGGCGGAGGAGGCGTGGCGTCCAAAATATTTTGATGGCATTATCTTAATATTGCATCTAGTAACCTGCATACCAAAATTGGTGACCCTAGATGTTATATTAACTGAGATATTTGCCAAAAACATGTATTTTTTCCGAGGTATGTCTGGTTTTTCGCTTGTTGTTGGTGAATGGGGCCTGGCATCAAAAAAAGGTAACAAACTTGTATTGACTGACTAAATATGTGATCGATACTGACTAAAACGGATAATGTAGCTCTTACCATCTCTGAGATCTGTTTGTTCATACGGACAGACAGACAGTCGGACATTGCTATATCGACTTGGCTGTTGATGCTGATCAAGAATATATATACTTTATGGGGTCTGCCACGCCTCCTTTTGCCTGTTACATACTTTTTACAAACCCAATATACCCCTCAGAGGGTATAAAAACAAAAAGTTCTTTATACTAAACACAGATTTTGTTATTTTTGATAATATGACAGTTATATAGTTTTCCGATTCTAACGACAGCTTTTCACAATACATATGATATATCTTTATCACTTTGCGAGTTATATTATTTGGGATATGACTTACCAATATGTGGAGAAAGTAAAAGGTGAAGACAAAGTATTCAATAAGTTGGCTTTTAAGGGAAACGCCTTACCTATCAGATCACTGTACTTTATTTTATTCTATGGTCTAAAAGTTTCCAAATTCTTTGCATATAAACAAAAAATATCCTTGCTGCTTTCTACTTTAATTAGATCCGTGGAGCAGCTATCACCGGATGCAGAGGGTCCCGGTGGAGCTGGAGCTGTAAGCCGTAAGTTTGGCAATAAAAGTGGACCACTAGGTGCAAGAAACGGACGCGGAGGCACTTGGGGCAGCATCTCGCGTGTCTTTGCCCGTTCCCGGAACAAGAGCAAGGCATTGTCAGCGGATGGTGTCAGCGAGTACAGTGACTACTCGTGGAATCCACTGTCCGAGGAGGGATATGCTGAGAAGCTGCGACTGCTACGAGAGGCATCCCAGTTGCCCATAGAGCGCTGGCGTGCGACACAGGTGCTGGCTTGGCTGGAGGTGGCCCTAGGCATGCCACAGTATAGTGCTCGCTGTGCTGAGAATGTGAAGAGTGGCAAAGTGCTATTGGAACTAAATGATGTGGAGTTGGAAGCCGGATTAGGATTAGCGCATCCCATGCATCGCAAGAAACTACGACTGGCCATCGAGGAGCAGCGACGTCCGGAGCTGGTGCGTTACCCACTAATCACCCAACTGGGTCACACCTGGGTGGCATCCGAGTGGTTGCCTGACATTGGACTGCCACAGTATGCGGAACCCTTCCTGCAGTCCCTGGTCGATGCTCGCATGTTGGACACGCTTTCCAAGAAGGAGCTGGAGAAGTTTCTCGGCGTCACACGCAAGTTTCATCAGGCCAGCATAGTGCATGGTAGGTATTAGAGTTGCAGAACTATCGATGGTACTATTGATAGTATCGATAGTATAACGAAATGACGATAACTCGAATTTATGTCGCGACTATCGATAGTTTAGTCGTGGAACGAGTCGGGAATTTATAGAAATTTACATTTTAGTTCTTTAACTTTTGTTTATTTTTTCCTTATAATTTCGTAAAGTAATTATTAAGAATATCTGAAGCATATAATCAAAATGGATAACCAAAATTTTTAATATTTTGTTATATTGCTTAACTCTGTTTAAATTTTGAATGTGATTTAAGTTTGCTGTGGCTGAATAACTTAAAGTTTAAGTAAAGACTCAGGGCTATTTAACTGCAGATTTTGAAATAGAATATTTGAATATCTTGATAAAAGTATCGATTAAATCGATAGTTTAACTAAAAATATCAACGGTAAAAAAATTGATGGACCATTTATAGTTATGCGTACCAAGAAGACTTTCACATTTATATAGGAACTTTATGGGATTTTAATTTGTTCGTATTTCACTTCATGCTTTTAGGCATTCACGTGCTGCGAATCGTCAAGTATGATCGCCAGACGCTGGCCATGCGACGGGTGCAGTCAGAGACCGTGGACACGGATCCGATTGTTTGGACAAATCAGCGTTTCATCCGTTGGATACGCTCCATTGACCTGGGCGAGTATGCGGATAACCTCAAGGGTGAGTTATTTAACAGCACAACACAGCTGCCACTTGTGGATGGTATAGTTTCAAAAGCGTTGCCACTTTATGACCCACTTAATTACCGTTTTTGCAGACAGCGGCGTTCATGGTGGACTTGTGGTATTAGAGCCATCCTTTTCGGGCGATACCATGGCCACTGCTCTGGGCATTCCTCCGTCAAAGAACATAATACGGCGGCATCTGAACACGGAATTCGATGCTCTCATTCTGCCCGCAAGGTGAGTGACCCTCTTTCAACTCTCTCCCTCTCTCACTCTATCTTTGACCAGGCACACCACATGTGCTACATGTGTGTGCGTGTGTGTGTGTGTGTTATTTCCCCCTGCCCTCTGGTCTATCCCAACTATGCATATATCGTATAATTATGTAGCGTAATACAGCCTTTGATTAGAATTCCCTTTGTTTGGTTCACATTTAATTGGGTTTTTGTATTTTGCATATTCTCACTCACTCACTCTCACTCTCTGTATCGTTCTTTCTCGCTCTCGTTCTATTCATTGTTAGTTACATAATCGTTTGTTTATTATTTCTATTATGTTTTATGGTTTATTGTTTTTATTTATTCCTGCACGCTACCCATTTTCATCATCATCATCACTATTCACACTCATACTCATATTTTCATTCGAGTTCAATGGCAATAAACTTTGCTAGTTTAGTAAATAACAGAAAAGTTCTCTTATCAAATTTTATTGGATTTACCCAGAAAACTATGAGTTATCTTAATTTATTCTAGTGTCAAATACAATGGAATAATCAATGATGTAGTAAAGATAAAGGATTTTGAATTTCAATTGACAAGCATATAAATTAAGTTTTCTAAACCACAAGGGGATGAAAGGATATCTTGGTTGAATTATTTGCGGTTCGATGGGTTTACAATCGAAAATAAATACATAAACATACATATACACACACTGTATCATTCATTCATTCATTCATTATTCACATCACTCGAAACAATTGTGTACGTAAAATGCTTTTCTTGATTTGAACTTCTGCTTTGCATAGCTTGTAACTGAACTAGTACATGAATTAGTTGATCATCATTAACTGAAAGAGATAGTCCCTGACTGAGTGTTTTAAGCGAGTACTCATACTCATTCAGTCAATAATCATGCGTTTTCACACTCATTCTATATCGTATATCTGTAAATGTAATTGTTCATCATCTTACTGTCTTCTCGTGCATAGTAAAAAATTACTTAGCCTAAACGAATAATTATATATGTATCAATATAATATAGCTAAGCACTAGCATATGTATCAGTTAGTATATATACTGACAGTACATATGTGAGGTGTTTCGTTGTGTGCGTGTTTTAGAGCATGTCTAAAATGCCATCAAAACGCACTAATTGGCAACTGCCTCATTTTTGCTCTTTCTCCCCAATCTTTCTCTCTTTTCTCTTCCCACATCTCGATATGAACGAACGTATTCTTAATATTTTGATCCAATGCAGATACATTATTTACTGTCAAATGGAAGAATTTCAAATGGAAAACTCCCGACAATTGGTCAAATTTCAGCAGCAGAGCCATTAAATGTCTATATAAAAAAAAAAAAACAAAGAAAACTAAACTTAAAAATTAAATTAAGAACATTACACACATAAAACGATTATATCGTAAGAAAAATATGTATTTGTAATCTGAAACCAAATCGATGGGATTCAATATTCAATTGTGTTTAGCTAAGCTGATTGGTAATTCTAGAATGAGAACAATAATTGGAGCACAGCGCTAATCAAATCAAATCTTAATTATATTCGTAATACTCGTAGTTTTAGCAACTGAAATTCGATATAAGTGCTTAAGGATCTAATCAAAACGAATCACAAAATAAACATATAAATATATTATCGAATGAAAAATAGAGTGAAATACATAATGAGAACATAGTACATGAATACTCTATAAGTGAATACTTGGCACATATCGCGATTCTAAAGAGCTTTGCATTACCGATATGTCCATAATATACAAACATATATATATATATACAAATCTAATAGCAAATCAGGTGTAGAAATCACACACCAAACAAATTCTGAAACTGTATGCATTTAAGCCAGCGAAAATTAAAAAAAAAAAAACCAGAACACCAATAAGCCGCTAAAAACAACAAATAGACAAAACAAGAAATGAATTGCATTCAAAGCATAGAATAAGTATAAAAATTAACGAATAAATTCAGTAGAGTTGAGAGCAGACACAAGTATTTAGGTACAGTGGGCCAGCATCTTTTTGGGTAGAAATTCGTATTCGTAACTAGAGTGAAAATGAAAATGTGTTATGCAAATTGCAGATACAACAAGTACAGATGCAGCTACAGATACATTTATACATTTGCATTCTTTTGTGTAACTAGACGCATATTTAGGGTGTAGCAAAACCAACTTTAAAGCCACTTAAATACAAAACTTGGCTTTTGTAACTAATGTGGACGGCCGTCCACTGTGATACAGATACAGATACAAATACATTTACAGCTGCAGATACACACGCATACTAAAAATTGAACCAAACTAAACCATAAGATAAACCATACATTAACATACATACCTACATACAAACATGCGTACTCGTGCATACCAAACCAACATATACTCAAACACAAAAGTCCTTAAATTAGCTTGCTTTGTTGTAGATGTTGCATACTTTTGTGCGCTTTCAAAAATTGCCCTCGAAACTCTGGCAAAAATGCGTTGTGTTTGTGAATGTGTGTTAGCTTTTCCTATTGTGTCTTAGCTTTTCCTATTGTTTTTTCCTTTTGTTCTTTAACTCTGTTGTTCCTCAAACCCAAATCCCCAAAACCCCATACAATTGCCCCGCCTTGATTAAGTCATTTGTCAATTGTAAGTAACATGCGAGTGATTTTTGAGTAACACAGTAGCACACTTTTTTGGCCAAGTTAACTTGTTCTTAAGTAACTATTATGTCTTTATCTATGTCTATGTTTATGTAGTGTCTAGTCTACTCTCAATTGAAAAGCTTTAAGCTGACAACACATTTGTTTTTTGTACACTTAAGTATTTGATATTTTTCGGGGTCGCATATCCATCTGCCACATAAATATAAAGTTGATATTATTAAAAAAAAAGAAATTGTAATTGATTTTGTTGTTCACGCTACAAGTAGTCAATTATGCAAATGCAAAAAAATTAATATAAACAAAAACAATACAATTGAAACACACTAATTTCTTTAATATTATTAACCATTTTTTGTCTTTGTCCCATTTCTTTTCTATTTTCTACTTTCTATATTTATATTTTATCTTACATCTTTCTTTCCATTTTTGGTATTTTGGTATACAAAATCAACGGCTTGTTGTTGCTATCCTTGTCTTGATTGTTAACAATAATAATATACAACACAACTACAACTACAACCACAACAACAACAACAACAACAACAAAAACAACAACTACTGTGTGTGTGTGTGCTTGCCTGCCTCTGCCTTTGCCACTCACTATCTTTGTCTCTGTCTCTGCCTGCCCCTTATTATGTGTGTACAACAAATGCAACAATAATATTGTCAACATGCACAAACATGAATACACACACACACGCACACACACACCCAAAAACAAATCACACCTAAACGATAAACAATCCGGTTGTATTGCAATGTTTGTTGTGTAGAGCAACTTTGGGTCAAGGCATACGTTCCGGTTGTGGCATAGTGCCCCTAACAGGACCCGGCGGACTCCAGCACTATGCCACAACAGATCGGCGATCTAGTGGCAATTTGCGGGTAAGTCTCAACTCAACCTCTTATATCAATCTCTCTCACTGTCTCTCTATACTATATATCGATATATATGAATATATGTATATCTAGCTACTATATATGATTATTATCTGCACACGAAACTCTCTAAACTCTCAGCTCAATTGGTTGCCTAAGTGAAAAAAAATTGAATAATTTGCAAAACTGAATACTTAATTAATCAAAACAAAACAATCTCTGTAATCGAGTTTCTGCCTCTGTAATTATCTAAGCCTGATTTGACGTGAAGCTTTTGTTGTCTCTCTGTGTCTATGCCTCTATAAATACTCGTTATCTTAAATGCTTTCAGTACTTGTGTAGAATTATCAAGGATCATACTATTCTTCGTATTCGTTTTACTTCACTTTTAAGTTACTACACCGAAATGCATATAAATAACATCTCCAAAGAAAAGTACTTTGAGCACACAGTACAACGATGTTTCAACACATAGCGTATATAGTATTTATAATATTTCTATAAGTAACTTCAAAATACGATACGATCCAATATGAGATCATATGCAAGTCTAAGGATAAGTACATATATAATATATCTTAAATATAGTTAAGTGTCTTTTATATTTGAACTACTACTATTTTGCATATATATACTTTTTATACTTTGGCATGTTTAATCGAAGATACTTTCTATGGACCCAAAATAAAATAAAAACAACTTCACATCTTCAAAACATATCCACGCATTAAACATTCAGAAATTCATAAGTGGTAATGGTGTATTATTTCGCTTTACAACACTGCTTTTGGCATAGCAAAAACAGCAAACGTAAATTTTACATTTAATTATACTCAATTAGCTAGTTCAATTATTTACGGTGCTTAGGTAAATTAAGATATTGTATTTCCATACATATGGTACATATGTATGTTTGTTCAGTATTGCTGCGGAAACTGAAATATGTAATTTAAGCAATTAAAAATCGATATGGTTTAAGCTGATTTATAGTATATGTAATCAAGTACTACTTAGGCAAACTACATAATATACAATATTCTACTTACAAGTAAGTAACAATAACGAATAAAGCTACAGAGCATTTTGTAAAATGCATAAACTACTCGTATGATAAACTTATTAAACTAAATGTAAACTGTTCAAATTATAATCTTTTATTTGGTAATAGGGACACAAATAATGTGTTTTATAGCGACCAACGACACGAGAAGTTTCACGACAAATCCAAGATAATACAGAGATTTGGACAGTTAACACTAAATTGCGGGTTATATAAAAAAAATGCACTAATTATTTATTTTTCCTTTTGTATTTTTTTCTTCTACAACAGATTTCGGCATGGAAAGGATCTCAGGTAAAGCATGTTATAGGATTTAAGTCTTGGAATTTGTTTATAATTTATTTTCCTTCTGTTTTAGAGCTCTCTTTCAAAAGCCTTTCGGTTCAACACAAAATCCAGTCGGGCCGGTGATCGCAGCTCCTTCGGAAACTCCACCTCCCCAACGCCATCGTACAGCAGCAGCGAGGGCGGCGGAGGAATATACGCTACCATAGGTCCGCACCAGCTGCAGTCGTTCCATCATCCGCCCCATCACTTCCTACCGCCACCCACAACCGCACCGCCACCGCCACCAACCGGTTCGAGTGGCTCCCACTACGGTCCACCGCCAGCTGGACATCGTGTGAGTGCTCCGCCCGTTGGCAGCATTTTGGATCCCAATGGACCCGATGCTCACCTGCTCTACGAACAGAACAGTCGACGGGTGAAGAGCATCAGCGATATCGGTGTGGCAAGCAGCGGCAGCATGGGGGCATGTAGTCTAGGTGGCATATCTGCAACTTCCGACTCGCCCCAATGAGATTAGATAGATTCTGGGTCTGGAAAGTGTGTAGAGAACACGTACGGTATTGTCTGAGCTTGAATTTCAAAAACAGTGATAAGTTAAGAGAGATATGAAATATATGTATAACTACAGATTAGCAATTGTATATTAAATTAAATGGATTCAATTACATGCAACACACACAAGACCCACCTTAAAGACATGACGAGCGAAATACTTGTGCATCCAACAGATACATATGACAAGATACAAGATACAACAAGCATACTATATATGATGAAATCAAATTGAGTATATATACAGTATATGTAGTTGAGCATTAAAGTAATCTAAATATTCATGCATAATAATAGTTGTGTGTGAATGTGAATAGGCTAAGTTCGACTTGTATGCATGCAAATTAAGTGAAGGCAATTAATTAATTAAATTAATTTGGCACAGAGGCCTGGCAGCTATGCAAACCAAAATCAATTTCAACTTTATTAGCCCAATAAGAACCTATTTAAATATATATATATATTAGTTTTCAATTGATGTCATTATAATACCTACCTACAACAATATGCATATGTATAATCGATGATAAACCGAAATCACACACAAATTGTTATTCGCATATTGTGTGTGACTACTGTGTGTGTAATAAAATTTATTTTGGATTTGAAATAATATATATGAATGCATTGCAACTGCAATTTAGATAAATTGAAATTATTTTGTAAGCTGTGTCCCCCCAAACCAAACCTACTATTTTCCTCTAACCAATTCCAAAAAAACAAACGTAGCTAAACAAATGAAAGTAAAACAAATTTAATAAACTGCAGAATACATTTATTTAATGCATGACAACCAAAGTAAATTTATAAATTTAAATAAAATACTCTACGCAACTGAAAGCAAATCAAATCAATTGAAATCGTACCATCCTCAAACCAAAAATAGTCAATATGTTAATCCTGATTATTGTCCTACCTATCACTGCAATATTCCTATGGCATATGTATTGTATCAATAATATGAGATGTTTATACTTAAGCAGACCAATTTAACTCTAGTATTACAAACAGGTAAAACTAACGAATAAACAAATGATCAGAAACTTAACTGATTTTATTAACTGTTTAACTGGGTTTATTCAAAAAACGTTACACAAGTAAAACTTCAACAAATTGCATGCGCTCTAGGCCAAAACATTTCACCTTCACCAATATTAGTTTACTTTGTGCATCACGTGTTTGCTCCTGCCGATAGCATCTAACAGGAGGAACTTGCTGCTGTTGCTGCTGACTCAGCTAGCGTCGATCCTCGTTGTTGTCATTCCGGGGACGACGGGTGGTCAATGGACGTCCCTTTGGCTCTGGTCCTGGCTGGGGCAACGGTTCGGCGGCTATCAAAGTGCCAATGCTGGCCAAGATAGCAAATAGCAAGAAGAGATTGAACCACTTCATATTGATATCGATTTCAAGCTGATTGAAGCTTTGCTGGCGTCACTTGTTCGTCAACTGATGAGCAAATCCATGGAACGCCCCCTTTTATGGCCCGAAGCTCACACACTAATTATGTAAATAGGAATGAGAAAACCTATCAACATCGTTTAGTTTATGTTCCAAGATCGAATGACAAGATATACAAAATTGAGTTGTAAATCTGGCGATAAAAATGGGCGGACAACGTTTAGTTAATTGAACAATTGTTTTTGCTGAATTGTTTACATTGCAAAGCGAATGACAATTGTAACGCTGCGTGGGATTCTCTAGCAAAAACAGAAATACATATATTACCAGATAATTTGACATTTTCAGCTGACTTATTGCTAACTCGAATTCACAATTGTGTGTTTTAGTTTGAAATTTTCTCAATATTTACACATTTGATATGAACATTTTTCAAAATTAGTTAAATAATAAATTAAATATATACATATAGTAACATCGAAGTCGACGTACATTGAACATTTTTTGATATTTACAATATTAACATTTTCATCTGACTTATTGTTAACTCGAATTCACAATTGTGTGTTTTAGTTTGAAATTTTCTCAATATTTACATATTTGATTTGAATATTTTTCAAAATTACTTAAATAATAAATTAAATATATACATATAGTAACATCGAAGTCGATGTACACTGAACATTTGTTTCTAATTACAATATTAACTTATTTGATTCAAATATTTTGAAAATTAAATATATACTTTTTCTAACATTGATGCCGAAGTACACTGAAAATTTGTTGCTCTAACACGATGAAGTTTACAACAATTTCGACGCACAATATTCGACTAAATTTGATCTAAATTTAAACTGACTCTTTACAAATAATATCTTCATCTTTGACTAACTGAAACATTTAAAATATGCTCTAAATTTGTGCTGACTGTTTTGCAAAAAACATCTTAATTATTAATGCATTTGTCAAAAATGCATTTAACAAGACAATAATGTGTTGGCTATTGAAGTGTTAACATTTCCTGAAATTGCTGATAGAATTCATTGTTTTGTTGGTCCTCTCGCAACTCATCGGCAATCTGTTGCCACATGCTCTCAAAGCCACAGTCCCAACGGCAACTGCTGGTTTCGTTTTCGTAGGCAGTTTCATCCAAGGAGAAGGAATAATCGAGCTCGTTATCACACATTTCAAATATTTAACTGCAAGAGAAGAAATAGAAACATTATCGAAAGGTCAGACGAACTCGATTAGCTACAATGTTATCGATAAGTTGGCAGCCCCGCCAGCAAGTGCTGCTGTTATCAGCAACATAGGCCAAAGAACAGCTGTTGCACTAAGATGTCGCGAAAGAATGTTTTAAATTTGATCAACACGATCGTTGCAAACTCGTAGGTGTTAAAATTATTATTCTACTGCATTTCGTTTACAATTATTTTGTGATTTTAGCTGCAAGTGTCCATCACACTCGCACAACTATGGATCAACTGCAGCCGCCACACAAACAGGGCTGAAAGAGTATGCTTTCGAGGTAAGAGCTGATTGGGCAAAGTTCAGTATTAAATTTTAATATATATTTTTGCTTAGATGTCCGCATCGACAGTGCGCTTTGGACCGGGAGTAAGCGCTGAACTGGGCGCAGATTTGCAAAACTTGGGGGCCAAGAGTGTATGTCTGGTCACAGACAAGAATGTCGCTAAGCTGCCTTCCGTACGAGTGGCACTCGATTCATTGGCCCGTCACGGCATCAACTACCAAGTGTACGACGAGACGCGGGTGGAGCCAACGGATGCAAGCTTTTGGCATGCAGCTCAGTTTGCACGTCGCAATGAGTTCGATGCATTCGTGGCCATTGGCGGCGGATCATCTATGGACACGGCCAAGGCGGCAAATCTGTTCTGCAGTGATCTGCAGGCAGAGCTACTTGACTACGTCAATGCGCCCATTGGCAAGGCCAAAGAGGCAAGTCAAATGGTGTAGCTGGCAACGGATATTGATTATTGTACTTCTCGCAGATTTCAGTTAAGCTGAAGCCACTTATTGCAGTGCCCACCACATCTGGCACTGGTTCCGAAACCACCGGTGTGGCCATCTTTGACTACAAGAGTCTGCACGCCAAGACGGGCATCTCGAGCAAGCATCTGAAGCCAACTCTGGGTGAGCACTTGCACTCCAATAGAGAACACCAAGTTTTACTCCCTCCATCTTCCTCCACTCAGCGATTGTCGATCCCTTGCACACACTCTCACAGCCGGAACGTGTTATGGCTTTCGCTGGCTTCGATGTCTTTTGCCATGCACTGGAGAGCTTCACAGCCGTGGACTACCGTGATCGTGGACCAGCGCCAAGCAATCCTAGTCTACGGCCCACGTACCAAGGTCGCAACCCCATCTCAGATGTCTGGGCACGCTTCGCTCTCGACACGATACGCAGCAACTTCATCGATGCCATTTATCAGCCCGATAATCTAGAGGCACGATCTCGCATGCATCTTGCATCCACAATGGCGGGTGTGGGATTTGGCAATGCAGGCGTGCACCTCTGCCATGGTCTCTCGTATCCAATCTCTGGACATGTGCGGGATTACAAGCCATCGGGTTACTCGGATGCACATGCTTTGATTCCGCACGGTCTCTCAGTGGTGATCAGCGCTCCTGCTGTCTTTGAGTTCACAGCTGCCGCATGTCCAGAACGGCATCTCGAAGCAGCTCAGATCTTGGGTGCCGACATTACTCGAGTGAAAAAAGCCGATGCTGGGCGAATTTTGGCAGACACTGTGCGCGGTTACATGCAACGTGCGGGCATTGAAAATGGTCTCCGAGAGCTTGGCTTCTCCAGCAGTGATATTCCGGCTCTTGTGGAGGGAACCTTGCCCCAGGAACGCATTACAAAAATGTCACCTCGACAGCAGTCACGAGAGGATTTAGCCAGACTCTTTGAGAATTCCATGCAGGTCTATTAATCTATTTTCCAAAATAAATTCACTTGCCTTTTAAGTTTTTCGCCAAGATCAAATGCAAAACTAACGAACGGTTCTTTTTCATGAAGTTGGCTGCATTGCAAAGCTATTTCAGCTCAGTTCTTCAATTGAACCAGTTCGTTTGCGAACAATAAAAACTAAGCAGTGCAATTTCTTGTTTTGGAGTGCAAGAACTTCACTTTAATCAAAGTAAATAATAAAATAAATAATATTATATCAATTACTGTTCAAATCTATGTATAGAACTTTTAGAATAAAATTATTATAATAATAAAATTACATAAGTTCTTTTTATTGACTTGAAATAGGATAAGTTGAAATCAAACGGCTGCCTAAAATTTACTTCCATTAAAAAAGATCTTACAAAATACACTCTTAGGCTTGCTGCTGATTTTTGCCGAATCAGTAAAATACATGCTATTATGCTACATGCTACAGACAATCAATTCCCACACAAAAATCTTCAAAATCTAATGTACTTCTTCCAACGTCTCGAAATACTAAGCGTAAGTCGATTCTATTTCAACTCT
Organism: Drosophila tripunctata; assembly: GCA_035047385.1. Taxonomy (NCBI): domain Eukaryota; kingdom Metazoa; phylum Arthropoda; class Insecta; order Diptera; family Drosophilidae; genus Drosophila; species Drosophila tripunctata. The sequence continues at coordinate 12,592,448 of JAWNPS010000288.1, forward strand.
CTCTCAAGATTTTATCAAGCACTTCTTTTGTTGCATTCTTTTAGGCGCGAGGCAAAAATACATATTTTCTAAACAAATATTTTGTTCAAAACAGAATCTCAGACCTTTCTTAAGTGCTAATAGAATTTATGTAATATTGGTAAGGCACACAGTCAACAAACAACACAACAAGCAACTTCTTCCGGTGGAATCTAAATGGTGTTAGTTTAAACTAACTCCCAGTCTGGGTTAGTTTTCTGACATAACAAACTCAAACGTAGCTTCGATGTGTGAAGTTAGTCAGACATAGTTAAGGTGAAGCTATTTAAGGAAATCACTACTTAGGAAAATGTCACCGTGGCTCCACCCACAAAAAGGATTTAAGTGTCGGGACTCACGGAGATCTTAAGAATTCAAAACAAATCAACGTTTTCAAATGGTAATTTTAACTAGAAAATCAAGTCAGCAGATCTCTCAGTTTTTCTTGTTAACTAATACTAATACTGAAAGTAGAAGAGACCTTTAAAACTTACGGAGAAATAGGCAAAAGTGTTTCATATTTGCGTTAGATTTCAAAGATGTTAATTTATTTTGTAGTTAAGACAGAATGGTAAGTATAATAGCAAAGTACCCAATATACCGAATGCCAATTCATAAATAAGTATATTTTATTGAATTTAACACATAAAAAAAATATGTATATATATATATGTAGTATATATGTTTAATTTCTATTATATAAAGATAATGTTCAATTTGGTTAAAATAATTTATTGATTCCGGAATATAACTTTAAAGTCCAACATTTACTTGATTAAATGAAAGGGATAGTAAAAAAAGACTTAACATAGTAATTAATATGCATCATTGCATCTTCATACATTATCATATTATGCCCAGATTTCAAATAAAAGTCATCTTATTAGTTTTTTCTTTCTGACCGGTTCAGATCGACAGCTACATATCCACACACTTTGCCCAACCGTTTCAATATGACTGATTGCCAGTTTAAAAAATATTTTAATTGTAATTATATCGCGTTACTATTAATTTCGGCAAAATGGCACTAAATCCTTAAATCGTTTCGCTCCAAAATGAAAGATATACAAAATATACTCCTAACACACGTTCTGGCAAATGCTTTGTCCAAAGGTCTTAACGATATGAATGAAGAAGACGGCGATTCAATCAGTTTTAAGTCCGTTGCTCTCGAAACGGTTGCTAAATTGTTCGCTCACGATCTCTGTGCCGATTTAAGTACAACAATAACTATTTGCTATATAGAATGTATGTTTGTTTTGTAAGGGGATAATGGGGGAGAGTGGGGATTTCTCGGTATTGTCTTTTGAGTTTTTTTACTAATACTTTTTCATGCTGACTCGAGTTGGGTTTTGGAGTCCAGTCGAACCGCCTTATGCAATGGGTTTTCTAATTGTATTTTCTCATTTGTATTTCTTGACCTGTTGTTCTGCAAAATTTATCCACGTGTTTAACTATCAATTAACTTATAAATTATAAAAACAGCGCAACACACTTCGCTCTCCGCTATCCGCAACTCCGCTCTCGACGAATTCCCCGGATGATGCGGAACGGTACGGACTTAGACCTGATTGATTGGCGCGTATCTGTGCACCTTTGGTTGTTTTGGTTCCTTGCTAGTCGGCTTCACGATATCCTCGCTGAGCTTCTGGTATACGAAGGAGTTCTTGGAGGCCAAGATTGCCATGCGGTATCTCTCGCCACGTTTGTACAAAATCATAGCAACAATCTTAATGATGCCGATGACAATCACCACCAAACAGCAGACAACAATTACAGTTGGTATTATATAGTTGTAGCCATAGGATTTGTACAAGCGACCGTGCTCAATGAAAATCTCCTCCTCCTCGCTGTCCATTTCATCGCTATCAGATCCAAGTTTGTCTATAATAAATAATATATTAATTATGAAAATTATTTAGGTAAGAAATAAGTATTATTAATACGAACCTAGCAGGAATTTGTCCCGTGTTTCCTTTGACAAATCGACTTCCTCAACCTTAAGTCCGTCATCCTTAAGCTTGGGCTTCAGTTCGGTTTCAATGTATTTCTTGAAGGCGCTTTCCGACTTCTTCTTGTCGGTCTTCTTCACAACTTCATCTTCGTCTTCGTCGCTGTCGCTGTCATCCTCATACTGGCTGTCTTCCTCCTCATATTCACTGGCATTCTCAGAGTCTTCCTCGTCCTTATCCTCACCACCATTATTCAAGTCCTCTTCCGCACTTTCCTTATCCTTGACAACACTGGGAGATCCCTTCATTATCTTTTGCATGCTGCTCAACTTGTTCTTGTCCAGAGTACTCTTGTCCAGAACACTGAGCAGTTTCTTTTCATCATCCATCAGTTTCTTCTCACTCTCCACAAGGCGCTTCTCAATGTCATCTTCCTCGTCACTGAATGTTCCATTGTGCTTGCACACCTCCTGTGCCAACTGTGTCCAGCCAACCTGGTTCTGAATTTCAACGAGAGACACCTCATCCAAGCTGGACAGCACTGGTGCCTTCTTGGCAATCACTTTGTGCAGAGAAACATAACTGATGAAGCTCTGGAAATCATCATTGCAAGACAGTGGGTTATGTGTCAGATCCAAGGAGCGTAGATTCCTAAAGTGCTTAATGTCCTCGGCGGAGATGTATTTAACCAGATTGCCAGAGACGTTCATGCCTCGCAGTGTCTCGAAGAACTTGAGATTCTTGGATCCACCAGCTCTGAACATGGACAGCGATGTCAGCTCGCAATCGTTCATGTCCAAGTAGCGCAGTTGTCGCAGAGGCGCAAAGAGAACGAAATTCAAACTGGTTATGGGATTTCCGGCCAAATTGAGCTTAGTCAGCTCGCTGTTCTCCTTGAAGATCTGATCATCCATCTTGGAAATCAGATTGTTGCTCAAATCCAAGTCGATGAGCTTGGTGAGGCTGACGAAAGTATCGCGTGGCAGATTGTTAATATTATTCCAGGCCAATTTCAGTGTGGTCAGATGTGGCATTGTGGAGAAGGTCTTGTGTCCCAGAGCTCCGACAGCGCAGTTGGACAGATCCAAAAAGTAAACGGTATAGTAGCCATTATAGCTGATGAAACCGTCGGTTGGTAACTGGCTCAATCGGGGATTGTCGTTCAGGCGAATAACATCCAGTTCAGAGTTCTTGAAGAACAGCATGCTGGACACCTGATCCAGTTCGTTGACGGACAAATCGATATGGCGCAGGCTCTTAAGCATCAGGAAGGAGTCGGGCATAATTTTGCTAATGCCATTACCCTTCAGATTCAGATTTGTCAAGCCGGGCATCTTGTCAAACATGCTGTGATGCACATGGACAATGTTGTTGAAACTCAAATCCAACTGCTGCAACTCCTTGATACCAAAGTGCAGGTCTCCGGAGAATGAATTGTACTTCAGATGAAGTATCGACAAAGTTGTCTTGTTGAATATGTTGGCCGGCAGCTCCTTTAGATTATTGTAGGACAGATCCAACTCTTCGATAGTCTCCACTGTCTTGAATATGCTCTCGGGAATCTTTTGCAAATTATTTTGCGACAGATTAATGTATACAATGCTTGAGAGCTTCGAAAATGCGTTGGGGTTCAGCTCCATTAGGTTGTTGCGCGACAGGTCCAGTTCCTCAATTGTGGAAGACTAAGGAAGAATATATATTAGTGATTTGGGTGAAGAAGTAATTTATTGCCATTAAAGCTTACCTTGAGCAGGTATTGAAGCGAAGAAAAGGCACTCAAATCGTTGCCAGAGATCGTAAGCATACGCAGCTTCTTGTTGTGGGCAAAAGTGTCTGGGTTGAAGATGGCTAGGCCAACATCGGTCATGTTTACGGCATACAGCTCATTCAGGCCCTCGAATGCCTCAGGATGCATATACTCAATCGTGCAATTGGCCATCTTGATGGATGCAACCATTTTCAGACCCAGCTGATGGAAGAACTTGGGTCCCAACAAAATGGGATACTTTGGACCAACATTTGTAACCACCAGATCGGTAATATCAGTGCCGAACTTCTGTGTGCCCAAATCCAGTCTGTAAAGCAAATAAACTCAAATTACAAAATGCGACACAATATATTTGAATATGTTGCCACAAACCTGCTGCAAGTTGCCACCAGATAGCTGTTGATGTTGCGGGAACAGGTGCAGTATCTGGGACATGGCTGGTTTTCGCTAAACACCACCTGCTCATCATCCAAGAGCTTGTCCGCCTCATCATCGTTATCGGAGCTAAAAAATTAAAGTTATAAGCATTTAGTTTTTAAATGGAATCTTGAGAAGCTATAGATTTTGGTTATGAAATGGAGCGCAGAGATATTTTTATTAAATTTTAGTTAAATCAATTGCTTTCAGGCATTTTTCTGAGCTATTAAAATTCTTTGAAAATATAGTTCTTAGAGGGTTGACTATTATTTAATTATCTGTTAAAAAACAAGCACATGTTCACAACAGAAAATAGACAGCAGGGCCAAATCTTATCTACAGCCTCAAACAAAAGAGATTTTTGTTTGCACTGAGATACGAATAGATAAAACAGATAATAGGCGGATGGAGCAGGTATTTAATGACTGAGCTATCATTATACATCACATAAATACCATGTTAAGTGAATTTAGAATATTTTAAAAACTTACTCGTCATCATCGTCGTCGTCATCGTCATCATCATCGTCGTCATCGGAGCCGTACTCCTCGTAATCGCTATCAATGTCATTCTCCTTTGTCTCACCATCGATATCCTTATTGATCTTGGCCTGCAATTGTGTTTTAAGTATTACAAAGTGTTTCTTATTAAGCTGGGAGGGGTAATCGCTACCTTTGGTTTGACGGAGGTGCTCTCTTCAATGGGATGCAACTTGGGAGTGGTTGTCTTGGTGGCTTTGCTCTTTTTGGTACGTGCCGTTGTCGTGTCCTTGACGTCATTGTCAGACTCTTCTTCTTCGGAATTATCATAGTTGTCTGCGTCATAATCATAATCCTCATCGTACTCATAGTTGTCATCGGTGCTGTTCTTACTGCTGCTGCTGGGCTTGTCCGCCTTCACGCGAGCGGGCAGCATTTTGTTGAAATGTGGATCCTCAGCCAAGGCAACACTGTGTTTGGCTGCCTCTTTGAGGTCCTCTAGGGTCTCATCACTAACCTCCTTAGAGATTACGGCCTTTGTTTTATTTGTCCTGGGAGTGTTAATGTCAAAGAACTCGCCAGACTCCAGTGTATCTTTACCGATAGCATTGTTCAATGCGTTTGCTGCCGCAGCTGGCTGCAACGTGCTCGATTGGCTCAGATGGAGTCCAACCAAGGAGATGACCAGCAGCAACACCAGTCTTAGCTGGCAACCCATTCTAATCGATCGTATACTGAAACGGAAAGAAATAACACATAGATTAGAAAAATAATAGTAATAATAATAATAATAACAATAATAATAATAATAATAATAATAATAATAATAATAATAATAATAATAATAATAATAATAATAATAATAATAATAATAATAATAATAATAATAATAATAATAATAATAATAATAATAATAATAATAATAATAATGATAATGATAATGATAATGATAATGATAATGATAATGATAATGATAATGATAATGATAATGATAATGATAATGATAATATTAAATAATAATAATAATAATAATAATAATAATAATAATAATAATAATAATAATAATAATAATAATAATAATAATAATAATAATAATAATAATAATAATAATAATAATAATAATAATAATAATAATAATAATAATAATATTAATATTTATATTTATATTATTATTATTAATAATTAAAATTTTTAAATTGTAGCCTGCTACTATTGCAATACAATTAAAATTGGTAAAGCAGTTGTTAAAGTCGAAAAAGAAATCGCAGTAGAAATAGTAGCAGGGGAAACAGCAGTACAGTTGCACTGATAGACATAGTAGTAAAAGGTGATACATTATTTATAGTAGAAATTACACAGATAGTAATAAAAATTATTTTTATATTTGTACAAATTATGAAAATTATACTAGATAACTTATGCAAAACATAGCATACACTAGATAAATAATAGTTGAAATTATTACACAATTCGCTGAAATTTATATAAACTGCAGTGGAAAATAAGGAACTATCAGTTGACTTTGGAGACACAACTTTATTCACACTTCTATCCAAAAAAACACTGAGCAACTTCACCGTAAAATACTATACTTATAAAACTACTCATTTCGATACCAAGAATACCAATTCAGGTATTTTGAACGTTTATCTTATCTCATTGCACACACAGGAGATAAGGGGCAAAATAAGTTTATTTAATCAGTTATAACGCACAACGCTTGGTCATACCCATTTGGAGCTCCAACGTTAAATAGATCCGGTTGGTAAACTATTGTATGTGAGATGAGATTTTATTTTAATTCCAGCACTTGCCTAACAGTAGTAGGAGCAACGATTCGGATCGCAGAAAATTATATAGGTATGAAAATATTTGTAGATACATATCCATAAGCTTGTTTCTGGATAAGTTGGCCCGTTGTAGCGCTCAATTAGCGCCTCTCGATGCGAAAGAGTTGACATCATTGGATTTAAAGGGTGATGCTAATCTCATTCACACCTTTGCTACAACGCTACAATACAGGGGATTTTCATAGGATTTTACGAATATTTCGTATGTTTGCTTATCAACAGTTAAGGTTTGTTTTTTTATCTTATTTGTTAATGGAAAGCAAAAACAAGTCATGATTTAATGTATATTTTGAATTCGTTACTCAGAATTTAGGCAAACAATTACTTTCTATTCAGTACGAAGTACAAACCAGATCGAAAAGTATATATACCAGGTAATTCCCATTATAAGTGACTAAATAAATAAATTTAAGCAATTAAGTAAAATAAAGTCAATGAAACTATAAAACAAAATCACAATTTGCACCAACTGGGATTTTTTAAGAGGTGCAACGACTTTGTATACCCATCAACTGACAGTTAAAAGGGTATGATGATATTACACATTATTGATTACTAAGCAGTTAATTAGTCTAAAACAATCTATGATGAATATATTTCGCAGACAGGGTTGCACAATTCAATTGTTTTGTTTGTTAAATAAAAGCGAGGTTAGATACTATTTGTGTTTCCTGTTTTTGTTGTTTAGTGATATCAAGTTGACCACTCAAAAGTATTTTCTACAGACTTGATCCTCAGTTTTCAAAAATCATTAACGTCTATTAGGAAAACTGAACTGAACCGAACTGAACTCAAGTGGTGTTTGTTTACCCGATCGAGAACCGAGACTCCTTTGACAAAAGGGCGCCTAGCACGTAGACCGTAACCATAAACAAATGAATAAATATGCATAAATATTATTTCAAATGACGTACAAGCTAATTCCCAAACCAAAGCCCATATATATATATATATATATATATACATATGTCTGTATGTACGTTATCCAGTTATGATCGAGTTTTGTGCTCTTTTTGTTTGCAATTTGAGTGCAAATCCCCAGCGAACTTGTCTGGAATTGCGTCGGTCTGTGTTTTTTTTTCGGACAAAGTACAGCAAATTATAACAAAACAATCGATTAAGAGAACAAAAACAAATGGGTATAATTATTATATATAGTAAACAATAAATATTTTGCATTTCAAAGCATTTGTCTAGCTGAGAATTCAACGCAAATCGAAAATGCGCAGTTAGAATTGTTTCGCGGCGCCATCGTTAAATCGGTGAAATTGTGGCATTTATCTATAATGTACATATATCCATATCGGGTGATAATGCATGCCATTCCATTTAATTGGAAGTAGACTTATAGATACTCTCAGCAATAGATACGTATGTATTTCGTGTATACATAAAATCGCTTATGGCCTTTGCCAAGACTCTGCCCAGCTTGTCTGCCACAAATTGCGTGGGTGTCAGCTCGATGCTGCATGCAACGCCCGATTGGCTATGACTTTCAGTCTCACACACACAAACACATAATGAATGTGCAGTTATAGCTAAAGCTATAGCTATATACAGATACAGATACAGTAACAGAGGTGCCTCAACCCACTTCACCCCATGAGGGAAAACTGCGCTTTGTTGCCGGCTTTAAACGTGTTTAGGTTTTTAGGTCTTAGCCAGACCAGGCCGACTGCCAGCATTTGGTCGAGTCACGAACTCCATTCGGCTGTCCAACTGCGTCGCATTGTCGCCAACTTCAAGCTGACTTTCAATGGAGTAGAGCTGCTGCTTTTGTTGCTCGATCACAGGCGCCGTACACCTCAACTGAGGCATCGACATCGAGACTTCGACACGATACCATAATTAATTCCATTTGGTATTGCTATTGCTATTTGCTGTTAGCTGGATATTGCAGTGGATATATGTACGTATGTATATATGTATGTATATAGATATAGATGTTGCCGTGTTCAAGTTTAGAAAATAAAACCGGTACCGCCACTGGCCATACTTGTACATGTATGCAAATCACTGTTCACAGTCGGAAATCATGAGTCAAGCAATTCATCATATGTATCTCACTCTCTGTATAGTATAAGATACAATACTATACAAGATTGAATTGTATCTACAATGGCACACGCTACGCTACATCTGCAAAGATCTGTCAAGCTTATAGCACAAAAAACAAAGTCAATGTCTGAAGGTTTTCTCATCCCCGATTCCCGATTAACGCAACTGTTTACTTGCGAGTTATATGCTTTGATGATCTGAATAAACAGAATCGAGTGGATTTTTGTGTTTTGCATTTAATTAGCTTACACACACACATTCCTAACTACCAGTAAATATTTACAGACAACCACTTTCCAGGGACACAAGATCAACACAGATCGTTAACGAGTTCGTAACAATAATGTTTAAGCGTTCTTATAAGCTCGATAAAGCGACAAATGCTTAGCTTTATGCTAATGAGTTTCGATTATAATTAATTGAAAATTTTTAGTGGTTTTTTGTTTTTTAACATTTAAAAAAAAAAATACATTCGACTGAAACCAGTTGAAAACATTTTATATGTCGTATATAGACAGTTGTAAGCGATCAGCATTGCTAGAATTACAGTGGCGAAACAAGTAAGTTAAACAGATGGTAAAAATAAACATTTCATATTTCATAAAGTTACTTATTTTTGAAATTTATTGTTAAGTTATAAATATTTCAGCTCTTGTTCTGATTTTTATAGGCTATAAGTCATTACAAATATTTTATTCAAACATAGCTATAAATGAGCTAAAAAACCGATTTCATCTGGTTAAGTAAGTAGCTGAAACCGGTTCAAGAAGGACCCATAACCGGTTACTGAACGGTTAAAAATGCAACGATGAGCTTCGTTTTATGATAATATCTTGCATACGTGCATTTAATAATGAATCTAAATTTCATAATTTACGATCTAATAAATATTTATATTTCTGCTAAGCTGAGCTGCACTCAAGTTCTGTAATGATTTACGGTTGAAACTTAGAAGCCTAAAAATAAAAAAAAAACAAAAAAACTAAATGAAACTCCCTGTAAATTACAGTTAAATACTTAAAGCATTGGAAAAGTGTCGAGTGTCAAAAAATACTGTAGACAAAACATCGTTTTGTTCGTGGTAGGTGGGAGAATCAAATGTGTACAGTATTTGAATTGGATGAGTTCGAATTTAGTTATTTATTTGATCAAACGATACTCAGTCTAGGCGTCAGCGTATGCGTATGGGTTTGGGTTTGTCAACAACACAGACCTCCGTCTGATCTGGTCTGGTTTGGTTTGGTTATGCTTTTGGTCCCATTGACCGATAGCCATTTCCCATGTGGCTTTTTAGTAGGGTGCCCGCATTTCTCCCCGCCCCTTACCCAAAACTACATGAGTTTCATATTACAAACAACAGCAACAAAATGTCATCTGGCGTCTGCATGTGGAGCAGCAGCAGCAGCGCAGCAGCAGCTGGTGACTGCCCCATGAAAGTTATCACAATGATTTGGGTACAATCGATTGACAGCCTCAAATTGGGTGCGGCAAGTTCCCCGAACGATATTGTGATCAATTCAATTTATAATGGCGGCGACAACAGTTATCTCTAAATTCCACAGCAAACGGAAATTCTCTAACGATCTCTCAGTTGAGTTGAGTTCAGTTCAGTTTGTAAGGAATAGTCCTTGATAGTTCAGGTAGTTTGGCCTTGACTCTGGCTTAAGATTTCAAAAATATTTGGCACATGAACTCACAACCCTCGCAACACACACGTTGTGTGGGTTGATATTGAGTTGTCTTGGTAAAAATAGCCAGGTCGACGTAAGTATTCGATTTAAAAGCGGAAGTGAAATGAGAAACGAGTCACCTTTCAGCATGTTGTCGAATTATCGAACAAACAGGTAGACGAATTGGCCACAAACAGAATGTTCCTTTTCATAATTGAAAAAAAAAAACAAAAAAAAACTGCAGCGGAAGTGTTTCCGCACTGTAAGATACACATGTATCTCAGGGATGCAATCGAGCAAAAATTTCAACTGATAGCAAAACCTACTTATAGCGAAACAGCAGCAAGCGTTTCTACGTGTTTAGATATCAAGTTTTCAGGTTTTTTTTCTACCGCACCTTGATCACGACTTAATCTCGTTTATTGACAGTTCATTAGCAGCCCCAGACAGCGTGATATATATTTTATAATCTGATGTTAAGCCGAGAGCGTCTCATTGCCACAAAAAAAAGCATACAGCTAGCATCGCATGTAAGTCAGCTAACAGATCTATCAGATATAGCTATAGTAATTATATAGTAGCATATCTAAAATATAGTCTGTGCTCATCTCTCTTGACTACAGCTCATAATTTCTGCAACGTTAACTTTTGAAGTTTGAGCTGTGTATTTGCGAATTGCAGGAGCGTAAAACGGCAACAAAACTTCATCTTATATTTTTTGTACAATGGAAAAATTGCTCAAGGCGTGCACATAAAAAATGCCGACATTTGACCACACACATAAGCACACACACACTTACAGACACACACTCTGAAAGGGGGAAACTGCCGAGACAACAACAACAGCAGCAAGAAAGCTGGCTTAAAGAGAGATGGCCAGACTGGTTTTTGGCTTGAAATTGCGACTCGAGTCGAAGTCGAAGCCAAGTTTTGAGCAGCTGTCGCTGTCAGAGACCCCAAGAGCCCAAAGCCAAAGCCAAACCCAGTCTTCGAGCCAAGAACTCGCCAGCCTGACAGATGATATTGTTGATGTTGAGTTCAGTTTTTTTTTATTTATTTTTTTTTTTTCAAATTCTTGGTAAAAACAATTTCAATTTACTTTGCCGAACAACAACCGAAACTACCTAAAAAAGGCATTTCAGTCATTGTAAAAGCTGAACTTAAGTGTCCAAAACGTTCCATATGGTAGTATTTACACAACTATGTTATGGAGACATTTCAGTTTTGCTGCTCATCATCATCGACATCATCATGATGATTGGCAGTCATGTGCTGAATTTAAAAAAATTATAAAAAAAAAAGTGCCATAAAAATGCTACTTTGAAATGAGATTTCTGTGAAAGAGTCGGATCGTATTAATCTATAGTGTGTTGAGATTTCAATGTGCTAAACAAAACTAACGAACAAAATGATTTAATAATAACACATGCTTCAACTCAGCTTGTTAATTGCGATAATAAACACATTTTGAATACACAATTTAATTGAACGTACTACAGATAAGTTGTAGAAAATGTACGAGCAACGAATAATTATAATGCATACAAAAATAGTGTATATCCTAAGAATATTGCAAACTGAATCTGTAGAAATTTAAAAGTATATGTTCTGAAAAGGTATATAAATTTTATGTACTATGTATTTGAGGGAAAGTTAATTAGATTAGGTCTTGACAAAGCTTGAAACATATTTTTTTTAAAGGAAAACTTAGATTGAATCTTGAAGTTAATAAAAAATGTTTTAAAAAAAGTTAATTTTATGTATTAAAACAAGAAAGAAAACTGCAGTCGAGTATCCCGACCGTGTAACACCCTCTGAGTTTTATTTCCATTTTTATACCCTTGCAAAGGATATATTGTTTTTGGCCGACCCCACAAAGTATATACATATATTCTGTCTGTTCCGTCTGTTCGTCTGCGAACTAGGCTCTTAGTTTTAAAGCTATCTTAATAATATTTGGTACACAAGCCTGTTCTCTTTACAGGCAGTTCATATGTTAAAATCAGCTAGATTGGGTCACTATATCATATAGCTGCCATAGAAACAATCGGTTAAAAAAATATTTTTTTGAGCAATCTGTACCAAACTTCATGCATTCTGTCTATTGCGCGATTTTATTCAAATTCACTCAATACGCGTTTTAGTACCAAATCCCATGTGCAAACCAAATTTCATTCTGAACAATCGGCTGAAAATACTTGGTAAGACTTGGTAAGAGTTCAAATTGGAGTTACTGCTGCAAGAACTATAAATTTATAAATTCAATAAAACAAATCTCCAGAGGGTCATAAAGAAAAATAACATTGTGTTGCTTTGTTATCACTTTATAAAAAGACTTTTTTGTTGCCGAATTTTTCGGTTTAAATTGGAGTTACTGCTGCAAGAACTATAAATTTATAAATTCCATAAAACAAATCTCCAAAGGGTTCTCAAGAAAAACAATAATGAAAAAGTCAGTTCGGCATACCCTCTGAGCTTCGCTTTGCATTCCTGCAAAAAGGAATATTCTTTTTAATTTAAAGAAAAAAATCTAAAAATGTGTTTTTTTTAGAAAATTAATAAAATATTTTTAAAAAAATTGAATATTTTAAATATGTTTACTAGATGATTCAGTTATTATCTCTAAAATATTATAATTATTTTAAACATGTATATTGGTTAAAAATAAAACGTTAGAACCTTATAAAAAATATTTTAAATATGTTTAAATAAAAATTCACTGTTAAATATCTAGAAATTTCAAGAAATATTCAGTAAATATTTCTAGAAAATTAATAAAATATGTTCCAAGAAGTTAAATTGAAATTTTAAATACGGTTAAATGGTTAAAAATCACGTCATTGACCGTGTGTAAGAAAATTAAAAATTACTTAAATATTTCCTAGCATTGCGAAATAAAAACAAATACGCATAGGAATTTGTGCCGTTTACCAAGCTTTTGCTACTGCTGTTGCAATTATATATTTATATGGGGTCTTTGTTTGGACGTGTATGACAAGAGGATTGTGTTCTTCTAGTTCTTCCATTGTTTTTTGCTGACAAATCAGAACCAGTACTGAGTACTTTGTGCAGTACTATTATATGTATATAAGAGAGCATGCTCCATTTGTTTATAAGACAGACACTGGCAGCTGTCAATTGTCAACAAAAAGGGGACTTTGCTTATCGTTAAATGATCCCGGTCTGGTAGAAGGTCTGGAAGAACTGTAAAGATGTCTGCCTGCCTGATGGTTGACGACACATGTGATTTATCGGGCTTAAGACTTTAATTGTCCAGCAACATTTTTGCTGATAAAGTGCATTTAAAATTCTTTTTATCGGTGCTGGGAAAAAGCAATGAACGGGTTTTCCAAATCAAGAACTTTTTATTTTTGTTTTAAGTTACCAGAAACTTATTACATTAACGTTAAGTGATTTCATTTGGTTGGACAAGTTATTTTGCAAGCTTAATGTACAATTTATGTTTATTACTTTTAAGATGCCATGTAATTCCCGATCGATATGTCCATATAAAGTAAATACAAATGATTTTGCTTTGTTTTAAATAAAGCAATATGCATATATATATATGTATATGAACAGGAAACGAGGCATAAATTAAGATATACACGTAAAACCGGCTTTAGTCCGTTATCGTGTACTTGAAAAAAGATATAGCATTCAGTAGGGTCTTGCTCCCTCCAGATGGTATAAAGACCATGCTTTTCACGATTCGCAACTATTGAATGCATCTTAGAAATGCTGATAATTGTTTGCTTAGAAACAAGATATTGTACTACACCACGTTGTGACTTTGACACCTGACTTTATTTTTCCAATTTGCACAGGCAGTGTTATTGTTCCCTGTTTGTTCCTTTGTTTCCAATATGGGGGGCTTACTAATTAGTACCAGGCATGAATGTATATCACTCAATACTTGAGTGGCCTGTCAGCACGTAGCTGCTTCCATAAGATTGCAGATTTCAGTGGGTATTAGCAGAGTTCACGAAACTGTCAACGTGCTAATACTGTGAGTAGTACTCGCACAGTGCACTTAGTATTCATAGACTATATCAAACAATTTCTATATGCATGTATGTACATAGTATATACATATTATTATTCCAATTGAATAACATTTAGTTAACCGTCAAATTGCACCCATTATCATTGAAAATTTAAATTTTTTGCGCATTTCCAAAAGGAAAATAAAAAAAGAGTTGTAGAAAACTAGTAGAGTAGACTTTTAAAGACCCTGTAGTTTTTAATTTTATTAATTTATCCTAGCGCAAAATGGATTTTCATTATTTTAGTTAATTGTCTTCTTAGTATTTTAAATTGATTTTATCTTATTTATTTAAAAATTATTTTTTATAATAATAAATTAATTTAAGTTTAATTATACTGAGTTCTACTTTATTTATCTTTTAAAATGGATTCATTCAGTTAATTACTATAATTATTGCTATATTTTTTACTATATACAAAATATAATATCATATTTTAAGCCCCAAATAGTAATATGAATTTAATTCAATCATTCCAATTACATACATTTGTATAAGTTTAGTTTCGATATCTTCTGAAAGGCAAAATGGTGTTCCATACAAAGCAGCAATTTTCATAGTTCGTTATATATGATATAGTTCTTCAAATTTAACCAAAATTGGTCAGGGTAAAGAAAATGATATTGCTTACACAATGTGTTAGTTTGGTTAAGTTATCTCATGTTCTTCTATTGCTCTGCGGTTTTTAAACCGATTTTTTTGCGATTTGCGGTTATGTTTAGGTGTTCGCAATAAAAAACTTCTTCTTTACTAACCAACCAAACCCTTTGACATATTTAAGTACAGGGTCTAGAAAAGATCGAAGGAGTGTTTGTGGACCCTGCTCTTTGATGCCATATACATATATTAGCATTGGCATGCTGCGAAGTTGAATGCCGAGACAAGAGACGGCAATTCGACAATCTGAGAATTAATGAAGTGCAGAAATGGAATCTTTAATGTCATTCTGTAGTTGTAGCAGCGCAGGCGTACACCTCAGTTACAATCACAGAGTCACAGTCAGAGTCATAGTCTGAGCCAGGCCCAAAGCTACTAAAAGCCAACTTGGATTGCTGCTGGCCACGTCCACATTCCACTTACCAACCACGCCGCACGTACCAGTTGCCGGTTCCAAAACGGACAAAACGACAGACGCTTGGCGTTGCACGTAACGCAACGTAACGTAACGTCACCCCACTTCCTCCACCCCCTTACCATCTCCCCATGCCAACCATTTTGCCTTTTTCCACACCTCTGACTCATTTGAGGCCCCGAAGCAACGTTGCTGACGCAAATCAAATTCACTTCAATTCATTAGCCACAAAGCCATATTCCAAGCCAAGCTGATTGAATGCCGACTCTGTTATGGCCATAAGAGCATTTTTGAGCCAAGATCTTGCCATTGGCTTAATACGTTATTTATGATTGCATGTGGGGGACACAGTCTAAATAAGAAACTATTAGTTCAGGCATTTGTCATGATCTTCGCTGAGAAAGCATTAACATAGAAAGCATCGAAAAACAGTTAAAAAGACCTCCCAATAATTTGGAAACTAGGCGAAGTGCAAGTGAAATTGTTCACAATTATTAAGAAGATTTCTTTGGCAGATTACTCTTCAATAGTATAATGAAATATTCGGAAGATTTCAATGGAATTTGGATTTGGAACTGGAATTGCTTACGCTATCAGCACTAAAAGAAAATGCTGAAAACTTGACTTTAAATTGAAAATGTTCATGTTTTTTACTGAAGTGCATGGCTTTGATATCTCGGAATCTATTGAAGTGACGCGCATTTTATTTAAGCCATTGTTGGGGGGGCTAGCATATCGATATTCAAACAATCATGTAGGTAATTTCCGGAATTTATGGCTTTGGCCCAGCTAGAAATAGCTGCTACAATGTTGTATGTATATGCAGTGAAAGTTTTAAAGTCATTGCAATTGAAATTCTTGTATGCATTAACTAATGGGCTAATGGGTGTTTTAACAACTGTACACATACGTCATGCAATATGCATTCTGATTTGTCACTTGCCTTGATCAACATTGAAGCCAAGCCGAGGTGTAAACGAGGAGAATGGTATTTCAATTTAGCGCCAACTTGAAGTGTCGACCATCTGACAGTTTTTTGGCCACAACTATTGCAGATAATGAGTAATGATATCGGTCTAGATAGATAGCTCTACATATCCAACGATCGCTCTCATTACAGTCAGGCTTGATTGATTCAATTCAGGGTTAAGGTAAATGTCATCGCAGCTATCTAGACTATGAAATTTCATGCCTCATTTAACAAACGTTAATCGTATACGATATAAACCAACAAAATATATCTATATAAATTGTTTGGAAAAATGCATTTTGTTTCAATAAAAACTCTGCTCCTGTTGTGGCTCATACGAGAGTAGAGTACAAATCGAATCGATTGAGTTTATTGAGTTTTCTCCATCATTAGTGACATCATTCATCGATATACAGAAATACTTAAAAAAAATTGTTCAAAATACGTACTTAGTTATTTAAAGAATCGCTATTTTGGCATGACAGTCATGCGTCGATTCTCTAACTGGGCAATAAACGACAATAAACAAATGAGTGCGGGGTGCCAGTGTTTGCACAATCAATAGATACCCTATAAATAGGTTATAACTACATCTTAAGTGAATACTGACTACTCAAAATCATTTACATTCACATTGTTTTAAATGCTAAACAATTTCATTGTTAGCTTTATATTGTTTCTAAAGTAATGTGCGTGTTCTGTTTCTAAAAGATGTGCATTAATTTAATTTAATGATCGATTCAAATGGTTTTCACAATTTCTAATATTGTTGTACCTGCCTGTACAGGGTATATGGTCATTACGCATACGCCACATGTGCCGACACTTAAGTTTTGCTGTATTCTGTTTTCTGTTTTGTGAATGCGAAAACAACTAACCGAGTTTGCCTACACACCAAAAAGCCACAAAGTGCGACAGTTGCTGTTGCTGTTTTCTGTAGTTATTGCAATTGTTGCTGTTGTTGCTGTTGTTGGCTGTTATTGCTGACAGCTCGTTGAACAACATTTAGTTTTTCTGCCAAATGTTTGTCTGGCACTTTGACGAATTCGTTAAGCTGCTCATAAAGTTTAAGCCAGTGTTCATAATTTGCCCTCCTCCAAAGCACAAAAAAAAAATAAAAAAAATAAAAACAAATTGTTAACAACTCGTTGTTCGTCTGCCACTTTGGACTGTTGGACGGTTGGACTGTTGTTGTTGGTTGGTTGTATCTTCAACAATGTTTGCTGTTAACAACTCCTCAGTGCTGTTGACACAAGTACAGCATAGGCATCTAGTCAATTACCAGCCGTAATCGTGGACCATGAGACGACTGAAGCTGAAGTTATAGTCAGAGACCCGAACGCTATGACCTCATTAAACTCGGCACACACGAAATGGATTCGGAATCGGAGTTGGAGTTGGATCTGTCGTGGTTTCTTTCATTTTTACTGTACAGGCTTATGGTTTTTATTTTATTTTTTTATCTGTGGGTCGACTTATAGTAACATGTACAGATTAGATAAAGTCGTCAATAGGCCTGGCGACACAGTCAGTAGTAGTTGCCATTCAGAGGCAGTGGCAGTGATGGAAAGGTCTGCTGCCTCTTATGATGGAGTCTCCATTCGTAAGCTTATTAACTTATAATGCCCGACTAACAACAGTGTTTGTCGCATTTAGCGAGGACTCTCTGTTCAAGAGGTGGTAAGGGGTGTGGGGGGGCTAATTGACTTGTATGCAAATCAATTTGCATACAACAAGAAAACAAAACTTGTAGTTTTCATGGAATTGCAACACACCTATTTTTTCTGTCTGCCAAACGTAATCATGTCGCACCTCGAAACTGTCCAAACTACAAAACATATGTACATACGTACTTATATACATAAATTCATATCTTACATACCATTATTTTACGACCATGTACTTATGTATTGTTGTATTTCACTCAGCCATGAAATTGATAAAAAATTCTAAATGCGCGCGTTGAAAACCAATAAATTCACAATTTATATGTAGAATGAAGAGTGTTTAAACTTTTTTTGGGAACTACATATTTTGATGTCAGCCGCTGCCAGGAAGCGCTATTAAAGTATTGCATATTGTAAAGTATAATCTTTATCTTTATGCATCTGATTACAAATTATATATTTGAAATGTGAAAGATTTGTACTGAGATGAATGCATTACTTATTGACTGCACAGCTGCTGCAGTTGTGTCAGTTTGTCATTTTGTCACTTTTGCCACTTTGCCGCTTTCGATTGAATGTCAGCGAAATGCTAAAGTCTATAATGAATCGGGTTCAGGTGGTCGGGCGTTACGACTGTATAGCCACCACTCTGGTTGCCTTTCAAGTTGGGTTTCATACACATACTCGTATTGTATGTAAATATATGAAGGTGACTTCTTTTCGAATGCATTACCGGTTTTCCTTTCCCTCCACACTGTGTGTGCTCTGCTCACCTCAAACCACAGAGCATCGCGTCGCGTCGTTAATTCCCCCCCTGTACATCGGTTACGAGCCCCGACTCTGAGACTCTCTGCTTCGCATTTTAAAGGAAAAAGCAATGGAATGAATACACATATATTTACACACACACCAGCGCACACACAGGTGTAATCTTATCTACCTTTTTTATACCCTAACAGCGGATAAAACAGCTTTAACATCAGACAGACAAAAGGGTCAGTGAATCGTTATGAATCATCCTTTCATTGCATTCATAAAACGAGCGTCTGTTTTCCTCGTTCATAGACTGAATTCAAGGATAAACCCGTCATAAATTTAAGGAACCAAAAGTATTATATTTCCTTAAGCATTTCTTAATGGGTAAGAGTATTCCCAATTCGTTGTAAGCTAAGGTAGTAGGTTTATCTACTGTTTGATTTTTGCAGTTGTTGTGAAAATAAAGCGCGTTTTTCCTTTACACGGACTGTTTAACTGTTTGTTCGTCTATATGTTTATATGTCTATGTGTCCTACTGTTTGCACAGTGCGTCGTCTTCTCAGTCCTCAGTTCCCTCCATATGCAAACATGCACACTGCGAAAAAAACCAAGTATTTCGTAATCGCATTTTTTTAAATTTGTTAAAATTTAAGTTCAAATAGATTTAAATTTTAGCTTGAGTTTATGAATTAATTTGTATAGCCATTTTGCTAATAAAACCATATTTTCTACCTATATTTTCAAAGCATACATGGACATTAATTTCCTTGTCAGACATATTCAAAAATTTTATAATTTTTTTTATTTCTAACTTTAAGAAAGTATTGAATGAATAAAGTTTAGTTTTGTATTTTAACTTTTTATCGAATAAAACACAAATTGGGTTTTCAAGACATACAAATTAAACGCAAATGATCCTCTGTTATAAATCAGAAATGTAATGAAATTTAAAATTATATTCGAATCGCTCTTGAGTCCTAAAACTCGCAAAAGACTCGAATACAAAGCAAAAATTTCGTAAAATGCACTGCGAAAAAAAAAACCAAGTGTTTCGTAATCGCACTTAATTAAATTTATTTATGTTCTAGTTTAAACAGATTTAAATTTTAGCTCAAATTAATAAAATAATTTGTATAGCCATTTTGCTAATAAAACTACATATATTTTCTACTTATGTATATTAAAAATTCAAAACATACAAGAATATTTATTTCTTTGTCTGACATATCTAAAAATTTTATAAATTTATTTATTTCTAACTTCAAGAAAGTAAGAAACGAATAGAGTTTAGTTTTGTATTTTAACTTGTTATCGAATAAAATACAAATTAGGTTTTCAAGCCATACAAATTAAGAGCAAATGATCCGCAATTAGAAATAAGAAATGTACTGATATAATCATATATATAAATATAATCATATTCGAATCGCTCCTTGAGTCCTAAAACTCGCAAAAGACTCGAATACAAAGCAAAAATTTTGTAAAATGTACTGCGAAAAAAAACAGGTGTTTCATAATCGCATTTTTTTAAATTTATTTAAGTTTTAGTTTAAACAGATTTAAATTTTAGCTCAAATTAATAAATTAATTTGTATGGCTATTTTGCTAATAAAACTACATATATTTTCTACTTATGTTTATTAAAAATTCAAAACATACAAGAATATTTATTTCCTCGTCAGACATAACCAAAAATTTTATAAATTTATTTATTGTTTACCTTGATTACTTTAATAAACGAATAATGTTTAGTTTGGTATTTTAACTTTTTATCGAATGAAATACAAAATAGGTTTTCAAGCCATACAAATTAAAAGGAAATTATTAAAAATTCAAAGCATACAAGAATATTTATTTCTTTGTCAGACATATCCAAATATTGCTTTATTTAATTTATTTCTAACTTCTAAAAAGTAAGAAACGAATAGAGTTCATTTTTCTCTTTCAACTTTTTATCGAATGAAATACAAAATAGGTTTTCAAGTTAAAAGCAAATGATCCTCTATTAGAAATCGAAAATGTACTCAAATTTCTAATCATATTCGAATCGCTCTTGAGTCCCAAAACTCGCAAAAGACTCGAATATCAGTTGAAATTTTATAAAATGCTGGATAGGTATTTAGACTGTTTTTTTTTCGCTCTGTGTAGGTACATGCTACATACATACATCTGCGCATATATCCAGACATAATTGCAGATCGGACGCAGACCCGAAATGTGAGTGCTGCAGTTTTAACTGCAACTCGAAGGCCTCATGGTGTGAGTGTGCATGTGTATCTGTGAGTTACCAGTTGAACTGTCTCGGACTCGAACTCGAATTCTAATTCGAGTTCGACTGTAAGCTGATAAAGCTGTGAAATTGCAGGAGAGAATTGGGCCAACACTGGCGCAATACTGAAACAGCAAATGTTTTTAGTTTTTAGATAATGCCGACTAAAGTTGAAAATTTATATGTCACACTCTCTCACACACACACACACACATACATTGCAGCTGTTGGCTATGACTTAGATATGGAAGCAGCAAGCAAGCGACCAGGTAATGAAGCCACAGGTAGGTAGACGACAAACACTAGTCACACACACACATGCACTGTCGTAGTCGACAGTGGCTTGGAGAGCACGTGCGTTAGAGCGAACACACAATAGAAGCGCAAATGATCTCTGACCGTTTCTTAGTGCTGCTGTCACATTCGCTCGCATTGAGAGTTTACTTGTTATATGAAAATGACGAAATCTCATCCCTCAATTTTCATTCAATTTCAAATTCAATGTCTGCTTTGAGCCAGAAACAGAAACAGAAACAGAAACTGCACTTGCCAGCAATTTTTGAATTTGCATCTGGAGCGCTGTTTATGGAGTTTAGTGTTAATTGCAAAAACAAAAAAACACTTACTGTGCGTTTGTAGATAGCGTAGAATTCGTTGCTCTCGACGCGATGCGAAGTAATCCAAAGTTTGAAAAGATCGCTAAAATAAAAACACAAAACGATAACAAACACAAACTTAAGCTGAAGGTTTTTTATTTTTTTTTTATCTCGCACTGCACACACACACTTGTATGTGCATATAAATTTATGTATTTTGTAGGCAATATTTGCCTGGTATTTGAATAAAATTTATATTTTGTCACGTTTATTTTAACTGATATGTGACTGAAACGATGCCGTTACCGATATCTCGTGGGCGGCAGAAGTAACCGCTTCTCTCGGAACGAAATCGTTATAACACCTGTTGAAGTTCAAACTCGACTGATCGCCGAACAGTTCAACCGAATCTATCGTCAATAATCGACCGAGCAACTGAATCGGTGAACTAGTTCAGTGTGTAGTCATTTAAACCGCTGCAGCAATAAATTCTGCAACGTTAACATTCTGTTAACCGATTGCATCGCAGACATTTTGAAAAAGTTTCTTTCTGGTAAAATATATTAATAAACTCATTAGTTTATTCAAAATGCAGTATACACATCAATCAGTTTAAGTTAAGTTTAAGTTTTAATTTAGAAATATAACAAGCTGTTATGCTGCGGTTAATAATATCGATGACACGCAATCAAAGTATGCATTAAAAAAAGGCGGTAATCTTTAATTTGGGCATAAATTGTACTAAAAAAAATAAATCATTCCACATCCAATTTTATAACACAAATTGTTAGCTTTAAAGCTTCTACAATTCATTTCCAATTTTTTTTTAAGTTTTATTATAAATTTACAGTGCACATTTAACTAACTTTTTGCTAAATAATACCAAAATAAAATTGCAATTTACGATAAAAGTATTATTACTTTTATTAAAGTCTTTCAATTAGCTTAAAAAAATCAATTAATATAATAAATAAATAAAATAATAAATATAAATTTTTGATATTTTATGCAGACTTTAAATGCACATAATTTATAATCGATATAATTACAAAGAAACTATCGATAGCTGCAATTTTTAAAACAACACAATTTTAATAACCTTTAAGATATAAGCTAAATCTTTAAGAATCGTTACTGTACTGCATTATAATTCACATAAATAATCATAATTGGTCTTGTGTTTTGTTAATTTTAATGTTAATTATGTCGATTTTATTACAGCTGTTCGCAGTGTGACCGTATCAAAGTGCAAAACAAATAATTGCTAAGACTCGAATAAAAGTGACATCAGCTAATCAATAAAAAATATATTGAAAAGGAAAACAATTATATTTGGCATATGTTTTAGTAATCATAAGGTTTGAAACAACCGTAAATTAAGTCAAAATCTTTTGTAATTTAAAATTAACTCGCCTTAGGCGGGCCTGCATACAACGAGGGCTACCACACATCTAAACCAGGGATGCAACGCGGACGCGACAAGATTATGACATTTTAGTCTGTCAAAAAAAGTTTTTGTCGTCCGCTCGCACCGATCTAAGCCTATTATTGTAATTAATCAAATTTTTGTATACATCCCGAGAATGTTTTCAGCCAACACACACTCTGTGGTAAGTCAAAATCGATGCTTTGAACAACACCAACAAAATCAACTACAACAACAGCCGCTGAAAAACATGCACTGACTTTTTCTGGTTTTCATTCAATGTCAGCCCTACCTTTATCTGGGTAATTTTAGTCGAAAACCGCACTATTACACAGTGAAGCGCACCAAGCTGCAGGGTAGCAACAGTGGCAGTGTTCCACGTTTCTTTGCCGACAAATCCAAATCCTCCAGCTCCGCCAGCAGCATACCAGGCGAAAGCAGAAGACATGACCTCGTGCTGGACTTTAAGAATCTGCTCATCAAATCCGGCGCCACATTGCACAGTGTGGTGGAGAAGGCGGCTCGTCTAAATGGCATACTGGACAAGCAGCTGGTCAACGAGACACTGGCAAAGGTGTCGTCCATGCTGAGTGGCATGAACAATGTCCACGTCACATTAGAGGAACCCGCCACACCACAGATTGGCCGTAACAGGTCGCTAAATTACAAGTTTGAAATGGCACTGAATGCAACGCAACTAAACAGCAGGTTCGTACCTAGTTCGCTTAGTCAGTTGGCTTCACTTTAATAACTATAACTCTAAACTTGCAACCCAGCAGTAATTGCTATCCAACTGTGATGAGAGGTCTGCTGACGCCACTATATTCGAGCTATCAGCTGTAAGTATTGGACAGATTATAGCAAGTACTATAATAATTCATATTCATGTTTAATCTGCACAGTAAACAGTTGCGCGACTTTAAAACTGATCGGTCTATAGAGGCGGAACAGAAGCGCAATCCTACCATGTCTACCAGACTGAAGTCGGCGTTCCAAGGCACACCACAGAAACCCGAGGGAGAATTCCAAATCCAGGCCGATAAGCTAAAGAAACTAATAGCCAAATCTGGTGAATTGGGCAGCGCTCAAAATGCGGTAAGTTTTTAGGCATTGTAGGGTAATCCTTGGGCCTATTAAACCCCAAATCCATTTTGTTTTGCAGGAAAACATAAAAATTGCATTTGCCGAAGGATATTTGGCAGCCTCAAATGCCGAGGACTCACAGAAATCAGGCAAAACAATGAAGTATCTTAAGGTAAGAGTTTCCACATCATCCACAGTCAGTTCCTTAGCTAGTTATAGTCAGTTCTGTCCCTTTCGTGTAGTCTAGTGTAGTCTGCGCTCTTTGTGTTTTGAATAATGCTCAGTAATTGTCATACAGATTTTCCAGACTTTATTAGTTATCGTCGTCTTCATTGGCATCTTCTTGAGCTTCTTCACATCATCGAATGGTTCCGTTTTTCGGTGAGTAGTCAAGCCTCTCTATCCACAGCAGAATATCTCTGACACCATCGCTTTCAGCAGCATACAACTGGGTAATCAGGTCGAAGTGGATCCCGAGGAAATACACGTGACATTCGATGACGTCAAGGGCTGTGATGAGGCCAAGCAGGAGCTGAAGGAGGTGGTAGAGTTCCTCAAGAATCCAGACAAGTTCTCCAATTTGGGTGGCAAGCTGCCCAAAGGTGTGCTGCTAGTTGGTCCACCCGGCACCGGTAAAACTCTGTTGGCCCGTGCCGTGGCAGGTGAAGCAAATGTTCCGTTCTTCCATGCCGCCGGTCCAGAGTTCGATGAAGTGCTGGTGGGTCAGGGCGCCAGACGAGTGCGGGATTTGTTTAGTAAGCACGAGAGAAGATTATTAGTTGTACCGTTTTGTAATAACTATTGCTTTACAGAGGCTGCCAAGGCACGTGCTCCCTGCGTCATATTCATTGATGAAATCGATTCCGTGGGCGCAAAACGTACAAACTCTGTGCTCCATCCGTATGCGAATCAGACCATCAATCAGCTGCTCTCCGAAATGGATGGATTCCATCAGAATGCCGGTGTCATTGTGCTGGGAGCAACAAATCGACGCGATGACTTGGATCAGGCACTGCTGCGACCTGGTCGCTTTGATGTGGAAGTCATGGTCTCTACGCCAGATTTCACGGGTCGCAAGGAGATTTTGTCTCTCTACTTGGAAAAGATTCTGCACGATGATGTGGACATTGATTTACTGGCACGTGGCACCTCAGGATTCACAGGCGCTGACCTGGAGAACATGATTAACCAGGCGGCATTAAGGTGGGTTTGGAATTATAAATGGTAATGTTTAACTCATTTCCAACATTTTGCAGAGCTGCCATCGATGGCGCTGAGACGGTGAACATGAAGCACTTGGAAACAGCACGCGACAAAGTACTTATGGGTCCGGAGCGGAAGGCGCGTCTGCCGGACGAGGAGGCGAATACAATTACAGCGTATCATGAGGGTGGACATGCGATTGTTGCCTTCTACACCAAGGAATCGCATCCACTGCATAAGGTCACAATTATGCCGCGTGGTCCGTCGCTGGGACACACCGCCTACATACCGGAGAAGGAGCGCTATCATGTGACAAAGGCACAACTTTTGGCCATGATGGACACCATGATGGGAGGCCGTGCGGCCGAAGAGATAATTTTTGGTACCGATAAGATAACGTCGGGTGCCAGCAGTGATCTGAAACAGGCCACATCGATTGCCACCCACATGGTCAAGGATTGGGGCATGTCCGACAAGGTCGGTCTGCGCACCATTGACTCCGCCAAGGGTATGGGCGGCAGTGGCGAAATCCTTGGACCCAACACCGTCGAAGCTGTCGATGCTGAAATCAAACGCATCCTTAGCGACAGCTACGAACGCGCGAAGTTGATCCTCAAGAAGCACACGAAGGAGCACAAGGCTTTAGCCGAGGCGCTCTTGAAATACGAGACTCTGGATGCTGATGATATCAAAGCCATACTGAATGACAACCAGTAGTGAAATTGGATTGGGGGATTGGATTTAGTTGGTCATGTACTGCATACAACATAGTAACATAGTATACTATATACATACTATACTATACATTATCATTAAACGTACATATGTACATATATTTTAGTTACAATATTATACACACACTGCAAATGAAAACATAGAGCATAATTACAAGATCGGGACGCAGACACGGGACAGTTAAGAAATAAAATGTTATACATATTTTTGTTATGTTTTCCGCTAAACATTCGCAAAGTGATTTTGGAATAAAATAAAATTAATAAATTTGATTTTAGAATGTGTGAGCAGCACTACAATAGAGAAGGATGAAATGTATTGTTTTTATTCCATTCTTGTCCCGAGTTTTATCATGGGATCTTTGCTTTAAGAGAATACGTGTCGGTCAGTGTTGTCAATTTAGCCTTATTTATATTGATAACGAGCTTGATTTAGTACATTCATAACAACTTATTAACTGCATCATGTTTTTTATCATAGTTTTCGTTAATAAAAACCTATTGTGGTGTTAAGGATACATTTGATTTAATTTAATTATTTATTTATTTTTTTGTTTTGGTTAGCAGCACTGATAATAAAAAATACCAAGTGCACATTTCCAATAAGAACTATGTTAATGTGGAGCAGCCCTCTGTTAACAACAGCTTTGGTATTTTTTTTTTGCACTCTCGTATAGCATTAATTTTCATGCGCACTGCGGCCACACTGTTAGTTAATTGATTGTACAAAGTTACAGGTCAGCTTTTCGGCAAGGAAAATTTACAAAATAATCGTTTAAAATGTGTGAATATGAGTTTTCTGAGACCGCATACACCAAAATCATATTCCATGCGGCCAAATATCCACACCAGGCTGTTAACGGCCTACTGCTGGCAGATAAAAAGCAAAAAGGTTCTGTAGTCCACATCACCGATGCTATTCCCCTTTTCCATCAGTGCCTTCATGTCACGCCAATGGCCGAGGTTGCCCTGATGCAGGTATGTTTATTTAGTTATAAACCGGAAGGGATCAATTGAATGGTTGCTCACTGTGTTACTTGTGTGTGCTTGCAGATCGACTCATATGCAGACAACGAGGGACTGGTGATTGCCGGCTATTATGCTGCGCCGGAGAACTTTTACGATAATCAAATTGAAAAGGCGCCAGCTGCCAAAATTGCAGACAAGATACAGGAGAACTTTAAGAACGCATGCTTTGCGATAGTCGACAATAAGCTGGTCACACTGGAGCACAACCGATCGGCTCTGCAGGTGTACGGTTATTCAAATGACTCCAGTCGCTGGTCAAAGGCCAAACATTGGCTAACACAATCGTCACAGACCCTGGAAGGTGTATCGCTGCTGCTTAAGCGTGGTGCGATGCGAGATGTTATCGATTTCGATAACCATCTGGATAATCCAGAGAACGATTGGACCAATCAGTTTCTGAATCAATCGCTTAAAGATCTGCAAAAACTGTACTAATACCAATGTGCCACATTTGAGGTTGGGGTTGAGGTGTTCTCCGTTGAATAAGTATGTTAACAAAATATCTAGCAAATTTGTGCATTTGAAAGCAAAGAAAAAACAGACTCGGGAAAATTCAACCTTGCAATTTTAATTTATTGTATGTAATTACAATTGGATTTCAGTAATCTTTAGAATAATGCATATAAGTTAAATAACATTCAACTAATTAATAAATAATCAATTCATTCGTATTTGGTATTTGGAATTAAAAGTACATAAGTCACAATCCCTACTCTGTCAGTCTGTCGTGTCCAACGATTTCTGTCCGTAATTATCCAAATTTTTTCCTTATTTTTTGTTTGTTTAGAGTGCGCGTCATTTAAACCTAAAATATGTTTACAATTATCATTAATAAATACAAATGAATAATATGCATTGAATTTTGCTTTTTAGTTTCGGTTTGCGGTACCGGTACGGGTTCCGGTTCCAGTTCCGTTTCCGGCTTACACAGTCCTATAAATTTTAAATATTTTACAACAATATTGTAATATCGCGATTGCTGATTATACATAAGTACGTAATACGTATGTGGATATAGATCGGAGATCGAAGATCGAAAGTATCGCAAAAAACACTTTTTTTTTTAATATTATGTTAAATGTAGTTTTGTATAATTCAATATATATCATAATATTATATTATGCATATAGTACATACATACAAGAAGTACAATACAATAATATTTTCGAGTTTAAACTTTAAACACCGAACGAACCTTTATTACATACACAATATTATAATAGTACTATATATACTCGTGGAACGCGGAGTGAGGCGAGGGAGGAACAGGAAACGGGTAATAATTATAATGTTATTCTTTTTGCTTTTAATTTGATCTTCAATTTTGCTCTGTATATATATATATCGTATATATGCATTTGTATGTATAATATCAATTAGAATTATTGTTGCTTGGTGTTGCAAAGAGATAAATTTATTGTATTGAATTCGTATATTATATATATACTATATATGTTTATTTGTATACTTCTTGAACGATATCTGTTGCTGGTATCCTGTGTGTGTACATATATACGAATGCGTCTATATAGTATAAATTATATATTATGTAGTAGTTAGATAGTTAGGATGTGTGGAGGACAGGATAGTGTGTAAATCTGTGGTACATGGAGGGATCTACGGGGGATCGCTTTACTTTTGATTATATCCTAGCTATACAAGCACACGCACACACCCACACACACTCAAAATATAAGGTATGTGTTTAACGGTAGCATGTGCGCAACTCTGTGCCTGAACATGCAAGCATTGACATGCACAGACATGTCAAATTCAATTCAATATCTATTCGCACCATGTATATAAGAAGTAGTTGTTGTTGTTGTTGTTGTTGTTGCTGTTGTTGTTGTGTTCTGTATATCAATTCATCCATCATCGCACGCTATGTTAGTTGATCTATAAGAATGCAATATAGATTAAAGATAATGTGTCTTAGCTTATAGAAAGATCATATGATATTTGTGTGGGTTTTTTGTTGTTGTTGTTGTTGTTGTTAGTTTGTTATTGAAGTTAAGGCAAAAAAAAAAAATGATGCGATTGTGAAACTGTCGCTTATATCGGGAGTAGACTGTGTGTGAGTGTCTGGGTCTGTGTTTTGGCATGAGTTAGTGGAAGGTATTACTATCTAGAATTTGCCCACTGATCACCACTGATATTTACCATTCCCGAGGACAGAGAGTTGATGGCATCTTCCACCGTCGGCTTGTGTCGATCGATTTTAGATGAGTTTATGGGCGAGAAGTTGTCTACGATTGATTGTAAGCGTGAATGAATATATATACAACATACAATTGATAACAAACATAATACAAACACACACATACATTCACACAAACACTGATAAACATAGTACAAAGATCAGCTTCTAAATAAATAAGAATATGCGAATTCATTTAACTATTTATCAAAGATCATATTACTATATAAACATATATGATAAAACTAAAAAATCGAATTACAAAATTTAGAAACTCTTTAAAATGAATCCTAGATTTCTTAACTGATACTTAAAAAAGAAACTGAAATCCCTTGAAAAACATTCTCTAATGTCTAGACTCTGAATACATAAAACATATTCCCTTTGAATGAAAATTTCATTATTTACTATTATAAACATTTTTGAAATGTGGTATTTTGGTTTGGTTTGCTCTTGAAATTATTTTTATTTGAAATTTTATTTCAACTATTGCTTTTTTCTTAAGTGCAACTTGTGGCCCTAATAGATAAGAAATGCAATAATATCAACAACACACTATAAGATTTCAGATATTTTAAAAACAGAAAAGTTTTCCACAGAATTGAACAATCTTGTTCATGAAATGAGAAATCATATCATCCTTTAATTCATGGTTAAAAAAGTTTAAGCATACTAAAAACTAAATTTTTATAGATTAATCAAATGGCTTTCAAAGATGTAGTGGTTAGATATAGGCCTGTCAGAATATAGATAACAATACCATGAGTTTAGAGCTATAAGATTTTGGGAAAGTTTTTCAAGATTACGGTGGCGGCTGTTGTGAAATACGAAACAAACTTGATCTGCTTGTAACTGTAAACGAACCTACATGCCAAATTTGGTAGCTCTAGTTCTTATAGCTTTTGAGATACACACAGATGGAAGATTGGACGGACATTGCTATATTGATTCGGCTATTGATACAGATAAAAAGTTAAGTATATAATTTTGTACATACATATGTACGTACTAATATATGAAAACCTTAATAGACCGCTCTACTATTTTAAAGAAGACATTTTTACGAACATATTCCTAATTTCAGAGCTGATTTGTTTATCAGTGTTGCAACGAAAAAAAAGAACAATAATAATAAATTGAAAAGCGATTGCAAAATATAAAAACGGAATTGAATAGTGCCAATTACCGAGATCACCACTCGAACTGGAGTCCGTAAAACTGGGTGTGCCCTCTGTCCAAGTGGGTGTCGAGCCCTCACCTGATGCCGGTGGCGTCCAGGCCAGACCACCGCGTGATCCATAATGGCTGCTCGAGGATGTGTCCACCGCCAGAAACGTGTCCAGATGCACCTCAGATACACTGAGAGAATTAGAAAGAGTATTAAGATGGAGAGTATATAGATGGATAGTATATACAATTAATAGTTACCTAACGATATCCTCCTTGTAGGAGCCTCGATAGGCGGGACCAATGTTCATTTTGCGATCCAAATACTGTGGCTGTTGTTGATAATAAGGTTGTTGCTGTTGTTGTTGCTGCTGCTGCTGCTGGTGATGTTGGTGATGGTGATGATGCGACCTTCGACCCATCGACGATGTGCTGTTCTTGTTCGAACTGTCCTCGGAGATGTCGTCAAAGGCAGGGGGAGGTGTTGAACTGCATGATGGAGTTGTGCCTAGCAATACAATGAGAACACATACATAGTTTACAATGAGTGGCAAGTACAAAGTTAAGGAAGGGGGAGGGGTTGCAAGCTGAATGTGTTCGTCTAGACACAACTGTTGCGTCTCAAGTCGAAGGAGGCTGCATTGGACACGGACACGCTGTCCGTGCTCTCGGGAATCGTTGAAGGCGCCGCCTTCGGTGCAAGTCGCTTGCCACGTCGCGGTCGCTGTGGTTGCAACAACTGCTGCTGCTGCTGCTGCTCCACCAGCTCACACTGATCCGCGACACCGATCTGCTCTTCTGCCGGCACTTGTATTACTGGTAGTGTTCGCTGGCGATTGTAGGGTTTTTCCAGCTCCCGCTTCACCTCCAGAAAAGCGCTCATCGACTGCAGCAGATTGTCCTCTTGGTTATCACAGTTGTCATCCCCCAGTGCCAGATCCACATAGTGCAAATATCGATTGCGTTGCTTCTGCCTCTGCTGCCGCTGCAGCTGCTGCAGCTGCTGCTGAGGAGCACGACGCGGTGACAGCTGTGTGCTGTCGCTCACGGAGGTGCGAGCGGTGCGATAGCTATCGGCACGTATGGCCGGAAAATTGCGCACTATGGAACGCATTGAGGAGCGTTCGCTCCGTGCCATGAAACTGTTCTGACGCTGAAACAAGTCCACGTGACTGAGCAGACGCGGCTGCTGTCGGCGGTAGCTGCTCTCGGATCTGGCGGTGGAGTACACCGACTGCAGCGACTCGCGACGACGCACCGAACTGCTGCGCTGCAGTGGCGGTGCAGCTGGAGCAGCCAGTATTGGTGGTGCATGTACCGGACTATCCACACCCACAAACAGATCGTGCAGTTCCAGCCAATCTTGTACATTGCTGGGCGAGCGACGTTCGCCAAAACGCGGCACTGCCTCAAGCGGCAGCTGCAGCGTGTTGCAAGTGTCGGGACTTGTATTTAGTTTAGAATCGAGCATTGCTATACCTGGCGTTGTCGAGTGTGCTCGACTGTCCTGTGTGTTGTCTTTGCGCCTTGGTGATCCTCGTGGCGGCACCGGCGGTGGTACACGTGCCTTCAGATTGCTAGCTGTTGTCGCTGCCGTCGTCGACGCTGACGTAGACGCACGCTGCCTAACAGGCGGTGGCACATTGCTCTGGCTAGTGGCACGCCCACTCTCTCTATCCCGTTCTCTATCTCTATCCCTCTCTCTATCTCTATCCCTATCCCTATCACGATCCCGCTCCGAATTGGCAGCTGCTGTGTTGGCCTCTGTGTTCGAGCTCTTGACTGGCTGATGAATTTTGCCACTACTGTGGGAGTGCGAGGCTGTGGATAAAGTAAACAATTAAAGAAATTGATTTTCTATTAAAATAAAAATTAAAACTTACGTCTTATGGCCTCGCTCTCGCTGTCTATGGAACGCTGTATGGCCTTGGAGAGGCTTTTTCTCTTCGATGGCGAATGCTTTAGCGCTGCAAAATGGATCAGACGATATAATAATCAGTTTTTTCAAAATTGAGAAATAGCCTAAAAGGGTCTAAAATAAAAGCAGAGCACTCGAAGCCAAGCAAAAAGTTCACTATGGTTGTTGGTGAGTTATTAAAGAGGTGTGAGAAGACTAACGTGAGATCGAGAGACATGCTTTGCATCCGGTTTGAAACCAAAAAAACAAAAGAAGAACCCAAAAAATTGCAAAATAAATAATATTATATAGTTAATAGAAGAAGGCTCCAAGCAGCCCTCATTATAAGTAATAACATTTGAAATCAAGTGTAAAAAAAAGTATATAAAGTTATTATAGATTATTGTGAGTTATTATTATTAACGTTATTGCTTTACCTATATAACTGGTTACCAAGGTACGAAATTTTCTGTGATTTCCTTTGATCTCTGGGAGATCCACTATATATATGCGTACAAGTGAGTAGTTAGGCAGTATATAAAAGTTATATTAAATCAATCAATAAAGTAGAGAAGCAGTTTCGTTTTCGTTTCGTTATGGTTTAGAAAGAAATACAAATACAATAAAGTTCAATTACGTATTACAAGTAGATATATAATATAGTATATAGATTAAACACTAGCTGACTAACGCTAGATGGCGCTTTATTGGGTCAAGTGTACTATATTGCATTTTTGCTGCACTCAATTAAAGTAACTAAAAGAAAATTAATTCCAATAAACTAAAAATCAATTAAAATTAGCGGCAATTACAATGTGTGTGTGTGTTTGAATGTGTGTGTGCTTGTGTGTATGTGTGTGTTTTTATGTATTGTTTTTTACGCTTTACTTGGAAATTTGCCAAAAATTGCACAAAAATGCGTTATAGTACGTGTACTTAGCCCAATTGCGACAGTCAGCTGACTTACGCGATGGAATCTTGCGGAATACGGTTTTAGCCATAAAGTTTTGAAATCTTTGAGCATAGAACGAGGGCCGACACACCGAAACGGTCTCCTATATAAATAGATATGCATATGATATATATAATATTTATTGTTAAGTAAGTAGTTAGTACCCACCAAAACATTTGAGATCATATTCGAGTCGCTTTAGAGTCCCCTCTTGCTAATTAAAATAGTCATAAATGAGCTTATTTTTTGATCATAAATGACTCATTCGTTGGGAAAAAAAATATACCCTACCCGCGACTCTTCTTGAGGAGTCGCCTATGACCCCCTTTTCTAATCAGTTTCGACTCACTTTCGAGTCATATTTTTTTAGTTGGTCAATATAATTGTCTTTTATCATTTTTATTACTTGAATTTTTTACTTAGAAACACTCAGTGTACAATCAATGATCTGCCCTCTCTTACGTTTGGTCGAAAACTAACTCGTCGAACGTTCTCAAACGATCGTCTTCTCAAATGCACTCAAAGAGAGTAACAGCTCTTTGAGTGAGATTTACTGAGAGAGGCCCATCCTGCAACATTTTTATACCCTCTGAGGGGTATATTGGGTTTGTGAAAAGTATGTAACAGGCAGAAGGAGGCGTGGCAGACCCCATAAAGTATATATATATATTCTTGATCAGCATCACAAGCCGAGTCGATATAGCCATGTCCGTCTGTCCGTCTGTCCGTATGAACAAACAGATCTCAGAGATGGTAAGAGCTACAGTATCCGTTTTAGTCAGTATCGACCACATATTTAGTCAGTCAATACAAGAATCTTTTTTTTTTTGATGCCACGCCCCATTTGCCCACAATAAGCGAAAAACCAGACATACCTCGGAAAAAATACATGTTTTTTGCGAATATCTCGGTAACTATAATACCTAGGGACACCAATTTTGGCATGCAAGTTACTATTTACAATATATGTACATATAATGCCATCAAAATTTATTACATGCCACGCCCCCTTCGCCCACAATCGCGTTGAAACTTCGAATGCCTCTGGCTCACTTATTTCTTAACGTATAGTTTTGTAACTTGGTGTATAATTAGAGACAAATAATATTAAGCAATACTAACAAGAAAGAAATGTCAGTCGGGCATGCCGACCGTGTAATACCCTCTGAGCTTCGTTTCCAATTATATGAGTTCCAATTGGAGTAGCTGCTGCATGAACTTAACATGCACACGCTATCTCGCTCGCACAGTGCAATGCACGTGGCTATGCCTTGCTTGAATGTAACGATTTTCGTTGTTTGAGAAACTTTTTTATTTATTGTCCGATTTTATTGAAATTTTCACAATCGTTTGATATTATTTGTCTGCAAATAAATGCTAAGTTACAAAATTATACGTTCAGAAATAAGTGAGCCCGCCGCTTGCAAATTTACAACGCAAACGTCCTTTGGGTGGGCGAAGAAGGCGTGGCATCCAAAAAATTTTGATGGCATTGTCTTTATATTGCTAATAGCAACCTGCATTCCAAAATTGGTGACCCTAGGTGTTATAGTTACCGAGATATTCGCCAAAAACATGTATTTTTTTCGAGGTATGTCTGGTTTTTTGCTAATTGTGGGCGAATGGGGCGTGGCATCAAAAAAAGGAAACAAACTTGTATTGACTGACTAAATATGTGGTCGATACTGACTAAAACGGATATTGTAGCTCTTACCATCTCTGAGATCTGTTTGTTCATACGGACAGACGGACAGACGCACAGACGGACAGACGGACATGGCTATATCGACTCGGCTGTTGATGCTGATCAAGAATATATATACTTTATGGGGTCGGAAACGCCTCCTTCTGCCTGTTACATACTTCTGACAAACCCAATATACCTCTCAGAGGGTATAAAAATTGCATCAAAATCGGACTATAATTAAAAAAGTTTTTTATACAAACTTAAATTTATATCGCAATAGCAGTGCACTGCTTTCGTTTACTCTGCAGTGTTTACAAGCAGTGCGCAAGCAGTGCTTGTGTATTTAAAACTTACTCAGGGCACTGCTTGTGTGTATAAAATTTACTCAGTGCACTGCTTGTAAGCAGTTCAAAATGAATTCATATAATTGGAAACGAAGCTCAGAGGGTATAACACGGTCGGCATGCCCGACTGACATTTTCTTTCTTGTTAAACATACGCGACTCGTTTCTAAGTCTTTTAATAAAAACAATCGCGTTTCAATCCCCAGTACGATCAATGGGCGATTGCTGTGCATTTTGTTGTTATGCTTTGAACTAATCGCATTTTGATCATAAAGGCGACTTATTTTGGATGCTTTCTTGAATCGCTCATAAGATTAATCATTTTTTAATGTTCCCGGGGAGTTAAAAACGACTCGCCAAAACGACTTACAAAATGATCTCCCAAATGCTAAGTGGGTAGAGTCATATAAAGAGTGTTTGCAAGTGAGATAAGGTGTAAGGGAGTGTACTTACCCCATCGTGTATGATGCTTTTGAATGTGTGCTCCAGTTTCTTCTTCAGCCTATAAGATTGTAGAATATCAATGATGCCAATGTAGAGCAGCAGACGTTCTCCCTTCTCGCTGCGTGCTGGTATGCCACCAGGTCTAAGTTGGAAAACAGTTGAATTATAATTTGTATAAAGCATTTCGATCACTTTAGACTCACGGCACATCCTCTTCGTCGTCGATGGGTTCGCTTTCCGCCTGAATGCTCTCCATGGCCGTGGAATGTGCCACCAGACGTTGCCGATTCACCGATCTGTATGCCACACTGTGTTAGCATTTTAATAAACTTGACTCCAACATCTATCACGCTGATTACTCACTTATTTCGACTGATGCCCATTGCTGTATCCCGTTCCTTGGGCTCTGCCTCGGCGCCATCGAGCGGTTCATCCACATCGGAGTCTTCGGCTAGCGGTGCTTTCATTGGTTTACGCTGTTCACTCTGTTTCTCCTTGAGTGCTATATCCAGATTGTGCACACCCAGCAGCAACGAGTAGTCCATGATCTTGAACGACTCCAGCACCGTGCAATCCCGTTGAATGGTCTTGATGAGCGCCGAGTATGTCTCCGCCTCCAGAAATATGCCATTGGGATGCTGTTCCATAAAGTCTAGATCCTTATATGTTGGCGATTTCTTGGCACGTTCCGCCTTCGATGCCTTTCGCTTAAACGTCGAACCCTTCAGATCATACTTGAGATGCATTCGCACCGATGAGGGCAACAGATTGTTCATGACCACCAGACGAATGTTTTTCGCATTGCTCGTCTGCAGGCAGTAGAGTCCAAAGAACTTTGGCAATAACGTGCGCGGATTTTGATTGAGATTCATGTAGTAGCTAATAAAGTGATAAAAGTGAAGAAATATTTCTGCTTTCAGGTACATGAATTTCCCGCTTACCCAGGCAGTAGTTTTTGTAGAAATTCACCCTCTTTGTGTTGCACAGTTTTGATAATAAACTCATCGTCGTCCGTTAAATAAAATATTGAGCCGGAAGCACCTGGATTTGATAATTCGCGTAATGGCGAAGTACACATAGACATCTGTAGAATTTAAAATAATTATTTAATTTTTACTGTTTACTGCACTTTAAGTGCTAAACTGACCATAAAATCATCGGGCTGTATGCCAAAGAGATCTCGAAAATATCGAAATGCGATGGGTGCATAGATCTTATAACGGAATTCACTATAATGGTGGGCAGGTGTAAGGCTAGAACCCTCGGGCGGAAACGTAATGCTCTCAATTTCCCAGAAGTCCATCATAAGTAGATCACGTTTGGGCTTCGATGCCAGGCTGCCGACCTGCAAATAGATTGTTTATATATCTTTATCTCTCTCACTTTTTGATATATGCAAATTAGTTAACTAACCGTATGCTGAATACCCAGCTGTATGGATCCCATAATTTGCGATGTCTGTATCTTCTTGTAGGTAATCTCGCCGCCTTCTCCCACCCGCCGATGTCCCAGTTTTCGCTCCTTATCCGCTTTGTTAGCCGTTGTAGCGCGTAGGGGCCGATTGCCCAGCTGAAAGTAATACACCGAATGCTCAACATTAGTACTATATATAAATTTCATATATACCAACTATAATTGCGTTTAGTACTTACGTCGGGCGATGAGTTACCCACATGGTCGGTGGAGGCTACGAAAAAAAAAAAAAATTGTTTACAAGGTGTATTATTAGTTAACTATTTGGTGTGCTCATTTATTATTTAGAGTAAGTGCGGCGCACATGAATAGCCAATGACCCATGTGGGAAACACCTCCACTTGAGCTTGAACTTGGTTTGAGTACACTCACACACTCATAACACTCATACGCACACGCACATAAACTCTTAGTGAGCGCATTCCATAAATAGTTGACAGGTTGTTGGCCGTTTGAAAGTTTCTTTTGTTATCATTTTGCTTTTATAAATAACAAGTGCAAACGAGTTTAGTATAGTCTCAAGCGGTCAGTCTGTCAGTCTGTTAGTCTGTCAGTTTATCACTCTGTCAGTCAGTCAGTCAGTTAATGCCACAAATGGGGGTGGCGTTCGACCCGTGAGACACATGCGCCACGGCCACTTCCATTTGCCATTCATTGATTTTTTTTTGTGTCGTTGCTGTTTTTTTTTTAGCAATAGAAATGCCAATGTCTTGGTTTCTTGTCGCACTTAGTTTATCAGTTTGATTACCATTGGGTTCCGCCAGCTTTGCCTGCGATGTCGAGGAGCTGTCCATGTCAATGGTGTCGTCTCCGGACGCCATGCTGACGCATTTGCTGCTGCTGCTCCTCCTCCTGCTTTACTGCTAATACTCGCCCACGTTTCGAACCCAAAACTATGCGGCCATTAATACTAGGACATGCTGCTATGTTTGTATTTGCTATAAATTCTTTTCTTTTTTGATAATGAATCTTTCTTTTTTAGCAATTGAGTTGATTTCAATTACTCAATCAATGGGCCAAGGAGCAGAAACCTTGGCTCTTGTCTCTTGTATCTCGCTGCTCGTTTCTCAGTTCTCTTCTGGTCTATGGCGTCAACTTTTTGCTGTCTACATAAGTTCACAACTATGTTGATTTCTTCTCTGCTGCTGCTACTAGTGCTGCTTCTCTGCTGCTGCTGCTGCTTTCTCTGCTGCCACTACTGTCATTTTCACTGCATACTCATAGGCGCACTGGAAGGCGCACTGGAAACCAACTTGTGCGCCTGCCTACCAGGGCTGCACAACACTTAAATTGTATGCTTTAAAACAGCGTTGCATTGCGCCCATAAT
The DNA here is from genome assembly GCA_035047385.1 of Drosophila tripunctata. Taxonomy (NCBI): domain Eukaryota; kingdom Metazoa; phylum Arthropoda; class Insecta; order Diptera; family Drosophilidae; genus Drosophila; species Drosophila tripunctata. The sequence continues at coordinate 12,631,000 of JAWNPS010000288.1, forward strand.
CGATTTGAATTGCTAAACTAAGCGCTTTAATTGATACGAACAATTTATCAAAGTATTTTGGATTTAATACTTACAAATGCAGAAAATTAGACAAGATATTTAAAATATGCTTAATAAATTAAAAAATATGAGTGTTTTCCTTACTAATATATAGTAAGTATATATTCTAGCAAATTAAATACAATTACAGCAAAACATCATTTAATATATTCTTAATTAATATTAAGTATACGCCTGTTTGCATGATGAGAAGTTTCTGATATCGTGTTGTCTAGAATACAGAATATATTCCGTACACTTGAGTTTGGCTAAGATATTTTTAAAACCAAATTTTTAAAATACTTAACCAATTATATATAGTTATCTGATTTTTACCAAATTCTCTCAGTTCATCAAAAATATTAACATACACATAATGGGTGAATATGTGGCAGACAACTTAAATACTTCTGGAGTTATGCGTTTTTTGAAACTGCATTTTATGAACAGAAAACTTATTTGAACTGCCCGCAGCATAGATCTATGTACATGCCATATTTGGAGGCTAAAGAGCTTTTGTAGTAACTGAGTTGTTCCTGCAGACATATGTTATATGTTTCACAAAAAACTTTTCTTTCAAATCTTAAAAGGACACTTTACTGAAACTGTTCCAGGTGTGTGGTCTATAAATGTGCATCAAGTATGCTATGAAAAAAAATGTTATACAAGTTAAATAAGTTCAAAGCTATTTTAGATAAAATTGTAGAAAAAACAAAAAATAAAATAAAATTTCTTATAATATTAAGTTTTATATAACATACAAAGCCATAATTTACCTGCCATTCGGTCATGGCTTCGATTCGACACCTGAAAAATAGAAGGTACTATATACATTAATAAAAGTTGGATTTCAGAAATAGCGCTAAAGATATGCCAACTCTCATTAGGATACCAACCATTAATACTTGACAAAAGTTGCTGAAATGGTCGTATTAGTGCTTAATGTTGTGGAAGTAAAGTTTGAACAGAAATTTGTTTAATGCACTTTTAATGTTTTCGTTTTTTATTAGCGTTTCTGTACTCAATTATACCTATACATCATATATAACTATTTATATATATATATATATATGTATATATATATTTATGTGGTAAATATATATGAATACAATAATTTGTTTTAGTTTTCTTGTTGTTTGTTTGTTTGTTTCTGCTTTGTTTAATCTGGTTTGTGTAAGTGAGTCTTATATTTTTTTTTGGGTATTAATGTAGTGTCTCTGTCTGAGTGTGTGGTAGTGTGGCAGTGTTTGTGTGTGTGTAAGTGTGTATATGTTTTTTTCTCTTACATGTACATGCATTTACAAAATAAGCGCTTTTTTAAAAATACCGCAAAAAATTACGTTTTTAAAAATTCTATTTAAAAATGAATAAATAAAACAGAATTGTAAACATTCTATACGAAACATAAAAACAAATACGTACATAGCCTACTAAAAACACTACCAAACTAACTGCTTAAAGCTAAAGATGCGATCGACATAACTACGGCGACAGTTGTCCATTTGCGTTGTATATTTGTTGCTTTATCTGAAAGATAGAGAATGATGTTAGTACCACACTGATCTCGAGATAATGTAGGCTTAACTGCCAGCTTACCTCTACTTACCATAGAAAATAGTCTCCCTGCGTTTGGTATAGTTTGTGCCGAGCAGGAAAAACGCACAAGTTATCGGTGTGGGCGATTCGAGTTGATCTCTAGGAATTCGCGTTCGCACTGTCATGCTGTACAAACCGCTAGGATTCTGATCCAGCTGCGTGAGCACCGAGTCCAGTATGTGTGTATCAAAGCTGAAGCAAGAAACAAAACTCAGACATCAATTACAAATCAAATCAAGTATTTGAACTCCACTTACATGACAGATAGAACTGGTTGAGGGAATACATTCTGTACGGCGCACATGATGTCCACGTCGGTTTGTTCGCCACCCATGCGTGCCTCCAGCATGAAATCCGACTCAGGAACTGAACACGTTAAACGGGGTGGCAGAGAAGAAAGTGGTGGGGGGACGCAATAAATCCGTGAGAATTAATCAAGTGTCAAACTAAACAAAAAATCAGAAAAAACCAAAAAACAACACAAAAACAAAAACTTTCCAAAATAACACAAAAAAAAAAAAAAAAAAAAAAAAAACATACAAATAAAAACAAAAACAACAGGCGGCTGCTGACTGGTCGCTTGAAACCGCAGCGACTGCCACATGACACGCATGCAAATATGAGTCGCACGTGCCACAAACACACACACACACACACCCTCTTCTATTCACACACCCCCCTCCACATATGGTAACACACCCACACTCAACACCTATGCAAACAACTTCACGCCATAAACAGGTGAGGGAACAAAAAGCTTCTGACTCTATCGCCGACAGCTTAGATACTCTACACAAGCCAAGTTTAAGGCGATGCTAATAGTAAATTGCTTAATATATAAAAGTAATGTTGTATGGTAGATAAGTGAGGAGCTGCATATCTGATATCAAATAATATTTGGTTAGCATTTACTTGAGAATGAAACTATAAACCACTTGTGAATGGTAAAACTCTTAAAGATTTTTAGGACAATATATAATACTTAAATTCAGAGCTGTTAAAAAAAGCATTCGAATATAAAATGGAAATGGTTTTAATGGTTTTAAAACCATTTCCATTTTATATTCGAATGTTTTTTTTAACAGCTCTGCTTAAATTATATGTATACTTTTAATTGCGGAAAACAAAAGAGTTCGAACTCTGATATCAAATAAAATTTGTTAGCATTTCCGTGAAAAACTAATTTTTTTTAATATAGATTTTAAAAAATAATTTTAGAAACAAAATACACAAAATAAATACGAAATAAAGTTAGCTAGAAATAATACATGTGTATGCTCTTAATACGTAAAATACTATCTAAAAGATTTAATAAAAGCTACAGTATATCATATGAGCAAAAGGCTATGGAATTCAAAATCAATCAAGAAGTTGCTCAAAAGTTTATCTAATGGGCTTCAAGGATTCAATACTCTAAATACAAATCTTTAAAATATTTCAAAACTGATCGTTATAAATACAAGTCTTATAAATATTTTGTAAGGGATTGTATTTGCAATAATCGCATTTATGATATTGATATTCGATTTTCACCAAATATGTTTGGCATTAAAATATATAATCGATCAATTTGGTTGAGATAGATTGATAATTTATCATACGACGTATTTTTGAGAAATTGTTTCTATGTCTGTTGTATAAAAAGTATATGTAAAAAGTAGTCCAATTTGAATAAAGCTTTCTTGGCATGTTGGAGATAGCAGTGTATACAAGCCTGAATTTGGTAGAGATTGCAGATTTAACAAGTGGAACTATCATAAGTTTTATCATTACTGTGAGACTAGTTTGCTTAGAAACAGACGGAAATGACTATGTCAATTCGACCTTTAAAGCTGATTGATAATTTCTATAATTTAAGGAATCTTCTATGCCCTCTTAGACCTTAAAATACTTAATGACACATATAGTTTTCTATAACTGCCTGTGACAACTTAAAAATTGTATGAATCAATCTGAAATTCTTGTAATTAAATTCATAAAGATATATTTATAATTACAACCCAAGGAATATATGTAATTTAAATGGTTTTAAACTGCCTAATTTTTTTAAATAAATTCCTGAAATGCCCAATGAACCTATCATTTAAAGATCAACTAGACAACACACGTGCTCTCGCCTATACATAATACTCTTCGTAAGGGTATAACAACAATGGGTTTAGCATGTAAATTGAAGAAACCATCCACACACTCATATAGTCTCATACATACCGATTATTTGTAAGCGGGCACTTCGCTTATCCGTGGACTCAAAGGTTTGCACGGCACAAGTGTATTCCCCCGTCATGTTCCAGTCGGGATTCTTTATCGATATAACACCGGGACTGCCCTCCATGGTGAATATTTTGGTGTCTATCTTCGCCTTCATGAAGCCCTATAACGGTTAATGACAAACACCAGAAGAAGCAGAGAGGAAGCAAAAGAAAAGCAGAAGAAACAAGAAAGCGAATTTTATGTTAATTAATTTTTTTTTGCCGCTTTTGTTATTTTGCTGGCGTTTGCCTACATTTGACTTTTGTCTAAATGGGGTGACGATGGCCATAAACATATGTACATACAGACAAACATACGTTTGTAAGTATGTAACGATGACTCACCATGGCGAACCCCTTTACGGAGGGTATCCACTGATAGATGGAGTGATTATTGAACAGCCACTTGAGTACAAATCCCTTCTCCCTCGGCCCCATCTCGTACTCGCAGTCGAGCACCAGAGGATCGGGCTCATTATCACGTTCGAGTGTGTAAGTGTGTGGCACACGAAGATTCGTAATGCGCACCGTCTGGGTCACTATCAGAACGACAAGGATTCAAACAGGATTAGCATTGATCATAGAGTGTAAAGTATAGAGTGTTATGTGTTACCCGTAAGTAGAGTAAGGCCGGCCAGCAGCGTTGCGCACAAGATGCTCCAGCTCCAGCTCGCCATGTGCGCGTCCTAGTCGTCCACCTGGTCGTGGTCGTGCTTCTTCTGTTTGTTGTCGTTTTGCAGCCGTACTTGGCTTGTGCCTATCGCTGTCCTGGACGTATGTCGTAGGGTAGTGTAGTGTAGGTCGTTGAAGTACACTTAACACTGCTTACACTGCTTCAGGATGGTTCAGAATGAGGTTAAGGCTGAGGCTGAGGCTAAAGCTGAGGCTGTCCTGCGCCTCCGGTCACTGTGCATCGCTCAACAGCCTTTGAGGCGTTTAGTCACACACTTTATTAACACTTTCCACATTACCATAAAAACATAACAAACGCCAGCAGAAATGAAACTGGGAATTGGTAACTGGCAACTGGCAACTGGTAACTGGCACAACTGGCAACTGGCAACTGGCAACTGACAACAGGGAGCCCTTTTCTTTTCTCTTAAGGGTGCTGGTGGGCTGGGGTGGTTGATTTCAGTTGAAAGTTTTGACTGCTGTTTGCTGCTCTACGATGAGCTCAGCATTGCGATTATCAAAAGAAAACCGAAACGTTAAGCAGCTTCAAACACTCGAGCACATCTTTTTCGATTTTTTATTACTCGCAAAACTATTTTAAAATTAATGTATTGCAATTGCATTTGATTTCAAGCAATTGAAAGTTTTGCACATATACAACTTGATGTTGGTGAAAAATCGACTTTTTTACTGAGTGTGTGTGTGAGTGTGCGAGTGTGTGGGGAATTATGCCAAATGGAGTTTGAAGTTTTGCAGCTCCGTTTGTACCGCTGACGCTGACTCTGACTCTGGATACCAATAGTGTTGGTATCTTCTATTTAACTGTTGTCCTTTTTCCAGCCTAGCTTTTAATGTGTTTTAACACTGGAATATCACGCTGCGAACACCAGAGAGCAATGGCCAGAGCTTTCATCTCTTCAGCGAGCTTTCTTCTCTGGCGCATACACAACATGTCGTCCTTTTTTGTCCTGCACTAAAAGCGCCAAACAGCTGAGTGCCGACCACATGGCGCATGCGTCAATTTTGACGTTTACCCATTTTGACAGTTCAGCCAACTGGCATGTGTCAAACTAAAAGCTGTAACGGTGCTTTTGCCAGGGCTGCAACTAACTTGTTGCAAGTGTCAGTGTGAATCACTTTCTAATAAGCGCCAAAATCAACAGTTGCTAAGGTTTGAAAATGTTGCCTACTTTTAAGCGTTTATAGTTGAGAAGGTACGAATAATAAGAAAAAGCTGGCAGAGACTACAGTTCTTATAAATTATTTAAATTAGGTTTAGTTTTTATTTAAGTATTTGTTATATTCTTTAAAAGTTATTTAAATATTTTGATGTCTGATCTGTCTTGAAAATATGCAATACATTGAACATAGATTTCATATTTATTGACGCTAAGAAAACGCTGTTATAGAATTATTGAACATTATTTTTCTTTAGACATTCTGCTTTTATTAAAAAAAATTATTTATTTAGTATCAAGATGTTTTCAAACATTGCCATATTTTGATTAATATGACTTGAATATATCATATACATACATTTTACCATTTTTCAGTACTTACTTTTGTTTTTCAAATACGAAATGATAGTTTTTTATTGCCTCCTTTTAATACTTAATATTTAATGTAAGAGTCAAAGTGTTTGCATCCAGATTCTAATCGGTTTTTAATCTAGAAAGCTTACCGATCGGTAAATGATATCAAAAGTCTGAATTGTTTGTCAATTAAGCATCTGATAATAATAAATCGCTATATATCTAAAATAATCTATGTGTTTAAAGTGGTATAAAATTTTCAACATTTTATGATTAACTTGCTAAATTTAAGAGCCTTTATTGACGAAATAGAATAGCACTTCTTAAAAAAACACTAGCAAGACTATTCGAAAATATTTAAATTATAATTTGTAATTCTTTTTAACAACATAATGTTCTTAATATTTATATACGTTTGTTAAATGTTTGTAGTATGTTTTATTCTAAGTAATAAATTGTTGACAATGAAAATGTTTTTGTAACTTTTCAGTTTAAAATATTAAAAATAAAATAAGTACATTTTATCTCAAACAATAATTTAAAATACTTTTCAAAGTAAAACATTCAAATAATATTTATTTTTTTATTTATTATATTATTGTATATATTTATTTTATTTTTTAATTTGATATAATTAATTGTTGACAATTAAAATGTTTAAAACTTTTCACTTTCAAATATAAAACAAAAAAAATATAATTCTACTTTCAAAACATATTTTAAATATATGTCTTAACAAAGGAGCAAGAGTTTTTGAATCAATTTATAAATAATCCAGATGTACCTCAGAGTTATAGACTAAATTTCAATACTAAGACCGTCTTATGTGCTACATAAAATGTCAACTATTTCAAACTTATTAAATGCAACTCCTTTTCCTTAATGTTCCCCAAATATGTTAAAATGCAATACTAGTTTGTTTTCTAATTATAGTGTTTATTAAATTTTCAATAACATCAGCGAATGTCTTAAGAACTAAACTATATTTAATAGTGTGTTTTGTTGCTTTGTGTGCCATACATTAATAACTACAGACACACAGAGACAGACGTTGCGTATACGTACACATATATATATATATATATATAAGTATGGCTATATATAACTATATAGAATTTGCATTAAAAGTACGCTATAAATATGTAATTGTTTCCATTTGTCGTTTATATATGCATGTATGTAGGTTTATGTTAAATATGATATAACACTCAGGTTTATATAGTGCGTGTGTGTGCATATTGTAAGCATACAAGTATATATATATATATATACTGAATCTATATCTTTATTATACAAAACATTTCAAGTGGAGAGCGCATTTGATTTGGTCGCATTTAAAACTTTCGAGTATCTTGTCGAATATGCATCCCTGGGATAATCACTACATGCTGTGGAAGGAGTGGGATGCACTTCGTTTATACCACAAACTACAGTTAAAATGTGTGTGTGTGTATGTGTGTGTGTGTGCTTAGATCACTGGAATATACACAAGCAGATGACTATAACTATGACTAAATAAGTACACGAGCTTAATTCTAATTCTAGTATTAGTCACTAGTCGCCCCATCGCTGTGCCCGTGTCCGATAAGCGTCTCGATACGAAAGTCCTTGGCGTTCGTCTGTCTGGCGCATCGCAGCACCGCAGGATCACTCTCACTCATGTGCAGCAGGTTCGTCCTGGTCAGTGGTCGGTGGGAGTGCGCCTGTACTGGTGTCTTGGGGCTGGACGTAATGGCTAGCGAACCGTTGGACGCCTCGGCATGATGATCAAAGAGCAACACGTAGGGGGAAGTGCGCTCCGGTTCCGGTTCGGGATCTGGGTCACGATTGCTGGCTTCTGGGGCGGCATCTAAGCGAGTGGGATTCGTGCAGACCGAGTCCACGGAGTCCGATATGTGTGAGTCCTGTTCGTGCTCATTGGCACTTTCCACATCGATTTTATCGCACGATGCATCATCCGCATCCACATCGTCGTTGTACACATTGAGATCCGTATAGTTGCCCCGCTCCGGATAGTCGGGTGTACCCAATCCGGTGGCAGCAGCAGACATATCAAATCCATACGGATTTTTGTACTTACTCGCTCTGCTCACATCGCTGACAGCACTGCCAGCGCTACCATGAGGCAGTGCATCCACCGCCTCGGTCCGGCGATTAATGAACGACAGACGATCGAACTTATCATTGTTGTTCTGATAGAATGAAGCCTCCGCATTGGCAAAGAAGTTGAATTTCTTATCAACACGCAGCGCCGTGTCAAACACATCACTAGGCGTGTGCATCACATCAAAGTCCCGGTTCCCATTGAAGTTGGGCACATTGAAGTGCACCGGCACCAGCGGCACCGGTTTCCGTATCCAGAATGGCGACAGTGTTCCAAATACGGCGGGAAACGAGAAACGCTGCATGGCCGGCGCTCGTTTATAGCGTTTCCGGCGGCGCAGGAAGCTGCCATTGTCGAACATGTCCTCCGCCAGCGGATCCAGAGTCCAGAAATTACCTTTACCCGGATTACCCGGCTCGCGCGGAACTTTAATAAAACAGTCATTCAGACTGAGATTGTGGCGTATGGAGTTCTGCCAAGCGGGAAACTTGTCCTTGTAGTACGGGAAACTGCAAAGCAACCGGAAAATTGTTTAACATTATTAAAAGAGCTGGAATTTTACAGTTATGAGTTATTTTACTACCTGTATAACTCAACTATAACCGAGCTGAGAAATTTTAGTAAAGAAAATATCAAAACTCATATATTGCTTGCTATAAATTTAAAGTTTCTGTTAGCTAACTAGTTTAATTTTTCGTATGTTTTTTAATAATATTGATTTTCCAATCTCAAAAACTATTATGCAAAGAATTACTAAATTTATTGTGAACGGAAAATTTTTAAGCAATCGGGAAATTGTTCAGCATTATTAAAAGATCCTGGATCTTATACTCATGAGTTCAACTCTCATTATTGTAAAAAAAAAGTTCCATAATTCTGAATAATATTAAATTATAAGTTTCTTATAGCTTTTAATAATCTTGGGTTTGAATCTCTACATATGTATATATACTATTGGACAAAAAATTAATAAGTTTACTGTAAACGCAGATCAAGTTTGAATCAGAATTTGTATAACAGTCGGTTCAATTCAGAAAACTTTAAAACTTGTTAAGAGCCTTTTGACTATCCCTGAACTCCTGTATTTATCTTAAGGAATTATTTAGAATTTCTACATTGTATTTGATAAAATGTAATATTTCTATTTGATGACTAATTTGATTTAACTATATCTTTAAATAACTATGATTTTTAACTGGAGAGACTATTTATTGAGAACGTTAATCAAGTTGATTTTAAAATCTTACCACAGAAATTCTTTGCTATGTAACTTTGTACTAATGTATTTGGAATCTCAAGAATCATGAGACCTAATTTTATCAATCTCAGTAACATCAATCCTATTGGAAAGTAAGGAACTTTTTATACTCTTGGTAAAGGGTATAGAAATTTAGACAACAAAATCAATTTTAGTCCAAGAGTTCAAAAAGAATAAATTAATATACAAAATTTGAGTTATAATCTGTATCACGATCGCTAAATAAGTACAAAAGTTTGAAGAATTCGGGTGTTAAATAAAAATTTAAACATTTTTATGTCTTTATTCTATATATTAATAAAGAGTAAATTATTAAAAATCAAAATAAGTATTGTAATACTATATTAATTCTAGATTAGAAAAAAACCCGTAGAATTTCATATATTTTTAAAAGATATAAAAAAAAAACATATAAATAAAAGAAATCAAAATTAGTATAAAATGTGACTCTGCAAAATAATAAGGTATCAAGGTGGCTGAAGTGAAATTTTTACTAATCAAATAAATACCAAAAAAATAAATTTAATTTAAATAGAACATTAGGTTTCAATTTGCAATGTAGGTAAATTCAACCCAACGATTTCCTATTCTTTAACCATATATAGTTTCGATTTGAACTCTTTTCACTTACCGGGACATAATAAAATCACATATTCCACTGAGTGTTAGTTTCTTGTGCGGCGACTGGAGAATGGCCATGGTGATGAGAGCTATATAGGAATACGGTGGCTTGACAAGTGGACCGCCGGCCGAACCGTTTCCGTTGGTGGCGCTGCTGCTGTTATCGCCACTGTTGCCACCGTCGGCCGTCGGCTCAAAGTCACTGTCGTTGCAGATCATGGACATTTCATCGGCAACGGCGGCGACGGCAGCGGCAGCAGCAGCAGCCGCTCGCGAGGATGTGACGCCACCGCGTTGACTCTTGTGCAGCGGCGGAGACTGAGAGTCGCTGTCGTGAAGAGCGTGAATGGGATCCGTGGTAGTGTGCATCGTTTGTATTATAATGCTGAGAGATCCTGAACTGTTTTTTAAGTATATGTATATATATATTATATGTAGCTTATAATGCTTAAGGACGTAACACTTGTTTGTTTTATTGCTCAGGAACTGATACACTTTATTTATATTTTTGAAAACACCAATGTTAGCATTGCATTATTTATGATTCCTTTTTTATGTTAATTCACTTATCGTTTCTTTTTGATATCGGTTTCCGTTTCCGTATCCGCTTTCATTTAACTTTATGCCGCGATGCGAGTTTTGAGTCTGAATTTGTGTCTGTCGCAAAACATCCGTCGGTTTGTCTGTTTTAGGCGGAATCCTTTTGCCAAATGTTAACTGAATCGCAACGAAAACGAAAATCTTCTCGCCCGAAATGTTTTTCTACATAACTCAAACATTTATTTATCGAAACCGCTGCCGCTGTCGCTTCCATGAGCTTTTGTCGCCGCTGCTATGTTTTCGTATCTCGAATAACTGTGATTCTACTGCCGACGTCCTCTGCCTGGCGTCTGCGACAGCAGCAGCGCCGTAGCTACACAGCGTCAGCGTCAACGTCAACGTCGGCGCACGTCAGGCAGCATCCCTGTGTTGCTGGGTGCTGAGTGCAAGCAAGATAGCGATATGCTGCTTTGCTGTTGGCAGCAGGGGATGACTGAGATTGTAAACCAATCTACGACCAAGTGCCTCCCCCCAATCAAAAGACAGGCAGAGGGGCACACACACACACACACACATGCAGGCTACGTAATAACATAAAATGGTGGAGTGCTGCTTGCTGTAAATGTGATATTTGTGTTTCTCCTCACTCACTCTCACTCTCTCTCTATCTCCTCTGCTCTGCTCTAGCAGCGTGCTTGTGTAATGCGAACGTGGACTCAAATTGGCAGGCAACGTTGACGCTGACTGCGACTCGGCGACGTTGCAGAAGCCAAAACTCACGCTGCTCCCCCCCCCCCATCTCTCCTCGCCTCTTTAGCTGCAGGGCTGACGGGCAACATTTTCACAAATTTAGATACCTTTTGCTGGCTGCGTTGACGTCGTGGCTCTTAATAATGTTTCATTATGTCAGCCACACACACATACAGAGAGAGAGAGAGAGAGAGAGAGAGGGAGAGAGGGAGAGTGAGAGAGAGAGCGAGTGGCTTTAGTTGTCTCTGTATATGTGCAAATGTTAGCATTTTTATGTGCGAATGTTTTTCTAACCGTATGTCTCTTTCTCGTTCTCGTTTTCGTATTGAGCACAGCCTCCTGCTCCGCTGCTGCTCCCTCTGCCCACTGCCCACTCTACACTCGACGCCATTGCGCCATTTTCACAACATCCTTAACACAATTGGGTGGGCATTTTGTATGCATGCATGTGTGTGTGTGTGTGCATTATTTCTCTTTTTCATTTTCGCTGTTTTTGTTCTTTAGTTGTTCGACATTATTGTTGCTGCTGTTGTTCGCGTCTTCCCTTTTCAAATTAAACATTCAGTAGTCAGTTTTATTTGTTGTACTTTGTTCAAATTAGTTTTCAGTTTTGCGGAAGTTGCTGTTGCACACACAAACACACACATACATGCACTCGCTGCTAAACAATAATGGCCGCCTGCTCCTGCTCCTGCTCCTGCTCCAGCTCCAGCTCCAAGTTTTTGTCAGGCAGGACAATATTGATATCGTTCCATTTTCCTTGCTTGATTTTCATTATTCTATTTTCTTCTGCCTTTTTCTCATTTCCATTTCCATGCCACTACTCCCTTACCGCTTCCCTGCCTCCTTCATGCCCCTTTCATGCCCCCAAACACAATTCAAGTCTTTCCAATTGCTATTCCTATTTGCCACCCAAAAAACTCACTTGGCCACACTAACAAATCCCTGATTTTTAGCCAACTGTATGGGCGTGGCAACGCCTTTGCACAAATCTAGATATATATATGTACTAGTGTGTTCGTCTGTGTTTTCAAGTCTTTATTGGGTTTGGGATTCTGGTTTGCCGTTGTGCAATTTAGTTGCGGTAAATTTATTGCGGATTTCCTTTGTCTTTTTACGAGCTCAGTTTGGACATCACAGCTAAGCAGTTGAAATAGCAGCACCAGACTTTCAGTATCAATACTAAAAACCCCTTAGAAAACAGAAAATAGAAATGTAATAAACTACAGATTTTCAATCGTTATTGATCTACACTTATTTATTCTACTTTATTGGCAAACATTGCCGTTACGAGTCTGCTAATAAATACTGACAAAGAAAGTTTTCATCCTATACTATGTCCAATAGCAAATTTGATATCTTTAGAGCCTTTTTTTTTATAAATTTTAAGTCATAAAATATAATATTTACATAAAATATCATCTTAAAATGTACTATATTTTATTATTTACAATTGAATAATTAAACTCGAAAATGATTCTTTATGTTTTCCATAAATTTACAATTTATAATAGCTAATTTAAATACATTTTTTCCACACAATTGGCATCCTAGAAAATTTTTTATAAAAATTTGGTACTTTTGTACCAAATGTATAAATTATAGATATATGATAAAGTAATCCGATTTATACGAATTGCCGTAGGAGTGTTGTTATTAGCTTTGATGACTATAGATCATCCTCTTATTAAATTTTATGAGTATTATCAGACATTTTGAACTTGCCACAAAAATCATAGTCCAAGGAATTCAATTCGAAACTATGCTTCAAATTAAAATTTAATTAGAGACATTTTTGATAAGGGCATTGCTTACTATGTGATTTATTTAAGTTAGTTCGAGTAATTAATCATTTAAAAAAAGGTTCAATTGATACAAGTAAAAAGTATTTAAAAATAAAATAAATCAATTATCGTACCAACTAGCTCGAAAAGGAGATTTCGAGAATACTGCTTTCCATATTTGGCCAATAACAATACATGCATTTATCAAAATTATCAAAACAATAATCTATTAATAAATGCTACAATTTTAAAATTAGAATGAAAGTCGAATAAATGTTTTATCGATTTTCCCTTAGAACACGGATCTTGCAATTTACTCATGAAATAATATATTATAAGAAGCATGTGTTGATTTTTTCCTTAAACAATAATGAAGAGTATAGTCGAATTTGCTCGATTTTCCATCTATGAGATCAGTTCGTTCACACGGACTAGCAGACGGAAGGCCATGGCTATAATTACTCAGCTTCAGATGATTATAATGACTGTCACGCCTCTTTCTGCCCGATACATTCTTTTAACAAGCTTAATATACCCCTGACTATATTATAAAAATAAGAAATGAATTTTCAAGTTAATTTTAGTACTTAATATTACTTATATATATTTCTTAATTATAATTTTAAATTCCTAAACTTTATTTTCATTTAGTAAGCTATTTAGTAAAATTGTTAATTTGTCATCATTTAGCAGAGTACACTTACTGCGCTAAGTATAATTACAGTTGCCATAACTACGCTTGCTTACAGTTTACAGTTTTTGAGTTTTTTGACGGCACTTCCAGCTTATGGATAAGTATAACGACCCATATCCCAATTGAAACCCCGGTCGCAGCCCCTGTCAGTCTACGGTTAATCATCGCTTAAGCACAGCATGGAACTGGGATTGGGTTTGGTATTGAGATTGGGACTAGAACTGGGACTCAGTGTGTTTGTGTGTGTGGTGTGGGTAGCTCAAGTTGAGCGTAAGGATGCGATGCATTTAAGCTTTTGAAGGGGAACAATTAACTTATGCGCAAACAATAACGCCAAAGAATGCACGCTGACAGAAACCAGCTATCAGCTAGCAGGGCCACCACAGGGGAGGAAACAGGGGCAGTACGAGGCTGGGCTGGAGTAGCGGCATGATCCAGCAATAATCCTTCTTTTGTCAGCAAATTTATTGCACACAAACAAACAGGCCGCCCAAAGGATATTATTATACTTGTACCAAAAGCAAAAGCCGAAGCAGAAGACAGAGGCAAGGACTTTGACAATACACATTTTTATTGCGAAATCTGCAAAAGGCAAATAAAAGATTTGACACTCGAATTGCTTTGACTGCTGCAGACAACAAATTGTTGTTGCCAAGCAAAGGCACAGACAGGACATAGACACCAAGATACTGAGACAATTTCAATAGCTTTGAGCTCCACTAATTTGTGACCAATTTCCTCTCTCCTATTTGCTCTTCCTTGAGTACCCAGTGCCGAAGGTAGTAGCAGTTTGTTAAAAGTGTACTACGGCATGTAAAATATTATAATTTTAGAGCTGTTAATTGTTAAGGGTACCAAATTTATTTGAATAGACTGCATATATAATATGTTTCAAAAATTTCATAACGTTACTCAAATCTGTGATGATAAATAAGCATTTGCAACCCAATTTAAGCAGGCATTTTTAAGCGTATACCCTTTAAATTAAGTAGGTGCCTTAATAAAACTTGCCTAACTGAATTCTGAAAGTTTCATAAAAATCGCCCTATAAACTAAAAAGATTGATAAGTGTAAGAGCGAGACAACGCGCAGAAAAAGTACATAAATATATAACAGTAGAAGTGTAATTGAAAGCACAGGGTATATGCCTGTCGTGTGGTTTTTACCTGTTATTACATTTCTTGTTTTTATTTTTACTTGTCTATTGATAGCACCTACTGCCTACTGACTACAGGCAAAAATCGCAAAGGCAAACACACTACACTGCACTACACTGCACAGCACAGCACTACAAGGTATTGTTTAATGGCAGCAGCTCTACTTATGTCATTATTAAATCTTTGAAGTATCTGCTGAATGAAAAACAGCAACACACACTTGAATACTTGAGTGACGCTCAATTTGATGGACGAGTAGTCGAAGTAGTACCTTTGTATCAGGGAATCAACCCTCTGAAAATGGGAAAAATCACAGCAGGCATAAAATTGCACAACTGCAGCGAGGAGAGCGACCTCAAACCTCAGACCTCAAAACTCAAGCGAGTAGAGTAGAGCTCAGCTCAGCTCGGCTCAATTTCTGGACTACAAATCGCTTCAACCTGCCTGCAGAGGCACAAGCAGGCAAAAACAAGTGGCAAAGCATAACAATGGAGTACAAGTTGGAATATTTTACGCTCGATTTATCCGCTTACAATGGGGTAGCTAGCTGAGGGGAGTGAGCTGTGATAGGCAGCAGCAGCAGCAAGTGGCAGACTTGTTTTGAGACTCATTTCATTCATTTGTTCATTTGATGACGATGATGATGATGATGATTCTAAGCCTCTTGTTTGGCGGCAATAAAAATCGAGCCGAGCCCGTAATACACCGCACCGCACCGAAGCCACCCCAATAGGACAATAATAACTGCACAGGATGTCAATTTCTCAATTCATAAATAAAACCCAAAGTCCTTTGAATGTGTCAGCACAAGTGTGGAAATTACAACCATTCCCATGGATGGGCAATCGTCAATTCTTGGGAGTGGGCGCATGGTGCCTTTGATTGCACTCTGTTATGGTTGTTTATTTGTTGTTGTATATGTATATAGAACCGCTGCCGCCTAAACCGCACGTTCCGCCAAATAAGCCAAAAGGATTTTCAGCCTCCCTCTGCCCTCAGACCTTTGCCTGCTGGTGAAGGGCTTGAGTTGTGGATTGTGAATTGCTTTGCATGCTCGCAGGCACACTTAGATCGCATTAAGTTGATTTATTATGCAGTGAAGAATTCAATTAAGTAGGATGATTGTCACTTGTCCGTATGCCACGATAACAACAACAGCCTACCACATACACTTTTGCACTTCTTCATCTTATCACTTTTTATGTCTCTCTGGCATTTGTTGGCTGCGGCGTTGCCTTTGCCTTTTAATTTGTGGGGCGTGATTATTTGGACAGTTGTTAATGGTTGGCATTGATCCTCTCAGCTGACTTTCGCTTCTCACTGCCGAGCAGCATATAATCATTTATTTGTTTTGACTGATGCGCGGGATTATTAGCAAGAGTCAAATAGCAAATAGCATTTAACTTATTTGTTCTGGTTGAAAGCAAAAGTTGGCTTTTGGGCGGAATAAAAGCTCAAGAAGCATAATACTGAAAAGTGCTGTATGTTGGCCAACCCATATATAAAATTCAAAAATCATATTTTGGAACTCATGTTTATGGTCTTAATATAATGGATTGGAAATATAAATGCCTATCATTACAAGCATACGAAATTTTATTAAAAATATTTATGGTATTTAACAATCTCTACTGCGCTGAACAAAATTATCTTAACTTATTAAAGTTAATCTTTACTTTAGGAAAAATCCTTAAAAACTATTTTTTTTAATTTTATTATTTTGAAAAAACCCGTTTTTAAGATTATCCGTCGGTAGTGTCAGTAGATCGACTAATTCAGACATAATTTCCCATATAATTGTCAGAATTACAAATATTTAAAGCTCTAATATTAAACACTTATGATTTTTAAGATTACTACACATTTTAAAAAGTGTATTATTAATTGATAGTAACAATTTTGTTACAATTAATATTAAATGTTGTCAACTGTAGTACATATAAACTACATAGAGGCATAAATTTGTTAATTCTGCATAAAAAAATGTTCAGGTAAATAAATATTTTTCTAGTAAATTGTACGTTTTTAAATATTCTAAGGAATATGACGACAATATTTAAAAATTCATATCAACATTGATATATTAAAGCGCTTTGAGTAGACATACATAATTTTTGGTCAAAAACGAAAATTCAACAGCCAAAATATCAATTCAGTGACAATACATTGAATAAATTTTAAAATTTAATTATTTTCATTAGTAATCAAATTGTTTATAATATGGCTAATTTAGATAGATAGTTTTTGACACGGAATTTTCTATTTTGAAGTTGACGATAATTGAGAATCAAGAATATAAGTTTGTAAATGTCATTTACATATGTATATTTTTATGAAATAAAGTAGCTTTAACAAGGGATTTAAGTATACTTACATATGCTATAAAAATACTAACATGAATATATAGATCTATACTGAATGAAATCAGCAATTCTTTAAGGTAAATTAAGAAATTCAGCAAATGTTTATTTATTAACAGTGCTTCAACTGATTTCCATAAAATATGATAGATTGAAAATACTAGCTTTTAACAACTACGTTTAAAATGAGCTTTGAGTGATGTTCTGTGTTAAAGGTGCACGAATATAAAAATTCAATTGTACATCTAAGCAAAGATAGCTTATTGTTCAATTTCAATTTTTATTTCCGAATGGTAAACGAAGATTTCTTCCCCCTCTAAAAACGATAGCGAAATTTCAACCACTTGAAAAGTGTTAAAACTTAAATGAAAACATAATAAAAATAGAAGAGCGGAAGGATGCGACGTTATAGAGACACCTAATAACTTCTGGTCTGGCACGTGTCGGACGTACGCCGTTTAACGGGTGTTAGGTAATTCACACTTCCTGCCAAGACAACGAAACCGGACGTCAGGCGTCAGTCAAAAGGATATGTAATGCCCCGCTGGAATTTCATTAAATAATCGTTAGTGTAAATCAATTTGTTAGATCAAAGTACGCTCGCTGCATGGCTGATATGGCGACAAATGAAAAGAAAATATGTACAGGCGTACGTACAAGCGATGAAGATTTTCCCAATTTTCTAGCAAATATTTGCCAGCATCGATGGCAAAATTACAAAACATTAACACGTGCCTGCGAACCGCGAGCCTTGAAGTGTGAACACGTGCCATCGGAGGACTATCAGTGTACCAAAATCAACAATATTGAATGCAATATAAATAGTGTTATATATATACTAAACTATACATACATACATATGTAGAATATAATGGATATGGCTAAACTTGGCGCCCAAGTGGGACTGATTGAATCAAACCCAAAATAGAAAAATAGAAAAATGTGTTGGGTAGCATATGAAATGACAGTCCGAAATCTATCAAGTGCTTGATTGTCGTAATCGCATTAGGTCTTTAGCCTTATCCACTAAATAAAATGTTTTTCGTCAAGGATAACTCAACCCAAGCAATACAATTCAATTGTCCTATTCTGCCCAACGGCTGCTGCTGTGAAAAGTACAAGCGTTTGAAATTTAATTTAACGCATTTACATGCGGCTTAAGACTTCAGCTTCTGCTTCAGCTTCAGCTTCGGCTTCAGCTTTGGAATCGGCTTCAGGGCATGGTAAACAAATCAAATATATTTAGGAGTAGAAACTCAAACAAAGGGATGCGACGAACAACCAAATGAAATTTGCTTTTCGGCAGCCAAACGCACTTGATAAAAACCGAATGCGAGTGATGAGAAGGATGAGTATGATGATGATGATGCCCAGCTTCAGTTCAGTTCAGTTTCAGTTCCAGGTTCATCATCTGCATCTGCGACCCTGCGCACATGCTGTCTGTAGGATGTAGGATGCAGGACGTAGGGTGGGTGGTTGGTTGGCTTGGTTCGGTTTGTTTTGATGCTGCTTCCTGTCCTTGGTGGTTGTTGGCAGCGAGTTAAAAACTCAATATTTGAATAACTTACTACCGTGCGAGTGAACTTTTGAGGCGTACTCGAGTTAAGGGCAGCAGCAAGTTACGGGTTTGCTTCACTTCGTATACGGTGCTGCTTAAGCTTCTATCTTCTTCTTCCTTCTTCCTGTGTGTGTGCAAAAGGACAATTATTTGTTTACGCGTTGTCATTTAAATTGAGTTCTAATGTTGACAGCGCAACATACAACAAATCCCAGTCCATTGCAAAAGTTGACCAAAAAAATACTCAATGTTTGTATGCAGTTGTGATTACAAACAGTTGCAGATACAGATACAAATGCGAGATACAAGTGCGCACTTCAATTGTTGGAAAGGGGTGGACAGGGTGCAGAACCAATGACATTTATGTGGGCACCATTATTTGCTCTATCACGTTCACATTTGAAAGTTATGAGCCCATTAGAGACGTAGTAAACACAAATATCCATAATCCATACCAAGGGGCATGACAGTTCTCCCAGTTCCGTACGGACTTTTATCCGCATTCAAGTCGTACACATGTACGCGTAATTGTTTGTTGATGTCCTCAACTGTCGTGAGAATATTCAGTTGGTTCTTTTACGTTTCCCATTTCCATTCTCATTTTCTTTTGTTTTGTTGTGTGTTTTACTTGGCTTTTCATGTGTGTGTGTATGTGTGCTTAAACTGCCTGTTGCCGCTTTTAGTTTCAGTTCAAATACGATTAAGTTTTATCAATCAGTTGAAGTTCCAAGTGGTACGGAAGTATATGAATTTTATATTCTAAAACATTTCATAAAAACAAAATGAAACGCATGTATGATAAATAAAGTTGAGAAAAAAAGTTTATTTTTTAAATGAATTGTAACTAAAAATTTAAGCAAATGATTAAATTTTCTAAATACTAATTAATTAAATAAGTTATAATGGATAAATAAAGCTTTAAAAAACAGGGTTTTTTAATGAACTGTTACTAAAAAGTTAAGCAAATGATTAAATTTTCTAAATACCCACGAAATCAAGGCCTAGAAAGTGGTTTAAAAAATTTCAACTAATTTTAATTATATGTGAAATTCACGTAAGATTGTTTAAAATGAAATACAGGCAGTATAAAGCAATTCCAAACGCATTAATTATATATGTTACTCAGTATCAGTATTAACAGCAGAAACGGTTATAGCAATGTCCGTCTGCCTGTCCATATAAACAAATAATTATCAGAGATGTTTAAAGCTAGCAGGCTACAAATACCTGCAGAAAGTTCAACTCTGTTATAGTTATGATATATCACGCCTCCTACCTCTAAGTAATCCTCCCCAAGTTATCCTTAACGCATACTCCTTAAATTTAACATAAGTCTAGATATCAGAAATATTAAATAATTCTCAAAATTTCATAAAATTCGTTTGAATAACTTTAAAGCAATTAACAAAATAAAAACCATATAACGATATTTACTTAATGCTCCTTCGACACTAAGTATAAAACGGATGACACAAAATTTATAGAGGAACGACATAGAAAGGAAGGAGTAGATTTAATGCACTTATGTATCTTTCTAGTATTATAGTTTTAGTTTAATTTTATAAACATAAACTTAATTCACCTAGTTTTTTATTTAATATTTAATTTCATTATCGAATTTACATTTGAAAGCCTACTTTAAGTTTTTATAACATTAGTTTTTGGAAAAACAAACAAATCTTTCTGGTATTATACTTTTAGCTTAATTTTATAAGCATAAACTTAATTTACCTAATTTCTCATCTAATTTTTATTTTTTTTTTTTTTTAGTTATTATAACATTAGTTTTTGGGAAAATAAACTTAGCATATAGAACTTTAATGTGCTAAAACAAATACTAAACTTATATGAATCTTGTTGAATGTTCCGATCAAAAATTAAGATGAATACTTAAGCCTAATATAACGGTCTTGTTGCCAGCTGAAGTGTTTTTGCGCAAAAACAGTAATTTTTATTCATTTCCAGGACGCACTCAGAAGTGGCTGCTAAACGATTATTAGCAATTTGATATAACTGCATGTAAGTACAACACGAGAACAAGTCAACAACACATACATACTAACGTACACCCTTGCTAGCATACATACTAGTAAAACATACACGTGTAGCTACTTACATAAGAGCATAGCGCGATGCTGTTGTCTATGTATATATGTGTGTGACAGCAAACAATACAAAAATCACTTCAGTTAACTAAATCGTCGCAACAACCATGCGCCGACTGCGACGCAGCGCACACGGACAAAGCCACCTAGGATGCTATAAAAACTACCAAACAGCACAGAGAACAAGAAAGAATGCTTGCTCTCTCTCACTTGCACACACACTCGCACTGACAGCGGCCATTGCAAAAGGCGTGCCAGCAACTACTGGCCAATCAGCGCACAGCTCTGCCATATGACAGCAGCAGCAGCAGCAGCGTCAGCATGCAGCAACGACGCTGACAGCGCAGCAGGCAATATGGAATGTCTGGAGAGAGAGAGAGAGAGCAGAGGCCGCCATTTGCCGCTACGGATGCGTGCAGCGCTGAAAGTTAAGCTCATTGCCATATTTTTGCTTTTCGCTTTTCGCTTTTGGTTTTGCTGCTGCTGCTGCTGCTGCTGCTGCTGCTGTTCTCTTTTGAATTTACTTTACTAACAAAACATGACTGTTGGGAGGCAAAAAGGAAATTGTTTTATCAAATGGGTTTCCTTACGCTTTTTTATTATGAAATTAATTTTCAACATCGTTTTCCATCCCTTTCAAACCTACTATGCTATCAGTCGTTAGTAATTCCCGTACTTTGCAAAACGTCTCTACTGTTTACTCTACATTTCTGTACGGCGTATTCCCGACTTTTGTAGAATATTCATATATTTCTGGTGCTCTGCAGTATTTAATGGAAATGTTTGCGTAGCTTTGTTGCCCAGTTTACACACTTTTCCCCCCGCTTGCTCTCTAGATCTCCTTTTATTCGCATTAAAATGCAAATCTTGATTATGCATTTAAGTTTCGCAGACAAATTAAATTCATTTGCATAGTGTCTGAGTGGAAAACTCGTAATTATTGCAGCCACAACATGCTGCATGGCTACAATGGTGTGGCACATATGCTTTTTACGTTTCTACATAAGTATTTGGTTCTTTAGTGTTCTTGTGTTTATTACATGAAAGCAGACGACAAACGGCTAAAATCGATGGGCATTTGGCCAAAGCACTTGATGGGCTTCCTCCATTTGCGGAGTGTTGAGTTTTCTATTCTGTAAATCGCACAGACAAATTAATAATGTAATATGGCCAATATGTGTATAAGAACACTATAGTGGTAGTACTACTAAACTCTCAGTTTTTAGCTGAAATGTGGTCAGAATGTTATGACTGCTATACCTCAATGTGCATTGTATTACGTCATAACTGTCAAGTTATGGCCACGAACGGCGAAAGTTACTCAATGCAATTGAAGCCAGTGTGAAATGCAGTCGTAAATCGATAACACTGTCCAACAAACAATACATTTGCTAGCTAAACCTATGTTCTTCAACATTTTATCTATCATTTTTCTATGTCCGTTTATTTACCCAACAGTTGTGTGTGTGACAAAACTGTGTTGTGCAGTGTAATCGATACGAAAATCAGACTCAAAATAGAATGACCACTAAGTCAGTTAGCAAGAATGCCAGACGGCTAATTGTAAAATCAGTTTAGGCGCGATTTTCAATGGGCTCACTGCAAAAAGCTCACAGCTAAAAACCAAAAAAAAAACACAAAAAAAACAAATAAATATATATAAATATTTTAATTTAATGCTTAAAGTTTGAGTAAAGTGTGAAATCGAATAAATAATTAATTATGGTTCAATTCCAAGGGAATTCCGGTGCCGGCGGCGGCAGTGGCGGTGGCGGTCAGTTAACCACAATATTACAAATCAGTCTAAATAAAACAAGGATTATATAACCGCTAACAACTTGTAATCTGACATTGAACATAATTCCACGCACTAAGCTGTGCATGTTTAACTAATTTAATAAGACCAATAAAATGCCTACACAATTGGAGTGAACATCCACTTAAATAACATTTATTTTAAAAGATTTATAAGTATTTTCAAACTACAAAAATTAATGTGGCAAAAGTCGAGTGGAACTGCATAAATAATACTTTCATAACCACAATGACTGCAGATTTAAAGTGGAATAAAAAGATTTCATAATCAAAAAATTTAATAAAATTCAACCCAAAGGATATTAATTTAATTATGATATAAATTTTAATGTACCTTTCAAAATAACGTTAAAAATTAACTTGGATTATTTTATTTTTATTTATTTTTTTTTTTTAAGTGCTAATAATTACATAAATTAAAGCTCGCAATGCGAGAGTTGAAAAAATGTTTTTGCAGATAAAACAGTTCTATTAAACATTAAACTTCGACCGATAGCTTGAACGACAGCTATATCATTTAGTTAGGCGATTTTAATCAAAAATATATAATGTTAAAATATTAAATACTAGGCACAAGAATTTGAATTTTATTATAGGCTGATCAATTTTGGTACAAACCGACTTACATGTCAAATATGATTATCGCTGCAACGACTTAACTGTTGAAACTGATTTAGCATAAATATATTTGATGGGATAGAAGATTGAATTATTATTATTATTATATTATTTAATAATGATCACTTGTCCAAAATCAACTTTAGCAATAATTAATCTGAAGCCATAAATTTAATTCTTGTTAAAAAAAAAATATTTATTGACTACGATAACAGGACAAATGAAACATTTTCAAAAAGAACAGAAAATAGGAAAATAAAATTTTGTTTTAAATATTCAGACATGCTCCTAATATGTAGATCCACAATATTATTATTTGTAACTAAATACTAAATTTCTATATTGTGTGCACTGACTAAATCTATTTTCAAATATATAAATTGGGTTAAAAGTTTATTTTTCATCACTTTAACATACTTGGCTCGGAACTCTGTCTTCTGCAGCATTTAAAGATGATAGAGTCGATAAATTTAGTGCAAAAGAAAAATAGCTTTGATAACTTATAGAATGTATAATATATAATTCATTCGTGAATTTTGTAACATTAGAGTTAAGAAATGTGTTATCCACTTTTCTCAAAAAAAAAGACTGCGGAAAGATAATCTTTCCAATTTTGTTTTTTTGTTTTTTTTTTATCTTGTTCTTTTTATAAGAACAACATTGTTTGGCAGTGTTTCTTCTCCCTTTAAGAAAAAAAGAAATGTCCATTTGTTATTCATAAAATATCAGAGTTCTAAAATTTATCTAAGCCTGCAAGTAATGTTATAAATATAAATAAAACTAAATAATGTTGGTTAACAATATATAAATCTTTAAAATAAAATTATGCACCGAATCTTACCTTGCATTTGTACGGTATTCCCAATTGTATCACTTTCACAGAGCACATTCATATGGTGACTTTGGATAAAACTGGCAAGAAATCATTTGGCATCTGTATTGTGCGGGGTGAGGTGAAGGATTCGCCGAATACGAAAACTACGGGTATATTTATAAA
The DNA here is from genome assembly GCA_035047385.1 of Drosophila tripunctata. Taxonomy (NCBI): domain Eukaryota; kingdom Metazoa; phylum Arthropoda; class Insecta; order Diptera; family Drosophilidae; genus Drosophila; species Drosophila tripunctata. Next base: position 12,655,452 of record JAWNPS010000288.1, read on the forward strand.
GGGTATTGTGCCCGATAGTCCAGCGCATCTGTGTGCCAAACTAAAGGTAAAGCTAAAGTAGCTAGAACTGTGAATTCTAGCTAATAGTTGTGAACTTTGCACTCTCAGGTTGGTGATCGAATCCTCTCGCTTAATGGCAAGGATGTGCGAAATTCCACGGAACAGGCGGTCATTGATCTCATCAAGGAGGCGGACTTTAAGATTGAGTTGGAGATACAAACGTTTGACAAGAGCGAGAACGAGTCCAACAAAAACGATCCACGCAGCAATGGCTATATGCAGGCCAAGAATAAGTTTAATCAAGGTGGGCCTGAGCAATTGATGGAGTATTACAACCGGTTACTCAAACATCTTTTCCAGAGCAAACATCCAGTACTAATATGGGCAGGCAACCGACCATTCGCAATGATCCGAAGCGCAATACAACCTTCTCGGCATCGCAGCGGGTTAAGCATGTGCCGACCAACTACGACGAAGACGACGAGGACACTAGAGACATGACTGGTCGCATACGCACCGAGGCTGGAAACGAGGTAATATGCAGTGTACCAGTGTTGCCAATCAGCCTTTTTTTGGGTCAGATCTGTGCTCTATTTTTTTCTTATACGGAAAAACCTTAAATATCGCCTATCCTATTGTTAACACGTCTATGGAAAAATTTCAATAAACTTCGCCTTTAGAAAACTTCAAAAAAAAAAAAAACATGGATTATATATCGGCAAAATTATATAGATATCATATCGAAAGATCTAGATATGCGAAAAATGCTTTATTAATATAAAACATTGAAAAAACTTGTCCTTTTTAAAAAAATTTAGCCGTTTTCCGCTTTTTTTTAAGCCTTTTTCTCCCAGTTTATAGTTTAGTATATCTGCATATATAGATATCATCTCGATAGATCTAGTTATGAGGAAAATGCTTCACTAATATAAAACATTGAAAAAAACGTATGCTTTTTCTAAAAATTTAGCCTTTTTTCAGCTTATTTTTAGCCTTTTTCTCTTAGTTTTGTGGCTACACTTTCGTTTCAATTATATTTCCATGTTCGTAGATCGATCGTGCCTCGGCGGGCAACTGTAAGCTTACTAAACAGGAAAAGGATCGCGACAAGGAGCAAGAGGATGAGTTTGGCTATACGATGGCCAAGATAAACAAGCGCTATAACATGATGAAGGATCTGCGACGCATCGATGTGGAGCGACAAGCTAATATACCACTGGGTCTAGCTCTAGCCGGACACAAGGACAGACAGAAAATGGCCTGTTTTGTGGCGGGCGTTGATCCCAAAGGCATACTGGCCAATGTGGACATTAAGCCAGGTGACGAAATAGTCGAGGTCAATGGTAATGTGCTCAAGAATCGTTGCCACTTGAACGCCTCTGCTGTGCTAAAGAATCTCGAGGGTGATAAGCTTGTGCTCATCACATCCAGACGCAAACCCAATGACGAGGGCATGTGTGTTAAACCCATCAAGAAGTTTCCATCGGCACGAGATGAGGCAAGCAAATAGATACTCTATATGTTTATACAAACTAACTGAACTTAAGTTAATCTCTGCAGACCAAGTTCATCTTTGATCAGTTTCCCAAGGCGCGCACTGTCAAGGTGCGTAAGGAGGGTTTCCTAGGCATGATGGTAATCTACGGCAAGCACGTGGAAGTTGGCAGTGGCATCTTCGTTTCTGATATACGTGACGAGTCCAATGCCCAAGCGGTAAGTACAAATGTTTTGCTGTTAGCCGATACTTTACTGATTTCCTCACTTCCAGGCGGGCATCAAAGTGGGTGACATGCTGTTGGCCGTTAACCAGGATGTGACACTCGAGTCCAACTACGATGAAGTAAGTACCAACAACTCAATTAATAAAGCAAATCTAAACAAAAGCACATTTCTATAGGCAACTGGACTGCTTAAACGAGCCGAGGGAGTGGTGACCATGATACTGCTCACGCTCAAGAGCGAGGAATCCATTAAAGCCGACAAGGAAGCGGAGGAAAAGAAGAAAGAGGGTAAGCCAGTACAGTGGCAACATGTGGCAACACAACTTGAGCCATTTCCCTTCTGTACTTGTAGAAGCCAAAAAGGAGGAAGAAAAGCCACAGGAACCTGCCACAGCCGAAATTAAAGCCAACAAAAAGACGCTCATTGAGGTGAAGGTGGCCAAGAAACCGTTGGGCGTCATTGTCACTGGCGGCAAGAACAACTACGTCAAGGTAATATAGAAAATACAACAGCTATGCTACAGTTACCACGTGTTTATGTGTTATCTCCATTTATAGACTGGTTGTGTCATCACACACATTTATCCCGAAGGCGCCTTGGCCACAGACAAGCGCTTGAAGATCTTTGATCACATTTGCGAAATCAACAGCAAGGCGGTGCACTGTGAGGCAATGACCACACTCAAGGTGCATCAATTGTTCCACGTGACCTATGAGAACAATGTTAACTTTACCGTTTATCGCGCCGATCCGCCTGAATTGGAGAAATTCAACGTGGACTTTATGAAGAAGAGCGGCAAGGAACTGGGACTCTCATTGGCGCCCAATGAACGCGGTTGCACCATCTCTGACATTGTAAGTATATATCGAATACTGCTGGACAATCGACTATTACTAGTTACACGCTTCCAATTCTGCAGATACAAGGACAATATCCGGAAATCGATAATAAGCTGCAACGCGGCGACATTATAACCAAATTCAACGGCGACTCAATGGAGGGTTGCACATTCGAAGTGTGCTATGCTCTGTTCAAGGGCGCCAACGGCAAGATATCACTGGAGGTGACACGACCGAAGCCAACACTACGCACCGAGGCACCAAAATAAGGTCAAAGTGTTCGACTGTAGACCATAGACCAGACACTGTGTTGAAGAATAAAACAAAAAACAACAGTTAGAGTCAGTTCTAAATTTAATAACAAGATGTTGTTTGTTGTTTGTTGGTGTGTTCCGTTTTATAATTTGGGGTTTATTCAATCATTGTTGGAAAACTGCTGCTTATGCTATAGAGCTGGCATTTGATGCGATACGGGGCCACAGATCAGCGCATTCCTTGGCAACGGGCCCGGTAATGGCCGAGCCCTTCATTTCGCCCTTATTATTCACAATGACCCCCGCATTGTCCTCAAAGTATATAAAAACTCCGTCCCTCCTCCTGAACGGTTTGCGCTGCCGAATCACCACGGCAGGCATAACCTAAAGAGAGAGAGAGAGAGAGAGAACATGCGTAAAAATCAATTAGTTCAAAAAAACACAAACAATTAACTCTATGTAGACATGTGTGTTGGCCAGTGTTGCCAACTTGGCTATTTACGAATGTCATATGTGAGAGAAATTAGCTGTTCGTCGAAAATAATTAATTATTCTTCATAAAACTGAGTAGAATATAAATAGCACATTCAATACACTGGATTAATACAATATTAGAATTATAAAATTATCAGTTAAAATGGTTAAAATTATGGTTTTTACTTTACAAACAGTACAAACTTTATATGGACATTCTGTGTATATTTTATTTGCTTACTGTATGTGAATAGCGAAGAGCTACAAAATGTTGCCATCTAAAATCGTACAGTTTTTGGCAGAATTATTGTGTCGAATTTGGTAATAAATTTGCCAACAGCTTAAATTGGCTTATTCTACGTAAAAAAAGTTCAAGCTATTTCAGCTCTTAAAGAGTTGGCAACACTGGTGTTGTCTAAAGCGTGCAACACATTTGCAGTAGTGATGTATCGAATTATCGTTACGCCGAATTTCATTGACGATTCAGCTTGATTTACAGCACTTAGTTTGAAGTTGTTGTAATTGTTACAAACACACTGCGCTTCACACCGCTTGCCACACAAATAATGCATTAAACATGTTGCACTTTTCTCCGAATTTTGGACATTGAACAATAAACGAAACTCACCTTCTTTCTCAACTCAGGCTTGCCCTTCTTGACGGTGGCAACAAACATGTCACCGACGCCAGCAGCGGGCAGACGGTTCAAGCGACCACGAATGCCGTGCACAGCAATAACGTACAGGTTCTTGGCACCTGTGAATATGGAAAACATATTATATGAAGTTCACATTCGCAAGCTGATAACTGCATTTGCATTTCATTCAAATTTACCTGTGTTGTCAGCGCAGTTCATAACAGCGCCTACGGGCAAACCCAGCGAGATGCGGAATTTGCCTCCCGCGGTACCACCACGTCCTAAACACAGACAGAAAACACAAATAATTAGTTAAACGGTCATATAAGTTTGTGCACTTCATCACTGTATAGTTGTTTTGCATTGATTCACATTATTTAAGATGATTTATTCGGATTTAATTTATTAAAAAATACCTCTCTTCGACATTTTGCTGCTTGTTCGGAACCGAAAGGAAGTAAAAAGAAAGAGCTGGTTCGGCTACCGAACCGCAGCCAACTTAGCTTGAATTAGTATTGGAACGTGCAGTGTTGCCACCTTACGCAGGAAATGAACAAGTTTTGTTCGCGCAATAGTGCTGCCTCCTGCAATAAATGCGCAATGCTTATCGATAACAGAACAATATACTCGATAATACAAGTGTCATATTAATAAAATACATATTTAGTTGATTTAATTATAGTAAAGTGCGGCTCTCAAACAGCTACAAAAAATCAGAAAAGTAAATAAATATTAATTTGAATCATGTAAGAATTAAATATTATAAATGTAAATTTAATATTTGCGTTTATCGAATGTAAGCAACAATTATGTTATAATCAAAAACGAGACTTAGAACTTATTCCCTAATAAATTAAAATATAATGAATGTTGTAAAGCACTTTATAAATTTGTGTATGTACATATACATTCGATATATTTCTTAATTTTGTGAGTTAGGAACTTGCACGAAGCTTACTGTAAAAGCGCAGCCAACTTCAAGCTAGGCGCAAATATTCTAATAAACATTGAAATCGGTTGGAAGCGCAAAATCATTACAAATGGAACATCAAGGCATTTTGAGTTATGCTAAGAAAGTTGTACGGTCTTTGATTGTGTCGACACCACAACGAATGACCGTGGAAGCGCTGAAACGAGATTACTTAAACGAAGAAGGCTCGCCTTTGCCATTTCTAAAACTTGGCTTCAAAGACATTGAAAGCTTTTTGCATTCTATTCCAGACACGGTATTAGTAAGTTTGCAAAATGAAATTTCAACTACAATATACATTTGTTAACTTCTATACCTTGTGTTTAGGTGCTAGGATGTGGCCCCATGGCAGAAGTGCTTGCAGTAAGAAATGAGAAAACGGCACATATAGAAAATCTGGTACAAGCCCAAAAGAAGCCGAGCATGAACACCAGAAATCGAAGGAATCTCAGCAGAAGATTTGTCGCTCCTGCTGACATTTCGAAATTAGTATTTTCTAATGAAACGTATAATGAAAATTGGCGATATAACAATAATAGGAACTGTAATAGTCCCAAATATACTCAGCAGAATACTGGCTATCAATCTTTAGCCTGCAAGAATTCGTACATAAGGGATTCCAGGCAGGAACAGGGCCGACCAGCTGCTGCCGCTAAGGCGACAACTGCTATGACCAATTCGTTTGCCAAGTTTCATATACGTTACGTCGACGATGACTCCTCCTCGAGTGAAGGAAGCCTTAAGATGTATCTTCCCGACAATGGCAACAATGTGGATAAGAAACCGATTGCCCAATCTCCTATAGAAAATGTGTCATCCAATGAAGGCAGTGCTGAGGAAGCAATTCCTGCATATGCTGTGGTATGTTTAATAACCGATTATCGTGGCTTAATTGTTTTACTTAGCTTAGAATTATGTCTGTAGTTTAATTTATTGCATATATTTAACAACATACCTACTTAAATAAGTTAAAACATTGTAGCTCTAAACTAGTCACAATTATATCGTGTGCCGATTAATAGAATCTATAAACTAGCTTGATATATTTCAGTTGATCTTGGGATACAATTACTAGTCTAACTTTTTTACTATTTTATGATTTGAACTTTAGTCAAAACTATTTAAATTGTATAATAATTTTTGTTCATTTTCTGAAAACTTTCGACACATTTACTCATAAAGTTTTTCGTTCTAGGACAAACGAGTGTTGAATACAAACGCCATCAAAATGGAACCTGTAGCGTCTACAGTTGCACCCGAAATTGAGGATACCGAGAAGGAAACTATTACGCCATACGAGTCCTCCAACGATGGCAGCGATTCAGAAGCCGTACCAGCATATGCAGTGGTAATAACTAACTTTTATTTAACCCGCTGAGATTACAGTTGAAAATAATTAGAGAAGCTCATTTAAAATAATTTTGTATGGAGTCTTTTGCATTCATACGAAATCAACTTATATAACTAATGTAATTTAAGCAATTTACTTTTTAACGTATTGATAAAAAACATCGCCAAGACCTCAAAACTTTTACTTATAAATTGGTGCTTATGCTTTAAGGCGCTTTTGGCTACTAATTTATAAAATGTCCATTTCTCTAGGACGATCGGGTTTTAAGTGTGGAATATCCCAAGGATGCTGTGCGCTTTAATCAAAAATTGCCCGAGCTTGATGTACACAAGGTCATACAGATAGACAGTCGCATACAAGTGCAGCTTGTAACGGTAAACATAAGCCTAGATTCAATTTAACATCCACTTTTCAACTGAATACCTTTTACGCAGGTGACAAGTCCGCATAGCTTCTACTTTTGGCTGCACAACGAACAGTATGCTGACTACAAGGCCATGTCTTCCAATATGCAGTAAGTGGCCAATATATGCTATATATATATATATACTAATATAGAGCATTTGCAGAAGCTTTTATGAAGAAATAGATATAACGAAATACACTATACCAATATATCTGATAATGCCAGGGCATTTGGCTGCCTGCAGGGGCTTGATTTGGCAGCGTGTACGGGTTTTGAATACCAAAACGGGCTGCAAAAAGAACATTGAGGTAAGTGGCATAACTTATAGTACTGATAAGTAAGTAATTAATATTTTTATACCCTCTGAGGGGTATATTGGGTTTGTGAAAAGTATGTAACAGGCAGAAGGAGGCGTGGCAGACCCCATAAATATGTATATTCTTGATCAGCATCAACAGCCGAGTCGATATAGCCATGTCCGTCTGTCCGTTCGTCCGTCTGTCTGTCCGTATGAACGAAAGAAGCTCAGAGATGTTAAGAGCTATAAGTTCAAACTTGGTCAGTATCGACCACATATTTAGTAAGTCAATCCAAGTTTGTTTCCTTTTTTTTGATGCCACGCCCCATTCGCCCACAATTAGCGAAAATCCAGACATACCTCGTAAAAAATACATGTTTTTGGCGAATATCTCGGTAACTATAACACCTAGGGTCACCAATTTTGCCATGCAGGTTGCTATTTGCTATATAAAGACAATGCCATCAAAATTTTTTGGATGCCACGCCTCCTTCGCCCACCAAAAGCACAATTTCTTTGTAACTTTGCAAGCGGCTGGCTCACTTATTTCTTAACGTATAGTTTTGTAACTTAGCATTTACTTGCAGACAAATAATATCAAACAATTGTGAAAATTTCATTAAAATCGGGCTATAATTAAAAAAGTTTTTAATATAAACTTAAATTTTTATCGCAATATCAGTGCACTGCCTTCGTTTACGCTGCAGTGTTTACAAGCAGTGCACAAGCAGTGCTTGTGTATTTAAAACTTACTCAGTGCACTGCTTGTGTGTATAAAATTTACGCAGTGCACTGCTTGTAAGCAGTCCGAAATGAACTTATATAATTGAAAACGAAGCTCAGAGGGTATTACACGGTCGGCATGCCCGATTGACATTTTCTTTCTTACGTTTACGTCAGGTGGAGCACATCGATACAGGTGAGAGAACATGGGTGTTTCACGCTGAACTAAAGTATCTGGCCAAGGAGTTTGCCACGTTGCCCGCTCAGTGCTGGTTGGGAAGATTGTCTTGTGTGATGCCACGACAGGGAAAACACTTTTCAATAGATGCCAGCAACTACTTTTACGATCTGGTTTCCTATCGTCGACTATTCGCTAAAATTGACGAAATCAATAAAGTGGCAAGTTTAAGTAATTATAATTGCCCTATGATAGCTAACTAATGCAACTCTTTTTGCAGGATAATGCTGTGCATATGATACTAGCGGATCCGGATGCTAGCGAATATACACAGAATATAAACATAGCGCTCATTCAGTCTGGATTAGTGCGACGCTGCTTCAAGCCGTAGAAGCCTTGGCATTAGTTATACTTTGTTTTCACTTGAATTGAGTTTGAGTTTATTTTGTTTTTCTTGATTTGAATCTGATATGAATGTTTTTGTTTGCTCCCCTAGACTACTTAGTTAGAGATAAGTTAATTGTGTTTAATTGAAACAAATTGAAATTGTGTTATGTTAAGGCAAACGCTGTCCTTCTGCATTTCTTTTTATTAAGTTTACGTATAATAAAATACTAAGTTACATAATGCTTTAAACACAAGTTGTTGCTGTCTTTTGTTTGTTTAAATATTTTTGCTCTTGTTGTTGTTGTTGTTGTTGTAAATAAGACAAACAAAGACACACAAACTACTAACTGTAACAGTGTGTATTAAAAGATCTCGCTAGTTAACTAAATATAAGAAAAAGTTTGAAAACAGTTTCATAAATTCGAAATTAAAATTGGCAATAAATAAAGTCAAAAGTTATAACAATTCCGCTCTATAAAAGACAACATTATCTATAAATGTGTGTGTGTAAGTGTGTGTGTTTGTAGCTGTTGTTGTTGTTGTTTGTTGTTTGTTTGTTGTTTGTTGTTGTTGTTGGTAACCGTTGAAACGACGGCAACCTGAGGTTCTTACTTTTTTGTTAAGGCTCTTCTACTACGTTGTATGTGTGTTTTTTATTTTTTAGTTTTTTAGTTTTAGTGAGTGAAAAACTAATAGTTCAACTACTAATGCATTTTTCGTTAAATTTGCTTAATTTTTGTTTTGTTTTTTTGCATTTTTTGCATTTTTTTTTTGTAATTATATTGTTTGTTCATCTTGTTGCTGTCGTTATTTTTTTTTGTTTTGCAATGCGTATTTAAATATGCTATATAATCGCAATAATACATAATTCTTTTGTTGTTTGTTGCACTCGAGTACATAAAAGCTACGCGCATTAAATTTTTTGCTTCATTTTTTTTTTTGAGTGTTTTTTTTTCCTTTGTTTTTATTTGTTTTGGAATGCATAACGTAACGTTTGGTTTTTTTATTATATCATAAGTTTTATGCACGTCTTTAAATGTTTAACTACAGGTGTAACTGTGTGTGGTGTATCTGTGTGTGGCGTGTCTGTGTGTGGTGTATCTGTGTGTGTTTGTATCTGTGTGTGTGTGTGTGTGTTAGTATTAGTATTAGTAGTAGTAGGTCCATAGGACTAACACCTACGTAGCAATTCAAAAGTCTATTCACTTCGTTATCGTTACAATATCGTGGGCAATAAAACTTACATGTAGATTTACTACTTATATATTGTATGTATGTATCTGTGTGTGAGAGTATCTGTAGCTGTATCTATGTGTGAATCTGTGTGAGAGTTTGTATCTGTGTGTGACTGCTTTAACTGGCTGCTGAATTTGTTTATTTCGTTTATCGTATAAGTTATTCATGTACTCATCATCATCATCTCTTCATTCCTTTCTCTTTCTCTTTTTTTTTTTGGTTTTTATTTTTTTTTGTGTTTTTTTTTGTTTGTTTTGTTTTCGATTCTTATATTAAAGTTCATCACAGTTAGCGGAGCTGAAATTATGAATAATTATTGAGGACATTGTTGTGTAATACGTTTTTTTGTTTTTTGTTTTTTTTTTCTATCTCATTTTTTGTTGTTTCTACTAAATCGCAATTGCATATATACTTGTATGTATGTAGACTACCGTAAATTGATTCATTTTTTGGGGGTTTTTCTTAATTTCTTTTTTTTTTTACTAATTATTATATACGCAAGTGTGTGTGTGTGTATCGGTCTGTATTTGTCTGTATGTGTGTATCTGTATCTGTATCTGTAAATGTATCTGCATCTGCTTTTTGCTTTTTTTTGTTCTGTAATGAGTTTGAGTGTGTATTACTATATTTGCTGTTTGTTGTTTTTGTTTTTTTGCTGAGTTTTGGCAACCGCTTTGATCTACTCAGACGGTTGCTCGATGCACAATGATACCGATTGGGCTGCTGCTGATCAAGCCACCTCAGTGTCATGGAGTATTGCCCTCGAACAGAGCTCGAAACTCGCCGCTTCTGGGCCTTGGTAGACCCTCGCGTATCGTTTGCACCGGCTCAGCAATGCTCGATTCTGACCCATGCAGTAAATTCTCCTTGAGATCCATGTCACTACAAAAAAAAGGCATATAATATAATAAATATAACAGTTATTTAAAGTTTATACCTATTATTAACATTTCTGTCATAAGTTTTTGAGGCGAAATTGAATGATCTAAACTCTTATATTCTTAACAAATATTAATCATAATCATAGAGATATAACTTAGTTATATTTAAATTAATTTGTATACCCTCTGAAGGGGTATACTGTTTCTAAGTTCTCTTTAATGACATTAAAATATATTTCTATTTACTATATGAAACCTTAACTGGATATTGAAACAAGAAAGAGAGGTCATCCAAAGTTTCGTTACCCTTACAAAGCTCTATACGAATTTTAAATAAACTTTTTTTATACTGCTTCAAAACGCTTGTTTATATGGCAGATATATATATGATATAATTGTCCGGTATAAGTGAATTTTAGATTGCATATTGGGAATGGTAGTTAGTGAATATTGAGAAAATTTGGTTAAAATCGCTCAATTGACAGTAAAGTTGTTCATACTTATTATTTCGAACCAATCATTTTTTTGTTCTAAAAATTGTTCCTAGGGCAGTTACATGATATAGTGCTATACTTAGCGATCCAATCTGTCTGGTTTTAATTTGTAAATTATCTGCAGAGAGAATTCGCTTAGAATCACACGGACAGACGCACATAGGTACATGGCTATATTGACTGAGCTGTTAATGCTGAACAAGAATGTATGTATATATTTTATAGAGTCTTTCACGTGTTCCGCAATGCGTTACAAACTTCGTGACAGGAACAATATTTAGCTGCCAAATCGTTCTTGTCCCTAATTTTTTTGAATCTTTTGTTTATGGCCTTCTAATTTTTCCATATGCCAACTTAACTATTACTGATATCCTGGTTTGCCTTACCTAAGTTTGTAAGTACCTTAAAGAATGAAACTTATTTAATAAAAATTGTTTGATCAAAGGAGCAGAATAACCAATGCAAAAATATAAAAACGGTGCTTAATTTATATTAATATTTACTTCAATATAAAAGTACTCCATGACTGCATGTAAATTTAAACACACCGCTTAGAGGGCACCTACATATTTTATATAGCATTGATCTTAACAAAAGCTAAGTATCACCGTAGTAACATAATCTATGACTTTGGTTAAACTAACCACAAAAGCAAAAAAGCTATTTATACCTAATTTCTTTTTACATTTGACTTCAAAATTTAACACTTTCTAATCTAAATAAACTGAGCTGTCTGAAAATTTTGAAAAGTTTCTAGTTCTTAGGTCTTAACAATGATCAGTGAGAGTTTAAAACGTATAAATTTTGGGGATAACTTACTCATCTTTACAGTCATCGGCTTCGGCGGCCAATGCATTGACCACGGCCGTAATTTGATTTGATTCTGGATTGCTTAATTGTTCATCCTTTTGTTGCATTATATTTGGATTTTTACCGATCTTATTAAGACGTTCGGCAGCCACAGTTTCCATTGTTTTACGCATCAGTGGATACTGGTCCAGAACGCAATTGAAATGATCCACGCTCAACGAGAATAGATTGCAATAGGTTTCAGATCGCACGCTGGCCACACGACGCGCATTGGTCAGCAAACAGATCTCACCAAAGTAAGATCCATCCGATAGTGAGGTGGCAACCTATATAGAAATCAATTTAACCCATTAATACACTGTTATTAGAGGGTGTTTGAAGTGTTGACATACCTCGCCGTTGGCCATGACAATGTCCACAACGCCCTCCTGTATGAAGTACATTTTTGTACCGATCGTACCCTCCTTTATGATAATATCACCTACAATTTAGATAATAATACTTAGTAGTTTGTTTTAAATGAGAGGTTTTCTAGGCTATTACCTGGTTGGAAAACTTCGTATTTCAGTTTGGTAACTACGTCAGAAACAAAATTCGAATCGGCATTTGCAAAAAAAGGCACTGACGCCACGAGGGACCTGGGAATATATTAAACACTTTATATATATATAGTAAAGATAGTTATTGGATAGTTATATGGTGTGTGGTTAGGTAGTGTGATTTGTGGTTAGGTTAAACACTCAGCCTGATGTTGCCTGAACTGTCTACAGACGCAGTAACTGCTGTTGCTGCAGCATAAGGATCGCCCACCTGCAATTGTAGTTGATGACATCCTCGCGCAATTTCTCGCTCAACTCGCCAAGTATCAACTCTTCATCGAAGAATTTACCCTGGTACCGATGTTCGAAATATTCCGTAATGCGTTGCCGCATATCACGCGGCAATTTACGATAGGCCATATACTCCTCCACCTGTTTGACCTTCTCGCGATACTGCCGTCGGCTGGAGTCCAAGCTCTGTATTAGATTGGTCGCATGACCCAGGAACAATGCATAACATGTGGCGCCCGATATCATCGATAGCATCGTCAGCCACATGTCCGTCAGTGACTGTGGCGGAAATCTGCAAAGAACAAATATTTTAATTATAGTTAGCACAAACGATAATAACAGGACAATTTACTTTACTTTTTTATAAAAGTACTAAATTATTATTATTCTAATGTATCTATTAAAAGAATATATAGACTTTAAGATAATGAAAATATTAGAAATCCAATTATATCAAGCTAAAATCTTTTTATAACTAAAAAGAGCTCATATTTAGTTTAATGATCAAAACAAGCAAAAGAGAGAGCATAACCCAGTAAAAAGTGAGTTCAGTAGCTTACAAAGTCGGTTCAGTTTGCAGTATAGAAATTTTCAAATTTTGAAATCTGCTATAATGTCAGGGAACAATTCAAGGAAAATACTGAGTATTTTTCTTACTTAACTGTTCTAAAAGTTTCTTAGAATATTTCGTTTTTATATATTGAAATTCCTAACTGTAAAGTCAGGTATAATATTCGTTTTTCGCTTGAATCGTATTCTGATTTTGCATTGCTGTATTTAGAGCCCTGTCTTGTCTACTTAAGCGGTTAGTGACGGTTTCAGGGAAAACTTTTAAGATTGAGCCTTCATTTCAGCAGACATTTCACAAATGGGGGTTGTCAGTACAGATTTGTAAGTTTGGCTGCTCGAAATATTAACACATTTCATGTTTAATTTTGCTGCTGGGAAATCATCTGTTTAATTCCTAACACTCGAAAAAGACTATAAGGACTATGCGAGATAGCCCACATGGCATTTTATGAAATTTCTGAACAGAATATAGTTTTTTAGAGTGTTAGGACTCGAAAAATATTCAAATATGATTAAAAATTTCATAAAATGCTGGGCGAAAGTTTTCAAATTTTGCATATCTGCTATAGAAACAAACGTTTTAAGATATCAGTTAAGTATAGAAAACTTTTTGACTTAATGGCTTGACTAAACTCAAAACAAATGGGAACATAGTCACTGCGGACGGTAGTCCACGTTAGGGACGAAAGCAGAACTTAAAGCAAAGTGTAGAGTGCTATATGTAGCTACCAAAGATAACATCAGTCACAAATCAAATTTGTTATACTACTTATACTGTTTAAACTCTTATATTGTGTACTTACTAAATCATTACCACAGATCAATACAGACACTTATCTTTTATAGACGAGTACATGTTATGTAGTAAAAATTTTTAGCACACAATATGAGAGTTTAAACAGTAGAAATACACTTGTGTTCATGTAAAATATTTCAACAAGTTTAATTTTTGAATTTGGTTATACTTTACCTGCCATAACCTATGCACAGCATATGCGACATGGCCTTAAACAAAGCCCATGAATACTGTTCCAGCCAATATGATTCCTGGAAATATGATAAAAATTATAAATTATTATGGGTAACAAATAATTTAAATTTAATGTGGCATTGTAGTGATTTAAAAGTTTACCTGTAACTCGTTGATGGATACCCAGGAATTTGATGGAAAACCCTGTAACATTGGCACTAAGAACTGCAGACAACCGCTCCAGTGTCCGATTAAGAGCATCATGCAGATCAAATTGAAGATCCTCATGAAAACCGAGGCCATATTGAGGAACTGCAACCAGAGTTATCAATAAGAGTGCACATCAACGAAAGGCCAGCACCGCACTTTCTCTCTATACATGTGTGTGTGTACGTGTGTGTGTTTATCCATGTGTGTGTGTTGTAAGTGTGTGTGTGTGTATTACAATTGTGTGTGTGTATCACATTTAAATTACGACAAACCAAAAACATTTTCAAACCAAAATCGAATTCAATTAAATTTTTCTGTTTTTTTTTTTTTTTTGGATTTTGGCTTTTAGCAGTTTATTCTTGATCGCTTAATACAAAAATACAATACGTACAAATAAAATTGTGCCAAATATTCCATAGAAAAAAAAAAAAACAAAGCAACCAATAAAAAAAAAGTATGTAACTAAAACCACAGCCAAAAACAAAGAAATCAAAAGAGATTTTTGTAATTTGAAACAATTTGCATATACTTAAATATATTGTAGTATACTAAGCAACAGCCAGCAGTTTATACTTCTACAGTAAGGCCAATAAGTATGCAACGCTTGACGTACAGATTAGTTGTTTATATAAATATGTATGTATAAGCTAGCGGTTTGTTGCCCCGACACAATTTAGCTAAATAAAACAAACAAATATAACCAAATATAACAAAATAGCTATCAATTAATATAAAATTTTGATAGTAATTTAAAAAAAAATAATTGTAATTGTAATTGTATGTGAGTCTAGTGTTAGGCAATACAACAGTGTGTGTGGTACAACCTGAGAGCAATCAATCAAACCAGTTTCTACATTGTTTTTGTTTTTTTGTTTTTTGTATTGTATTTTATTGTGCAAATCAGCTGCTATTATGGTACAAGTGCTCATCTTAACTTTTGCTCAATTCCAAAATAATTAATACTTGGCATTGTATATGAAGGTAAGTATAATAAATATATTATGTTACATATCAAAATAGTATATGCTCACTAAGCCGTTCAAACGTTCAAATTATTCAAATATTCCAAAAGTATTTTAAACGAAAAGCATTTTTTTGGTTTTTTGTTCAATTCTCAGTTGTTAGTGCTACGTTTTCTGTACAGAATATTAAAAACAAACCAACGAACGTAACGAAACGGAAACGGAAACACAAAAAAGTGGAAAGTGGTAACCAAAATGGAGAGTGAAAGTTAAAGAGACAAAGAGAGTGAGAGAGAGAGAACAAGTAGAACGAGTAGGCGGAGTAACATTGTTGCATTCAAGTTTTCAAGTATTTTATTGTAATTGTTTTTGTTGTTGTTATCATTGTTGTTCTTGTTGTTGTTGTTTGTTTGTTATGTATAACAATTGCACTTTTCAAAACGATACAAATACAATGGAATCTTCAGCGACTGTTGTCACGCGGTTTCTGGGCCTTTAGTTTTACACACAGGACTTACACTTGCGACGAGTGTCTTGCGAATCTGGGCTGAAATCTTTTGTACAACACAAGCAGAGAAGAAACCAAGAACAACAGAAGCGAAAAAATAACCCAAAAAAGACCAAAAAAACACACACACAAGATAGACCCATAACCAAAAGAAGATAAAAACAAAAATAAATTTAACAAAACCAAATTAAACAAATCAACAGAGTAATAAATTTAAATTGTGGAAACAGTAGCAGAGTTATATATATATATATATATATATTTATATATAGAGTAGTATATATTATATTAGTTAGATTTGTAGTTGTACTAAGTGTAAGTAGGGAAGAGTAGAGTAGAGTAGAGAAGAATAGCGTAGATTAGCGTAGAATAGCGTAGAGTGGGAGCAATAAAGCGGCGCAGCGCAGCAAAATGGCGCCACGAAAAAACAAAAACAAAAGCAAAAAAGCATTGATTACGATTATCAATTAAACGGTGTATTTGTTTGTTGTTGTTATTGCTGTTGTTGTTGTTGTTGTTGTGAGCTAATTGTGACAGTTGTTGTTGTGGCAATTTGTAAGCGTTTCTTGCATATGCCCATAAAAGTATGCTACACAAAACGTTTAATTCAATTCAATTTAATTCGTGTTTGTTGTACAGTGTTCGTGTTCATGTTCGTAATCGTGTTCGTGTTCGTTGTTCACCACTTTTCAAGCTGCAGTGTTATTGTTGTTATTGTTGTCAGTGTATGAGTGCAGCAGCATTTTGGCTAAAAAAGATTGCTAACGCAAAAGCAACGTTCAAAACAAATTCGCAGCCGCAGCAAAAACCTTTGGCATTAAAACACATGAGATAGTGAGACAGAGAGAAAGAGAGACAGTTAGATTGTCGGCGGGGGGTGTGTTAAATATGTGTACATTTTTGTTGTTGTTGTATTCATTGTTGTTACTGTTGCTGCGTTATATATGTACATATACAATTCATCAATCGACTACTACAATATGGGGCGCTATTTTAACGTTTATTTTTTATATATCATTGCTGTGTTTTGAATTGTTTTTGTTTTGTTATCGTTAAAGCAAAAAGCATTGAATAAACTATGTATATAAGTACTGTCATTATTAAGTAAGTTGTATATATTTTACATGTTCATGTGTTTTATAGTTGTTGTTTGTTGTTTTCATTCGGCTTCGCGTTGATTTGTCTTTTGAAATTGTTACCCAACTAATTTCGTCTTGATGCAATTCACAAACAGATGTCAATGGGTTCATATAGTTGTATATATGTAAAGAGTATGTAGTTGTAGTTGACTATTATGTTTTATTTACAAATAGTTGTTTAGAGTAAAAACAAAACTAATGATAGCAAAAAGGACTAGAGCTTAAACTAAATCTAAGCTAAGCTAATCACTGGCTTGAAACTAGACATGCTCATGCATGAAGTCTACTACGGCTAAGAGTTTTTTTTTGTTTTTTGGTTTTGTAATCCACAACAGATCGGACATGCGCACTATATATAACATAGAACTTGTAAACCGTTCTCTAACTAACCCTAAAACACCTAGTGAAGTGCATAAAAACATGCTTCGATTTAACCGAAGTTTAGATACATAATATATTTTGTATTTTTTTTGATTCGATCAATCAATATATATATTTGTATATATTTGTATATAGTATGTAAAAAGGCAGTCTTAGTAAATTTACAGTATGCACGAACGAACATTAAAATCAAGCAAACATGATCAACGAACAATCGAACAATCGAACGAACGAACGAACGAACGAAATATGCACTAAAACTCAACTTTTGGCTTAAACATATCTCAAATGTGTGAGCTATGTGTTCCACCAATATAATACATAATCATAATGTCAATCAATCAAGGCTTTTTGTTTTTGTTTATCAAAAAATTGTAGTGTTGATTTTGTTTATAATTCTTATAAATTTTAAAGTTGTTTTTTTTTTTTTTTTTTTTTTGTTTTTGGTTGTTACCTTGAGAATTAGGTTGCTTTTTGTCAAGCCATCTTTGTCTTTTCTGTGCAATCTCCCTCTGCGATCAGCACTTTTTTTCTGTAGATTCTGCAGAATCTAAAAACCATATATATACACAGGTATTTTAGGCCCTCATCGTTTCTAAGTTGATTTGTTTGTTAAATATTTATAAATATTTTTATGTATTTGGTTTTGTTTCTTATTTCTTAGTCTGATTTCGATAAGCAATTTGTTGTGGGTGTTGATATTGTTTTTTTTTAAATGTATGCGTGTCATCCAAAATTTACAAGTAGTATTAATAAACTTATATTTGAATTTTTGTTTTCAAAACTAAATACAAATGTTTGTATATATTTTTAGTTAATAAAACAATAAACAGAGTCCAAGTTTAAGTTTCTGTTGTACTTTTTTAGCTTTATTTTTTTAAATATTATTTTAATTTGTTTTTTTGAGTGACGTTGCGCAATAAAGTGTTGTTGTAATTGTAGTTATTGTTGTAGGTGAAGAAAAAGCATTTTTCAACACTTGAAAATGTTTGAAATGTTTCTCAAATTGTGGTTGGTTGGTTGGTTTATCGACTTGGGAAAAAGACTCCAAAGATTTTTGATTTTTCTTTTTTTTTGGTTTTGTACATAGTGCAATGAAAATTTTTACCTTTTGGAGTGCATCAAAAGACAGCAAGAAATTAACAACAAAAGAACATGAAATTCCAAACGAAAACATATACATATTGGTAACGAAAGATGACAACAAAGGATTCGACAAAATCAATATTATATAGTACTGGATAAGTATGTGAAAGAAAGCAACTGAAAAAGATCTCAACCTCCTCCTCCAAACCCCACACCCGCCCCGTCGCGATAAAGCAAAGTTTTGAAGCGTAGCGAAAAATGTTTTAATTGAGTCGCTCGCGATTTGATTAAGAGATTTATTTGGTGTGTGAGGTGTTTGATTGATCTTTGATGTGGCCAGCTTGTTGGGCATTATAGGATTTGGATTTGGACTTGGACATGGACGTGGACGAGGGCTGGGGGGCTTGGAAGCAAATGGTATGCAATCCAACGCAACACAAGTGGGAAAACAAATAGTATGTATGTAGTACAAATTTGTTTGATGGAACATTTACAAAAACTGATTATATGGGGCTTTATATATTGTACAGCATTGCGGGGGAAATTTTTGGACGCATATATTGGTACATTTAGTACATATATGTATTATAAGTATATAGGAAATAGGTAAGATAAACGAAAATCATAACACAAAGGTACAAAGTAAAGGCACTTAAAGTGAAATCAAAGTTACAGAGTATATATAAGTTCCGTATAACAACTGAAATTTGTATAGTTTGAACATTTTGCGCAACAAATTAACTATACATAGTACATGTTATACATACATTATGTTAAATATACTATAGAGTTTTTTGCATTTCGTTAAAGTTTGAGAAGAGTGAGCACTTTGGACTACATAGACAACTCTCTAATGCTGAGGCTGACGCTGACTCTGACTGTGACTGTACTAAGCCTAAACCCAAAAACCTAGGCTCATTTATCGTTTTAGATATTTGTGTGGAATATAATGTATTGCAGCGATATATGAAAAGATAATACGTCTCGATCTGATGGTCACGAAATTTTGGTAGCAAACTCAAAACTGATACGATATAAAACCGAAAATATTGAAAACTTAACGATGGACTATAAAAATTGTAATTGAAATTCAATAATTAAATAGATATGTTATATATATATATGTATGTAAACATTATCAAACGCAAATATATGCATACTAATAGTAGTATGTATATATTTGTATATAAAGAAAATGCAAAGCATAATGTAAAAAAACAGAGGTATTGCCAAAAATGAACCGTGTACTTACATAGACCTCCTCCCATTGCGATACGTAGCGCACAAGGCGGGACAGACGCAGCAGGCGAACTAGGGAAAGTAATTTAGCTAGACGTAGGATGCGCAGAGCGCGTCCGGCATGCAAGATTTGAAAAGAATCAGAAAAATCCTGCAATTTCATAATCTTAATCAAAATGTTGCGTACTGTTTCTTAAATACAAAAAACTTACTTGATTGAAAATTAAAAATATATAATCTAATGGTATCGACGAAATCAAATCGAGAAAAAACCAGGTTCTTAAATAGTGTTTAGCTATAAGCTTTGGATCCAATATTACTTGTTCAGCGTTGTCTTGTTGCATAATTCCTGTAATTACAAGCAAAACAAAATTGCATTTATTATATCGTATATATATCGAAATATCTGTAGTAGATTATAGAATAATTGCTTCAATTGATATATATGTATATTCCAGCACTTGGCATGGAGACTTGGAGACTGTACATTACCTGTTCTAAAATTGACTACAATATCTATTAAAAAAATAGTATCACTTAGGCAGTTGAAGGCAATCCATCGTGTGCTCAGATCATCGTTGAAGAATGATATTGCGACTGGCAGGATAATAAGATTTGCTACTAATAATAAAAGCATGCAAAGGTCCCAGTAAAACCTGTAAAATATATATTTACTTATTTTAGACACATTTATTTTAGCATAAATGATTTTAGCGCTTACCTGAATGAACTGCACGGGTGTATGACCCAATGTCCGGAAGTTTTCTGACGTATCCGCTCTTTGACCAATGCCTTGCGGCTGCCAAATAATTTCATGGCCAGACGATTGTCTGTCGGTTGGAACCATGATTGCAATTGACTTTTTAGGAAATTCGCCGAGACTTTTTCCGAGACTATCGGTATGTTGGGCATTGGCTCCTCTTTCGGAGTGCCGTACAGCGACACATCATCAAAGTGTACCTATAGAATGTAATTTACAAAAACAAAATACATGTCTTTTAGTTACAGTTCTGATTCACAGCTGCGACAGCTGCCTCAATTACTAGGTGTGAAAATTCACGCGATTACACGCCGTGTAATGAGTACCCAAAGTAAATAGTAATTGGTATTCGTTTGTAATGACTAATGAACGAGTATTTAGTGTGGATAATTGGTGAATGATTTGAGTACTGTGGTGGTGTCCCTGCTCTACATGTAATTATAAAACCTTTGCTCTTGCCATTTCGGTTCCTTGATCGCATATTAGCAGTGCCTCATCATCGAAAGCGGTGACCAGCGAGTCGGTGCAGGTGTTTTCAAATGAAATTCGCAAATCGTTCTCATTCACATTCAGTACCGAGCAATATGAGCAGCGTACTGATTCCTCGCTATCGCCGTTAAGCAAACTGAAATAGATTCATTAAACAAAGTCATGTAATAATGCTCTTGAATATATATGTATATTGTACTTAATCGTGTAAACGATAAATATTTATAGTGAAAGTATGTTTATTTTAATGTTTTGGGGGGGTTTCTTTACAGACCCTGTAGTTTATGGAAAACTACAGGGGTATATAAAGGTTATCAAAAGGTGTGGAATTGACAGCAGTCATCGATTTAGTAGTCATGTCTTTAGTTTGATTGTACGCATGTCTGTCTGTCTGTATGAAAAATGTAAGAGCTAGAGTCAGCAAATTTGAAGTGTAGCGCTGATTTGCCAAAAACTAGTTAAATTTTTAGGTTATGTAAGTTTAACTTATATATTGTGTGTATAGTTTAGTATTCAATATATTACTTTAGTAACAACTAATCGAAAATGGGTGTTTAGTGTGAAAACAGTTTATTTTTTCGAAATATCACAAAAATTTTTTTGAGTGAGTATTTGGAGTTATGTTTCATATACTGACTTAATTTTTTAAAAATTTTGTATGTACAAAATAAATAGTTATTCAATTCTAAACAAGATAATACACAAGATGATCGAGCTTTTTAAGATATCTAAAAGAAATTAACAACTTTTTCTTTACTTAAACTGATTTATTAAGATCGATGATATGACAGTTATTCGAAATATCTGGGATCGACAACAAACTGAAGCAAAATTAATCTGCTGCACTGACTTTTGTAATTCCAACGTTCCAAGTGTTCATATAGACAGACAGCAAGACAGACATACTCATATTATATATGTATATTGTCTCAGTTATAGATGCTGATCAATAATCAATATTATTTAAAGATGTTTCCATATGTTTATTAAGCACAGCATGTGTCTAACTACTACTCTGTACTTTCTAAAGTATTACATAGTAGTATTGCATATACAGGGTCTTTAAAAGTCGACGCGCTCGCTTGTTGCCTCAGATACCAGTTTTTATTATATTTTGTATTCTGCCTTTTAATTGATGCACACGCACTTGTTCCGGAGCTATGTAAGTGTATCCAGATCTCTCACCTTGCATTCGGTGATTGTCAAGGTCTGTCAGCCGCTTTATCAACAACGTCTCCGATCGTTGCGGAAATGTTGCCCTATTGCCACTAGAGACCGCACAATGTGTGTGTGTGTGATCTCTGCTCTCTACTTTTTTTTTTATTTATTTCTTTATGAAATGTCTATTGTTTGCTAAACTACACAAGTTCTTTCTTTCTTTATGTAGCCAGACGATTATGTATTTATACACATTTATTTGATTTAATATTAGTTTTGTTAATCTGCTCAGAGCACTTAGTAGTTAGTTGTGTTGCACGTTTCACTGTTCACTTCACACTCAATTGAGTTTAGTTTTTAAATGGGAAAGCTTCGTTTTAATTAAGCCTGATGAAGCTGATTTAATTTAATCTTCACTCGCATTAGACTAATGAATTTATTACGAATTTGTGTGTGTGTATTTTTATGTTTTTTTTTTTTTTTTTTTTTTATTACAGTTGTGCTATATTATTCTGATTAATTGTGTTGTAATGGGAAATGTAGAAAATGCTGCGCGGGCAAAATCCACAAGCTAGAACAGAGCATTTTGCAATATTGTCACGATCGAGATGCCTGTCAATATATACTTATACATATAATATATATATTAATATATGTATATAGAGCACATACACAATTGCACTGGCTATCAAATAACAATTTGTAGCGTTTATTTATCGCTGAACTAAACAGTTTTTTTTTTGTTTTTGATAATGATTGCGCTTTTAGTTGTGATTTGTGTTATGCGAAACGTGTTCAAACAGCTGTTTTCTGTTACTCAGCTCAAAGCAAGCGAAACTTATTTGTTATCGTTTCGTTAGTTGTGTATTTGTTATGCATGGCATATTTCCAAGTACTCAACACAGAGTGGACCGTAAATTTATCTTTTTCTTTTACTGTTGTTTCCCCCCTCGAAGTTTATTACAGGCGCGCGAACCGAACGCAACTAGCGGCACTTATCGCAATGCGCCGCGTCCAGCGAACGCCGGCAGCCAAACACTCCGAATTCAATAACGAACGCGAATCGAAGTCCGAAAAGAAACGACAACATTTCGGAATGTCATCGTCGTCGTGCGTCGTGCGTCCTCCAATCGGTTTGTTTTGTTTGCTTGTTACAGTTATGTGCGTTTGTTTGTTACCTCGACTTTCAATTTGCGACAATCGATACGAGAGACACAAAACCCGGGGCAAGATCGCGATCACACACAATCGCTATCGAGATGCCGAAAAGGGAATTTGGCGCGTAATTAAATAATTGATCAAAGCGACAACACTCAACACACTCAGTAGCTATACTTATTGTTGATTTTTTTTTAAATTGTTTGCTTTTATTTCACTTGTGTATTTTGTTTTTTTTTTTTTATGAGAGTGTGTTTTTTTTTTATATTTTGTGCTTTTTTGTAAGTTAATTTAGTTTTTACTCAGAGTTGTAGCTGTTGCCGAGGCGACTTGATAACCTGTTCTGAGGAACATCGCGCTACTGTTGCACAATAAATAAATAAAAATAATATTTTGTTGTGTTGCTCTTGTTGTTGTTGATGTTGCTGTTGCTGTTGTTGCGTTGCTTTTTAATTGATTTTGAGACGAGCATCGTATCGTCTCGCAAATTATACACAGACTATAATTTGTTTGCTATTCTTCAAAAAATTGACGCCAATAAAAGCGCACAAAAACAAAACAAACAAAAAATAACTATCAGCAAAAAATTACCTCTAGATTTTATGTAAATGAATTGGTCTAACGGGTCTACCGGGTTGCCAGAGGCTAACGACAGCGACTTGGTAAACAACGGCTACGATCTAGATACAATATATGTATGTATATAGACAACACGATAGTTATAGGAACGAAACGAAACTGAGGTGAGCGACACCGCGGCATTACCTCAAGTAAAACAATCTAGTGCAATAAATTAGAAAATCGAACGAACGAGCGAGGCTCTTAGTCACTGGGGAAGCAAAATTGTTATGATAATGTGCGGAGTTTTTCCGCATTGAGTTTTCCATAGCAAATCAACATAATTCCCAAATCATTTTCACGGTCACTGCATCACTTAATATTTAGTTGCACTAGTTTCTCGCACTTGAATCGATTAAACAATTGATGCTGCTGCTTACTTTCGATAACTTGTAATCGATGCTGTAAACGGTTTTGTTTTTGAAATTGGGGATGCGGGTCAGCAGCGTACATTCCCTGACCAGCGTAAATCCCAGACTCAATTCAGACTCAGACTCTGAAATTCGAATCTGTGTCTGGCTGCTGATGGCTTTATGCAAATGTGGCTAATACGAAAAAACCGGTAGAAAGACAGACATCGACGCTTTGCATGCGTAATTCGCAACCGTCGGGGCTTTCGACTGTTCAACTGGTAACAGGTTAATGATAGTGATAAGAATTGTAAAGTGAAGTAAAGTAAGGCAAGCTAAGCTATAGGCTAAGGGAACGATCGTCAAGGGAATGGTACACTGATAAAAACAATGTGTTCTTAAAATAAGATGTTCTGAAAAATACAATTCGTTGCATGAAATAATGTGTCCCGAACACAAAGTTCTTAAACATTGAAAAGCAATTTGAATTTTAATCCTAACAAAATTTTTAATCTTACATATTTAAAACTTATTGATTTATAAATGAATATGAATATATTTATTAAATTAATTTGAAGAGTTTTATATATTATTCGTTCTAAAAAATGTTTAAAACTTTTAAAAATTGAGAATACATCTTATTTTCCTCAGTTTTAATCAGATATAAACCTTATAACAGGTTCCTAATCTTCTTTCTTTTCCTTACAACCTAAAAATAGGATTTGTTTAATTTGTCTAACTATACACTTATTTGCTCTTATAAAATTAAAAAAATAGCTAAAAACAAAATGTATATTACATATTTGGAAAATAAGATTAGAGTTCTTAGTTTAAGGCAAAAAATAAAAGTTATATTTATTTATTACTATTTTTTCGCTTAACTCCAGTCGGGAATTATAATTGTGTGTTTGGCAAAACATTTTTAAGTTGCTCTTACAGTTCAGCTGTTTAAAACCAATTTTCCTAAATGTATTATAAAATGAAACTATTTGGAACTTAGAATTAACTGAATGTTGAAATAGTTTTTAAACAATGTCTATCCAAGGAGTTCTTACAGTAAGAACGTTAGTTCTTTAAAACCAGGGACCGTAATCATTATGAGTTATATTTTAAAAATCATAAAGTAATGATTAAATTAAATTTATACCGATTTTCTGAAAAAAAAAAAAATAAATAAAAAAAATAAAAATAATTAACTGAAAATGAAGCCTTTCACAGAGGCCGTATGTTACTGTTGAGTTTTATTTTGAGCGAAAAAAAATAAAAATAATTTTTAGTCATTATTTTTTATTCTTATTTTTTTATCAGATCTCAGAGATGGTAAGAGCTTTAATTGTAGGAATTTTAAATTATATTTTTCAATTTAAGAAGACAGTTCTTAAATTAAAACTTCGGCTCTAATCTTCCTAAACTTGGCACTAAAACCATTTGGAATTTATATTAGTCCGAATGTTCTTAAAATAAGAGCTTCAGCTCTTTTAGAACAAATGCATTTTTGTCAGTGTAGGTATATTTATAGGGATATAAAGTACACTCACCGCTCGCCGAGCTTGCTCTTGTGTCTGCGTATGTGTCGCCTGTTGAAGCTGTTGGTGCACGATGTGGACGTTGGCCTTGCCGGCGGATGGTGTACACCAAAGTTGTGAAGCTGCAGTGATTTAAGTGTTGCCGGCGCCGTCGATGCCTGTCCGTGTCCTAGTCCTAGTCCGAGTCCGAGTCCGTGTGTGTGTCCGTGTCCGCCGTGTATGTGGGTGTGTGTATGCCCAAGGACACCAGCACTGGCTACTGTGATGGTGGATTCACCGACAGCCTCATTGGCCGCTTCGGAGCCCTGTTGCGAGCCGTTGCTGGACGAGTGATGAGTGTAATCCGTGGGTGCACTCAGCTGGCGATTGAACTCGGCCTTGCGACGCGTGAGATCGGTTAGGCAATATTTGTTGAGATGCCCGTTGCTGGAGACGGAGCTCTTGGGCGACGAGGCCAGCTGCTGGTGTTGGTGTTGGTGTTGCGTGTAGGCGCCGGTGTGGCCTTGACCTTGACCTTGACCTTGCACCTGGCCTGAGTGGCATGAATTGCTGCTAACGCTTAGCTTGTTGCCGGCGTTGTGCAGCAGTTGATTGCAGTTCTTGCCGCTGATCTTGGCCGCCAGCGAATGCGGCACCGGCGGACTTTTGCCCGTTGTTGGTATGGTGTTGCTGCTCCCCCCGCCTCCGCCTCCGCTGCGATACTCCTTGTCGTCACTTTCGCTGCGCACGGATGCTCGATACGCCGGAAATGTTTTCGCCTGACTCTTCAGCGATCCGTTGAGCAGCAGTTGCTGCTGTCGCGCCGCAACCGCCGACAGTGCCGGCAACTGCTGCTGGCGTGCTGCTGTTGCGGCTGCTGCTGCTGCTGTTGCCGCTGCTGCCGAGGAAGTTGAGCAGCCCGGTGCTGAAACAGATGCCGTCACTGGATTGCTCGTGGGCACTACTTGCGGCTGCAGCGAATGCTTTTTTTCAACTAAATACAAATTCAGATACTTGTCCCCCGGATGCAACGAATTATCGGATACGGCGTTCGACTTGGAAATGATTTGACCCTTCTTTTTGGCCGTACGTGTTTTGAGGGATAAATTGCGTAGCTTCTTGGACTGCTCCTTGATCTTGTTGGTGCGCAGAAACGACGGACTGTTTGCAATGCACTTGAAGATGTACGTTTGATTCACCAGCTGCTGCTTATCACTGCCCGTATCGTAGTCACTGTTCAGATTGAGGTTCAAATTGGTAAAATGCGGCTCCGACAGATGCTGTTCGCTATAATGACTCTTGAGCAGACCACCACCACTAGCCGAAGAAGCAGAAGCGACGCCACCAATTGTTGTCGCCCGATCCTCAGATGCACCGGGTGCTGCACTCAAACTGCGCGTATACTCGTGACAGGCATCGTAGAGAGCGGAATGACCCCCGGTGCTGCTGACGCTCTGTGTGCCGCAGCTAACGGGACTGTGGCTATCAAGCAGACGCACACCAATGCGACTGTCACAGGAATTTTGCTTTGAGATGCCGCTCGATAAACGACTGCTGCTGCGCTGCCGATGATGTCCCCGCTGCTCATCGCCTCTCAGCAGCGAGACACTATCGCCGTCACCACCACCACCGCCGTATACCTCAAGCTCGTGATCGTGTTCACGTTCACGTTCACGTTCTCGTTCCCGTTCGCGATCACGTTCCCGGTCACGTTCCGTCCGACCCCGAGCAATGCCAAGTGAGACGCCAACGCTGCCGCTGCTGCAACTGTGCTGATCAGCCGCTGGACTGGGACTGGGACTGTTTCTCACCGAGGAGGAGTGCGATTGTGAGTGTATGGGTATCGGTCCAGCCGAGCCAGCTGAACCGGAACCGGAGCCGGAGTTGGTTCCCGCCTGTGCGTAGCTAAGGCTGATCAGAGACTGACGCACCAAATGCTGATGTGAGTGCGAGTGTCTCTGCTGCTGATGATGATGTTGCTGCTGCTGCTGCTGCTGCGAGTGTTGCTGCTGATCGTCGGGGCACAAGTTGTCTCGGCTAGCGCTACAAGAGTACACACAGAGACAAGAATGAGAAGCGGATAAATGATACAGAATGAATGGCAATAGATGCCGGCAAACACACAAATTTATCTAGTTAGAAAGTTGGCAGAATAAAGAAAGAAAAAAACAAACAACAACAAATATAGAATATTATAGAATGTGCAGCGGAAGAATTAAAGATCGGCAAAAGGGTAATAAAAGGGTATATATACATATAGTAGTATTTAGTGGACAGAGGCTACGCTAAAGTGAGCAGGAAACGGTGTGTGGAAAAAACAAATAAACAAAAGAACTTGTTAATTATAAATATTGATTGTGCAACTCTCTGTCTGTGTGTTCATCAGTAGTGATCTATATATGATACAAACAATGTATGTTATACTATATATACATATATGTATATATATACAGAGCAGTGCAGCCGACATGCTCATCTGCTTTTGATCGCGCTAAAAATTGAACTAAATTAATGTTGGGAAACACGCATGGCACTTGGCTACAGTTACAGTTAGATATATATACATTGCAAAAGATACAGATACAATTACAAAATATAACAAGATATTTGTTATTTAAGATAAACCTATACACATATGTATGTACAAAACGTTTGCTTGCACATTGTGCAAATATTAGAGAAATATATAGCCAATGCTTTTCCATAGTTGCTCCCCCTCTAACACCAAGTTCACACAACCCTATAACCCTCTGTAACGCCCGGGAGCTCGCAACGGATGTGCTCTAAATCAAATTTTCCTAATAGCAAACTGATAAGATAAGCAACAGCGACACAGATTGCGTCGTATATTCATTAGACTAAACATGACCCGAACCTTATGTGATTTATGTTATATACTACCATAATTGACCAAATTAAGCTGCCTGAAAATAAATAATTGGATTATATAATTTATGGCATTTGTGGTCAAAGGTGCAATAAAATATATACATTCCAAAAGCAGTGCTAATTTTTTTTCCTTTAAATAGAAGTATATGGTATACAATTCAATATTTTGATTTTTTGATTTCTTTCAATTATTATATGCTTCATAACAATATTTTAAACTTTCACGCACGACAAATACAAAGTAAAACAACTCAATCCATATTTATAAGATAGTTGTCACATGGATAGTAACCCGATTGCTGAAACGAATACAGAATAGTTTTTGATGTCTTCCATGTGCTCATAAAATATTTTTAAATTTGAACAAAAAAACCCCAAAAGTTATAGGCACCCTGCAAAATTAAGTATGAATGAAATCAAAAATCTAAAATTAAATGTATTTATTTCAGGAATCAAGCTAATATTTTTTAAATAATTACAATTATTTTTCATTTTGCGATGTAATTCAGAAGCAACTTTCAACCTAATCGATAGCACTTTCGAGACGATCGATGGTTGTTCACTATCTAGACAGCCCACTATCAATGGTTCTTCGCGACCGATAGTTTTCTATAGTGTCACCAATATTTTTGTATACATAAGTATTACTAAATTATATGAATGAGAAAAAGTTAATATATTGTTTTTTTCTAACTCAAAGAATGTGCATTAATTTTTAATCTATTTACATAGAATTTTCGTTTATAATTGATTTGTTTAGATTTCAGTTAACTTTTGGAAATTTTGAAGAGTTGTTTTGTTTAAGCATTGAGTATAAACAAAGTTTTTAAATACCTAATTACAGTTGTTTCGACTTGAACACTATCGAGGGCACTATTGTCCGCTATCGATGACTTTCAAAAAAACTATCGTCGACTATCCATAGGGTGGACTGTTGATAGTTTGCCACCTCTAATGTAGACTATTAAAAAAAATTATTTTAAATGTAATAGACTTGAGATTATTGAAAAAATAGCAGTGTACGAAGATAGTTTTTTTCACTTTCCACTTTCTATTTTATTACGTTTATTTTTCTAATTATAAATTTCAGTGTTTTACGAATTTTCCAAATATAATATTAATTAATTGTTGCTCCAAATAATACAATAAAATTTTTAAAGTTCAATGTTTTTTATTATACAAATCGATTGCCTTAATATATAATTTTTTAAATATAATATAAACTAACTGCTCCTCAAAATATTAAAGCAACTTTTCTAAAACGCTAATTATCTCCGGTAATTTTTTTTAAATATTGTTGTTCAATCGTGACGCACCGTGATTCTAAAACTAACATTTCCCACTCAGTTTAGGTGTAATAATTTTTCTAATCTTCCTCTCTCCTTTCCTAGTTAAGTACACTATTTTATGCTGAAATTTCCTTATGAAAATCCTCGACTATTATTTGGTAATGCCTGCAATATTGTTATGCAAATTAAGCATGGCAAACTGAAAGGTCGAAGTGGTAGTGTAGTGGAGTCTTGATAATTTTGCATATTTTATCGTTATGCACCGTTACATTTTCAAGGGCAAATCGTGGGCGATGCGTATGGAAGCAAAACCACTGTGCACACTGGACAACAAAGCAGCGCGTTGATACGTTAGGTGAGCTATTGTTAAAAAAGAATGTATAGTACATGTATATGAATGCTAGTTGAAAATGTGCATAGCTCTATAAATTTGAACAAAAGAAAGAACAATTCAAAATGCTGCTCTAATAGGTATGTACACGTATAATAAATATATATATATTGTGTTGTATCAGTGTGCGTGCTACAGATACATATGAGTAGTATCTATGTGTATACAAATTGTATCTGTTGGTATGGTATCCATGGATTCAGCTTCAGTCGCAATCTCAACTCGTTTGGCACGCAAAGCCAAACGGACACATTTTTAATACATATTATTTTGTAAACTCTTTTGTTTAAGTTAAAGTGTCAACAAATAAATGCTTAATTTTGTAATAAAAAAATATATATACATTTTGTTTGTAATTGAAGTGTAAAAATCAAATTGTTGAGCAAACTGAAATCAATTTCACTCAATTAAATGCTCACGCCATGCAAGCAGATAGCAAATGCAATTATCTGGATTTTGTATTTGAATTTGCATGCAAATTTTCTGTTTCTGTTTGAGTTTGTGTCGCAAATGGCAAATATTTGCACAACAAGTATACACTTCAACGTACACGTACACGTACATTAACAAAATGACTGTGCATTTGGATTTGGGCACACAACAGAAGAGCCCTTCAAAGATACATATATATAGCTACAGATACAGTTTCCGATTGTGCTGTTTTAATCCCCGCTTTCAATGCACAACTGACACATCAAAAGCGCAAGCATCGCCAAAAATCAGGTTTTCTGTCATATTTTTGTGATTTGGATTCGATTTTCGTATCGCTCAAGTGTTGCGCACAAAGAATTTATTGTTGTGCTTTTTATTTTACTTTATATTTTTGGCTTTAGAGCCTACGGCAAGACTGCAACCGCATCCGGATCAAGAGCAAACCAAGTGGCTGTTCACTCCGTCCCAGCTTTGCCCCTGCTGATTGTCTGCTCCAATGTCAACTTTGGCGCATTGGAGACACTTCTCGAGTGGGGAGGTATTGACGGACGGACAGACTTACGGACGGTCGGACCCTTCACAATTCCAGCACGTGCTTGCTGCCCACCAACCACAGAGCAATCCGATTTTATTTTCTGTAGCTGGGGATACTTTCAGCTGTCTCTCTCTCTCCATCTCACTCGCTCTGTTGAGACTCTTGCGTCACAGTAAGACTGCTCAATTCCCCTGCTCACATTCCCCTTCCCATCTTGCTCCCATCTTATACATTTTAAATACAATACGACTCAATTATTAATTCAAAAGCCAATTGAAGGCATTAAGCGTAAATTCGAAAAGCGTAATTGCGACTGGTCGCTACTGCGGTTGCATTCCATTTCGTTTATCGAAATTATATCAATTTTACAGTGGCATGTGCAACCCACAAGGCGTTCTATATATTATATGCATGTATGTTCTATATATAGATAGTTATAAGGGGGTAGGCTAAGAAGTATGACCTAATACACCTTTAGAGCCATAAATAAATTTTAAAAATTTAAGTTTAACTTAAGTCAAAACAAATTCTTGTTTTTAAAGTCTAATAAACCCAAAAATTTTGGCTGAAACCATTTGGGAATTATAGAACTCCAATGGAAAACCTTTCTCAGAACATAGTTTTATAATAAATAAAAAAAACTCTATACTACGAAAACTTCAGATCTTTACAAATAATGACCTAAATAAGTATTCATGACTTTGAAACAAATTAGTGCGTTGTCTGAATCGAATTCAGATTCACTTAAGCTTTGTTTTCTGATGACATCCATACCAAAAATCCAGTGTGACCAATGCTTTTGGGACTTTATTTTACTCAAATCAAATTTTGTAGGCAGACTTGATTTTTAGTAAGAAGGAAATCTGAAACTAATCTAAAACTATTTATCGAAGCAAGTTCGGATGTTTTGAAAGAGGATTGAACCCCTCAACAAATATTTGGGTCAGTTCACGAAGCGGTTTTTCTAAACTCTGTAAACAGTTTCAAACTTTTGCTTAATTTAATGCCAAAATGTTTCTTAAATATTTCATTAAATAAACGCGAAAAAGCAGACGACAGTTTGACGTCACTGTTCTTGGAACTTCAAGCGCTTTGACGCACAAGCCACTTCCAGGAATTTAGAGATTACTAAATTTATTTAACTGTGTTGGAAATTTTTAAATCTAGAGCTTAATGCTCAATATAAATTAGATATGCGAAATATTTATGTATGGATTTTATGGTGACATTTTTAAAGGTTTCCGTTTGGGTTTTTAACGTTCCAAACCGGAACTTGGACCGGTTCAGCGAGGCTTAGCTCAGAAACGGCTTGTAGCCATGGGCAAAGGTACAAATTCATATGCACAGTAGAATCCGGCTATAACGACACTCAAAGAAGCGACTTATTTGCGGAATATGTTTTTAATTTTTATAAAAGTTTGTATAGTCGTCGAATTTTTGTTATATAACCGGATTCTACTGTATTTATATTAATTGTCCAGTAGTGGTATGTTAGTTTATTCTTCAATACCATACATGGATTAAAGTTTGGTTAAATTTGTTTAATATTAAATTTCTATTTATGGTATAGCATATTTCGACAAAATTCTGTTTTGATCAAGTACTTTGAAGCCTTGACTATTTGTTAAACTGCCCTCGCACAGCTTATACTTTAGTGCAATTTGGGGGTATGAGTTTTTGCTAAGAAAACACAAAACCAATTGGCCTACTCTAATTTTAGCAATAACATTCATAAAGTCTGCTATTAATTATGCATATCTTGAACTTTGCCAAGAACAAAATTGTGCACAATTTCGCAATCTATTTTTAAACAATTGTGCAAAATTGATTTGTTTAATTGCAGTTTGCCATACAATGAAATGAAAGCATTTCCTAAATAAATACATTACATACCCAAATACGCTATCAATTACGAATTGCAAATTGCAAATGCAAATTGGAGCACAAACAAATTTAGGTAAATGAAAATCAAAGCTAAACATGCCACTCAATTTTCAAGTTTTATTAGAACAAATATTTACAATGTATCTCTAATTGAGAGTCCCTTTCGTTTCAACGCAATTGTCATTTAATTAGCTATAGAAGCTATATTTAGTTATAGTTATTTAGTAGAATTTACTAGAATAAACAGAAAAGGATCAATCAGCAGAGACGTAGCTCAAGTTAATTTAACTATTGTCCAAGTTATGCTCGGCTAATTAATTGACATTTTTGGGTAATTTGACTGAAGGTCAGCACACAACTAGTAATAATACACACAAATACTTCTAGGTATAATAGAAACGGCACTATAAATAGAGCCATCACTTATTTTTTTTGACAGAACTGGACATTAATTTGCCAAAAAGCTTGTGTTTGTGTTGTTCAGAGAATTAAGCTGAAAATGAATGAATCAACGAATCACATATAATAATCAACAGTCGACATGCCAATTCAAAATTAATGTCATTGATCTTAAAATTAAATTACTCTGAATTATATAGATATATATCTATAATATATGTGGGACGAGACAAAGCAAGCTCAATATAAATATAAATATGCAGGCAATAATTTAAGTAAAAGAATTTGAAAAATTTGTGTATTACAAGGTTCATTGGCATACGCATTGGGCAAAAGGGATTTAATTTAATAAAATATGTAATGCAAAATCATAATTAATGAATTAGAAATGAATGTGGGGAATAGGGTAAGCAGAGTGCAGAGAGTCATACAACTATTAGTTAGATAATTTGTTCATTTTAATGAGAAAAGTTTTGTTGCTTTTAGTTGATTATTAAGTATTTTTAAAGTAGCTTGCAAGGTAGGAAGAGGAAGAGAGAGCAAGTTAATAGCATTAAAAGTGTTGTGGGACGTTCGCTAGCAAGTAGTAGTAAGTAGTAGTAGTAGTAGTAGTAGTTTTAATATTAGTAGTAGTAGTAGTTATTGAAAGTTAGAGACAGAGAGTGGCTATTTGAAATGGTCAGTACCTTTACTGATGATGTCAGTAGTACGCAAAATTAGCTTCCACAGCGAATTGGTACTTGCAAGAAACTCAATCGTTTTTGGTTTTTTTTTCACGTTGATTCTTTGACTTTGATTTCGATAACGATTTACGATTACGATTTCACTTTGTTTGTTTGTTTCTTCTTTTTTTCTGAATATGAAGCAAAACTTGTTTCGTTTGCGCTTCTTTTTTTCATAAGTTTTTAATTGTTTTTTTTTTTCTTTTCTGCGTTTTTGGGGTTTTTTTTTTTGTTTATTTCAACTTTTGTACTTTTAAGCAAGTTTTCTGTAAAAACAACAACAACAATGACAAACATAAATTGAAATATACACACTCACATTTATTGAACATTTAAAACTTAAACGTAAAACTTAACAAAATTCGAACAAAATGAGACCAAAATTTGTAATCAAACTTAATGGAAAGAAACTAAAAGTTGAACTAACTTGATTAGCCGACTTGATTTCATTAATCATCATTTCTGACATTATTGCGAAATGCGGAAACCGATAAGCACATTATATATATATATGTACATAAGTATATATGTAAAGTATATGTGTGTAGTTTAAGAAGTGGCTTCTTGTATGTATTTGTGTAGGTACTTACTACGTACAAGACGAATCTATAACTAGTTCAATTGGAAACATCGAGATTTCCACACACACACACAAAAGGACCAACAAAATGTTTTTATCTATCTGGTTTTTCCTCAGACTGTGTACAGTGCCGGAAAAAATAATAGCACCAAAGAAAGCAGCTTACTTAAGTTAACAATAAAACTTTGCTAAAAAAAATTTGGTTTACATTTAGTTTATATTTGTGTTACTGAGAGTCTCTCTGAGTTGAGAGAGCATAAAACAGATCGAAAATGATAACGGTTCTTTTTAAAAGAAGCAAAACTGAAGAGGGAATGAATAAATTCGCGGAAAAAATATTAGCACCAAGCACATGTTTTCGTCAAAAAAACAAAAACATTTGCGTTCAAATTAACATTGGGAAACTTAATAATTTGAAAGAATTAGTGATTTTTTTAATATATATAGAAAGGAAAAAAAAAAACTTTTTAACTAGACATTACTTAAAAATGGGTCGCGGAAAGCACTGCACTGGCGAAAACAGGATAATAATAAAAAAAAATGCTTGAAGATGGCAAAACCTATTTTAATGAAATAATAGTCTTTTTGTTTTATGTTTTTAAGTTATCACATTGTTTTCCCTGATGAAATTGAAGTAGTGCTATTATTTTTTCCGCCTTTTATTGACCTTAGTAACTTAAAAAGTGCACATTTTTTAAAATGTGCAAAAAATATTGGATATTTTTGTGTAACATATATGTTAAGAGATCAATAAATTGATTTAAACAACTTTTCGTTAAAATTTTTTTAGTTATATTCTTTTTTTTTACACTTTAAATTTTGCATAAACCTTTGGTGCTATTATTTTTTCCGCAGCTGTATGTGTGTGTAAGCTACAGCAACAACAATGAGACACAAATACAAATACAGATGCAAATGTATATGTATGTAGTAAGCCAAAATTCGGTCAGTGGTTTAATCATTGAAGTAAAAGCGAAAGCTTCCGTCGTTGCATTGATGTTGTTGTAGTCGGCCATGTATGGCTAACATACACACTTTCCAACACTTGCTAACATACATACAAACAAGCGGGTAATTGAATGACGCCTGTGCATATGCAACGCTTTTTGCACTCACACGCAGACTAACATACAAACACAAGTGCGCACTCAAAGTACTTTGACACTATTTTTCAAACGTTTGCTCATTGCATTGTGTTGGTGTTGTTCGTATTAGTGTTAGTGTTGTTGTTGTTGTTGTTTTTGTTATTGGTGCTGGCCATTGTTGCTGTTGTTGCCATTGTCACTTTTGCCGACGCCATTGTTGGCCGCTTGGCTTTTAATCTAGTTTCGTAATTGCATTGACTGAGTGACGGATGATTGCCACGCCCCCACATTCGTTGCCCACTTGCTGAACTTTGCCCCCAATAAGTGTGTCCCAAGCACTGTGCTGTGTGGGCATTGAATGGGATTGAAATGAACGGAAATCAGTTGCATTGTGTGCTGTCTCTCTCAAGCCAAAGGAAATAAGCATTATGGAGCAAATAAGAACATTGAACATACTCAAACACACACATTCAAACATACATACAAACACACAGATTCAATCAGACAGTCAGGCTGTAATTGTGCACTGATAAAAACCAAACAGTTTGTAAATTATAGATTTGTTTACAAAATTCGAGAGTCGTGAAGTTGTTAGCTTCAACATTTCGTTTTAAAAATTACTTTAAACCGGTTTTCGTATGAAGACCAAACATTTTTGTACTTTAAAGTAATAATACATATACTGCAAATTATATCGATTTTAAAATCGAAAAAATCGATTAATTGTCGCACTATAAAATTTAACATCAATACTATAATCTGCTAATTTTCAAATTAAAGTTCTAAAGTTCGTCACTATTTCTTCTAATATCAAGTATACGCTTTCAAAATTTGTGCCCTTTAAAAAACCAATGTGCTATTTTTCACCACGTGATGATCGTATAAAAAAAGAATTTTTGCTTCAAGTTATAAGGTTTAGGTATTGTTTAAAGTTATCTTAAAAACAAGATGATCAAAAATCTTAGTTTTAAGAAAAAAAATCTCTTTTATTATTACAGTATAAGTAAGTAAATTTTCTTCCTCACAAAATTTAATAATTTCTACTAGTTATGGACAACGAAAACTTAAAAATTATATAGTAATCTAGCTAAAACTTCTTAAAATTTATTAAAAACTTTAACAAATGAAACAAGGGCAATATTTTTGTTAAGGAAATTTGTCAGACACTAATATTAACAATACCAATAGGTTCTGTAAGTTTTACAATGATGCTAACTCTTTTGGTCATACAAAAGCTATACTGACATATTAAAAAAGCTAGAAAACGTTAACACAACTAGCTTTGAAAAAGTTAAACACAACTAATTAGCTTTATAAAAACTATAATGGAGTCATAAAGAGCCATTTCTACTTTTAAAACTGCTAAATTTCCTGCCAGTAGCTACTATATATTATATTTTCTTCAGCATCTGTATATTAATAATTTTAATATATTCATATAATCGGCAGGAATCCAATTTCTATGGAGTTAAAGTTCTTTATTTACAAAATACTTAAGCTGTTTTTATTCGATTTTTGACTACAAGGTATATTTTTTTTATCAGTGTATGTAGTAAGTCCCTACACATCGAAAGGAAGTTGCGCAAGTTTATCGAAAATTGCAACACTCTCACACACACATACAAGCACATTTTCACTCAAACACATTAGCAACAACAATAACAACAACAAGAACAATCAATACCAACATTTAAACTAAAGAACAAACAAACAAACAAACAACAAACAAACAAATGCTGAAAATGAAAATGAAACGCAACGAAACGAAAATGAGAAAACGGAAACAGAAACAGAAACGGAAACGGAAACACATTCTTGTAAATATTTTAAAATGTACACGTACACGTACACATACACACACACGTATGTGCATTAGCATGTGTGTGTTTGTGTGTCACAAGGTGTTTCAGGATGTTTCAAGTCTACTCAATTATTTATGGTCACACTTTTTTAAATATTTTATGAAATGTTGGGATTTCTTGTCATTTATCCCAACGCAGCTCAACGAACACATTGAAACATCCCAACACACACACTCACACACAAACATATATACGCACACATGTACCTTATACATACAGTTAGTCAAGTAATTGTTTTGACAAAAAGTAGCTTATATAAGCACCTATAATAATACAACCAAAAAATATATGTATAAACCAAATAAGCAAGTTTCAAAACGCACTGACTTGAGGATACCCTGAGCTGAGGCTCTAATATTTTTTAGGTCTATTATATAGTACACATATGGCATATTTCAGAATGTTTTAGGATCTGTTAGCCTGCTAATTTTAATAACCCATGAAACCAAAGTTTCAGGCTCGTAATCATAGTTTATTTTAATATCCAAACTCATTTATAATTTCCTAATCGCCTGTTCCTTTAGCGCTCATTAGTCTGATTGTTGCTGCCGATGCCTTATTTAATTTGAATTGAAATTTTGTTTCTTATATTATTATTTTACAACGTATTAATCATATCGATTTATTGAATTTGATCGAATAATTTATCTATAAGTAATCGAATATGACACGATATCGATAGCCAGTATGATCTCTAAAAAGCTTCACTGGTCATAAAGGAATTGCGGAAAAAACACGAAATTTTTTAAGCGCCGCTACGCCACACGCTACCGCATACATTGTCAACCTACGTTTTTAAATGTACAACATACAGTTTATAATTGCTCTGGATCTTGCTCTCGTTAATAAATAGTAATTAAAATTAAACGTTGTGTTGAGTTATTCGTACAGTGCTCTAAGAAATCGTAATAAATGCATTCCCGGTTATGACAGTCACAATTTCTTAAAAAATTTCTTGCACTACATTTCTTTAAATGAATGAAAAGAATAACAAAGAACAATAAAATAAACTATATTTCTTCCATAAAATTGCATACAAAAGTAAACAAGACAATAATTGAAAATAATACGCAATTATTTTCCAAGAATTATTTCGTCAACGCAAAACGCAATGAGCTTGTATGTGTGTGAAGCGTCACATACATACATAGCTAAGTGAATTTCACAACTTGGAGAAATAGTTAAAAAAAAAAGTGTGTACACACACAAAAAAGTCGGTTCGCACGACTACTTATAGAAACAACTAGAACTAAAAAGTTGAAAATATAAGTGAACATTTGCGCCGAAATTGAAAAAACTAAAAAATAAAATAAAATTATCATGGCTTTGTGCGGAGTATGTAAAAAACAATACAACAATTCCGAGAATTGGGTTCAGTGTGACCAATGTAATTCGTGGTTTCATTTCGCATGTGCCGGTGTAAACGAAACCATAGTTTCAATGCCATGGAAATGCAGTGACTGTACCAAACTAACCGGTTTAGTCGTTCACTCGCCACCAG
Source organism: Drosophila tripunctata (assembly GCA_035047385.1). Lineage (NCBI taxonomy): Eukaryota > Metazoa > Arthropoda > Insecta > Diptera > Drosophilidae > Drosophila > Drosophila tripunctata. The sequence continues at coordinate 12,694,614 of JAWNPS010000288.1, forward strand.
CAAGGAATCAAGCTTTGGTTCCGGAAGCAGACGTAGCAATCGCTACTCAACATCATGAGGAAACTCAACAGGAGGCTCCGATCTTCAATAACGCGGAATCATCAAACCCCCAAACCACTCTCAGTCAACCACAACTGATGCTGGCAATGCTAGAGGAGAAGAGAGCTACAGAGGAAAGATATATCGAGCAAAAATATAAACTTCTTGCTCAAATGAATGGTCAGGATATTAGTTCTCACATGTACGCATGGACAGCAGAAGCAAATGGCGTATCAAGCTCACAATTGGCAGCTCGACAAGCGATCCCTAAGGAGTTACCAAAGTTTAGTGGCGATCCTGAGGAGTGGCCAATATTTATCAGTACGTTCGAAAACAGCACAATGGTCGCAGGATTTTCGAATGTCGAAAATATGCTGCGCCTGCAGAAGTGCTTGGGAGGCAAAGCTCGAGATCTTGTCAAAGACAGACTTCTCCTGCCTTCTAATGTTCCGGACATAATTGCTACGTTAAAAATGTTCTTTGGTAGACCAGAACACATTCTGGATAGGATGATCGATAAAATCAGGAAGATGCAGCCACCAAAGGAACGGCTAGAATCATTTATCGAATTTGCTTTGGCCGTACGCAACGTATGCGCAACCATGCAGACGTGCAACCTCACTGCACATCTGAACAATCCAATGTTGGTAAAGGAGCTGGTCGACAAGCTGCCCAACAAGTACAAGCTTGATTGGGCCATGCATCCAAAGTCTACTCAACCTCCGGTCAAGGAGTTTAGTGACTGGATCTTCAAGATTGCTGAGGCAGCTTCAACCCTAGTCTGTCCATCCACATATAAACCAAATCCTGTAAACTCACACTATGAAGATCAAACTGTCAATTCAACTAAGCAGAAACCAACAGAATCTTCGGACACGACGAAGCAATTCACCTCCAAATGTATGGTATGCCGATCAACTGAACATGTTGCGACACAATGCAACGAGTTCAAGAAAATGACCACTGACGACAGATGGAAAAAAGCAAAGGCAGAGAGGGCTTGCTTTCGTTGCCTTAAAATTCATCGCAAGGGTTGCTACATAAAGAAGACGTGTGGCATAAATGGATGCATCAAAAATCACCACCCGTTACTTCATAAAGAAGAACCCAAAGAGAGCAGTACTTCTCAGGAAAGCCAGATGGATCAAGCCATAGTCAGTGCTCATAGCAATGGTAACAAAGACAATTACTTCCGTATTATTCCAGTGAATCTTCACGTTGGAAATAAAGTCACGCAAGTATACGCATTCCTGGATGAAGGATCCTCCGTAACATTGATAGATGAGAAGACGTTCAAGACACTGCAGATGAAAGGCGTGCCAAGTCCCATATGTCTACAGTGGACTGGTGAAGCAACACGGAGCGAGACATCTTCTCTACGAGCTACAATAACAGTGTCCAGTATCAGTAATGATAAAAGGTTTCAATTGAACAACGTTCATACCATTCGGAACCTGGCACTACCAATGCAGTCAGTTAACTTGGACAAACTGACAACCAAGTACCCATACCTTAAAGGGGTACCATTGCAGTCGTATTCCAATGTACAACCTGTACTATTGATAGGTGCAGATAACTGGAAAATCGCTGTACCACGTAGGCTACGAGAAGGAAAGTTTGACGAGCCTATTGCGTCCAAATGCATGCTCGGCTGGAGCATCCAAGGAACTTCAAAAGTTGCCACCAACTGGACAATGCATCATTGTGAATGTAAGTGGCAGGAATTACACGATATCGTGAAGGAGAGCTTTAACTTGGAGCCAGTCAAGCCTCACAAGCTGCAATCGGAAGACGACAATATGGCCATGGAAATCCTAGAAAATACTTGCGTAAAAATTAATGGAAGATTCGAGATTGGACTTTTGTGGCGTAACAAAAATCAGGAGTTGCCAGAAAGCTACCAAAATGCAATCAACCGTTTGAACTGTCTCAAAAGGAAGATACAACGCGAGCCTGATTTGTACAATAAGATTGACGACCAAGTTGCCAACTTAATCAAGAAGGGATATGCAGTCCAACTCACAGATGCAGAAATCTCCAAACCTCACAAGCTAATTTGGTACATGCCGATCTTTATTGCTATAAACCCGAACAAGCCTAAGAAAGTTCGATTGGTTTGGGATGCAGCTGCAAAATGTCATGGAGCAGCCTTAAACGACTTCATTCTCACTGGTCCGGATCTGCTGACACCACTACTAGAAGTACTCTTGTCATTCCGAGTTGGCCAAGTTGCAGTCTGTGGTGACATCGCCGAAATGTTCCACAGAATCAACATTCGGGAAGAAGATCGACAAGCGCAGCGTTTCCTTTGGTACGACAAAGACAGCGGCGCAGTCAAAGTATACGTGATGCATGCAATGACGTTTGGAATCAGCTGTGCACCATGCATTGCACATTATGTACGCAATAGGAACGTCGAACCATATCGTCTACAGCACCCTCGTATATATGAAGCCATCCAGAAGTCTCACTATGTTGACGATTACATCGACAGCATGGACACCGAGAGCGAGGCATTATATGTCTCAAAACTGGTCCGGAAAGTCCACTCTGAAGGAGGATTCGAAATCCGCAACTGGTCGTCTAACTCAGAACGAGTATTGAGTGAGCTTATGGATGGCAATGCAGCTTCGCTACAACCAGTTGAATTCAGTGACACTGAAAAGATTTTAGGTATGTATTGGGAGCCACGAACTGATTGTTTCCGATATGTTCTCAGATTCGCACGATTAAAAAGAGACGTTCTGGCCGACGAAATAGTGCCCACAAAAAGAGAGCTACTCCAGGTACTGATGTCCGTGTTCGATCCCATGGGATTAGTATCGTGCTTCACCATTGGGCTCAAGATTCTACTGCAGCATGTTTGGCGATCCAACATAGGTTGGGATGAAGAGTTGCCAAATGATCTACAAGACAACTGGGAAGATTGGAAACGCTTGCTAACTGAAATTCAGACGATAGAGATTCCAAGATGCTACTCACGAGGTCTGAAGAACGCAACCCAAACAGACCTGCACATCTTCGTTGATGCCAGCGAGTATGCTTACGCTGCAGTATGCTATGCTCGAATCCAGTTACATGACACCGTTCATGTATCATTAGTTGCAACAAAAAGCAAAGTGGCACCTCTTCGTCCACTCTCTATTCCCCGAATGGAGCTACAGGCAGCAGTAGAAGGAATACGTTTGGGACAAAAGATTATTAAAACACGTGGTTTTAAAGTCAGCAACATTGTGTACTGGTCGGATTCGAAAACCGTACTACAATGGCTGAAAATGGATCCCAGAAAATTTCAGCAATTCGTTATGCATCGCATTGGAGAAATTCTGGAGCACTCGGGTGTAAACCAATGGCGCTGGATCCCTACCAAACTCAACGTTGCTGACAAGGCGACCAAAGTCAGTAGCTCAGTGGACACCAATACATGGCTTTGTGGACCTGACTTCTTGCCAAAACCAGAAATTGAATGGCCAAAATCGGAATTGAACCACGAGTTAACCAACACAGATGAACTAAGAAAGCAAGTGCATGTGACGTCAACAAAGCCGAAGATATTCATCAACGTTCAACGATTTTCTCAGTGGAAACGCTTATGTAGAGCAGTAGCAACATGTCTGTTGTACGTGGACCGATTAAAGGCGCAATCGCAAAACCAGGTCAAGCCGACCAAGATAAATGCCGAACTGATCCAAAGAGCAGAATCTCTAATTCTGAAGCAGGCTCAAGACGATGAGTATTCCATGGAAGTTCGCATGCTTTTAAAAGGTCTACTACTTCCAAAGCAAAGCAGCTTAAGAGGAATGAACGTGTACATCGATCACAAAGGGATTTTGCGAACGCAGGGAAGATCTTATGAGGTTAACTACGAGGAAGATGCCATAATATTGCCAAGACGTAACTACATAACGTTTCTGATAGTCCAAGCAATCCATGAGAAGTTTCATCATTTGGCCCATGAAACAGTTATAAATAACATAAGATTAACGTACTGCGTTCCACAATTGCGCGTTCTGTACAAATCAGTACGCCAAAAATGCCAGAAGTGCAAAAATGAAGCAGTGCTCCCAACGCCGCCGCAAATGGCACCCGTGCCTAAAGCAAGATTGGCCAGCTTTACAAGACCGTTTACATACACAGGAGTGGATTACTTCGGTCCAATACTGGTAAACGTCGGACGTCACAAGGAGAAAAGATGGGGCGTAATATTCACGTGTCTAACACTAAGGGCAGTACACTTCGAAGTTGCGTATAGTCTGGACACCAGCTCCTGCATAATGTGCTTTCGCAACTTTATGGCCCGACGAGGAACCCCAGCAGAAATATTCTCCGACAATGGGACCAACTTTAGATCAACAGAGAGATCTGTAAAGGAAGAGCTGCTGAAAATAGATTTTGACCAGATAGAGGTAAAGTACGACCGGATTAAGTGGCGGTTCAACCCTCCAGGCGCACCACATATGGGAGGTGCTTGGGAGCGGCTGATCAGGAGCACAAAAAATGTACTCAAATCTATATGCCCAAACTACTCGTTTAACGATGAAACATTGAGATGCGCACTCATGGAGGCTGAATTCACAATCAACTCTCGTCCTTTGACATTCGTTAGTGTTGAATCAGCGGACGATGCAGCTTTAACGCCAAATCATTTGCTATTGGGATCTGCAAATGGTTACAAACCAGTCTGTGCCGATGACCTGGACCTAAGACAACGATGGAATCAGACCCAACTCTTTTCGAACCATTTCTGGAAGCGTTGGGTAAAAGAGTACACGCCAGTACTCACAAAACGAGCTAAATGGTTCCAGAAGTCCTCGCCACTGCAAATAGGAAGTATCGTCATCATCGTGGATGAAAATTTACCCAGGAACATGTGGCCAAAGGGGCGCATAATCAATACGGTTACGGCAAAGGACGGTCAAGTTCGACGTGTGACCATCCAAACAACTCGAGGAATTATGGAAAGACCAGCGACTAAAGTTGCTGTTCTGGACATCGGCAAATAATTGGGTAAACAAGCCTTCAGGCAGGATTATTTACGAAGGAGGGAATGTTGCTGCCGATGCCTTATTTAATTTGAATTGAAATTTTGTTTCTTATATTATTATTTTACAACGTATTAATCATATCGATTTATTGAATTTGATCGAATAATTTATCTATAAGTAATCGAATATGACACGATATCGATAGCCAGTATGATCTCTAAAAAGCTTCACTGGTCATAAAGGAATTGCGGAAAAAACACGAAATTTTTTAAGCGCCGCTACGCCACACGCTACCGCATACATTGTCAACATACGTTTTTAAATGTACAACATACAGTTTATAATTGCTCTGGATCTTGCTCTCGTTAATAAATAGTAATTAAAATTAAACGTTGTGTTGAGTTATTCGTACAGTGCTCTAAGAAATCGTAATAAATGCATTCCCGGTTATGACAGTCACACTGATGTTCTGACGGATCTAGGAACTGTGATCGCTTAATAAAATTTAGATCAATTGTTTTTAAATTATATACATAGATACATATAGGTATATGTACTTATGTTAATTTCGAAATTAAACCCATGAGGCATTGAACGAGGCGTTGCAGAAAGTATTTACGTTCTTGATCCGCATCTGACCGTCCGTATATTTATATTCCAACTAGTCCCTTAGTTTTTAAACTATCTCTACACACTGCATGTATTGTAAAATGGGAGCTGTATGATATTGTGAATTGATCTGGTAATCACAATATCATATAGCTCCCAAAGGTACTAGTAACAAATCCCATGATATGCTGATTGAAACACTATTTATATCATAGAGCTGCCATAGGAACAATCGGTTGAAAATACTAAGTACGAAAATCTTCTGCGGTTTTTGTTATACCAATCGCAACCAAATTTTCTCAAAAGCATTTAGTACAGCAATTGGTTTGAAATATTTCAGAATGACAGCATGTACTGTTAATTCATAAAGTGTTCAGCAGGTGTATCAAATCTTTGTCAAATTGTACCAATAATGCCAAAAATAACCTCACTTTTAGATTGAACAGTATATTTTCTAAAAAGTTCTGCTCTATCTTCGGTTCATTAACATTAATAAATTACTTTAACCGAACCGATTTCGCAAGGTTTGGTTTAAAAATAATTCTCAGGCCAGATGCTTCCACTGTTTTCCTACTTTATAGCATTTCATATTTTAAAAATTTTAAATCTCGGGGTAATATTTAGTTAGTGAGATAGATACGTTTATAAAACAGACAACGGGACAGCTTTAGATTTATTGCTCAGGGTATTAAAAATTAGATAAAGATACAATGTGTATCTCATACTACTTTAATCAAAACAAAATTCCTTGACTTACTCTATGCGTGTATATTGTACCGTATAGCGTAACATAACAATCATACGTACATACGTTAAATAAACCACAACAAACAATAAACGTATTGTATGTACCAAATGTATGTAACTATATGCAAATTATGAGAGAGCGGATCTATTTAAAATAATTGCATACCGTTGGTCGTTGGTAAATGTTCCAAATGCTCCAGGACCGCTGACTCGCCTCTGTGTGTGTTTCACGTGCATGTTTTTTTTGGATGGTTTTTTGCAATGCTACGCCTAGCTAGCAGCACCTCATTCCCCTCAGCAGCACATGGAAGCGTTGGTATTTTTGGGGACTATCGGTTTATCGGTTATCGTTGCTGCTACTCCCACACACACATGCACACGCACACACACACGCACACGGACTCTTCGTTTGCTGTTGAATTTTTATTTTTATGTTGCTGCTGTTGCTGTTGTTGTTGTTGTTGTTATTGCCATAGAGCAGTAGTCCTCGTAGAGCCTGTCGCAATTCTGGCACTTATCATCGTATGCTAATTGAGAGATTGTAGTGTGAATATTTTCTTTCACATGTGTGCTCTTTCTAGCACGCTCTAACGCTCTTCGTTTCTCTCTCTATCTCTCTCTTTCTCGCTCTGTTTCAGTCAGTGGGGTGTGGGTACAACTTCCGTTTCGATTTTTGACATTAACTAATACAAGGACGACATATACACACATAAACAAAATAATTGCTTTTCGTTGTTGCTTAGCTCTGGAAACTGCTCTATATAGCTATAGCTATTGCCATCTCTCTCTCTCTCACTCACATCGGCCGCATGCTGAGCATTATTCAAGCGTTTTAAGTAGACTTTTTTTGCTTGCTTCTTGCTTTTTGCCTCCTTTTATTTCCTGTTTGTTTTTATAGTTTTACTGTTTTACAGTTTTATCGCTTATATCGTTACACTTTTCACTGTGTGGGTGTCTCTGTGTGTGCGCGTATGTACGTACGTATGTCTGTATGTCTGTATTTGATTTGTAGTTGGTGGGTTTAATAGTTAGAGAGGTGTTAAGTAACGTAGGGTTTTTTAGGGACTGTCTAAAATGTAGTCTCTAAAATAGTTAACAGCACTAGTTGTATTGCTTATGAGTTGGTTGGTTTTTGGTTTTAGGTTTTTAGGTTATGTTGACTTTTGGAGGTTATGTTTAACGCATATGCTGAATACTAAGTAAATCTATTAATACCATATGTTGCTATTATTTTTATAGGCTCTTGTTAAACATACATATATAATGTAGTTTTTCTATATATTTATACTTATTTATTTTATGTGTGTTTTTTTTTTGTTCCTTTGTACTTTGAATTGTAGACGTCGTTTTATCATCTAGGAGGCGATATTTCAAGTATGTATATATATTTATATAGTTTTGTTATGTTCCTCAATTCGTTATTAGTTTAGTTGGTGGTTTTTGTGGTGGCGATGATAGGCGGGGCGGGCGAACTGTATTATGGTGGGGGTGGTGGGAGAGGCGAACAGAGCACGATCTTTTGTTATTATAATTAGTATTATTTATATGTTTAGAATATCACAAAGAACTATAATAGCGCTATAATAATAGAGTTATTTTTGCTTTTAGTTAGCATCACTAGATTCAGGCGAGAACACGCATAAGTATGCTATATAATTTAGTTTTACTTTTTATTTTTTTGGTTATTCGTTCGTTCGTTCGTTCGTGCTGCTGCTCCTCTTTCTACTTTCCTTCTCCTTCTACTTCTGCTGTTTCGTAGTTTTTTTTTTTTTTTTTGGGTTTTGGTCTCGTGGTCGTGAAAGTTTAATGAACGCAACGCATTTTTGCGGTCTTGTTTGGAAAGTTGTGAGTGAAGTTAAGGCGTTATGGTGTTACCGTTACTTATACATTTATGTATATGTATATGTACGTTGTCGTGTGTGTGTGTGCGGGAGGGGCGTGGCCGTATGCCGTTTGCCGTGCGGTTACGTCAAGAGGCGCGCAATGTTAGAAACCAGCCAAAGTGTTCTTATATTTATGCACATATACGTATGCAGATGTCTCTCTAACTGTATATCCTAGAATTAGCACAAGCAACACGCGAACCCAAAATGGAGGCGAGAGCTTTCAATGCCGGCGATAGATAGAGCGACAGTGACACGCTTGCTCTCTCTCTTTGCTCTGCACGTTTTCACTTTAGCTTTAATTAGTGCATTAATTTGTTTGCTGCTCTTCTTCGTTTTCGCCTTTTCGTTTGCCTTGCTTCTCTTGTTTGAAGTTGAAATTCGTTGCGGCTTTATAAAAATAAATCCATATATATTTAGTTCTGTAGTTCTTTATATTATATAGTCGTTAGGTGCGTTTAATTGGATTTTTGCGCTACTAAAATGTGTGTGCAAAACGATGCTTGTGTTCTTGTTCTACAAACTACGAGGTTTCCTTTTTGCTCTAGCTCTAGTTAACGGTTAATGCATCCAGTGTTGAACAATTCGCATAACGGCGCAACTACAAGTACAACGGTTTTGGTTTTGGTTATGTTTTTTATATAAGTCGGTATTATTTAGGCATATAACTGCTCTATATATTTGTTAAATGTATTTAATATTTTGTATAGCACTTGTTGTATATATAATTAGCATACTTTTTTTAGTTTTAATTATAGGGTATTATATATTTGCATGTATATTTTTAAAAGTAATTTGTTCTTTGCTAAATTTTGTTAATTACGATTAGTTAATGGAGTGTCTGAATGTCTCTATGTGTGTGTGTGAATATTGTGTTTTATAATTTGCTCAATTTCTTCGTTGCAGGTACATTGGTTTTGTTTTTGTTTGAAGTTTTTCTATTTCACGTTTTTCTTTTTTTGGTTAGAGGGCGTTGATTAAATAATGCTGCACTTGACGATGTTGTTGTTGTTGTTTTTGTTATGTATAGTTTGCTTTTCGTTTCTATTTTGTTGTGTTTTCTTTACTTTTATTTTCGTTTCTTTGTTTTTTTGCGAGTCCTTCTATTTGATTATGTAATTATGCTTGGTCTCTTATTGGATATTGAACTGCGTTACATGCCAATTTTTTCGCTTTTATTTCTTGCTTCCTTCCTGCCTTTGAGCTGATGTTGGTTTTTCACATGTACGTAAGTAGTTCGTCATCAATATTTAGCACACACACACACACACAGACACACACAAACTTATTTAGTGACATGTGCATACATAATTTACGGGCGCCACATTCACATGGACCTCACCAATCGTGTCTGCCTCAGGTCTGACACGAACTGAAGGGTATTGAATGAAGTTTTGACAAGTTTTTAACAAATTTCTTTACGCAACACAATTGAACACACACACACACATGCACACAGAGAAGACGTTTGGGGAAAATGGAACAGAGGAAAGTGCACGTTAAATCAATGCTTCTTTTGACCTCTATTACATTTTCGTTCGTCTTCTCTGCACTCCTCACTCTTTGCTCTCCTGCTACCTGGATATTTTTTTTTTCTTATCCGATTATTTTCAATGTCCTCCGTGTTACGGCACAGTTGGCAGCGTGTTTCCTTTAACTTTTCCTTATTCGTTTATGTATTTTTGCTTTGTTTTATAATTTGTCGCGTTATGTATTTGCGTATGTGTGTGTGTGTGTGTTTTGTGTTATCACAAAATATTTAATAATATTACACAGCAGCGCTCACTTATACTATATGTACTTTAATATACATATATGTATTTTTTTTTTAATGAAATCTCCTTTTACATAACGGTTCTGATTACTGTTACTCGCTGCTGTGCTCTGTGCGAACACGACACGAACGAACTCAGCGCGACAAGTGAATCTTCGCTTAGCACTGACGTGCGCCGTGGGCCGTGAGCCTGTGAAATTTCGCTGAAAATCGATAAGGACACTCACACACACACTGACACACACACGGGCAGAGAGCAAAGTGCCACCGCGAATGCAAAAGCAGCGCAAAGACACCAAAAAACTAAAAAGCACAACAACACAATGAAAGCGAAAACGAAATCGTCAACGAAAACGACAACGACAACGACAAAGAGAGCGCAGGCAGTGAAAGTGCACATGTACCCAGCATACTGGCACAGTGGTGGCCACACAAATGCGCATAATGCAATTTTGTCTGTATTTCATACAAATATATAAAATTTTTAAGCTTTATAAAATTTAACAAAATTGAGCTAATGTACATATCAACTATACGAAGACATATTGATTGAATTGTTATTGGTTCGTTTTTTTGCTGCATATAAACAAATGTAAATAAATCGGTTGTAAGGGTGGATTACTATCGATAGCACTATATCAACAAATAATATAAATTTTTTTTTAATTATTGAAACTTAAACACATTTTTGTAACTAAAGTCACTATCGAATACTATCGACAGAATATAGAGGTTTTCTGAAAAACCATCGCCTACTATTGTTTGTGCCGACTTTTGATAGTTCTTCACCTCTAATCGCTTGCACTCAAGCGCTTTACTCGCACACTTAATTTGTCCGCCAGTGTTTAGTCCCGTTAGGTGTTATTCTGTTAAAACTAAAAACGAGAGCGTGCGAATGCGCATCTGTTTGGCGAGCTTTGCCAAAGTCCTTGCGCTCTCACTCTCTCGCTCTCTGAGTAAATGTCGTCGGCGTTTTTGCCGATGCTATCGTCATTCTGTGACGTTGGCTCGTTGGCAAAGTGAGCAACAACAACAAACACCCGAACGAAACAGCTAAAACAGTAAGGCACGAGTGCAAACGAAATGTCAGCGGTTGGTTTGACTCGTTTCCTTTTGTGTTTTCGCTGTGAATGAAAGTTCGAAAGCATCAGCTGGTTGGGCTTTAACATTTTCTGAATTGTGCCTGGCCGCGTCCCGGCCCGCCCACCACCTGAGTGCCCCTCTCCATTCAAAGCAAACTGACGGCGACCAAGTAAACAAATACATGTGCGCAGGGCGGCGCGCACATGTTCAACTGTGGCTGTGTAAGGTCAGAGCAGCGCGTGTCCTTACAGTGCGTGCTATCTGTACACACATACATTTATTTAATAAACAGCTTGTGTAACGGTAACAAACAATATTAAAGCTATGTAGAACACACTGGTAATCGATGGCTTTGCGCAACTCGCCGATCCTCTCGCCGTAAAGATGCCAAAGAAATACGTATCGGGTAATTTGAGGGATGGCAATGCTTGGCATTGTACGGCAAACCATCGCCGTGTATTTCCATCACTGTCACGTGTCACAATACAGATCTCTGCCCCCCGCAACTTATCCTCCCCGTGTACCTGCAGTTCCTTAATGGGTATCTGTGCCGTTCGCTCGTTGTAGGCAAAATCCACTTGATGCAACACTTCGTTGCCACTGCTACGTATATACACATTAAAGTCTGCCACATCTGCAATGGCGGAGACAAACCAGCTCAATGTCAGATTCCCCGATTTATTGCTGGAACGGAAAAAAATAGTTGGAGTTTTAGATGTTCCGAAAGGGCTTGCATTATCTTAATTTAGTTTAGAGTTAGTTAGTATATTTACAGGTGCACGATCTAAGTATATACTTAAAATGGCTTAGCAAAATAATAAAGAAAAATTTGTGCAATTAATACAATTCTATTCGGGTATTTTTAAAGTCTTTAAATATTCAGTAAATAGTCAGATCTGTTAATTAAAACCTAGGTTAAAATACGTAAAAAATAAGAAAATGTTTATATTTTTCTATGCCGCTATTATAAATGATTTTTTTATTTTAAAAATAAATTTAACAGTAAATCAAAATTTTTGATTTAGACTTGGAATATAGAAATTAATGACTAAAGTCATACCTCAGAAATGTTTTATTAATTAAATAAAATATTTAAAGTAAACAGGACTTCAAAAATGTTTTTACGAATTCAGGATTTTTTAACTTATAAACAATTCTTTTAAAAATTATAAATTAATTCATTTCCTAGCAGTTTATAATTCCCTCTGAAGGGTATATTGGGACAACTAATATAAAAATATCCTGAATATGGCCTTAAAATCGGACTATAGTCAAAATTTTTTTTTATAAATCGAAAAATTTATCTTAAAAGCAATGCGTGTGAGCAAGACAGACACACACACACATATGTTTTTATACGTGCAAGTCTAGTTCTTGAGGTACTTATCTCCTATATCAATTCATTAAATCGGGAATGCGATTTTGAGGGTATTTTCAATTTTTTTCACGTATTCTGATCATCTGTAAAGCCAAAAGTTTACAGAAAGAGTTTAAATATAGCCTAATTCATAAGAGATCTTAAACTGTGGTTATTATCATATGAAAAGAGTATTGTAAAACTTTTTTCGTTTCAATTTTTAACCAATAGGCAAGAAGGCTTCTATGCTAGTTGCGTAAAAAAGTTATCTTCAATTCATCGAATATCGAATACTTTTTTCTTATGCCAATTAAAACCTTAAATTTTAAGAGTATAATTTAAATTTAATGTTATGCAACTTACGTCTTCACTTCGCGAAAACGCACATCGGTCTGCTGCTCGTAGTCGCTGCCTTTGTAGATTTGCATTTCATCCGCTCTGCAGGTTAGATACTCATCATTTACATTCAAAAGATACTGCTGCTTGCTCTGTGCTGGCGTATCGCACATAACATGCCGCAAATCCTCGCTGGGCGTCGTCTGCTGCAACATAAAGTGCTTCAAGGGTCTCACATTGCAGCCACAGTAGAGCGGATTATTGGAGAGCAACACTTGGCTGCCATTGCGCATACGGGCCACCAACAAAGCCGAAAAGTCCTCCAGACTATTGTTTCGTAGATCGATATGCTTCAAGGACTGCACTTTGGCCAGATTGGCAAAGGGCAAGTGATAGATTTGATTATGCGACAAATCTAAGCTACTCAGATTTTTAGGCAGATCAAAAATGTGCTCCTCGGACATCAGATTCGCCAGTTCATTATAGGACATATCCAGCTGTTGCAGCGATGTAAAATTGGAGATGACACCACGTCGCAATTCATTGATTTGATTGTGAGAGACATTTAAGTGTATTAGCTTTTTGGTGCCAAAGGTTATGTCATAGGTAAGCACCGGCATTTGGTTATAGCTCAAATCCAAATACTTCAGATTGTACGGTATATATTGATGCGAAGGAAACGTTTTCTTTGTGACAAAACTAATGCGGTTGTGACTCAAGTTAAGCGTCTCCAAACTAAGCAAATCATCCAGTACACCATTCGTCTTGTTGTCCAGCTTCGTGAGTGAATTGTGCGATAGATCCAAGAAACGCAGCGAAGGCAATCCAATGAATATATCGTTGTTCAACTGCTGGATTCCATTCGACGATAGATTCAGCGTCAGCAGCTGCAGTAGTCCTTCAAAGGCTCGTTTACTGGAAAAGAAAATTGGAGAATGTATTACATAAAATACTATCTAATATCGAAAAATTATCCATGGCATATAAATTATTTTTAGCGTTTTTAATTAAGATTTAAAATATAATCCACTATTAAATAAAAATCCGATTTAGTTAATTGTTTAAGAAAAATCGGTTATTAAAGTAACGCCAAATTTGATACTTTTTTCTTTATGTTTAATTTTGTAGGTTATTATTTATCTAAAAGTACCACTATGAAGAGTTAATAGATCAATCAATAACTTAGCATTTATTTTTTTTTAAGTTAACTTGTCTTATATGTTTTATTTACTTTTGAAGTTGCATAAAAATATTAATGAGAATATTAATGAGATTTTACTCGTTGAGTAACCGAAAAAATTTTTTAAAGTTTTATAAAAAAGATTTTTCTTAAAACAAACAAATAAAACTTATTAAAGTACGCTTAAAGCACATCATGGTTTAGTTGTATGTACTAGGAAATCCATTCTCACAACTATGTATCACTTTTTAATAAATTCATAACAAAAAGATACGAAGAAATGCGCCTAAAGTATCAAGGGTAATACGGTACCAAGAATTCTAGAAACAGTTGTCGGCTGTTTCTATCAAAGATGTTTGTAGACAATATTGGATTTCTATTAAGAAAATATATACTAATGTTGTGTTATTTTGGTTAAGATGAGAACGAAAGTTTCCAAAACAGCTTTGTGTTATATTAGACCGAATTTGATTTAATATATTATGTGAATTTGGTTATGAAACTAATACAAATTTAGTTTTACACTATACAATTTTGATTCTACCAATGGCAGATATATGATGAAGTAGTTGAATTTAGATTAATGATCAGCGTATTTAATTAATATTGTGATAACTACTGTATAAAATTAGTTAAGATTGCTTAATAAATATAAAAAATTGATTCTTTCTAGTACTACTGCTCTATTGTCTCTATTGGAGCAACTATATGACATAGTAGTCGCTGTAAAACTAAATTTCAATACAAATCAGTCAATGGTGGCAACACGATAAATTGAACCGATTTAAATTCGATAGGTATGTATGCATAAAATGTTATTTCATAAATATTGTGTGAATTTAATTACTAATTTTCGATTAATTGTTTCTATTTAATTGTTAATGAACGCATTTCATTGTACATATAAAATATAAGTAAATGAAGTCAAGAAACCTGTGTAATTTTAATCGAGATACCTTAAATTTAAAAGTAGTCCTTTAACTACACATAAGTATATTGTACGGATGAAACATAAATCTGTTTTTGTTTTAAGAATTGGTCTATTGTTGTAACTTGGTTTAAATAGCTTAAAAAAACTATGACTTAACAGTCCATTTCAGATGAGTTTACAACAATATATATACTTTAATGGATTGTCGCTGCCTCCCTCTACTTGTTAATTCATCGTACACAGCAGCAGTTAGTTCCCTTTTCTTAGGTAAAGTATAATCTAAATACTCACCTAATGTCTTGCACTTGATTGTCGTGCAGGTTAAGTTCAAATAGAACTGGCATCTTGCCAAAGGCACTTTTCTCCAGTACGCTAATGTTGTTGTGCTGCCAAGAAAAAAAGCTATAGATGAGATACCACTTGGAATGGAGTTACTTACCTCCAAGTAGAGATATTGTAGCGTGGACATTACAGCAATGGCTTCCCTTGGGGGCAAACTAATGCCGTTGTTCTGCAGCAGAAGACGCTGAACTACAAGCAAGCCGGAGAAGCTCAGTGCATCCAAGCGGTCACCCAACTGATTATGACTAAGATCCAAGTATATGAGGGCATTCATCACAGGCCAAGTGCCCGCTGGTATAGAGCTAATATTGTTGTGACTTAAATAAAGCTCATTTAATGAGATTGGCAATTGGAATAAGTTTTCCAGCTGATTATGATGCAGATAAAGTTGCCGCATGCTTGTCAACTTGGCCAATGAGCCGCGCACTATTTTAACCAGCTTATTATGACTGAGATCCATTTCCAGCAGAGTGGGTAATGTGCCAAATGTCGAGGACTTGATCTCCTCCATACTATTGTGGGCCAGATTAATGGAACGCAGTGAGAAAAGTGTCTGAAATACGCCATTGAATATGCTGGAGATGTTGTTATACGATACATCTATGGTATGCAGTTCATACAGCTTGGGGAAACAGTTCTTGGGTATCTCAGTAATGCTATTGTGTGAGGCATTCAACACACGCAACCCTGACATATTCTGTATGGGAATCTAAAGAATGGCAATTAATTAGTTTTATAGTATTTCATTAAAAGTGTTATCAATGTACATACATGCGCTAGATTGGTTAGGCCATTATAGCTAAGCTGAAATTCGGTGGCAAAAGTCGTTTCATCGAAGCTGCGACGCGAAAAGTTCGTCAGACGATTGTGTGAAAGATCAAGAGTCGTTATATTAATACAATTCTCAAAGGCGCCCGTTTCAATTAGCTCCAGAGCATTGTGCGACACATTAACCACAGCTTGATAAATATCCTTGAACGAGTTCTTCTCAATTTTCGTTATGTTGTTCTCCGCCAAGTCTATCAACTGTTGAAATAAAATTATAGTTTTTTAGTTATAACAAGAAAGAAAATGTCAGTCGGGCATGCCGACCGTGTTATACCCTCTGAGCTTCGTTTCCAATTATATGAGTTCGAATTGAAGTAGCTGCTGCTTGAACTCAACATGCACACATATTTGTATATCTATCTCGCTTGCACTGTTCAATGAACGTGGCTAGGCCTTGCTTGAAAGTAACGATTTTCGTTGTATGATCAACTTTTTTAATTATGGCCCGATTTTGATGCAATTTTCAATATTGTTTGATATTATTTATCTCCAATTATACGCTTAGTAACAAAACTATACGTTAAGAAATAAGTTAGCCAGAGGCATGCAAAGTTACAACGCAATTGTGCTTTTGGTGGGCGAAGGAGGCTTGGCATCCAAAAAATGTTGATGGCATTATCTTTATATCGCATCTAGCAACCTGCATGCCAAAATTGGTGTCTCTATGTGTTATAGCTACCGAGATATTCGTAAAAAGCCTGTATTTTTTCCGAGGTATGTCTAGTTTTTCGCTAATTCTGGGCGAATGGGGCGTGGCATCAAAAAAAAAAAAAGTTTCTTGACTGACTAAATATGTGGTCAATACAGACTAAAACGGATATTGTAACTCTTCCCATCTCTAAGATCTGTTTGTTCATACGGACAGACGCACAGACGGACAGACGGACATAGCTATATCGACTCGGCTGTTGATGCTGATCAAGAATATATATACTTTATGGGGTCTGCCACGCCTCCTTCTGCCTGTTACATAC
Organism: Drosophila tripunctata; assembly: GCA_035047385.1. NCBI lineage: Eukaryota > Metazoa > Arthropoda > Insecta > Diptera > Drosophilidae > Drosophila > Drosophila tripunctata. Next base: position 12,711,682 of record JAWNPS010000288.1, read on the forward strand.
TTTTGACAAACCCAATATACCCCTCAGAGGGTATAAAAATTTCATGCGAGACCCTTTACACATAGAAAAATTGGTAATTGATACAGAATATATATAGTTAAAGACTTCTAAGAAGACTCCTTCTAAATAGATTCTGCAGTTTTTAAAGTTTTGATTATATAAACGAAATGCATACAAACATACCTCAACATAATTCATTTGTGTGAACATCTGATATTCGACCTTCTTGAGTTTGTTGCGTGCCAAGTCGACTGTGCCGATGCGTGCAACTGATCCAAATGTGCCACGTCCGATATCCGTAATGGCATTATCGCTGAGAAAGAGGCGACGTAGAAAACGCATGCCTCGAAAGCTATTTGCATCCAATTTGGCAATATTATTGTGGTCCAAATGAAGTACTTTGAGCACAGAGTTTCTGGCAAAAACGCCACGACTCAATTCGTTTAAAGCATTATGCGAGACATTGCACCAGCCCAGTTTGGTAAGATCCGATATGTGTTGAGCCTCCAGTTTCTTGATTTTATTGTGACTTATATCCAACAGCTCCAGTTCACGTAGATTCTTGAACTGACTACGCTTAAGGTTCTCCAACTGATTGCCATGCAAATCTAAAGTCTTCAGTTTGCGTAGCGGTTGAAATGTCTCCACGGGCAAATCACTAAGGAGACCATTTGTTAAACGTACAGTGTCCAGCACATTACTCACTGGCTGACCCAAAAACAGATCCTTGGGCAGCTGTTCAAAGCCATGTCCATCAATGACTATTTGACTAGTTTTGCCCAAGATCTGCAAAACTGTTTCCATTTAATATAGATAGTTTTGGATGTATAGTTTAGTTGACTTACGCCAAAGCCCAGTGGTCCCACTTTACTGAGATTGGTGTGTATTAAATGCAGACGTTCCAATGTATTGTTCATGCCATAGAATACATAATCATCGATGGTGGCCAGTGGTGTCTCCTCAATGATTAAAACACGCGCCTTTACATGCGCAAAAAGTGGTCCAAAGAGACGCACTACAATGAGAGTTAGTAAAGATTAATAGACATTTAAGTTTAATATAGGAATTCTCTACCAAAGTGTGACTTGTATATAGTCAACTCCTCCACTGGCAGCTCCAGGGATGCCAAATTCTGCAGGGCTACGGCAAGTGTGGCCAAATTTGTATTTTCGCAGCGCACAAAGATGCCAGTGTCGCTGCCCTTGAGACACACGCATGGATACAAGACTTGAGGCCTGTTTAAATAAATGAAATTCTATTATATATACGAATATAAATAAGATAATTTTAAACACTCACCGCTTGGGACATTTATATTCGGGTTCGCCAAAAACGTATTCGCTGCTGACCAAAGCGACTAACAGCGCTAAAACCAGAATCACTGTGCGCAGACGTAGTAACTGAATCATGTTCAGCTTTTTAACTTGTTATTTCTTTGTTGTTTTTTTATATGTCTGTATGGCTGTATGCAGAGCTGTGTCGTCACCTATGCGTTTTGGCCATGGTAAGAGCCAGTTTGTTGCCTAAGTCTATTGATTTCCCGTAGGATTGTCATAAGAACTGCTTCGACTGTTTGCAAACTACCAAAATATGCAAAAATTATTTGAATTTTATTTAATTAACATTTGTTTTTTATGCTCACTCACTTTTACTTTTAAGCTGCGCTCGCAACAGCAACAGCAACAGGTTTCTTTATCTTGGCGTCTCTGCCTCCGTCGCTGCTTGACTACTGAACATTTAAATCAGCTGCAAATGCTTTTATGCTGCGCCACTGCCGCAGCAGACTTGTTTTTAGAGCATTAATTGTGCAGCTCATTTCTAAAGTGTTCCTACACTTTTTAAAGTAATTAAATTAATTAATTATTTTCATAAGCAAAACACAAATAATAGAAACAAACATTTTCACAACGCGCAATTCACTTGCAGCAAGTTGGCATCCCTTAAAGTTATCAAACCGATAAGTGCATTTATCGATTTGTGTAAAGAGCAACACTATTCAGACAGCGACAGCGGTGCAAAAGCAAAATCAACGCGCTAAAAAAAAATATTTGTTGGCCATTTATTAAGCAGTTTATTGTATATTTCAAAGCACAAACGTAAGTATTTATGGCATTTAATGTGTGGCAAAAAGTTTTCGTTATCAAATTGCAAGTAAAATTTAGGTAATTGTAAATTGAAGTAAGTGGACATTGTTCACGTTTTGTTCTTTGACGACGGGGAGAAATACTGACTTCGCCCGATTCAGCCGCCATCGAGCGAATAGCCAATCAGAATGCTCACTACTCACACACTCATCGCTTTGCACTAAAAATCCGTGTACATACACGTCTGTTTGCGCCAGTATTTGTGTCTAGGGAGAACGCGAGTTATTTGCTGCCGCCCGTTTTATTGGCGGCAAAAAGTGCGTAATTCCAGTTGGAAAAAGATTTCTAATTACAAAATTTTGGTCATTTTATAGGCATTCCAAATGAGTTACGCTGCAGATGTATTAAATGCTGCTCACCTCGAGCTCCATGGCGGCGGTGATGCCGAGTTGCGTCGCCCCTTTGATCCAACTGCCCACGATCTGGATGCGGTTTTTCGTCTAACAAGATTTGCCGACCTAAAGGGACGTGGCTGCAAAGTTCCACAGGAGGTGCTGTCCAAACTTGTCTCGGCCCTGCAGCAGGACTACTCCGCCCAGGATCAGGAGGCGCAGTTCCTTAACGTTGCCATTCCCCGCATTGGCATTGGTCTCGACTGTGCCGTCATTCCATTGCGTCACGGCGGCCTGTGTCTCGTCCAGACCACCGACTTCTTCTATCCCATTGTGGATGATCCCTACATGATGGGCAAGATCGCTTGTGCCAATGTGCTGAGCGATCTGTATGCCATGGGCGTAACCGATTGCGATAATATGCTCATGCTGTTGGCCGTCAGCACCAAGATGACGGAAAAGGAACGGGATGTGGTCATACCGTTGATAATGCGCGGCTTTAAGGACTCGGCCCTGGAGGCGGGCACCACTGTGACTGGCGGCCAGAGCGTTGTGAATCCCTGGTGCACCATTGGAGGTGTTGCCTCCACCATCTGTCAACCCAATGAGTACATAGTGCCGGACAATGCGGTTGTTGGCGATGTCCTGGTGCTGACCAAACCGCTGGGCACTCAGGTGGCTGTCAATGCTCATCAGTGGATCGATCAGCCCGAACGCTGGAATCGCATCAAGTTGGTTGTCTCCGAGGAGGACGTACGCAAGGCCTATCATCGTGCCATGAACTCCATGTCGCGTCTGAACCGAGTGGCCGCTCGTCTCATGCACAAGTACAATGCCCATGGAGCCACCGATATAACCGGTTTCGGACTGCTGGGTCATGCACAAACTCTGGCTGCCCATCAGAAGAAGGACGTCTCCTTTGTCATACACAATCTGCCAGTAATTGCCAAAATGGCAGCGGTGGCCAAGGCCTGTGGCAATATGTTTCAACTGCTGCAGGGACATTCGGCTGAAACCTCGGGAGGATTGCTCATCTGTTTGCCACGCGAGCAAGCGGCTGCCTACTGCAAGGACATTGAGAAGCAGGAGGGCTACCAGGCCTGGATCATTGGCATTGTGGAGAAGGGCAACAAGACGGCTCGCATCATTGATAAGCCACGTGTCATCGAAGTGCCCGCCAAGGATTAGATTCTCTTCTCTTGTTTAAGTACTGCAATTTATTAAAACTGCATTCGAGGAACTCTCAGTTATACAGCAATTATATGAGTGAACTAAGTTACCGTTTTTTTGTAAAACATAATGATTGACTACATACACACACACCTACATACATACATTAATTACAACTCTGAACTTTCATGAAACAACAACCTATGGACAACCGCTAAGAATATGAACGAATGAATAAAACAAAACACAAAAAATCACTTGACTTTTGTCTTTTCCTAAAATGCAAAGCAGCCGCCAAAGCCAAAAAGCTTTTACTCCCATGTACAGACTACAGCGCAAATAAAAGAGCTTTGCGCGCGCGAGAGAAAGAGAGCGAGAGTCAAACGGTTAAGCAGATCTACCAGATGCTCTGCTCTGCTCTGCTCACTGAACGAAAACTAAGCAAATTTTGAGCATTGAGCAACAGGTTCACTTTCAAAAGAGCACGCACGACGTCACAAAATGTATGCCTTAAGCTTACATCAGTGTTGCCGAATTTGGAGCGACGAAATTAGCTAGATTTAAAAAAATAAACATAAAAATTAAAAACTAAGGTACAAAATAAATGCCAGAACTCATTAAATAAATATGAATTTCAATAATATAATATTTTTATTATATAAGAAAAGTTATTTCGTAGACTTTATGGTTACTGAAATTCGCATAATTTTAAGCGGTAGGAATTACTATACTTCACTAAATAATACCAAAGTGTAATTAATTTAGAAAAAAATAGCTAGATTTAAAGCTATGTATAAGCATTTTTATAATATTTAAAGCATAACTGTTTTCAAGTCAGCTAGATCTAGTTTTGTGTAAGCTAAAATAGAAATAAACAATCCATAAAACATAATTTCCCTAATTAATTCAAATAAAATTTTTGTTAATTAACAATTAAAATACATTTTCTTTGCGGATCTATGCACAATGTGTTTAAAAATTGAATTTAGCTTGAAGCTGTGACGACGTTATGCGCAAACAAATGAGAGTGCGAGAGCAGAGCAACCTGACTCTCTCTGTGTTGTTGATGTTGTTGTTGTTGCTGATTCGACTCGACGATCTGTGCGCTGCTCTGCTCTGCTAGGCAGCAAGTGCAAAAATTGAAGCCTCAGTACTGCACAAACCAGCGAGGCGCGTACACGCGTATATAGAAAGCTTAGCTGTTACCCGTTACCGTTACGATTTTGTAGTAGTCCAACGAATATATATGTAATAAATAAGCAAAAAAATACACACACTCACACAAACGAACTGTATCTCTAAGACTAACGCGCCCGCGCATTGTAGCAAATTTTTACTTTTGGCTGCTGCACACTGAACTCAACAACAACAGCAACAACAACAAAAGCAACAACATCGAGGCAAAAGTCTGCAACATTCATTTTGGATTTTGGAAAAGTGCACAGTGAGTGTTTTGCTGAATTACAGTTTGAATGCATGAATACTTATAGAAGAAGAGAGCGCTATGGCTATGTGTGTGTGTATCTATTGAACTGACAGACAAGCTTAGAAAACAAACTGATGACGGCGACAAACGCACATACGGACAAACAGACAAACAAACATACTCACATACCTACCAGTACCATAATACTTGTGGCAGTAGAAACGAGTTTAAATTTTTCCCTACGTATCCGTTGATAGAGTTGCGAGAGTAGAAGAAGCATGAATGTAGCTGTATCTATTGTATGTATGTACGTTTGTCTGCGTACTCTACTCGTGTTTGGCAGCAAAGAGAAATTCAATTTGTGTTCAATAAAAAAAAGATATACGCATTGATTTCCCAATCCGCATCCTCTTGTATTTGTTCAATATGCATTGCGAATGGGTGATGTGATGATTCATGAATTGTACATAGCGCACTCGTTATTCTTTTTGGGGAATCAAGAGCAACAACAACAACAGTATTTTTTCGAATTGAAAGCCAAAAAGAACGAACAGTGGCAGTGAACTATTTATAGAATTATTTGTTTTCATACATACATATAGTACAACCAACCAACGAGCAACAAAAATTGTTTTCGGCAAAAGGCAAAAGAAACGACCGACAATGAAGGCGACAACAACAACAACAATAAATGTACTAACAGTGGCTCATAGCTTATTTTGTGCAATAGGGTTTAAAATAGCAAAATATTAAAATTTTAAAAACCAATCAATAACAAATTAGGAGCACTTAATTTTAGGATTATGTGAATAAAAACTTGCTGTGTTTCTGGCACCAAATAGGTGTTAAGGCTTATCGCTTAATGCATTTTTTTAAAAAAAAAACAAAGAATTGTTTGTCCTTATTTGAATAATTGATTTAAATTATTCAAATGAAAGCTGTTCATTGTTTTTAGAACGTAAACGTGATTATCTTAAGTTTAATGAAATCTGTTACGTTTTTTGTTATGCTTTTTGAAGGGTATATTGGGTTTGTTTAAAGAATGTAACAGAATGTAACAGTTTCTATAAAAAATAAATATTTATATATTCTTCATCAGCATCGCAAAACGAGTCAATTTAGCCATGTCGATCAATCCGTTCGTCTCTCTGTCTGTACGAACGAAAGTATCTCAATGATGGTAAGAGCTACAGTTTCCGTTTTAAACAGTTAGGACTCTATATTAAGTCAGTTAATACAAGAAATATACTTCTATGCCACGCCCCAATTGCCCACAATAATCGAAAAACCAGACCTCGGGAAAATTAAGTGTTTTTGGCAAATATATCCGTAACTAATAAACAATAGGAAATTCCAGTTTTAGCATACAGACTCCTAACAACGAATTTATTTGGAGAACAATAATTTTATTGAGCTATAATCAGAAAGTTACTCATAGAATAATTTATATAATAGTTTATTTATTTCTATTCAAATAATCATGAACGAGAGTCAGAGGATTTTTACTTTCTATGGGACATGCTCGACTAAACTTTTTTTTCTTGATTTAGAAGTAGTTTTAAGGGTTCAGAATTTAAAAAATTAATTATTTTAACAACGTTAATAAATAAAATAAGTTTAGCAAACGAAAATGCATTTAAATTTTAGTGGATATCTTCCGTTTTTATGGCATATTACATTTTTAACTTTCGCAGAAAAAAGCTGATCGAAATAGTGAGCTGCGAACCACTGTGCATGGGTATAGCTTTCTTTCATATTGTGTGCTGCTGTTCTGCTCTCACTCGTAAATTCGTTCAAATCATATTTTGATGCGTATTTTACATTAGCGTATTTCAAACGTAAAATGTTTAATTTAAATTAGCCAAGTTCAAACGGTGTCTGTTGCTTGTTTAAAGCACAAATACATCAGTGACTAAATTGAACTGTGAGCTTTTCGCTGCGTAGGCGGCAGCGAAGGAGGCAGTAACAGCAACAACAACAACAACAGCAAAAGCAGCAGCAGCGCAGCGTCACCAGCAGCGCCATTCAAATTGGCAATCCAACAACAACAACAACAACAACACATGAACACAGGCGCTAGAACCTGTACACTGTGTATATGTATGCGTATGTCTTTCGCCTACGTTTTCAATTTGATTTTCGGTTATTTCAACAACAACAACAACAACACCTTCGCTTTTTTTTTTCATTTCGCTCTTTTCGGCTATTTTAAACTTGTTGTTGTTCGCTTTTTGCTATTTTGTTTATTTTATGTTTGCCTACGTATGTACAGTGCCTTACAGCTGAATACCGACAGCTACGATACGATATTAAATTATTTAAATGCCAGGGCTGCTAAAACGTAAATTAGCAAATACAACTTGATTAACTCTTTACGCATTTGTTTTGAATATTTAGTATAGATCAACACCCTCTCTCTCTCTCTCGCACACCCACTCCAATGCCAGACAGCAACAGCAACAACAACAAACGGTTCCCACTTTTGTCTCTCGTTCCGATTATATGAGATCATTTGTAAATTGTATGCAAAAACAAAGCACGCAACATACAAACAGACACAAGCGCACACTTGTGCTCTCAGTGCTCTTGTTGTTGTTGTTGGTGTTGCTGTTGTTATAAATTCACCTCAAAGCGCCATGTGAAAAACGTGCTGTGTGTGATCAGGCGTCAATTAGTTGTAGCCTTTTATTTATATTATGATGCTTTATGTGTGTCTATACCTACTATATACTATACATATATATAGCTACACTCTGCTTACGTGAGCTTCTTTATTAGCTAAACTATTGACCATATGGCGTCGAGTCAGATTGCAGATTATTACGATCATGTCGCATTTTGTATCTCAAGGAGCTTCATTTTAATTTTTCGATTCGATTCGTCAGAGCTTTTAAGTCAATGTGATTTATTTCATTTACTGTGTACAGCATTGTGCATTTGATTTGCGAGTCAATTTTCGTGTTTTTTTTTACGACACTCCGGTGACATCATCATCATCATCAACAACATCAACGGCTATCCTTGTGTTTGCTATACAAATTTTTGCATCTGTTATTCTCTCGCTCTCTCTACGAAAAGTCATTCATTGAAAATCTCCCTCAAGGTTATCGCTAAATCACAAAAAAAAAAATACATAAAAAACAAATATAACAACTTTAGACTGAGTCTCAGACAGAATTTAAGGCAGACGATCGGTATTATACAGGTTTCTCTCTGATTGTTTTTGATTGCCAGACAAAAAAGGAACTAAAACTAAGGACACGTTAAAAGTGAAAACCAGTTTGACATTGAAATTGAAAGAGTATTGTTTTGGTTTTTTGCTTTTTCGACAATTCTGAAAAACGATGTCGTCATTATTGTGTATATATCCATTTTTTTTATTTAATTGTGTTTGAAGATTTGTTTTAAGCGATAATTTTGTTCATAACATCGGGTTGTTTGGAAAATTTGCATGTGTTTTCAAGCGTTGTATTGCCATTGAACAAATTAAATACTATTATTAGGCAAAAATTTTGTAATTATCAGCAAATAATTTTGATGCCCTGGGCAACAGTAAAAAAAAAAAACTCGTAAAATTATTTATTTATACATTTATATTTAAATGTCAAAATATTTAATTCACGTCGAGTTGAAAATTTGACAATAATTTAAGCTTTATTGCCAGCTAAATTTTTAAATGTCTTACAAACAATATACATATATTGCAATATTAGCACCCCCCTGAGACATTTTTATCAGCTGATAATTTTGTAATGGAAGCTAAGCTGTTAAATAAATTTTTTTGTATTTTTTTTTATTTATTTATAACTTAATTATTATTAAAACAAAATACTTTTGGAATTTCTATATAAATTTTTAAGGTGGAAAAAATAATTATTGTCATTTACATAATATTCAACTTATTTATGCTTTATTTTGTGTAAAGAATCGAGGTTAATTTTTTATTAAAAATGTGGTAGTAAGTTATGAATGGCAATGCCAAATAATCTTTGAAAATTTCTGAATTTTTGAAAGCAGCGCATTCTTTTAGAATGTAACTATAATAGCTAAAAACTCCAAAATCCTGCAGTTTAAAAGCTAAGTAACATATACGAATTAGAACACATGACAAGCATACTATTCCAGATGCATCTGTAAAGTTATGTTCATTACTATCGGATAAATTACTCCATATATACATATGTATGTGATATATTATATAATAAAATAAATTTTATGCTAGCTTTAGCTAGCGCGTTTGTAGTTCCAATAATAGTGACGTCAGAATATCACGTGCTCATTCGCGTATTATGTATTCTTATTTATGTACCACATTAAGAATGTGTAGAATTAAATGGCAAAATAAAACTTTTATTAAATTTCGCCCAGGCTTGAACCTAAACCTTAAGTTCAGAGCTTATAAAAACCAATGATCTTTCACTAGCGGTTAATTGAATTAGAATCGAAACCTACAAATCATATCTCGGGACTCAACACTAAGCCACTGGGAATCTACTATTAATTTTAAATATTTTTAAACTTTTTTTTAAATAAAACAATCTCGTTTTCGAGTTTATAAATATTAAAAGTTCGCTTAATTAATTAATCATAACGATACATTTGATAGTATAAATATTATTAATCTAGTGTTATTTATTTATTTTTATAAATAACAGTTAATATTTAGATTTATTTGAACTAAAAGTGTCTTTTTTTTATACACAGAACAACTTTAGATACACTCGAACATTCACGCCTAGGAACATTAACGATTAGATTCAATTTCGAAAAGTTATTCAAAATATTTTCATTGAGAATATGTTAGGTACAGAGTCTTTAACAGTCGGCGCGCTTGATTGAAATCTTTTTTTACTACTACTACTACTAGTTTTTTTGTTTTGGTCAACGTATTCTCAAAGTCGTCTCTTTTTGTGTTGAGTTGTATGGTTCCATTGACAGCTAGATCATTAGAAGTGATGCCCACTTGGGATGACTTAAGCTCCATTAATGCGCCAAAAATATCACTAGAGAATTGGGAGCGTTGTTCTAGAAACCACTCACCATTTTTGTACATATTAGAAAATTTTCGTGGGTGTAAACATATACAAATGTTTGAAATTCTTATGAACTGCGGAATCAACCTGTTACGTTTACACCCACAGCAGCCTCGCTTTATGTACGTACATATAAGTATTGATCTGTCTCTGTCTCTGTCTCTTACCCACTTAGTCATATGTGTTGAAATATGCACAATATGTTTATATTTTCCATTTACTAAATACACATTTTTCGCTTGATGTCATTGTCATTGCAGCAGAAACATTATTTGGAAATGCAGTACTCGAGTAGCTCGGAAAATTACTCATCCTCGATGAGAGATACACCATCATCGAAATGGAACGGACGTGTAAGTAAAGTGCTCACATACCAAAATAAATATGGTGTTATAAATGTTGTAAATTCCTTAACAGAATGACAAGAACTATGCATACAAGAAATCATCGTATCAATACTCAAGCTCGGGCGATAATAATATATCATATCAGAGCAAGACACCCGATCAGAACATCGATCAATTGGATGCCTTGCTGGAGGACCTGAAGCAGGAACGTCAGATTACCAACAGAGATCGCGAAATTTTGCCCACAGGCACTAGCTATAGAACACTGTAAGTACACTGAAAAAATTCAGTTTCTAAATAAGAAAAGCTAAAAAGCTAAAGCTAAAACTAAAACTCTTCGAATATGCTTCTAGTATAAAAAGTTTTTAAAAATAGATTAAACATATTGAATTTAGAATCATTTTTTTGTTTCATTATTTATGTAAAAAAGTATTTAAAACTGAGGGGCCTATTAGGTTTTAGATAACTAAATCTAGACATACATTTTTGGGAATTTTTTAGGAAATAGCAATATAGGGAAAAATGAATTTGGAGGGGTAAGAATTGATAAAAATAGATAAAAGATTTTGAATTTAGAAATTTTTTGTTTCATTATTTATTCAAAAAGGTATTTAAATCCTTGGATCCTGCTATGTTTTGGATAACTTAATATAGATATGAATCATTGGAAAATATAGTAGATACAGCTCAGCTAATCATGAGGTTTTATTGATCACATACAGCGATAAAATATTATAGTAATGTATTTTAAATATTTCTTTAATTTTTAAAAAATTTTTTTTGTAATGAAAAGTTTTAGAGTACTACTCATTTCCAAGACAAGTATGTAGGTTAAATAATGCTTATATCCAGAATAATCTACTGTTAGAAATATATATATTACTATCCTAACGCTAAAATCATTTGAGAAATAGAACTGTTCAAACAAAGAAAATATTTTTCGAAAATATATCTTTCATTAGGATCAAAAGTTCCTTTTTAAAGTCCTTTAAGGCTTTTAAATTAATTGTCATAATTTAAACATATTACCCCAGAAATTTTCAAAGTTCTTAAGATGAATTTTAATATAGTTCTTAAAAAAAACAAAATATTATATAAATACTTATGTATATATATATGCTTACTTACAGGGAACGCACTGATCCTTCGGGTACAGTGACCAAGACAACGCGTGTAATCAAGACGACCAAGCATTCAGGAGGAGGAGCAGGTGGACACTTGCCGCAACCCTTTAGCGATGATGTGGAGACCTTTAATCCCACTGATTACAGCACACTGCAGTCAACGGCCAAATACTCTAGCAGCTATCAGGACAGCCTAAAGCGAGATGAGTATCTGAACAAGGAGAAGCCCTATACACTGAGTGAGTATAGCTATAGAGCTTTTTGAAACTTAAACTTATTACCCACTTCATTGCAGCCCATTCACCCAACGGAGATGGACAGTACTCGAGCAGGACCAAGATCTATGAGAGCAATCGCACTCTGAACAACAATGTGGAGCTGGTGCCCAATCTGAGCACCACAAAGACCGTGACGAATGTGAGCAATGTGAACATTGATAAGGAGCTGCAGGATATTGCACTGAGCGATGGCATACTGCCAGCTCCGGGTACCAAGGTGACCACCACTGTGCGCACCTACACCTATGAAATACCACCAAATGGACCAGGCGGCAGTGCAACCAGCACCATTAATCGCAATCACAACACGCTGAGCAGCAGCTACAAACACCATGAGACACACAACACGAGCCAGAACTATACACAGTTGTCACCTTCATTGCCTTCGTCGCAAGTGCCACATGTGCCACATGTGCCCCAAACGGTGGTCTACAACACCGAGAGTTATTCGACATTGAACAAGAACAACGATCGTCCGCTGGTCACCAATCAATCGTACGAGATACGTGAGCACAAGGAGACCACCACACGTGGCATGAGTCCACAGCCACGTCAGTTGCCATTGGGAAGCGGTCCCACTGGTAGTCCCACTGGAGTACCACCCAGCACTAATCGCACCATTGTCTATAACATACACAAGACGGATCATGTTAACAATGTCATTGCCGAGCCACGTTATCCACACAGTCCGGCACATAGTCCCAACTATGGATCACCGCATAGTCCATCGGCTCAGCCGCAGTTGCCGCCCGGTGGCACCAATCGCTACTATTACAAGGAGACGGAAACATCGAATACAGTGAATACCATTCACGGACCACCCAATGGTCATGCTCCTTATCCAGTGGAACCCGCTCATCCGGCTCCACTCAAGCTGCTGCCCAACTCGAACTATCCACAGCCGCAGAATGGCAATGGTTATCCGCCGAATACCACCAGCTATACATATAATTACTCATCCACCACAAATACAAACAATCGTCGTGGTCCGGGTCCTGATTATGGCACACCATCGCCCTTCCCCGTCGACGGCGTGGAGTATCCGGTGGGCAATGGCAATCCGCCACAGCGTGTGGATGATCTAATGCAATCCTTTGGCACTGTAAGTTGTAATTTGTGTATTTAAACTGCGGTTTTATCAAATCCCTTTTTTCTTTCTTTGCGGCAGACTGATCGCGTGGATCGTGCAGACATTGAGACACCAGTGCGCAAGCGGGAGATTGAGACAGCGGTGGCCTCACCACAGCAACAGCATGTGCCCTCCGTGAATAAGGCCGGCAAGGAGGTCTACTATCCACCCGGACACGAAATCACCACCATGCGGCGCGAGGAAATGCATGCTGGATCCGCGGGAGGCGTAAGTTTAAATGTTTCCTCTTTGTTTTACAAGTTTTCTAAACAGTCAACTGTTTTCCACAGGGACGCTGGGCCAAGGGATCGGGCATGTACGAGTACGAGTCGGGCTCCAAGTCAAAGACGAAAACCAAGTCCGGCGGTGCAGTGGTGCCTGTCTGTCTGCCCCTCTGCTGTGCCATGCCCTGTTCCATAATGTGAAGCAGCCGTTTGCAACGAGTCGATTATACTTGTATATAGAATTTTTAATATTGCCGTTAATAGGTCTAACTGCTAATTCCTGCCCCGCCCCCCTACCCCTTATACACCTTCTTGCTTGTCGTTGATATACTTTACTTTTTGACTTATCTAACCAATTTTCGGTTTGCCTCTAATTGTTGTATGTAATTTGTTGACCAAATTGATATATTATCTATCTATTTGTATGTACATATACTCTATATAAATATTGTCTAACTTGTTGGATTTTGGTAGTTAGTCAAGTCAGTCAGTCAGTCAGACAGTCAGTCTCCTCTAACACCTAGTTTTCTCCAAATTGAAATGTTTTGCTCATACGCCTCCCCTCTAAAAAGAAACCAATTAAAACTGATGGAAAGCATTTATAATACAACGTGACCAGTGAAAGCGCCTAGGCCATTATATATTTTTAAGTTTTTTTTATTTGAAAGCCAATTGTTTTAACTGTATTTTTTGCATACCAAACTAATAAATGAGCCACGGAATTTAATTCCCCCACTCGCCATAACTACATATAAACATGTGTGTTTCCCGCTCTCCCCTCGATTATATTATCAATTATCACTAATCAGCGGCCCTTTGGGCGCAACGTATGTAAATGTAACCCCGACTTTTATCATAAAAGGTAACATAGTCGTTACGGTAAAGCCATAAATATTCTCTAATACAAAAACCAACGTAACCATAATAAAAACGAAATCTAACCAACGAAACCAACATATTAAACTTTTTAATTGGACCTATGGGCATTATAAGTTATTTATAGATAATTTGATTGATTACCCGCATCGGTTGAAAAAAACAAAAAAACACACTCGATGTGCTTGGTACACATAGTAAAAGATTTATTCTGGTATAGTAAAATGTAGTGTTTTTTTATATAAGTTTTACATTTGGTATTGTATAATAAAGTATGGTAGGTAATAAACACCCTTGCAGAGCGCGATCTTAACTGACTTTTAACTTGGCACACGTGTTGTAACCAGTTTATGTGGTTTTTTGGATCGGATCACTAAATAAAAGAGCTCATATTTTGATATATTAAAAATCGGAGAGTCATAATTGGATCTGCTGCAAGGATATGTGCTAGATTCGGCGTACCGAAGATTGAGATTCTTTTCTTTTCGTATTTTTTTTTTAATTATCATTTTGCTCGAATAACAATTTGTATATCACAAAAGTAATATCTACATTTCACCTTGTAGGACTTGGTGTAGAATTTCTTGTCTACTTATTTAAAGAGATTTTTTTTATAGATTCATAATAAAAGAAATTTCGATTAGGGAGGAGAAACAAAAATCAACAAAGTCTATGTATACATATGCTGTATATATATTCTGTAGAATACATAGAATATAATTAATGGGTCTAAATGGCTAAGAGAGTGTACTACCAAAAGTACATATATATAATATCATATCATAATATTGACTGGACATGCTACATACACAATATGTGTGTCTATTATTATTCTTGATAATTAGGCTACCTTTGAAAAAGTAATGTTCGTCATTTGTACATTAATATTTTAAGTAAAATGCCAAAATTGCACTGAATTGAGATTCATATGACAATCTTGTCCATATATATAGCTGCTTAAGAAAATGATAAAACTGCTTTTGGCTAACTCTTGCGCTCGGAGTTCTTTAGCTCGGCTAAATACCAAGTAAATGTTGGAAACTCTTTAATGCTATAGATTTCATATTTAATCGAGTTAATGCCATCCATTTCAATTTTACCGATGCCATTCTGCAGATTTTCGTAACTATAAAAAAGAGAATTATGTAAGAATATTTAGCAAATATATAATAATGAAAAAGTTACCGTTTTGGATTTGCTTTCTCCTTAAGATGCTTTAGCATTGTATAGCGAGCAATATTTACCGGATAACGTGATATGAATAGATTGGCATGTTTTAATCTGCAGTGAGATAATATGATAGTTGATAAAGGGGATTTTGTGATAATAGCGCTGCTTACCTGTTGGACATATCATCGTCCTCGCCACCCCAGCCAAAGAACGAGTTCGAGAAGCCATTAACAGCCTGAAAATGCTGACGTGTCATGGCAGAAACTCCTCCAAATATTGAGCGATAAGGCAACCTACAATAAAATTAGTATCAAAATTAATTAATACAAGTTAATGTCGAATCATACTTGAAATTCAACGAGTCAATTGCAACGGACATGTGCCGCGGCTGACGTGGACAGTTGTACAGATTTCGATCATCCAATGGTATAAGGTCGACATCGTGGAATATAAAACAGTCCCACTGATAAAGCTTTAAGGCCTCTAAGTAACCGATATTCATCATGGCAGCGCGATTAAAGGGCTTGCCATTGGTTTGCTCCACAATAAATATGCGATAGGCAATCCGTTGTTTCATTAGGAACGGATGGATGTTGCGCAGGAAGACCGAAAGATGGGCGTAACGATCACGAAACGGCACAATAATGGCCACATGATGCTGGGCAATGCAATCAGTTGGCCGATAAGCACCACCAGAACGCAACATCGGTCCCAGCTCAGCATCAATAATATCAAGAGACTCAAGTGTTGTGTTCGGCGTGATGGGACCACCTGAAACATAAAGTGATTTCTCTGTATATATAGCTACAGATCATTTTAATACATATGCATACCATCTCTGGGATCGGGATCAGTGCAGTTGTGTGTTAAAGTCACTTCCAACTTTTGAGTGCTATTGGCATAATCATGCGGTTGCGGTTGCCGATGTGCAGGCGTTAAGTCTTGTGGAATGGAAGTAAAGTTTGCAATCGCAATCACAGTCGTTGAGGTTAAGTTGCGGGCAACTTGCTGCTCCCGTTCCTTGGACAGCGCCAGTGGAGATGAGGGCAGCTTGAGATGACTCGAGTTGCTTGAGTTGTTTCTATTGCCATCTCTATCGCTGCTGCTGCTGCTGGTGCTGCTGCTAGTGCTACTGCTGCTGTGAATGTGTGCATACTTGTGCACGCGCCGAATGCTGTTAATTTTAAATGTATTTATAACTTAATGTGTGCTCACTTGATTAATCAGATAACAACTTACCTCAATTTGCTCAGTGACGTGTTGCTGGACCCGTCCGTTGTTGTTGTCCATAGGAAGTTAAGCACCAGCAGTATGCATATTGTGCCGGCCAAGAAGCGTATGAGATTCGCTTTTGTAATAATGATCATGATCCATCGATTGCATCATTCCTTATTCGAATTGTTTGCTATTATTAATTGCATTCTAATTGCAGCTATTGCAATTTTTCTCTCTTTGACAACTAACAAATTACAAAATATTTTTGTTCGATTCCACACATTCCAGCTCAATAGGATGCTGTAACAGCTGATTTGCAATCGCAAAATAAAATGCACAGGGTGACTCGTGCACAGTGCTGACATTGGCGGTGTAACTTTTTAAAACAAATTAATTCACGTGATTTATTTTACATATATATAAAGCAATAATATATTTATAGTTGATATGAAATAAGCTTAATAGCAAGCTTAAATACAATTTTATAAAATATTTGTCTTCCATAGGAACGCAGAGTTGACAAGTCCAAGATTAACTCCATAGGATTACAATTTAAAAAGCAAATTATATAGTGTTCTTTTATCTGGTTTTGTTAAAAATAAATTTATCTATCAGCTGTAGGTATATTTCCTTGCATATACGCACTACTATGAATTATATAAAACAACTTAAACACAAGACTGAAGATTTATACAAAGATTTTAGCGGACACTGTATATTATCCTGGCAGTCGCACTGGTTCATTGTCCTTAATATTGACAGTTTTGGGTACATCATTATATGTAAATTCTATGCGTAAGATCTTGTCATCTCCCAAACTCGGATCAAAGAATCCAGGTAAATCGCTCTACAAATCGAGAAGAAATTTATATAAATATTGCAATTTAAATACATTGTGAAAATCACACACCTTTGAGGACTCGTACAACTGCAGGATGCCATCTCTGACTAGACACTGTATGGGTATGGTCACATCATGTGATGCCTCTGGCTTGAAATGAGTGCCCTCCTCACTCAAGCAACCGTATATTGCTCGATTTATGACCAGTCCCTTCCTTGCCTGCTCCTCGTTCAATATACGATTATAGGTACTCTGCATTAAATGTATGGCAGCCATTGCCTCCTGTTTCTTGGCCAGAAGTCGCTGCTCATTTTGTCGCTTTGTGCGTTCCACTTCGATGCTCTTGCGATCCGCCTCCATGGGATCCATAATAGCCTTCTTCACAAGGAACCACGCTATTATCGGTGTCACCGAGGCATAGAACACTGCAGCGGGCACAATTTCATCACTCAGATGCACTGGAAACACATACGATTGATTCGAACGTGTGATTCTGTAAGACAAAAGAAGGTGTCACTGAGTTATATATAAGTTTAAGTACTAAAACTAATAGTAAATTATTGCAACTAATGTTTAGCACATTGAGAAAAAGAGCGCATTTAAGAATTTTAATCTGCAAGAGCACTCAACAAAGACTCGAAAAGGATTGAAATTTCATAAAAAAAACTGGGTTGGAAGCCACTAACTAAATAGAGATCAGGATGTGGAAAATAAATAAAGTTTTAAAAGTAGTGGTAATAGAGATATAGTAAACTAAACAAAGAAGAACTTATAATACGATAAGGATTGGCATATGCAGAATAGAATTGGAGGGAAAGTGGAGGAAAATATCTAGTGTGAAAAGTAGTATTGTAAGGCAAGTGGTAGAAATTTTGTAGTGGATCTGATCGGATTTAAATAAAAGCAAATTAGAACATACTTCAGTTTTAGTATAACTCCCGAAGGCACGCCAATTGAGACGGTTGCTATCACTGAACTGTATTTGGACACCTTCTTTTCCACACCGTACTCGCCCAGGAAACCAAAAGTGCCCACTCTGCAAAAGAGGAAGAATTAGGATTAGTTCTATAGGGTTTGGTAAAGCAATTCTGGGTAATTGTCTGTTGATTGACGCATCAAAAGCGAGTTGTAGATTGATACAATAAATAACATATTTATCTAGTAACCAACAGACAATTAACCTGATAATGTAGCTTACTTGGTGGCCAGCTTCAGTTTCATCTCATTATCGAGCATCTTACGCGTATAGGACATGCTGAAGTAGATGTGCGGTGTGCCCAGCACAAAGGATGTGCTGATTGTGTGCTGCTCATTGGAGTAATCAATCTGTGTGGTCATCGATGATTGTGGTCCGGCATTTAAAGTTAAGCTGCCCATGGTATGCTTGTCCAGTTGCACAGCCAGCGTGGAGAATACGGCGGGTATGACACCATTCTCCTGGAAGTTCATATTGGTGCCACCGTTGACTGTTACCTTGGAAGTGAGCGTGCGTCCACCTGTAGCAAGTGTAGATGAACTGCACTACTCCATAAACAGCGCAAGTAACTTTTAAGAGAACTCTTGCTTACCCTTCAAACCCAAAAGGAATCCATTGCCGGCGCCCAGACAAACTTCTAGCCATCCCTTGTTGAGCAGTCGACGGCCTGCAATCATAAATCCGCCGTTGCCCGTGCCATTGGATGAGTAGAGATTGCCGCTCATCACAATCATATCCTTGCGGGTAATGGGCGCCTCAATGGACTGCGCAATGCTCATGGAGCCAATCTCCACACGTGGCATTTCCGAGTCATCATAGGGCGTAAATATCTCGGTGGCATTCACATTGATGGTGATGTTGCCACGTGGATTCGTTCGCTGCTGCAGACGACGCTCGGCGGCAGCTTGTGCCAAGCGTTCATACTCTTCCCTTATCTCTGCCGGCGTCCGGGTGCGATGCACAATCTCCCAGCCTTCGGTTTTGAGGCCCTTTTCGCCCACCGAATCGTAGATGGCACGCTGGTGGGGATCGGAGAGTACTTCGTAAGCGCGCTTTGTGCGATTGAACATCATTTCGGCTTTGGTTTTGCTTTCCGGATCCTGATGTTTGTCCGGATGGTAAATGCGGCTCTGCTTGCGGTAGGCGGTGTTAATTTGCTCGAGTGTTGCCTGCCAAATACAAAACCAGTATATAAACTTCAATTGCTAAACATTATAGTCTAAAATGCACTCACATCTCGCGGCAAATTGAGAAATGTGTAATAGTTGTCATCGAGTTCGGCGTCAGATTCATTGTCTGAAGCCATTATGTCGACAGTTTATCCCCAGAGAAAGCGAATCAAGTGTACCGGGTGTACGTAAACAATAGCAGCAGCAGCATCGGTTGAACCGAAGTAACTATGTTGAAATTTTGGTGAAAATTTTGAAACTATTTTTATTTTTTTTTTACTACTTTACGCAATAATAACAACACGTGTGATGGAACACGAAACGATGGAATTTACCTCTCAGAGACACAGGGTGCTTCGTTTGGGCCCTGACGGAGCAGGCTATCAAATCACGTCAGATTCGCTTAATGTCAAACTCTGTGTAGCACTGATATTACAGTTAATATTGCTTAATTATTAAATATACATATTTCATAACAATTCTGCCAAGTTTTGTAAATAAATTGTAAAACTCATAGACACACTTGCCACTTGGCAACTCTGCGCTTAAGATTTTCAATGCAACGCTGCGTGTTTCGTTTCCATTCAAACAAAGACGATTAATTGCTGCTACATACCCGTCTTCTGTATCTATCCAGCCCTCGTAAGTGAAACGTGCTCGTGGTTCGATCTCTGACGAAATTTTCGGCAGTTTTCTGCAGCTGTTTTAATTGATATTTTGTGCAATTAAGTAATTTTGAACAAAAGTATATAACGAAAATGCTGCGCCTTCCCAAATTCTTACCGCGTATTGCGCGCCAGGCCAGCTTTGCAGCGCCAACGCATATGTCTGCTGTTTCTAGCACATTCCGCGTAAGTACTACTACAACTACAACTATACCGCTTTACATAATACACGGCGCGCGGCATGTTCCGGGGCTGTGCTTTTATGTTCTAGTGGATTTTTCACAGATATAATATAACAAGTGCATGTTTCTTTACAATTACAGAGCCTGCCTGTTGCCTGCAATGGATTGTCAGGACTTCGCTATAAGTAAGTGAACTTTGACTTATACATATGCCACATTCTCTCATCTTCCGCATCTCAGTGCTCTGCGGCATGTTAAAGATTAAACAATAGACAGATAGTGCTTATGTAAGAGTACGTTGTTTCAGTTTTGTACAACAAGTCCATACAATATTGTATTTCCACTGCATACACATCTTATTGCGTCAGTTATGAATTAATGCTAATTTAGAGTTCTTTATCTTTACATGCATGCACATACCAATAGTGACACACCTTTCACCTATAAGATTGTCAGTAGTTTACTTCATCTCCCAGAGTTATTCTTTAATTAATTTTACGGAAGTCTTCTACATTATTCTTACATAATATTTACAATTTGCTGTTTATATTCTGGAATTTGTTTCTTTGCATTTAACTATGTGTATCAAAAACATATATAAAACATACAACAAATTCAGTTTAATGTTTGTGGGATTAGCTGTATAGGTTCTTTTAAGAGGAGTCCAAAGCTGAGATTGCCGAAAAATACATTTATTTATAGGAAGTGTGTAATTATTAGATTTATAATATCTCATCAGTTAGTGGCTATAATCGGTGGTGAAGATGAAAATTCTTGCTGTGTTGCCATTTGGAATATTTAGACACTACAAGCTTAGAAAAAATCAGGGTAAGGCCAATCATCTTATAGATTGGAAATATATTTGTATATATATATATATATATATATATATATATATATATATATTTTTGAGTAAACTGCTAAAGTACGACATATGTTGTTTATATTATTAATTAGCTTAATAAGCTTTCTATTTATACTAAATAGTGTAAAAGACTGAACTAGTTCCTAAATGAACCAAACAGCTACAGTTAGTTATAATTTGTCGACTGGTTAATTGTCGCTTATCTCTATTGTCCCGCAATGCAAGCTTATCAATATTTTTTGTTGTACATATAGCTATTCAACAGTATATTAAATTTTATTTGTTTTTTGCCATTTGCAGATCGAGCGAGGTTAAGGGTGCTGTTATCGGTATTGATTTGGGCACCACCAACTCCTGCTTGGCGGTGATGGAGGGCAAACAGGCCAAGGTAATTGAGAATGCGGAAGGTGCACGTACCACACCCTCCCATGTGGCATTCACCAAGGATGGCGAACGTTTGTGTGGCATGCCGGCAAAGCGCCAGGCTGTTACCAATTCGGCAAATACGTTTTATGCCACAAAGCGTTTGATTGGACGCCGCTTTGATGATCCCGAGGTGAAGAAGGACATAACAAACTTGTCGTACAAGGTGGTCAAGGCATCCAATGGCGATGCCTGGGTTTCCTCCACAGATGGCAAAGTCTACTCGCCCTCGCAAATCGGTGCCTTCATTCTGATCAAGATGAAGGAGACCGCTGAGGCATATCTGAACACACCAGTGAAGAATGCTGTGGTCACTGTGCCCGCCTACTTCAACGACTCACAGCGTCAGGCTACCAAGGATGCTGGTCAAATTGCTGGCCTCAATGTCCTGCGTGTGATCAATGAGCCCACGGCAGCTGCTCTGGCCTACGGCATGGACAAAACTGAGGATAAAATGTAAGTAAAACAAGGTTAACCCCGTATATAGTATGAATTTTAACTGAATTTGGTTTTTGTTTTGGATTTTAGCATCGCTGTTTATGATTTGGGCGGTGGCACCTTCGATATTTCGATTTTGGAAATCCAAAAGGGCGTCTTTGAGGTAAAGTCCACCAATGGCGACACTCTGCTGGGTGGTGAGGATTTCGACAATCATATTGTTAACTTTTTGGTGGCCGAGTTCAAGAAGGATAGCGGCATTGATATTCGCAAGGATAACATTGCCATGCAGCGTCTGAAGGAGGCGGCAGAGAAGGCCAAGTGTGAGCTGTCATCGTCTCAACAAACCGACATCAACCTTCCCTATTTGACCATGGATGCTGCTGGTCCTCAGCACATGAATCTGAAAATGACACGCGCCAAACTGGAAAGCCTGGTTGGCGATCTCATCAAGCGCACAATTCAGCCCTGCCAGAAGGCTTTGGCCGATGCTGAAGTGTCCAAGTCAGAGATTGGCGAGGTCTTGCTGGTCGGCGGCATGACTCGTATGCCCAAGGTGCAGTCCACAGTACAGGATCTGTTCGGACGCCAGCCATCTCGCTCGGTTAATCCCGATGAGGCTGTGGCTGTTGGTGCCGCCGTTCAGGGTGGTGTTTTGGCCGGCGATGTCACTGATGTGCTTTTGCTTGATGTCACACCCCTGTCGCTTGGCATTGAGACCTTGGGCGGCGTGTTCACCCGTCTCATTTCTCGTAACACCACCATTCCCACCAAGAAGTCTCAGGTCTTCTCAACGGCCAGCGATGGACAAACTCAGGTGGAAATCAAGGTTCACCAGGGAGAGCGTGAAATGGCTAACGACAACAAAATGCTGGGATCCTTCACACTTGTTGGTATCCCACCAGCACCACGTGGTGTGCCCCAAATCGAAGTTGTTTTCGACATTGATGCCAACGGTATTGTGCACGTTTCGGCCAAGGACAAGGGCACCGGTAAGGAGCAACAGATTGTCATTCAGTCCAGCGGTGGTCTGAGCAAGGATGAAATCGAGAACATGATCAAGAAGGCCGAACAGTACGCCAGTGATGATAAGAAGAAGCGTGAACTGATTGAAATTGTTAACCAGGGTGAGAGCATTGTGCACGACACTGAATCCAAAATGGAGGAGTTCAAGAGCCAATTGCCCGCTGAAGAGGTAAAAAGCAAGACATCAAATATGATTACTCAGTTTCTAATTTGTCCAAATTTTTCCTTTGCAGTGTGAGAAGCTGAAAACTGAAATTGCCGATCTGCGTACTCTGCTGGCCAACAAGGAGACCGCCGATCTGGAGGAGGTCAGGAAAGCCACCTCTCAGCTGCAGCAGTCCTCGTTGAAGCTCTTCGAGATGGCTTACAAGAAGGTGTGTAAACAAACTATCAATAACTTATAATTATTATAAATGTTTCTAATTCAAATATTATCTGTTTTGCAGATGTCCGCTGAGCGTGAGAGCGCCAATGCTGGCGGCAGCTCCAGCTCTAGCAGCAGTTCAGGTGAATCTTCTGGTGAGGCCAAGAAGGAAGAGAAAAACTAAATTAGGCAACCATATAGGCGTAGTTGTTGTTCCCTTAATTCATAATAATAACATTTTGGATTTCGATTAAGTTTTACGTTAAAAACATATAACAAAACAAAAACACATAAATCATAAATAATGTTTACCCCACATACATAAGCGAAAGGCATTTACCCAAATTGTGTAGTAATATGCGAGGACGAACACGATAAGACCATCAAGATGCTGATTACCAACGATTGATTTGTAACGAACAGACGCAAGACAGAAGGTTGTATTACGTTTTTATTGTTTATAATGCACCTCTTAAGCGCCTGTATCGAAGAGAGAGAGTCCTATTTGTAAATCTTCTTTGGTAATGTTACGTTGTGCTTGCTGTAAGATTTTCCCTACTTTTACCTTACATTTATTTTAAACTAGTTTGTAGTTGTATAATTGCGAGCACAGCAGCAGCAAATTAACCAAAACCAAAATCATAGGACTAAGCACTAGATATGAGTAGTTGGCATCGGCAGATTGATAGTCAATAATTTAAGCAAAATTGTACTTTGGTTTCCAGTGGATAACCAATAAATTGACTGGGTAAAACGCAATTATAAAAGGTCGATATAATTAAATTTGTAAACCTATAAAATATACGTGAACAAAAAAATATTATTTACAAACTGAAAAATCATTTGTTTAATTTGTAAAATCATTTCAAGCGGGCGATGAAAATAGTGATGAAGGTATTTTATTCAAATAAATGCAATGAAGTTGCAAAATATTTAAGCTAAGTATGTTGGCAACTGAACATTTTAGTTATTTAGATTTTAAGCATTTGCTTAAGTACTTTGTGGTGAGTTGGTGAGAATTCTAGTATCAAATAATAGCCCGATTCCTGATGAATTAATACAGATTAGTTTAATTAGCTGGAACAAAGTGTTGCGCACAGTAAATAACTAGCATTAAACCTCAAAGTATAATACTAATTGCAGACTACTAGTTTAGAAATATAAAAATTATTATTTTTTAGTTTTTTTATTTTATTTATTTGGACGAAATCTATATATATGTATATAATCTGTATACGTTTTATTAATCGGTCTAATGCAATTGTGATGATAATCCCAACAAAACATTTGGTTATGTCATATAAACCATTTTATAGTGTGTTAAAGTTAAATTTAAAAATGGGCTTAGAAAGTATTTATTTTACACCCTTGCAAATATATCATATGTTAAGATCGGCCAGATTAAATCACTAGAGTAACATTTAGCCACCATAGCAACAGTCGGTGGAAGCCTATTAGTTGAAACAACTGTTCAGTTTATTAAACGATAATAACCTTATTTACGCAACATGCATTTAGTACCAAGTTTTCAATTGCTTATAAAATTTTGGCAAGATTGGACTACTATATCAATAATATGTACTTAGAAGGATAAAATGTTCTGTTGACTCATTAAGTGCTCTGCCAGAGCAATAAATATTTGAGTGCTAATATAATCTTTTGTTTTTCGAATGGTTGAGGAACCCGCATCACTACTACTATAAAATTGAATGAATCGGCATTTGTCGATTTTCAAATTTGAATTAAAAACTCATAATCATTGATTAATTTTCAGTTTGTAAGTAAAATTTAATCAATTGATAATCTGTTACCATATAAATCAGAGTATTGTTTCTTTAACGGAAGCACTTTTAATATAATTTTATTAAATAATTTATTTATATCAATTAAGGAAATTTTATCATCAAATTTTAATTACCATGCCCAGCTTTGATTTCAAGTCACTTCTTGTTTTATTTTTTTTTTAACATTTATTCAATATTTAATTAACTTAACTTACAGAAACTATGCTTATTATACAATGAAATGAAATATACACTATTATATAATGTAATATAATACTAAAGGAATGTTTATCGTTGTTCGCTAAAGTTTTGACTAGACGCGGAGAGTATTACGGTTTACGCAGCGCCCGTTTGCAGTTTGTAGAGTGTGTAGTAGAGACCACGTTTCTGGAGGAGTTCCTTGTGGGTGCCGCTCTCACAGACGACACCATTCTCGAACACATAGATGACATCCGAGTCAATAATGGTGGATAATCTATGGGCTATGCTAATGGTGGTACGTCCTTCGGCAGCAGCATCCAAAGCCTCTTGAACAATCTGTTGTAGAATAAAAGCAGTTGAGATATGGATTTAATCAGAAACTGAGCTCTGCACAGCTTACCTTCTCACTCTCCGCATCGAGGGCTGAGGTGGCCTCGTCCAGCAAAAGAATTTTGGGGTTCCTAATGAGAGCACGTGCAATGGCAATACGCTGCTTCTGTCCACCGGACAGCTGTGCGCCCTTCTCTCCCATACGTGTTTCATAGCCCTAAAAGCAAAATTAAAATATTAACAAGAAGCCGAGCAGAAGCAGTTTTCAGGGATGCTCACCAGTGGCAGGGCTGCAATGAACTGATGAATGTTGGACTTTTTGGCCGCCGCCATAATCTCTTGTTCCGTAACAATTCTGGAATTGTCACCATAGGCAATATTTTCGCGAATTGTGCGATCGAAAAGTATTGGCTCCTGGGACACAATGCCCAGTTGCATGCGAAGATTGGATATGGCCAACTGGCGGACATCCTGATCATCGATAAGCACAGCACCAGCGTCGACGTCATAGAAGCGCTGCACGAGCTGAATGCAAGTGGACTTGCCACATCCGGATGGACCCACCAGTGCCACCTTCTGACCAGTTTGCACCGCAAGCACAAGACCCTGTAGAACCTGAATCTCCTGACGCGTCGGGTAGCTGAACTCCACCTTGTCGAAGAGTACATTGCCATTGGAGTGCCAGGGCTTCTGCGACACACCAGGGCTGTCAGCGATAAGTGGCTTCCGTTCGAGGAACTTCAAGATGCTCTGGGCTGCAGTCACTCCCTTCTGCATGTTGGGAGCAAAGGCCAAAGCGCTGGCAATGGATGCCGTGCCCATAATCAAAGCCTGGGATACTCTGCAAATTGAAGACAGTTTTAGTTATAGATCAAGTTAATTATAGTTAATTCAAAAACTCACTTGAATACATCACCGAATGGCAGACCACGATTTACAATACAATAACCTCCATAGGACATGCAGGCAGCATACGCAAAGAACATCATGGATCTGGCCAGACCATAGACCAGACCTCTGTAGTGGGTGTTTTTCTTGGATTTCTAAAAGAATTTAGGTAAATTAGAGTGTGAAAAAGTATTTACGAACTTCTTAACTAGATTAATAATTAAGGAACGAAAGCATAAATTTAATAAAAAAAAATTAATTAGGAGGCAAAATATATCTTTATTAAAGGATTTCATTTTTAGATCATAAGAATTATGCCAGAAATATGTGTTTTGCACCAAAATCTGTGGAATTATATTGCCTATAATGTATTGATAATTTATCAATTCTCAAAAAATAAGAAGAGAAGTAAGCTATATATGTGTGTATATAGCACCTTTTGAATGAGTCATAATTTATTGAAATCTGATCAGCTAATCTTTTTGTATATTTGTGTATTTATTACTTATATTTTGTTTTATTTATTAAAGATTCAGTATTATAACTTACCTCAACAGCAGGTCTCAGCATATCAATGTAGTTGGAATGGAACATATCCTCGCGACCCAAGGATACCACCGTACGTATATTAGAGACAACCTCCACAGCCAGTTTGGTGGTATTCTCCATGATCTTGGCGTTGCCCATATTCTCCTGAGCCATCACAGTACGTTGCAGATAGAAGGAGATAAGAATGAACGGCATAAAGGCCATGGCAATCAGACCCAAGCTCCACTCGTAGTACATGGCCAATGCCACACCCAATATTATCGTTGCAATCGATTGGATAATGCTGCCAATGCGCTGACCTGTGGCCTATGAACATTATAGAAAAAAAATAATGGTGTAATGATAAGAACGTTCTAACAACACATTCATAGACTCTTATCGCGCTATCTGATAATCTAAAATATTTGCAAGCTATCGGTCATGTTGTTTGAAGGGTGTGATAAGCAAATAACGATTGAACACGATACTTGTGGGGAAAACTTGATCGCTTAACACTAAGTTAAACATTTGAAAGTGTTGTTAAAAGCTTGTAGTATAATAATGAGTTTGCAATTTTTAAAACGATCGAGTGGAATCGACTGACAGATACTCGCATGTGAGAGTTCTGGGAGCCAGGATGAGTTACTACGTTTTCATCGCTGTTTTAAATTTTTAAAAGAGCTGTAAATTATAGTATTTTAGTTTAATATTAGATTTAAAGTTGTTAATTAAAGAACTTTGTTTTCAATAAATAGTTTTACTTTCAGATTTTAATATTTCTTAAGTGGTTTTAGGGCAGTAACGGCAAATATTCTAAAAAGCATCGCTCAAAACAAATAAAATATTCCATTAATATTTTCAATTTGAAAAAAAGATTTTAACAAATAAGAAGCATTATAATCGTAAAAAAAATTTTATCATGAAAATTTCAAATACTTTGGTTTTCAAGTAAAATTTTTGTTTAGATCAAATATTTCACCAGTGTACAATAGACTGGCTATTAAACCATATGATAAGTTTAATATTATCTTGTAAAAAGATTGTGGATTTTAAATATAGTGCATCTAGCTCATACCAACTTTGATAATGTACACAGACGGAACAAGAATGTACTTATGAATTTATTTAAAAAGGTGCAGACCTGCTACTACCTTACACACAAAGCTATTATACCCTATTGGCACTGGGTATATGTGAAAATATGAATAAATGCGTGTACTTACACCTTGAACGGCGGCAGCGTCTCCAGACAAACGGGCACAGAGACTTCCAGTTCCGTTTTCGCGGTCATCGAACCAGGAAACTTCCTGCTTCAGCATCGCCTCGAACATGAGTCCTCTCAGTCGCTCGGTGAGTCGTTCGCCCGCAATGCCGAAGCAGAAGATTTGCATGAATGTGGAAATGCCGACAACGATGCCGGCGATCAGGAAATACAGACTGTACTCGTTGGTATTGTCGCGAACGTATTGATCATCTTTAGATTGCATTACTTGGATAATGCTGCCAAAGAGCAGGGCAAACACGGGCATGGCACAACCCATTATAATCGAGCTGATGCAACCGACGGTAATCTGTAGCCACTCTGGTTTATTCATGCGCATGACGCCCATCATGGGAGATGGTTCCTTAACCTTACTCTTCTTGGCTTTCTTAAGTGCCTCTTCTTCGGCTTCTTCTTGCAAGATTTTGATCTCCTGATCGTCCTCGTCCTTAATATCGAAATTCTTGTAGATATCGCCGGTGGGACTGAGCACAGTGCCGTCGTCTTCGCCCATCTGTGTGGTTACCAAATTGAAGTAGTGATTCTTAAGCATCATTAGCTCCTGGTGGGTGCCAGTCTCAACGATTTGTCCACTGTTGATCACAACAATCCTATCGGCACGTCGCACAGTAGACAAGCGATGGGCCACAATGATGGTGGTGCGTCCCTGGCTGACCTTCTCCAGAGCAGCCTGCACCTTGGCCTCACTGGCCGTATCCAGCGCCGATGTAGCCTCGTCGAGCAGCAGAATTTCCGGATCACGAATCAAAGCGCGGGCAATGGCAATACGCTGCTTCTGGCCACCGGACAACTGAGCTCCACGCTCACCCACCAAGGTATCATAGCCCTTGGGTAGTTTCTTAATGAAGACAGCCGCATTTGCCGCTGCAGCAGCCGCCTCAATGTCCGCCCTGGTGGCATCCTCACGGCCATAGCGTATATTCTCATAGATGGACTGGCCGAAGAGCACGGGCTCCTGACCCACGACTCCAATGCGCGAACGCAGCCAGTTGATGTTGATGTCCTTGATGTTAGTGCCGTTGAAGTAAAGGTCACCAGCCTGGGGATCATAGAAGCGCTGGATCAGCTGTATGCAGGTGGACTTGCCACATCCCGAGGGACCCACCAGAGCCACCGTTTGTCCTCGTTCGATCTTCAAGTTCAGTTTGTTCAGAATTGGTATTTCCTTGCGCGTGGGATACTGGAACTCCACATCGCGGAACTCAATGGTTGTCAGCGGCTCATTAAGGTTCTTGCCCCGCGGCTCGAGAGGATTAATGGTCGGGATTTGTTCAATGATCTGGAACACCTTGGCACAAGCACCCTTTGCAATGCCAAATGCCTCAATATACGGCGACGCCATGCCAATGTTCATGGATCCCATCATAATGGAGAAGAAAACTGTAATCATGGTGCCGGGATCATAGTTCGCATAATACGGGTCATGACGTCCCTTGATGACCAAACCGACGCCATACCAGAAGGCCAGAGCATACGAGGCATAGATGAAGAACCAAAGCAGACCAAATCCAATGCCAGAGAACATGTTACGTTTAATATTCAGCTCCTTGGCGGACACCACTTTGGTCTTGTAGGCGCTGACTTCCTTAAACTCTCCCTCGAAGGCCTTTACGGTTCGCACTCCGGACAACGCCTCCTCAGCCACCACAGCTGCCTTGGCGTATATGTTAACCTCCTGCTTGGCCAACTTCGAAGTGGCAATGGCCACAAAGCCCATGGCAATGAAGGTCACTGGCAAACTGGTCAGACATACCAGGGATAGCTGCCAACCCTTGACAAACGCCAGCACAATCGATCCAATGAATGCCACAATAAAGTGCACAAATATCACAACTTTTTCACCCAGACCATCCTCCATTTTCGATAGATCTCTGTGAATAAGAAAGTGATATAATTAGTTAAAAAAGTGCTTGAAAATATGTTAAAAATAACATGTTTAAGATCATTAAACTCCTAATGTGAAAGCTATGTATTTACATATTATATTATACATTCTCTTAAAATATTTATACATTCGGTCATAAAGCTATTTTATTACTCAGGTAGCTTAATGTCTAATGTCTAACTTATCTGGCAAATAAGTGCTCTCCAAAAAAAATACTATGAAATATAAATTATTGTTTTCTTTTTTAAAATTACGAACTTTAATCTAGCTTTGTAAAATGTAATCTCACATTTTTAAAACGTTTAGGTTTATAGATTAGATTAAATGTTTTTAGTTATAACAACTAAGATATATATTTTATATTCTTAAAAAATCAAAGCTTTAAAGTTTTTTCAACTGAAAGTACTCCTTAAGGTAAGATGAGTATAAGCTGTCTATTTTAAAGAACTTTATGTCTTATCTCATGTTTAGAATATTTGTTTTTGTATCAATTTGTTGTGTATTTTTGCGAACTTACTCATTCATTCGGCTGGCCACTTCACCGCTCTGATTAAAATCGTACCAGCTCATATCTTGGTGTAGCACCGATTTGAAAAACTTGGAACGTATGGCCATAATTTGAGAGTGTGCCGCGTAATTGAAGCACGTTATGGAGAGGTAACTGCAGACAAGCATTACAATGCCGATATACGTATTCTTTAGGGAAAAGTCCTGAATGGCATCGAGCAGTGCATCAGAATTGAAATCTCTTTGTATATATCTGGCGCCTTCTACTAAGCCGCTTAAGTCTATCATATCCTGTAAATCAAAAAGATATGCATATTATTTAAATGCAAATTAATAATAATAACACTTGTAATACTTACATTGGTGAGATCTCCGAAGATCAAACTGTTGGCGGGTGTGGTCAGTCCAGTGGCAACAGCACCAAGAAATCCGATAAAGTATAGAATACGATCCTTGGTGGTGGCATAGCGGAACATCTTAAAGAAACTAACGGGAGTGGGATCGTCCTTAAGCTTTTCATCTTCTTCCTCGTTTTCTTCAGATTTGTCTTTCTTGGATTTCTTCTTTGATTTATTCGGCTCACTACAAATTAAAGCAATATTTTAGTAATATAAAAATGACTTTCGAAAAACAATAAAATTCGCTTATAAGTTTAGTTAATAGTCTCGTCATTCAAGGTTCCTGAGGTTGTAGTACTATCGCTAATATAAATACGTTACGCCTGTCTGTACACAAGTACTCCCATATTAGATTATTCATATCAATAATCAACGTCGTCATAAGACCGTTACTCGTTTTTTTTTTAATAGACGTGTTCGCGTATCAATAGATCACGCTTACTCAATTTATATAAAATCGTTGGTAATATGCGCCAAAAGATATGCATGTGTTCCTTTGTTATAATTTTCATTGGTCTCATAAACTTTATGACTCCGAAATACCAACATTTTGAAGCCCGTTAAGATAATGAAAAAGCATTTGACGGGACAGGTACCGTCATATTGTATAAGTATCGAAATCGCTTTATCATGGTTACATTAGTTTCTGATATATCTCTTATTATCTGCGCATATATATGTATATATTGATTTATTTATAGACCTTTTAGTTCAGGTTTAGTACAAAAATAAGACTGGACTCACATTTATATGTATTGCTATCTGCTAGAGACTATTTACTAATAGTTTTAATAGTATTACTTAAGACCCTTAACTATTTGTATTGCAATATTTCGCTTAAGACATTATTATAAAACGCTTTAAGTAACTTTTAATTAAGCGAATTTTTTGCATTGACAGCTTAAGACATTATTCAAAATTTTTTTTTATTTTTTTGTTAAGTAACTTTTAATAAAGCGATTTTTTTGCTTCGACTTTTATTAAAGAATATAGTGACGTGGAACCTTCTTATTTTTTTTTCTTGGAGTGGGAAATACCAATAGATTCTAAGATTTTTCACATTATGCGAGTCTAAACTCTATTCTCCGTTCATATTTAATATACTTATTTTGTTGATTATGATATTAAATTGATCACAGAAATGTGTTAAAGACTAAATATTGAATGTTTTTATTTTTTTCAAAAAAAGGATCATTTTATTATTAACTAAAGTTTTATTTTTTCATTATCTCAAAAACAATTAATATTAATTAAGTGTAAAATATAACGCAGAACTATTGATTTTTGTAGGTAAAATGTTTAGAATAAAAGTTTTTTTTATATTTTGGAAATTTAAAATTATAACTTTTAATTTTTACGGTCCCGGAAGTTTTACATAACTAATTTAAAAGGTGAAACTAACAATTTAAATTTAAAATTGATATGCACAAGTTTTAGCCTTGAAAACTCAGCTAAAATCACGCACTTTAATTGTTAAATTTTTACTTTTCCAATATAGCTGAAATTTGAAGAAAAAAAACTGATAGTGGTTTTATGACGTACAGTCGCTAAGTAAGCGTTAAAGAAATTAGGCACTTTACACATTGAACTCGCATGAATAACATTAGATCTGATAATATTTGGTTCTTATCAGTTTGTTCCAACACGAAAAACAAGTCCATTCATATATTTTTATTAAAATATATCAAAATATTCACAAACTTCTCTGCGATTGATAACTCACAAGCTTTTGGATTCTTTGCCGTTTGCTGCAAAGGATTCACCCAACACGATGTTCGATTTGTACTGTGACAATCGATTTTCGTCGTCCTGGACGACATTACCGTTCGACGCGGCCATTGTAAAACTAATCGATTTATTGAAACTTCTGTTCACTGTTGCTCTTAAATATCGCGGACTATTCAAAACAAAAGACCGAAGAAAGAAGGAGCAGAACTTGTGGTGACCACAGTTAGACGAAGACTTATGAAATTCGCAAAAACATATGGGCTTATATTTGAACAGCTAGGCAACAAATTATATTAGTAGATATCGGTTCAAGCTGATAATATTTATCAGTTTATTGTGCTATTAATATGCTAAGAGTAGGCGAAATAAAGAGAGACCACGTGCTATAAGCAAATAAAGAGTGTTTAAAACATTCTTGTCGGCGTACAAGTCAACTAAAATTGCACTTAGTTTAAGAGCATTTCAGTGAATTTCGTTTGTTTTATGGCTATTTAAAAATTAAAAAGGTTTTCCCAACATTTTGCCTTAAAGGGTCTTAACAAATGTGACGAACTAGCCAATTCGATTATGGATGTCATGATTATTGTTCAAATGCCTAAAGTAAGAGAAAGAGAGTGGGAAAACGAATTACTCATACTTCTCACTATTTATATTATTATCGCAATCATTTCTTTATCAATACCAAAAGCGTGACCCAAGAAGCACAAGAGCTTACGGGATTTCGACAGCATGAAATTAGTCTAATTGATTTAACTTGTCGATGATGAAATAAAATTAATAAAACATTAATGCATTTAAACATTAACATATTAGATATTGGGAAAGGTTAAACTTATTTGTATTAGAACCAAAATTTTCGCACTTTTTTTTATAGTTATAGATAGTCCTAGTACTCAGAAAATTTTATTTTTGTTTTTTTATAAAATTGTAATAACATAATTATAAATAATTCATTTAACATGCTATTGCCCAAAAACAACTTTTACCCCAAATTTCATGAAAATTGTATAAATGTATTTACAGCTAAAGCTTTTTGCCCATTTTATTATAACAGTCCAAAAAGCTTTTTGGGCAAATACTTTAGTCCATCTTTTATATTTTTTCATATGTGTGTATATGTATGTAACACTCTTTGTCCACACAGTTATAAATAGATTGTAAACAATAACCTTTTTAGATCCACCTGAGACCCAAGCAAAACAATGAGTTACTAGCTAGTATATTGATATAAATGTATAGATATAAAGATAGGGTTAAAGATATAGACGTGTGTACACATAA
Organism: Drosophila tripunctata; assembly: GCA_035047385.1. Classification (NCBI taxonomy): domain Eukaryota; kingdom Metazoa; phylum Arthropoda; class Insecta; order Diptera; family Drosophilidae; genus Drosophila; species Drosophila tripunctata. The sequence goes on from JAWNPS010000288.1 coordinate 12,745,911, forward strand.
AAATAATAATTAGAATAAAAAGTAAATATTATAGATAGCGAAAGCAATAGATATCAACACCTGTAAAATAAGAGAATGCCAGGCGAAGGTAAGTCCAGAAGGTCGCAAATTCAACCATAACGGCCATTTAGAAACACGTGGCTGACCGAGGTAGACAAACGGCCGCTCATGAGAATCGTGCGTCTAAGAGTGCAAACGGTTGCTCTTGAAAAGCGCGCATTAAATTCGTCAGCTTGCTGCCTATATCTCTTTGCCTGACACATATTCCAGCTGGTAAATTGCCGGCAATCGAACTTTCAACTGAAACTACTTGGTTTGTGTATGTGCAAAATTCTTAAGTTTGAATTAATTTGCAATATAATATTTTAAATTTAATGTTAATTAAAAGGAAAGACATACAAGGTCAGCTTTCCATGGATACATTGATACTTACTGCTGATTTCTGTCTGTCCAATACTTCAACTGTTAATTTCAATACTCCAGTTGAACTGCCAAGCTAACAGAACTCAGCAGAGATAAACACACAACAGTCAAGTAAAACAAATATATACACTCGTGAATATAACATCGCTGGTACGACCAAAATAAAACTCTTTTAAAAAAAGCAAAGCTGCAGAACCAAAACAGTCTTTGTCAGAACAGTGATCAGCATTAGCGTGCTATATCACGCAGCTTTTTACAAGCGACTAGACTTTTAATCGATATAAAAAATATGCAATTTTTGTTATCGATATACAAACGAAAGCATTTGAATTTTATAAAACTACTCGGGGTTCTTAAAGCTCAAAAATAGCTGCTAACACATTTTAAAATATTAAAAACAATTGTAAAACAATAGTGTGTATACAAAAGTTAAGATCCGAGCAACGGAACGCAAAAATGAGCATGCACGTGAACTGAGTACATATTGAAACATACGAAACATCGATATATCGATGCTGGCATCGATAACTTGTACAACTCTAATAAATAGTTGAGTACTATTGAAAAGTTTTGCTCAATAGAAATAGAAACGCAATTCAACAAGTCAGCAACATGGCAAGCGGTGATGAAAAAACTTTTACGCGTGCGGAAGTCGCCAAACACAACACCAACAAGGACACATGGCTGCTCATCCACAACAATGTCTACGATGTGACGGCATTTCTCAATGAGGTGAGCATAGCTCAGTGGGTAGCCAAATGAAAATTTAAACAACAACAACAACAGTGTTTTTAGTGGTACACGTCGAAATCGGGGCGCGGGCATTAAGTTATTCGGCCGGACTATGTAGATAGAGTAGCAGCAAAGTTGTCTTATCATGACAAATTTTCGTTTTACAACCCGTTTAAGTAGTGCTCAACGTTCACCTTTTTATATATTGTGATCACTGTGCGTGTGCAAATGCCAGCTACCTGTGTGCAACTGTAGCAGTCATTTGTGCCTGTACTTTGACCTATGGACATTATTTGACCTACTGTATTTCTAACTTACTACACACTCATACATATGTATTTCTTTGTCTTTTGTTTGTCGCAGAAAATAGTCCCAATATTTGTATTTAAATTCATAATTTTATTTTTGTTCGGAATGTTTTCATCATGCAACTAAAATTTTGTTTCCATTATCAATGGATGTGGGGCAAAAGTTAAACTTATTTACATATGCTTTGCATGCAAAATAAGTTTATATATATTCCAAGTAAAACAAAACTTGATGTATTTTCCAATCGATCGCATATAGAAATGACTTTAAATGCTTTGACAGGGCGTGAGAAATTAACAGACGGACAAAGAGAGAATAATGCAGAGAGAAAGAGAGTAATTTTTAGTGTTAAATGATAGAAACAGTGTTGCCGAATTTTGAGCGTAAAACTAAGCTAGATTTCAACAAAAGATAAGCTAGAATAATCAAAAGATTCTAAAAAGTAAGCTGGCAAAAAAAAAAACATCACATAAATAGAAAGTTCTGTTATAAAATATTTTTATAATATTGAGAAATGATTCCATCAACTTTATTGTTAAAAAAATTAACTGTTAACTGTTTTTCGCATATCCGTTTTTTATACATTTTATACAAAAATGTTATGAAACACCAAAATAAGTATACGAAATCTAATTTTTTGTCCGGTATTCCCTTCAAAATTACCAAAAAGTAGTGCAAATAATTCGTTTGCCAGTAAATTGGTTATAAAGCTTTAATTACATGAAGATGATCAAATAAACTACATCTAGCTTTAAATGAGATAAAATGGCAACACTGGAAAGAATTAATACGTAGTAATTAAACGTAATTTTGTTCAATTTACTTTTAACAGTCCGAAATAAATGCTCTAAACTATAAGAGCAAATAAAAATCATAAACAAAAATCTCAAGTTATGAACTGCAATAATAATAGTATCTTTATCTTATTAGAGCAGCTTGAATCGATACACAAATGTATGTACATATTAGAAATGTGTTTATCACTGTGATTCTTGCCTGCCGCTATAGTTCTTACTCTGATAAGGTTAGCCGGCAACTTTTAACATGCAATCTAATCATTACGTTGCACATTTTGAACTTAAATAAAACACAATTATAATGCCAAGTAGTATGATGAAAGTCTCACGTTCGCCTTGCAATCCACACATATTCGGGGGTGCTTACCAACACTGGCAGCGTCAACAAACAGACATCGATCCCCCCTCTGATAAACAACGTCCATGGCAAGCAATGAAGCGTTTACTTTAGAATGTTTTAAACATTAGATGGTTGTGTGTATGACTGATTTGTCTCGATGGTTTCACGGTCAAGAGACTGAAACTGTTGATTAGCATATAGAATAAACACATTAAATATTCATCTTCTTTATTTGAATTCTTACAGCATCCCGGCGGTGAGGAAGTGCTCATCGAACAGGCGGGCAAAGATGCCACCGAGAACTTTGAGGATGTGGGACACAGCAATGATGCACGTGAAATGATGAAGAAGTACAAAATTGGTGAACTTGTTGCCAGCGAAAGGACGAATGTTGCACAGAAATCGGAACCCACCTGGAGCACAGAGACACAGAACGAGGAGAGTTCAATGAAATCGTGGCTGTTGCCTTTGCTGCTCTGTCTGTTTGCCACATTCTTTTATAAGTACTTCTTCGGCAGCGTTAAGCAGCAGTAGAAGAGGTTGCAAGATGTTCTTCTCCTTTTTATACGTACGCTTGCTGCTTTGCTGCAACACACGACCGCAGGTGCTGCCTCCCATACGTACACGCTGACTGACACAATCAACCAACAAAAACAACAACACAACACAAACATACACAACACACAAAGATACACAGTCGCATTCCAATGCCAATGCCTTTAAGAAACCAAATGTTGTGTGTTGCACGCATGCAGGAGGTCATATTTAACGGAAGTTGCTGTGGCAACTGCAGTTACAATTTTGAGTAGAAAGAATTTGCGCTAAGTTTAAAAGATATATATAAATGAATTAATGTAAATGTTTCGGCATCATGTTTTTAACTTTCTGTACTAATTGCTGTAGTAAGTGGGTTTGAGTTTCTTTCTTTAATAGTAAAATCTTTTAACTTTCCAACATGCAACACAAGTAAAATATATATTTAAAAACAAAATAAATATACAAATACAAAACGTATTCCTTTTAATTATTTGCCAGTTTACAAAATTCATATTATTATTTAACTAATTTGAATATGTCAAAATTTCTTTATGTAGCTCTGTTGGCTGGCAGCTCCATGCTGAGTGCCTCTGCTTCGGAAAGAAATAAGGTGCCACAAATGAAGCGAGAGCTGCCTAGCCGTAGTATGAATCTAGAAGCCTTACGGCGTACAGAATACGACATACTCATCATTGGCGGTGGTGCAGTGGGTGCCGGTTGTGCTCTAGACGCAGCAACACGGGGACTGAAAACCGCATTGGTGGAGGCTGATGATTTCGGCAGTGGCACTTCATCCAAATCAAGCAAATTACTGCATGGCGGTCTCAGGGATCTGGACCAGGCAATCTCCAGACTCGATCTGGCTGCCTTTCGACGTGTTCGCACCTCGCTGCAGGAGCGCAGTAACATTGCCAATTTGGCACCGCATTTGAATCAACCGGTGCCCATCATGTTGCCAGTGCATCATTGGTGGCAGCTACCCGCCTACTGGTTCAAACTGCATATCTATCATTTGATGGCACCCGGCGCTACTAGAGGATTCCAATTTATTAGTACTCCTGATGCCCTTGACATGTTCCCCATGATGCGACGTGACATCTATGGAGCGTTTGTCTTCTACGAAGGTCAACACGATGATGCCAGAATGTGTCTAGCGGTGATTTTAACTGCCGCACGTTATGGTGCTGATGTCTGCAACCACATGAGGGTCATTGAACTGTTGCGTGACAAGGATCAACGAGTGGTGGGTGCCAAGGCGATAGATCAGTTAACTGGCAAATCCTATCAGATACGTGCCAAAGTGGTTATCAATGCCACGGGACCAATGAGCGACAGCATCTGTCGCCTCGAGGATGCCAATGCCGAGCCCCAGTGCTCTCCCACCTGGGCCTCACACATTGTGCTGCCCCCCTTCTACTGTCCCGGGGAGGTGGGCCTGTTTGATACCCACACAAGCAGTGGTTCCTCAATATATTTCTTGCCCTGGCTGGGTCACACACTCATGGGCACCTCGGATGAGTTGCGTGACTCGGCGGAGGGGCCACAGCCAACGGAAATGGAGGTGCAATATCTCCTGGAGGGCATCAAGCGCTATGTTAACCCAAATTTCGATGTGCGTAGATGCGATGTTTTGGCCGTTTGGGGTGGCTACAAACCGCTGCCCACCGAGACAAACGAGCTCAAGGAATCGCTGCTTAAGAATCATGTTATATCGACGGGTAAGGGCAACATGATATCTATTGTGGGTGGCACATGGTCGTCCTTTAGGATTATAGCAGAGAAGGCAGTAGATGCAGCCATACAGAGTGGTGGCCTTCAACCTATGCGTATTAACTCAATTACGGCGACTTCCTGCAAACTGGATGGAGCTGTTGGTTGGTCTCCAAACATGTTTATACGCCTGGTGCAGGTCTTTGGCCTGGAGCGGGATGTGGCTAAGCATTTGACGGATACATATGGTTCGAATGCTTGTAAAGTGGCTGTCTGTGCTACGCCCACCGGTGGTTCTTGGCCCATAGCTGGCAAGCGGCTGCATTCCGAGTTTCCCTACATTGAGGCAGAGGTGCGGCAAGGTGTTAAGGATTATGGCTGCACCTTGGTGGACATGGTGGCACGTCGTCTGCGCGTAGCCTTTCTCAATGTACACGTCGCCGAGGAGATTCTGCTGAAGGTGGCCAATGTTATGGCTCAGGAACTAAATTGGTCCAAGAAACAGAAAGCCCAACAGATACTTGACGCCAAAAAGTTTCTCGCCACACAGATGGGACAATCCCCCACTGTGGACGCCCCGCACATGAATATACCCATCAAGCTATCCGTGCAGCAGGTGCAGAAATATGCTTCACACTTTAAAAGTCTCGATCAGCGCGACACCGGATACGTTTCAATCCATCAATGTTGTGCGGCCATGAAATCCTTTGGCGTCAAAGAGATTCCAGTGGACCTGATGCACAACGTATTGCGTGATATTGACTGCCATTCGCAGGGCAAAGTCAATCTCTACGAGTATCTGCTGCTCATGTCCGCCATTGTGCACGGCGATATGGCCTATTTGCGTTATGCCAAGCTACGTCTGGAGCAAAAACTTTCTACAGTTAGTAATTGTAAGCGGCAGTGCGTACCAGTGGAACGTTCTGGAGGCTGTTTGTGAAAGAAGTGTTGCCAGATCAATAGGTTTAGAAGTAAGGGTGCTGCCACCATTCGCAACTTTGACGAAACTTAACGAAACGGCGGTTTAAATTCAAATTTCAAAGTATTGTGTGTATTTAATTTTATTTGTAATGAAAAACCTTTTCAACTACGTACTCAATTTAATTATTTTGTTGATTTGTAATCATTAACATTTGATATATTAGCAAATCATGCTTGTAAAGGTTCTCGTATATAGAATAGTTGTTATATGCATTTTTAACATTTCATATAGATATTTTTGTTTCAACAATTACAATAACATCTGAATAGTTATGTTGACATTGTGTATTTGTCCAACCAGACATTCTTGTTTATATATATTTTTCTTTTTGTATTTATGCATTTACGTAATACAAGTGCAATGTAAAAACGATCGTTAACAATGTTTCTGTTTCTGTGAGGAATACTCAAAAACATAATATCAACTAAAATAAATAATATTGTATTGTAATTTAAATAGACAATAATTAGTACGAAATATAAATATTTGTTTTTGTTGCAGTTGTATGCTATAGCTATATACATATGAGGTATACGTATACGTATTGCATAAGAAATACATTATTTAACTTGAATTCTCGGTACACAACTCCGTGCAGCATTGCGTGTCATAGGATTAACTCTACATGTTAGCTCCTAAACCTGAGCATCGAAATTTATTGTATAATTATTATTGTATGCATGTCGACATTGTTTACGTGTGCATGTGTACGTTAAATTAAATGAAATATAATTGTGAGTTACAGCAGTAGACTTAGTTATCAAACATACAATACATATGTGCATATGGAAAAAATAAAACACTGAGATTGATTCGACGATATTTTGTGCACTGGGCATGATAAATAATAGTATGCAGTGTGTGTGCATTGTTAATAATAACACATTCACTACACTACACTTTTCTACTTCTAGGCAACAGCATCGGTGGCGCACTCCTCCTCGACGGTGATGTACATGCCCTCCTCCTCGTAGGCGGAATCGTGCTTGGCCAGAATTCTCAGCAAAGGACGCAGACGCAACCACCACTGTTTCTTCGGTATGCGTTGGCTGCAAGTAGTAAATAAATAATGCTTAATTAGAAAATGGTAAAAATAGACAGTAAAAAGTCTTTGTCCTTACTGTACTACTTTTTTATAATCAAAACCCAGACCACACGCTTTGTGCAACCAATATGAAATTAGTACAAAAATATCTCGTATAATTTAATCGTTAAATATATAATTTTTTTCTCGAAATTTTGGTTAAAAGGGAATTCGTAACGTGGCCTTAAGTCAAATTGCTTTATTATGAACATTTCTATTTCTATAAAAGATAACTTTTCGTAATATTTTAATAAGAAGGCCCTTAAATCTGTGTTTAAATCCATATATTTATGTTGGTCTTGTACATATGCAGATAAAACTTTGCTTGGGATTACCATAAAACATGTCTGCCATAGGATCAAGATTCAAGATATGCATTTTGCATAAAAGACTATTTTGCTCTTAGAAATATATTGTCAATCTCTTTGATTATGGCAAAGAAAATAATATACAAATACATACATATGTATTCTATTTTTAAAATGATAACATAATTTTTTAAAAATTACTATGAATTATTTTTCTGACCTATTGAACCTGCTTAAGCATTGAGTTGTTTGTTTACTAAGAACAAGGGCAGACATTTTTGACTCATTCTCAAACGCTTTCGAACTAAATTTAAAACAACTGAAATTACTCTCTAATATTTATGTTTAATTTTTAGAATACTCACTCAAAGTTTGTCTCGCCAATGAGATCAACCAACGGGGTGAAACGGTACTGGCGCGAAACAATGCCCAGCAAAGTTGCCGTATCGTTAGACTTGCAGTTGACAACGCCGTTGGCATCGATGTTGTTCTTGATTTGGGTTGCCAGCCAGTCGACACACTTGGCGGCCATTTTGGTGCCCATGTTGCGATCGAAGGGAGTGGGTGAGCCACCCTGTTGCATATGGCCCAAGATGTTCATGCGGCAGGTGAAGAGACCTTTGCCCTCCTCCGAATACAAACGGTAGATGAAATCGGTGGTGTAGTTCTCGCTGGCCTTCTCGTTGCGCAGAATGAGACCGCGAGAGACACCCTCGGCCATTTTGGAAGCCATGTGATAGACATCCTGCTGCAAATCCTTGATGGAGAACTTCTCTTCGAAAATGTAGGCAGCATCAGCACCGCCAGCCAAGCCAGCCAGTGTGGCCAGATAGCCGCAATATCCACCCATTGTCTCAATGACAAACACGCGTCGCTTTGTACCCTGAGCAGATTGACGAATGCGATCGCAAATCTCGGTGATCTCATTCAGACCAGTGTCACAGCCGAGGGAGAACTCAGTGCCGGGCACGTTGTTGGAAATGGTCGATGGCACAACGACAATGGGTATGCAAAACTCTGGATAATTATCGCGTTGATCCGCAATTTGTCCAGCGGCATGATAACTCTCGAAACCACCAATGATCAGCAGACCTTGGATCTTAAACTCCTTGAGACGAGCAGCGATCTCCTTGAACTTGCCTTCGGGCAGTGTACGCTTGGTGCCCAGATAAGCACCACCCTGTCCCACCCAACCAGACACATCCGACCTGTAAAAAGATGCAGTTAATATGATAATACCATATAAACAGATCATATACTAACCATCCCAGTTCACGCACATTGCCAGCAATGAGACCCTCAACACCATCATTGACACCGAAGACAACATCACCGCGATAGATGGCGTTGCGCACAAAACTGCGCACAGCTGCGTTCATGCCACAGGCTGGGGCACCAATGTGCATCACCGCTAGCCTATAGCCCTCAATGCCCTTGCCTTCGGCATCAAAGCACTCCTTGGGCGGCTTCAAGCGGGTCAACATCTTATAGGTCTCCAGATTGCGCTCAAAGGAACGACCACGTAGCTTGACAGCATCGGCCCAACGTTTCTCCTTCATGGCCTTTGCCACAGCCTGGGTGCGCTCCACACACTCCATAAGTGGCACACGCACCGTCTGGTTGCCATCCAGAGAAATGACCACAGGCACCGAGTCCGGTGTGGCCTCCATCAGAGCCAGTGTAGCCTCTGCTCCCATGCGACAGGCCTGGAAATAGGAAATTTCATAGAGTTAGTGTATAGTGATATAAGTTTCTAATGAAAAGATTTAGTTCAATAAACAAAGATTTGCCTAATAAATGCGTTGCATAACATTAAATTCCTGAAATTTAAGACTATATCTTGTTTTTTACTTCAAATAAGATCACAATCTTAAGAAACAAATGTTTGGTTAGTGTTTTAAGACAACAAGTTTTAAAAATATTTTGTTTAAATATAATAAGTTAATTGATGCATTGTTTCATAACTCAGTAAGTATTAAGTGTATCATAAAATTTTTTTTTTAAATATTATTAAAGTTCTTTATATTTTCTGTTATTACTAAATAAGTGATATGCCTGTAACCTTTAAACCGACTAACATAACTTTTAAAAAATAATATCAATTTCTCAACTCTAAGATTCTTTGGAATTTAAATTTTTTAAATGTAAACGCTAATCTTTAAATGTAAAGTTCTTACATTAAAAACTATAGGTTTCAAAGATTCATGTCTAAATTCAAGAATATACTTAATAAGTTGCATATAGTTGATTTTAGAACATGTTATTTTCTATACATATACATATAGGATAAAAATGTAGCTCCGGGACTCACCAAGACGCGATCGAAGGCGCTAGGGTTGCCACCACGCTGCACATGACCCAAGACAGTGATGCGAGCATCGTGCTTGAGACGTTCATCGATAACCTTTCTCACATCCTCGGCGGTAATTGGCTTACCCTCGCGATCCATGGCACCCTCGGCGACAATAACAATGTTCAGACGTTGGCCAGCTTTACGCTCCTATATTACAGATTATATGAAATTATTTAATAAAAAGCTCCAACTAAAAAGTTGCATAGATAAAATTGCAGAGAATGGTAATAGAAGCAATGAGAACAACACATAGTTTTGAAGTATGGAGATATACATAGATGAGTTGTAAGTATGTTTTTGGTTATGAAAGTGTAAAGTGAAAACAAAGAAAAACCATTTAGTATATAGAGATTTCAAGGTCATTGAATTGCGCTGAAACCATTAGCCTTAACTATACTTTAAACCAATAAAAGCCAATTTAATAGCCAATTAGTGTTGTGCCAGAACGTTTCTTTTGACAAAAAGCGACAGCTGTTCGCACAATTAGTTAAAAAATGTTAGAAATTAAATCGAATAAATATACTATTACGAGTGTAGTAGTATAAATTGATAACCAATTAACCGCCGAGAGTTTATTTAGAAAAAACCTGAACCAATTCGCTGACCTGAATGAGTTTTTTGCATAGAACTTCCTCCCAGTCGGTCGGAACGGGTTCTTCGGGTATTAACATAAAATCAGCTTCTGTAGCAATAGCTGCTGAAATGGCTAAGTAGCTAAAAACATAAATAATAAAACACAGAGAGAGAAAGATACAATGACATATGAGATGAATTGTTAATTGATCTTAATTATTTACATTATGCATAGGGATAAGGGAAAACTCGCTGAAAGGGAAAACGCATCACATTGGGAACGAGGGAACGTGTATGATTATTAATAAAAATAATTAAATAAATAAATAGCTAAATAAGCTGCTTTCAATTTCACACTAAGGTAAATTATAAACCAATTACTTTTTAAGCCATCCAAAGAAATAATGCAATAAAGTGCTACGATATATATATTTATATAGTGTATATATAACTAAGTGCTGTTCGATCCGGTGCCTAATTGTACGTGTAGATGTATGAGTGATGATAATATATATTTGTTTGCTAATGGGTGTGAGTTTCATTCTCAACCAAAAGCAATGAATTTTGTAGTAAAAAGTGTTTTATATTATATGTTCACTTCTTGCCTGAGCTAATTGAGTGCATAGTCTATCTGGCCAATCGGTTTTTGGTGGCATTTCGGGTATAAATATGAAATCAGCTTCACTTGACAAGCCCGCGACCAGCGCTAAATAACTGTAAAAATATGTTGTAGTAGTTGTAGTTTTTATTGGTTATACATAGGTAATACACAGGAATCGTAGGTACTTCAGACTGAAACATTCAAAGGTACGAAATGGCTACAAAGTATTAGGAAATTCATGAAACGTAGAGAATGAAATACTTTCTTTTTAAGATCTTTACTCTCTTGAGCTAATAGATCGATTGTTTTGCCTAAACGGATTTGAGAGATTCACAGATTTATGCACACATGTACATTTACATACAGTAAGTCCAGAAAAGTAATGACACACCATTAAAAACATTTGATTCTAATCTAAACCAAATAACATCTATGGATTCGGTGCGAATTGCGCTGGGAAAAATATCAATTCAGGAAACGAATAATTAGTAAGAAGTAAGAAGAGACGTTTTCAAGACTTTATATTGACCAATTAATGCATTGTTTAAGTTAATATTTTCCCTGTTTCTTCCCTTTCTTCTATGTTAAATTAATCCTATGAATTTAATCTCATGATTTAATTTTCTCTAGCTCTAAAACGACACAAGTTATGGTAGTTTAAACTTCAATATTTTTGGTGTGCCAATACTTTTTGGGCTCAGTGTATAGATTGGTGTTCGATAATGAGACACAAAGCGATCTGTTTAAGCTTGCCTGTTCCAGTTTGAGTATCAGTTTGTCGGGCCAATCTTGTGGCGGCGGATACTCTGGCAGAAAGACATAGTCTGCCTCTGATATAATGCCAGCTACGACAGGTAAATAACTGTAGGTATGCAAAGGTATTCAGTTTCACTGTAGTTACACATCACACAGTCTATCATTCTAGCTATATTCTATGGTAGAAAAGACTCAACTAAACCGATAAACAAACGGCTTACCCACAATGACGACCCATGACCTCCATGATGAAGGTGCGCTGATGGGAATACGCAGTACTGGCAATAGCATCAATGGCCTCAATAATACGATGCAGAGCCGAATCGGTACCAATTGTCATGTCCGTGCCACAGAAATCATTATCAATTGATCCCACCTGAAATATATACCGATAAGTATTAACTTTACTTAAAAGTCAGTTGATTAACATACCAATCCAACAATGTGCAGCACATTGAACTTATCCTTCTGCTCGGTGGTAATGGTGCTGTTCTTGTGCAGCTCATCCAACAGACTGGACCACTCCTGACGGAACAGATTGGCACCCGTTAGGGAGCCATCACCGCCAATCACCACCAGATTGGTAATACCACGCTGCACCAGATTATTGGCAGCCTTGAGGCGTCCAGCGCGTTCACGGAAGTCCTGGCAACGAGCGGAACCGATAATGGTGCCACCACGATGGATAATCGACGATACCGAAGCCCATGAAGCCTCCTGAATGCAATCACCGCCATCGACCATGCCCTGATAGCCTTCACGAATGAAGTAGACCTGGTTTCAATCAAAGTTCACAATGATTAAATTGTTTGTAAGCTCGTTAAACATTAAACAATAAATCTACGATTAATCCAGCCAATTACAAAAGTGCCTAATAGTTTATTATAATTATCAACGCTTATCAGCATTTATTAGTGATAACGCTGAGGCATGACTATACATAAGTGAATGAGAAAGTAAAGTATTTTAATAGCAAACAAGAAAGAAAATGTCAGTCGGGCATGCCGACCGTGTAATACCCTCTGAGCTTCGTTTTCTTTTATATGAGTTCAAATTGGAGTAGCTGCTGCAAGAACTTAACATGCACACATTTTGTATTTCTATCTCGCTCACACGTTTTTCGTTTTCGTTGCTTGTGTGCAGAGCTCAGTGCAATGCACGTGGCTATGACTCGCTTGAAAGGAACGATTTGCGTTGTATGAAAAACTTTTTTAATTAAAGTCCGATTTTGATGAAATTTTCACAATCGTTTGATATTATTTGTCTGCAGATATATACTAAGTAACAACACTATGCGTTAAGAAATTAGTAAGCCCGCCGCTTGCAAAGTTACAAGGAAGTTGTGCATTTTGTGGGCGAAGGAGGCGTGGCATCCAAAAAATGTTGATGACATTATCTTTATTTTGCATCTAGTAACCTGCATGCCAAAATTGGAGTCCCTAGGTGTTATATTAACTGAGATATTTGCCAAAAACATGTATTTTTCCGAGGTATGTCTGGTTTTTCGCTTATTGTGGGCAAATGGGGCGTGGCATCAAAAAAAGGAAACAAACTTGTATTGACTGACTAAATATGTGGTCGATACTGACTAAAACGGATATTGTAGCTCTTACCATATCTGAGATCTGTTTGTTCATACGGACAGACGGACAGACGGACATGGCTATATCGACTCGGCTTGTGATGCTGATCAAGAATATATATACTTTATGGGGTCTGCCACGCCTCCTTCTGCCTGTTACATACTTCTGACAAACCCAATATACCCCTCAGAGGGTATAAAAAGGTGAGTGTATATCTTTTTTTGTATACATAAAAATTCCAGTTAAATTTGATGACGACATTTCGGCGGAATATTGGAAATCTATTTTATTCCAGAAATAACAAGTGAAACGTGTCTAACATAACTCCTTTGAAAATCAGTTAACTCATTATGTTAACTAAAAGTTAGACATAACTATTTCGATAACACAGTAACTGATCAATTAAAGATTCCATTGAAAAGTCAAAGATCAAAGTTAGACGCGCAAATTTGAGAAATTTATTGAATTTGATTGATATAACTAAATTCAATTTCAACAACTAAAAGTTATAGTTTTAGCTCAATTGATATGGAATTTGCATAAATGATTAATAAACTTTTTTACAGTGTCAAATGTGCTCACTAAACGTATTTAAAGTGAATATTTGGTCAGAAGCAAAAACATATTTAAATAATTAATTAATTAATATAATTAAAACTCCTAACGAGGTATCTAGCTAGTGACGAAAGCAAAACTCAAAATATATGATATTACATTTGCGTCAAAAGATAAAACGATATTTGAGACAATTAATAGCACTAGAATTAAATAATTAATAAAAGGAAAAGAGTGACAAAGCTCCACTGAAGTAGACTCAAACCCTGGGAAAACAACTTCTGGCATCCTAATTTTTAAACATTCATTGTATCATAGAGCAACTGTAATGATAGAAATGACTGCATACAAGTTCAGCTTAGGGTGTAAAGTGCATTAGCCTCATTAACTGTTATGGCGAGTTTAAATATATTTATATCCGATATATTTGAAAAATAAAGGTTTATTTTTTGTAAATTTCATCATCTATCTTTCACAATTAGATAAATGTTTTATGCATAAATAAGTAATATTTTATTTGTTGTATAATTTATAGAACACATATCTAATGGCTATATTTTAGTTATCCTAAATTTGCTTTAGGAGTTATATTATGAAATCATCTATTCAATTAATATTTCGTACCTCTTCTTTTGAAGATAAAATTAACGAAATATTAGTACAAATTTAAAAGAAAACTATAAACCGATTCCATGAAACGACTGCAGGTTAGTTTTAGATTATTTCAAGACTTTGTACATACAAAATTTGCAGTGTGCCTGTAACTTTTGGTGAATTTTAGTTCAAACTTGAAAACGTTTCATAAGCAAGACATCTAAAACTACTCTGTATTCGATTCAGAGATCGGGTAAATGATTACAATAAATTAAATTCATTTAATTCTTAATTATAAACTGCTATGTGTAAATAAATTGGATTCTGCTAGAAAAATGTTTATGAGTTTTATATCTCTGATCAATTTCAAGACTTCAACCGCTGTGGTCCAGTATTAATTAAAATATTTCCTACTCCAGTTCGCCCTTGAATTGTCTTAACATAAAATTACGCCGGCGACAATGAAATTCTGCTTAAAAAGAAGACCCCAAAATTGATTGAAATAAAATAAAAGTGACATTGAGAAAGCAACCTCGGGACAATAATCATGCAAATGCATTGCAAAAAATAAAAATGTAAAATCATGAAATTGTGTGCAATTTATTTCAATTATTCAAATTTTGGACACAAGCTAGAACTGCAATATGCCGGATGGCGGCGTTTAAATACCCTGGACATGTGTGGGCATAATAAAAAACTTATTTGCTTACAATTTGCTTAAATTATAGCGCATTGTTTTTATGACGTTTCAATGTATAACATTTTTAATCAATTTAATATACAAAACTTTGCGTGATAATTCTAAATGTGTTTATTAGAAATTTAATGCGATTACGCTTATCGTGACTAAGTAAAAAAAAACTTGAATACTTTTACTTGTGTTGGCAATCAATGAAAGTAATTTACTGTTAGAACAATAACCGCATTTTCTTAGATATATTTTCGGTGTCTGATCGTTTGTAAGTTGCCCGAAATAAACTCAATGTCAAATTCGCGCACACACAGATACTACAATGTTGATTGTATGAGTGGGTACGAAAGTGGGTGTGAGGCGCTTTTATTTTATTTAAATATTTCTTTCAGGCCCGTTATCTAACGGCACTTGACACCAAAAAAAAAAAGAGCAAGCCAATTTGTTTAATTATTGTATTTTAATGTGCTTAAATTTTACTTGCGGCTATATAGCGTATACAGGAATGGGGTTCATTGCCTATAGACTGGGGTTTGCTGACCGATAAGCGAACATCTTCTTGGCTTATTTTATCCATATAATATTGAATATATTTTTTTTTGGTATATGTAAGTGAAAGCACTTGACAGAGGTCACAACTCACCTTGCATCCCAAATAGATGGCCATACGGACACAGGCTCGGACAGCCGCATTCATGCCCTGGGAGTCGCCACCGCTGGTGAACACAGCCAGACCCTTGTCACGCTGCGAGCCGCGAGCCAGAAAACGTTGATTAATATCATTCATTTTGATTTAGTTTCACTAGTATCCTTTAGAATATGTAGTTCTATAGTTATGGCACTTGGCTTTATTGTAAACTTAACACACAAACGCGCACTGAGTTTAGCATAGAACGAACACACGGCACTGGAGAAGCTTCAAGGAAGCCAAGACACGGAGACGTGAAATTTATGCTGTCGCGAACTGTATGTGGACTGTGGTTCGCCTGCGAGACGATTTTCAGTAACTGGCGACGGACTGCGAGAGCGCGGCGCGGTCGAGCGCAGAAGTTTTGGTTTTGACGTTTCAAGGTGACCTTTAAACGCAGCAAACGCTTTTCGCTAAGCGCAACTACCGACACGACGGCAGCACACTGATGCAATGAACTGGTTGTCTGATGATTTCTCGTTCTACCGACACTTGCAGCGCTGCTGTTGTAATTGTTTTACACTCGTTGCGTTTAATAATTATATGTTTAATTAATGTGTTGTGCGCTTAATATTAAAGTAGCGTACGAATTCGGTTATCAATAAATCGCAAATGTGGGCGAAAAATGGGCGAGTCTACCCTATTGGACTCTTTTTGTTTACCCCACATACACAAACACTGTCAAAATGACAGCTGTGCAACAGCTGTGCGCGACTAGCGGGTAAAAGCTCTCTCTCTCACCCAACCGATTGCTATCATGCGCATGCGAGCTTTTTGAAATGCAAGCTTTTGCTGTGTCGCCCGTCTACGTGAGTGTGCAACCGTTAACAGTTTAAAACTTGGCCAATGTGTTCTCTCTATATTTGGTTGCACTTACGTATGGTCTGCGGTGTGGCATCACGTAGTCACAGACATCTTGAAAGCAGGTTATACACTTTCGTAACTCTTGTATTTCCTTTTCGCGTTTTTTACGCTTACTATCATTTTCTACTTCTTTATGCTCACTGCACTTTAGAAACACCTGTAAATTATTGCTTATTTTAATAACGTTTGAAAGGAAAGTTATAACAATTCTTACATCCTTCTCCATTAAATACCTCATAAACTGATCAGTTTCACTAAAATTTTGCAAATAACCATGGTTTTGATAGCATCTATCTTTAACAAAAGTTTGGTTAGGTGTGTGAATTCTTTCGAAATCATCTTGCTGAATACGGTCGCACAACATAGGACTTAGATACGTATAAGCAAATTGTTATTTTTATTAGTTATATATTTGATAAAGGGACTAACCTTTTAAAAAGTATGTTGTCCATTTGATGATCACCATGTACAGCGCAGAGCAACGTAAATAGTTCAACGGTATTTTCGCACATATAACGGTAGAACGAATGTATATCCGTTTCACGCAATAACATTAAAAATTCATATTTTTCAAGGGAATTCCTACAATTTGCTAATTGTTTATCAACTAAAGTTAACTTTCTAGTCATACTAGCTGAACTCTCTTTTAACTTGACTCTCTTGCGACTCCATTGTAACTTTTGATGCTAATTTAAAAAATATACACATATATAAATCGTATATCTCGATCTAATAACTTACCTCTTTGAAGTGTAGAGATTTGTTTCCGTTTAAATATTCGCATGCTGTAGTTATACATCGATTTATTGGACTATATTGATACTTTGGCAACAATTCCTGTGGTTGAAATGTTCTATGGAGAAACTTGATAACAATTGTACCCGATTGACATAAACACATCCATACCTAACCAACAATTTTAAAAACACTCGAAATTTGCTAGCATACATACCAATTGAGTTAACGAACGAATTTTTGAATTTTATACTTTGATTTAAAAAACTTTGCCTAATGCGAAACTGTTTTCAAAATAAATTGTGCACTAAATAAACTCACTCTGTACAATCTGAAGATATTTCAATAAAAATTCTAAAGTCTTTTATTTTTTATGTTTATTATTGAGTTAAAAGTTGATTTTTTTGCTCAAAACTGCTGGGAGTTTCTAAAACTAAACTAGGTTGTCAGTCTTCAAATAAATCATATAGGATCTGTTGGCCGAAATAACCAAACATTTTTTAATCCAGTTATAGGGATTTGGTTGCTTTTCAACCTTGGGCTTGTCATTTACTTCCTTTTTGCCTTTAGATTTTCCATCCTGCATCTCTTTGATACGTTTTCGCAAATATTCAATGGCTTTCGAAATGTCCGATGCTCCAGATGACTTTCTGGGACTCATTTTAACCAGATTTTTGCTAAAAATGTGTAAATTATAGTATATGCATATGAAAACTAGATGCTCACTTAATCGACAAGGGTATTCCAAAGTCGTGAAGGACACCATCGACAGCATAAAGTATGGTTAGGACCTCTGCAGTATTATAGCGCAAGAACTGATAGTATAAAACTATATCCTGATCTCTTAAGTTCATTAAGCAGTCATATTTCTTCAATGGATCTTCATATTTAGTCAGTTGGATTTTGAGGGACTTAAGCCTATCAGCTAATGAAAACTGACTATCTTTAGCTGGTCTCTGACTTAGAGCATCACTTGGGGGAGTGACAAACCCAATGTAGTATTTACAGGCTTTGGAATAATAACGAATACAACTTGATTGCTGATACTTTGCTAAAATTTCGGGCAATCGAATCAAGCTACGGAACAGTTATAAACATTAGTTCGGTAAATTTGGGGATCTCAAAGTATTAGGCATACCTGGTTGTTAACGTGCTAAAAGGCCGATATTTGATGGAATACATACCAAAGGAGTGAATTTAGAATTTTTGCCAAAATAAAATATGTTAAAAAGCCTTTTTGTAATATATTAAAATGCCTGACTTGCTTTGTTTAAAAGTTACTATATTTTCAAAGCTGGGAGCCGCTTCTAATCCGAACCTCTATGAATCGGGTGTCCCTTACGGATTATTGAACTATTTATTAGTCCTGGAAGACCATATATACCGTATGAATGTAAAGAAGAAGGTTGAGGTAAAATTTCTAGGTCGATCGTCTGGGAGATTTGAAAATTCATAAATTTGGCTTTTATGAAAAATAGTGAGTATAGTTTATAATGCAAATTATTTCAAAAATTTTGCTATATCTCCGAAAATATTTGTTGCAACAACTTTTAATTTTTTGAGCATATACCTAAAAATATCTGCATTCAGTTGAATTTGTTTTCGAATCCGTTTGACGTTTCGAGAACAGTGACGTCAGATTTTCGAGAGATTTTTGTAAGTTTTAGGAAAAAGTAGCAAGCCTATTTAAATAAGTATTTGTTTTAAAACTTTCAAGGACTTGCAGTCCTGCATGTTCCTATCCCCTTCAATGAAACGCAATTCATTTCTGGTTTTTATATTTATTTCTTTTTTTTTTTGTTTTTGGTAATTAAGAAACTGTAATTTCAATAAACTTAAATGTTCACATCAATCTTTACCTCCATTTTGCATACAATTAATGTGTGCTCTCTGTTTTTGTTTATAACTCATTTTTGTTGGATCTGTTATAGCATGTAATTTAGTATTATATTATGCATTTTGCATTTGCAGTTTCATTTCATTTGGTTATTCGACTTTTTCATATGCCTCACATTTATCGTATTTATTGATTTCTTTATTTATGCATTTTGCAAGCGTAAATTCAATTGCGAAAATATACATTTATTTTTTCTATATACACACACACATGTGCATATATGTATATATATTTATATATATAATTGCATATTATTCTCATTTTCTGGACAACAATCATATACACACATATATGTATATATATATAGCTCCTGTTGTCGCTGTTGAGAATTTAAAATTGAATATACTTAGATTTCAATACAAGTATTTTTTTTTATATTATTTTTATTATTATTATTTTGATTAGTTTATCATTTCCTGTTCTTGTTACTGTTGATGATCAACCATAAAGCAATATGAGTTGAATAGAGAGTAGTGTTTTTTAGGTAGCATTTTTAAAAAGCACAATTAATACAAAAAGATAATTTGAATATTAACAAAAATCATATTATATGCATCCATCCACTTGCTTCACATACCGAATCGCTTTCAATAGAATTTAAAAAACACATTGATTATGAAAAAAAAAACCATATTACCAATAAAAAAAGAAAAGATAAAACTCACTGAGACATTTATAACAATTGCACATTGATAATAATATTATTGCTTAGCATTATATAAGTTTAAGTATGTTTGAAGTAGTAGTTATCGCATCGATCATAATATCTCATTCCTGATCCTGATCAAGCTAGCAAAACAAAACAGCTAATTCAATTTTTCAAATAGGCACAATAGAACTTATGCCTTTAGATGCTATCCATTCAAAAATTCTTATACTTTTTCCTTTACAATTCTTAACAACAAAAACAAATAAATAAGAAAAAAATGAGAATGGGATGAAAATAAAATTAAAGGTTTATGTTTTTGTTTTTTTTTTTTTTGTTTGTTTATTTGTTTGTATTTTAGAAAAGAAAGAATTACAAATAATACATAATTTGTTTCTTTTGGTTCGCTTGTGTGTTCTGCCGATTTGACAGATATTGTTCTTCCTTGACGACGAAAAATACATAGATATATATAGGCATTATTTGCAATTACATACTTGGATTTGTATTATAAACCAATTAGCCTTTTGTATTTTTATCTTTCTGTTTTGTGTGTGTGTTTGTTTGTTTTTTTTTTTAAGGAAAGCGACGCAGCGCATTAAACAAAAAAAATAAAAGACATAATATTTTATTGGTGTTGTTTTGTTTGTTTGTTTGTTGTTGACTGTGTCTTGTGTTCTGTTGTTTGTATTGTTAATATAAAAACAAAATGTAATTATTTATTAAAACATAATTATAATAAATAATATTACTTTTAGGCATAGTGTAATAGTAGTGTAGGGTTTACGCAGTTGGCCCAAACAGCGGATATCGTAAATAACTCAAACAAAAACAAAATTCACATCTTGGCCATTTTACGCACGCACACACAATGTCACTCTTTTGGCCAACTTTGTACATAATAATGATGAATATATATTGTGTTAGAGCATTTTGTATACTAGTTGGTAACAAACGACGGCATGTGAAGCAAATTAAGATGTTGTATTTTTTTCTCTCTCTTTATTTATAGACTTTAATTGGCTTTCTGTTTAAAAAACATTTCATTTCATTTTATATATTTTGCCTGCACTGTCTGTCTAAACGGATATTCATTATCCTCTTATGCATCTCAATCAAGCTGCTTAATCATGACAATAGTCTATATAGTACTAATACTTCTCCTTCCGATAACTATCATCACTCATTCACAAGCTGTGTTGTTCTTGTTGTATTTAATCTGCTGTTTGGTGTATTTTCAGTTTATTATTCATTCATTTTTGTGTCGCTGCTGTTGGATGTTAATTTTGATGTTGATGTTGCTGTTGCTTTTATTATTACACATTACTGCTGTTCTGCTGCCTTGTATTACCTTCGACTTCAAAGAATTGATTTTATATTTCTTGCTTTTGTTTTGTTTGTTTTGTTTTTTGTTTTTGTTTTTGTTTGTATTACTGAATAATATTTGCATAGTCAAAAAGGAAACATTTTAGTTGTTTGGTTAGTTGTCACCGCCCTCCTGTGGCTCATCGCCATCCCCCTGGGTATCTGAGGTCCAAAGAGTCAGGTTATCCCTCAACAGTTGCATGATGAGTGTCGAGTCTTTGTATGAATCCTCATTGAGTGTGTCCAGCTCGGCTATCGCGTCATCGAACGCCTATATATATATTTGGTATACGTAAACAAAGAAACATTAGTAACCGGTATATATATAAATTCAATATAACAATGCAAAATTCCGGCAAGATAAATGCATTACGAAAGCATTTCAATTCAATTAGAGAAACATTTCAAATGGATTTTTAGTATTAGATATTTTTGTGTGTTTGGTACCTTTTTTGTTTCATTCAATAAAGCAAACTCAATCTAATTTCACCAGCTGGAGATATGGAACGTATTGTAGAGTGTGTTAACGGGTTTATATGCATATAAGCCAGGTCAGTGTAGCTACATTTTGACCAAACAAATAGGCAGTACGTAACATGCGAGCTTATATAGAGCTTATAACTTATTTTTGTGTCTGTTTTTTTGTTCTTCAGACCGAGTGTTTGTTTTATTTCTACGTGTGTTTGTTTGTTTGTTTTAGAAGCAAAAGTTGAGGATGTTAGTCAACAACAACAACAACAACAAATACAAAAAGAAGTAGAACAACAACATCAACAATTATTGTTAAATTATTATTATTATTAAACAAACAGAGAAATGTATAAGAAGAAAGAAGAAAAACTGAACCTGTTTAGCTAAATGACAAGCCCTCGCTGGTGAATTGATAATTTCATAATAGAAGACGGAAAAGTTGAGGGCAAGACCTAATCTGATTGGATGTGTTGGCTGCATTTTAGTTTTTGCAATATCGAATGCCTCTTGATAAGCTTTTTTCGAGTCCTCAACGACGTCTTAAATTACGTACACACGTTAATAATGTGTGATTGATTGTGTGGTACCAAAATCAAATGAAACAAAAAAGATAAAGATAAAAAAATAAACTATGGTCATTTACAATTAATTACTGATAAATTAAAATAGTGTTTTGTTGCCTTAAATGGAATTAAACGTAGTTTTAAATGAATTGAATTGTTTTGCATTTCAACATTTCGCTTGCCAGACATTTTGCCATATTGTAAATTGGGGTATTAACCTGTTTAGCCAATTGGCAAGCCTTGTCTGGAGAATTCAAAATCTCATAATAGAAGACTGAGAAGTTAAGTGCAAGACCCAAGCGGATGGGATGTGTTGGCTGCATTTTACCCTTGCTAATGTCAAATGCATCCTGGTAAGCGGTTTGGGAGTCATCAACAACGGCTGTTGTTTTGTTTTTGTTTTTTAATTTGTTTGTTTTTGGTAGAGCAAAATGGTTTACAAATTGGTTTATTTAATGTGCTTAAGAATATTTAATTTTTTTTTTGGCTAAACAATACTTACTGTTGCGTGCATCTCCTGTGGCGACCTCAGCTAAATACCTGTAATAATCTCCCTTCATCTTCAAATAGAAAACCTTGCTTTCTGGATTGCTGGCTTTTGGAATGAGATATTTGTCCAGAAGTCCCTGTAAATGTAAATAGAAAACAGAAAAAATTAAAAATACAATTAACTTTTTTGCTCGTGTGCAGCTGTAACAACAACAACAACAACAACATTCTCTACCTGACAATATATATATAAATAAACATTTCTAATTGCTAGGCGCACACAATAAGCCGCTATTAATCTTATTTGATGCCATATACTTTTTTTTACATTACTCAAAGTCGATACAGCTATAAAAATAAAGCATAAAGTCAGCTTTGTACGCCCGTACGTCTGTCCGCCCGTCCGTCTGTCCGCGTCTGTATGTAATGCCAATTTTACAGTCGACTGCAAGACTTCAAAGTCTTATTGATTTTCTGTCCCCCAAAAGAAAACGAAAGCTAACAACAGAACAGAATAGAACGCCCCCAACAACAGGCAAGCGTATATACTATATGTATATATATATATATACGTATATACTTTGATTTATTTTTAAACATTGTGTCTAAAACGTATTTCACTTTATAGGTCAACGTTTCTGCTGCTTTGCCCAGTCTTTATCCAGTTCTTTAGCTTTGAAATTTATATATTGCAAAAAACTAATTAAATTGACATTAATCAAGCCAAGTTGTTGGCTCTTTGGTTTCAGCTGTTATCTCGACTTGGCCACAAGTGTATGTACATATATATATCTGTTGCTATGTGGGGTGTGTCTTGCTTATGGTACGTGCAACATGTCTGGAAAATTTCCCAATATTAAAAATAGATTTATTGATTGTAATATTGTATATGCTCACACACAAAGCATAAAGTTCCTAATAAGATTTTGTTTAATTTCCGATTAGAACTTGAAACTAGCAGGCATTTTTGGTTTGGTTAAACTAACGAGTTAATTGATTTAAACAGAGCTTGTTATATTTATACCTATACAGGATGTATAGCAACCCATCCAACCCTGCGAACACAAAAAAAAAGAAACAGGACCTGCGCAGTAGAGAAGCCTCTGTGTGTTAAGAGCCACACAACAGTTGGCTTTGTCAGTTAACACACACAGAGCAGCTCATCATAATTTGCTTATTGGGCGTATAGCCATGAAACCATGTTCATGGTCATGGGCAATGCGGCATACATACATATATATATATATATGTGTGATAACAATAGATACTAGACTAGTTAGTAATACACGTACCAGAACTTCATAGCAAATTTCTCTCAGCTCCTTCTCCACACGCTCTCTGTACTCGCGGGCGAGCTGTTGTTTTCTGGCGGATGCTTCGGTTTTCTGCTCAATGGAGGAAATGACGCGCCATGATGACCTGTTGTTATACAGACAGTTAGTTAGTTAATTTAGTTAACATATATGCTATATATATATACACTCACCTACGCGCTCCAACCACATTTTTGTAGGCAACGGAGAGCAGATTTCTTTCTTCATTTGACAGCTCGACGCCCGTCTCTGTGACTGATTTCATGGCCTGGGCCATGTCATCGTAGCTAATTATAAAAAAACATGATTAATTAAATATAAATATATATATTAAAATTACTTTATGTACACTCACCGCTCTGACTGCTCGGCCAATTTTGCCTTTTGGACCAATTCTTCCTTATCGACTGTCGACATTTTGCTGTTTTTTTTATTGATTTAGTTACTTGACCAAACTAAGATAATGTATATAATTTGTATATATGTTGTGTATCTGGATCACGAATCGGATCTCTGTGTTTTGCAGTTATACAGATAGACAGCAGAAAAATTAATTAAAGTAAGGAGGAATCCACAGCTCAAAGCGTCGCTCACAATGTGTGACTGGTTATCTGCAATAAACACAATAAAAAAAAAAAACAAAAACAAATTAAAAATATTGCCTACAATTGATTGTTATACTTAATACGAGACACTATGGAATTCAAATTCCCACGCTTATTGCTAATGCCACTTTCTAGAAACGTCTTTTTTTTTTTTTTTTTTAATCCAACCCACGCTCTCTTTGAATTATGTGTGTAGATTAACTCGTTTATACACACTCGCACACATACCACCACAAACAGCTGTGAAAAGGCAAAAAGCCGAAATAAATAAATTTGCCGCTTCAGTGTTGCGCTCTCAACCAGGCCCGAAACTCGACTAAAAGAGAAAAGAGAGCTTTGCCACTGGTTATGGCTAAAGGCTGAGCTGAAACTGAAACTGAAGCGACATGGAACAAAAAAAAAAATGAAAAGGAAGTCAGAGTCGGTGTGCTGATAGCAGCTGCGCGTTGCAAGCTCCTGCTGCTGCTGCTGCTGTGGCAACCGCAACCACATGGATAAAACCCAAGAGCAAAGGCTACAAAAGACCCTGTAGCAAAAGCAAAATGCACAAATGGCAAGTGAACGTGTGAATGTAAGTAAATCTGATTAGCCTCAAAATGATTGATATAGTAAAGTGAGAGTATAAGACTTTATTAGATATTTGTCAAATATTAACCATTTGCCATACAAAATCATGATGATAAAGTTAGTTAGAATGTAGAAACTACATCTTACACAGAATGTGTGAGTTCGTTTTGGATTAATTAAGATTTTTTTTTCTGTAGCTCTAGCTCTTATACTCTCGACTGTTTGTGCTAAACATAAATATGCATACTTTCTAATACTTCTTTTTTATATGCCTATTACTTTACCTTACCTTAAATTTAACAGAGTAAAGCTCTTTTGTTTTCCGTAGCTCTAGCTCTTGATTTAAAAGAGCATAACTCTTTGGTTTTCTGTGGCTCTAGCTCTTACTCTCGGCTGTTCATGCTAGTCATGAATATATACTTTCTGCTTAAATGGACCAGAGAATTTCTGTATTTAATCTATTGATGCAAATCGTTAATATATATTTCTTTACACATCGATTTTCTGTGGCTCTAGCTCTTATACTACCGGCTGTTGATGATAAAAATGAATATACATATGTATTTTCTGCATAAATGATCCCCGGAATTTCTGTTTTAGTTTAGTGATGCTAATCATAAACATACATTTCTTTACACATTGGTTTCTTGTGGCTCTAGCTCTTATACTCCCGGCTATTGATGAAAAAATGTATATACTTTTTTCTACTTCCTCTACTAACGCACACTTAATTACAATGCATTTATTAGACCTTGAAACTTCAGCTTTCTGTGACTCTAATGCTATACATATCTAAATTTCTGCTTGCTCCTCTTCACACATTTCTTTACCATACGCTTTAATGACCCATGTAACTTTTTCAGAGTACAGGGTCTACAAAAAAAAATTGTATTTTAACAAGTTGTATGCTCATGAGCACATTTGTGTTGTACATTGTGGAGGATCTAATTTTAAATAATCAACTTTGTCCAATGAGTCGAGTCTTGGGTGTGCAACAGCAATTAGCATTCATTCATGAATCATCATCAGCATCATCAACCAAAGTCATATGAGTGCGTAGTAGTATATGAGTATGAGTATGTGAGTGCAAGTATATGAGTATGAGTATGATGCACATTTTTTATTACAATGCAAACTCAACTCAAATTAAATAAAGTGGAAAAGCGTAACTTAAACTCAAGGCAATTCCAAGATTTAATAAAAATATATATGCACATTTATATATTTATAAACATTCTGGCAATAAACAATTGCGTTGTATGTTTAACAACAACAGGAAGAAGAAGAAGAACAACAATGGCTGTGAGTCATTTTATTTGTATTTGATCTGTACAAAAGGGTATAACCTGTTGCCTTTAACTAACGCTTGAGTGGCTCAATGAGTGACCTTACGGCATAGATACTGAAACAGATACACCCATAAATAATACTGACATAATGCTGCCATACTGTTACCACACACCTGTGTGGCTGCTACATAAATATTGATTGATTATTATTTATAAATAAACGACGAGTGGAGACGAGTGGCTGATTGATACATTTTCCATTATCCTTGGGGGGGCAGGCGGTGGCAACGGCATAATGCAAACGACAAAATTATTAACCCCCAAGGAGCATTCTTCACACACCCCCTACCCCCTACCCCCCCTTGTAAGCCCCCAAAGGCACATTTCTGTTGGCCAAATAGCTTTCAATATAATAATGTGCTTTTGACAGCTAAGCAATACTCAGGTGAGCAGCAACTTAAAATCGAAACAAATCTTATCGTTTTCGAGCTGCACATTGGTACAAAATGAATGTGCACCGGAATGTAATACAGATAAAATAAAAAATAAAAAGACACGGCAAGTGAATGGAATGGGAGAAAAAGTCAAATAAAAATCCACAACAACAAACAGACGAATACACACGCACACTGAGAGAAAAGCTAAAAATAAACTATGAATAAAAATTCGAAAATGAAATAAAGAGAGAAATCTGTATAGCTGGGTGTGTGAGCAACGAACCATATATATAGATATATATCTATATATATGTACATTTGTATATTGTTTAAATGGTGTACACAGATGTCAAAGATAAATGCACAATGACCCCAATGCACAAACAATACAAATGTTAACTTTGCTAAGAGAGACTGACTCTATATAAACACACAAATCGGTATAAATCAAATTGATTACACCCACTCACAGCTGTTATCTACATGTGTTTACAAAAGGTTTTTGCTTTTATCGAACATAATGTAACCAACAAACATTGACCCCTTAGAATAGCAGAGAAAAACTTTGGTTTATACAACAACTAAATAGCGATTCTTTTTTTTTGGCATTGCTCGTTTTTAGGTCAAACAAACAACAAGCAATAGAAAGGCCAAGTTAACAGAGCAAAACGGCAAAGTATTGTTTTTGATTTCAGTTCTAAACTCGAAAACGATTCATTCAAAATTGTTCAAAATTTCAAGCCACTCCCAAACAGCAACAATTTTGAAGAGCTGCAATAAAGCGACATCTATGCGTCATGTACTGCGTCATTTTATATAGTTTTTTTTGTTTTTGTTGTTTTTTTAGACATGCCTCACAAATGAGGAAGTAGCGCGAATGCAAGAGAAGCAACTCAACACATACATGTATATGTGTAGAGCTAATTGTTGGCCAAATGGCATTGCCGTCGGTCAGTGGTACAGATGGGAAGATAACGGCGAATATAAAATTCGAAACCGTTTTTGTAGAAATTGTGTGCGATGACGGCAACTTTGACTGCTGCCTGCGAAAAAAGCAGCACTACTTCTCTGTGTGTGTGAAATACACCACACCGGGCGGCAAATCGGCTAACTCACCACACCGGCCCCATGAGGTCGTCGGCGGCGGCTGCCAGAATCGGAATCGAAATCGGCTACATGCGCAGTAGAGAGCAGAAAAAAAGAAAAAAACTTATATACGACTATAGAGAAATGCAAAGATAAGAATATATAAAATTCCAATACAACGCAGCAGCAGCAGCTTTCAACACTTTATGCTCAGTACATAATTATTAATTAATTAATTATAATTAAATCATTTGCGTATGTAGTTTACTTAGCCAGAAACAAGTGGGTCTGTCGCTGTTAATGGGGCAGTAAGGGAGGGGGGATGGGGGTGTTGCTGGTAGGGAAGCAACAAAATGTTTAAAAATAATCCCAACAAAGGCAAAAGAGGAGCAAGAGAACGAGAGAGCAAGAGAGCGCGCATACGATAAAGAGAGAGCAACGCAGCAACAACGAAGACGACGACGACTATGGCGAGAGAGAGAGAGAGAGAGAGCAGTGCAGAGCATAAAAGAACACGTAACCGCGTGTGTCGTCGTCGTCGTCGTTCACTTACATACAAACGTACATAGTTACATATGTATGTACATCTTTTTAGATACACACATACATGCAAGCATATATAGGTATATTTTGTTACATATATATATATATGTATATATGTATGGGAGTGTGGTGAATTGTGACACAGCAAATCCAATAAAAAACCAAGTACGTGCACAACAACAACAACAACAGCAACAACAACTACTACTACTATTTCAATAAATTCTATGCGAATTAGTTGGAATTATTTCACACTAGTCAAATATTGCAAGTGCGTAATACATGTACTTGTGTTTGTTTTAGTACGTAGTGTGCCTATGTATGTGTGTGTGTGTTTTAGCCTAGCGACCAGAACACACACACACACTTAAGCAGCAGGCAACACACACACAATTCGCCTTCGCCATTAGCCAAGTCAGTCAGTCAGTCAGTTGTTGTTGCCACGGCCGCCAACAATCAACCGAACGAACGAGAACGAACCGAAAGCACACGAAGCTGCAAACGAATCTAACCGACTGGCACACACACAGATACACAGCTACATAGCGTACATTTGTGTGTGTGTATGTATTTTTTTTTGCACAAATTCACAGTTCTCAACTTTTTGCGTAGTATTTTTTTTTTTTATCGATCGATCCGCTGCTCCGCTGCTGGAAGAAAGGAATTTTCTGGCATGCGGCGGCGGCGGCATTTGTGCACATGTTTTGTAAAAAATCGAAATAATCGTTGCATAAATTGTTGCTGCACACGTGTTTTAATATTGCATTGCATTGTTATTGCATTTAAGAGAGTCACTTATGGTTTTATAATTTTTTATATATGCGCATATATATATATATATATATATGTATATATTTATCGTACATATGTATGTACATATGTCCCATATTACTAATGCAAATTGGTTACCTCTTACATTCGACTCACTCGAAACGACAACGACGACTACCAACGAACGGCGAACGACTAAAAGTGACGGCAAATGTTGCACACAGTAAGCAGCAGCACCACTGTGTATCTGTATCTGTGTGTACGCCTCTTCGTATAATTTCTCTCGGCAGCGAATGCCGCTACAGCTACAGCCAATGAGAGAGCGAGCGAGTGAGCGAGCGAAACCGAACAAAGAGTAGGAGTACTCGTATATACCAGTGCCAGTGTTGCCAACCTGGTCATAATAAAATAATGTTGCCAGGTGTGATACAAGTGAAAAGTGTGTGTTTGTTCGTTAAGTTTTTGAATGAGACAAGTTCTACTACTACTACGATTATTATTGTTGCTTGCTTTAGCTTTGAGGAAAAATTCATTAGTTCATTAGGTTATAACAATAGTCGAAATTATTTAGCAAGTCAAATTGATGTTTACAATTAGTGAGAGACTACCTAAATGATTTGGTTATGACAAGTATAAGCTGCACTTTTTTTTATATGACGCATGCCACTAAAATGCTAGTAGAAGGCAGGGAGGGACGGCGGAAAGCTCAGAAGCTGCTGGCTGTTGGCTCGCTGTTGTCAATTGTGCGCAATTGTCGTTTAATTAAGTAATTTGAATGAGAAATACAAGCATTTGCCTGTATGTATGTGTGTCAGTTAAATTATTTTGAATTCAAATGTTACAAAATTTTGTATCTGTAGCCTTGTGGTGTACGTACGTACTTTTGTACGTGCCTATTTCGAGAGCATTGTTGAAAATTTGAAATAATTTACCTAAATCCAGTAGCTCTACTTAATTGGTCCTCACACAAAGCCCTGGGAAGAAAAGCAGCTCACCCACTACTGACAAATTGTATTTGTACCTGTTGAAACCTTCAGGTTTCTTATCTGAACACCGATTAAATTTATACTTTTTTTTTACGTTGGTCGGTGAGGCGGCTGTGACGGCGCCTTATCAGCTAATGTGTGCTCTTGATAAGCGCCAGAAAAATTATTGCTTTAATTCTAATGTTGATAGCATTGAATTTACGCAGAGTAAGCACAAAAAAAAAAGCATATATCCGACAAAAATAGTGCTCGTCTCACAGGCGCTTTTTGAATTCTAACTGATTAAGTTTTTTGTTTTTTTCATTTGTGCTGGCAATGCTGTGTTGCTGCTGTTGGGTTTCACTCGGCAATTCACAAAATTACGTCATCAGCGTCCTACTTGAATTAGTAGATTTGTTCTGACGAAGCGTTTGCATATGTATGTACATATGTATTTTGTTATTGCAATGAAGTTACACAACTCGCCATATCACACGTAGACACATTTATGAATGTTGCAATCTGCACGCTTGCAAATTAATTCACTTAGCGTACATAGCTGTAGATCGATACATGTGAAAAAATGCGGTCTCAGTTTCGCCGACAACATGGCGCTCCACCAAGTAACACAGAATTGAGTAATCGAAATACGACGAGGAGATGTACACAAATGTATATGCTACTACTCACTGCGTCTTACTTATGATAAATACTTAAGACAAGACACGTTCTAATTGTAGCACTGTAATAATTAAATTAATTTTTGTAACCTAATATAAATGTAAAATTACTACGTAAACACACACCTTTAGTCGGCTATTGTTGCAGTGAGACCAACTTGCGTAAATCCTAAAATGCTTATTTTTACTGTAAGTTGGCAGGCTTTTTGTATTTTTGCTGCCGCGTGTTTAATTTCAGCCGCGTTAGCAGCGCTGAATATATCGATGCAACAAATATTGCTATCGATATCATAAGCAGCATAGCGGTCGCACGTGTTTACTTGTGTGTTTAAACTCCTGCTATATTCGATTTAGGATTTATATATAAACTGCTAAAATGCCGCGCTCTAAACGTGATAAGAAAGGTACGTAAGTCGATTAATATGTTTGGCGTCTGAAGCTAATGTGTCAATTTTGCAGTTTCCCTAACTAAAACCGATCGCAAGGGTCTCGCATGGAAGCAGCGAATCATCGATGACATACGATTCTGTGTGGAAAAGTATCCAAACATTTTCGTGTTTCAGGTACAAAATATGCGAAACAATCTGCTGAAGGATCTGCGACAGGAATGGAAGAAAAATTCACGTTTCATTTTTGGCAAAAATCGCATTATGCAGATCGGCTTGGGCCGCACAAAAGCCGAGGAAGTTGAGACAGACATACACAAGGTAAAAAAATCAGACTTAAGTTGTTTTTATTATAAGATATAATCATGTTTAATATTCGCTGCAGCTTTCGAAACGTCTGACTGGACAAGTGGGTCTGCTATTTACAGAAAAGTCCAAGGAGGAGGTATTGGAATGGGCCGAGAACTATTGGGCTGTGGAATATGCACGCAGCGGTTTTACGGCAACCGATACGGTTACTCTGCCCGCCGGTCCTCTCGAGGAATTTGGGCACTCCATGGAGCCGCATTTGCGTTCGCTTGGTCTGCCCACCAAGCTGGAGAAGGGCATTGTCACCATCTACAGCGATTATACAGTGTGTGAAGAGGGAAAAGTACTAACACCCGAACAGGCGAGGATTCTAAAATTGCTGGGCAAGCCAATGGCCAAGTTCCGGCTAACAATGAAGTGTTCCTGGACCAAGGCGGACGGCTTTCAGCTGTACGTGGAGGACGATGTAGAGGAGGAGGAAGAGGATGAGACAGAAGCAGCCACAGGCGAGGCAGCTATGGAAGAGGACGACGATGAAGAGGATGAGGAATAAGGACAAAAACTAGCATTGATTTAGTTATAGAAATTAAGTTTATGAATTATGTATATAATAATTATATATATAGATGCTACAAACAGTCCAAAGTGTGTACTTAATGCCTAAGCGGATGAGAGATTGCCACTGCCACTGCTGGCTCCCTTCTTGGTGGGTCGATATGCAATCACATAGCGTTGAGCCACCGGCAGCGGTTCCGCATAACCATTCAAGTACGACGAATCCTCAAAGAGCACATCGTACTCCTCGGTGGCGCTCTGTGGCAACCGATGCACGATGGCCTTGTAGAAGCAAGTCGTTTGTGGATACAAAGCCATTACTATAAAGAAGACGAGACAAAGATTTAGATATTTATGCTAATTATATAACTTCTGGTGCATACCAACTGTATCCTTGGGAAAGAGCGCATGTCCATCTGTCTCCGGATTGGCACGCATCAGTGGCAGCGGTATCACCTTACGTTTGCTGAGCACATGACGATCCTTCTGCTCTTCGTCTATGTCTATCACATCATATTTGTTTTGCCTATGCAAAAATTGCACAACCTCTGCCAATATCCAGTTCTCCTCCTCATCAATGCCCTTGGCCAAGGCGGCCACATTGTCACCCACTTTGGCCACATAGCTGCTCTCAGCGGGTATAGCACCACACAATGCTGGTGCCCGTTCCCCTGGCTTGCCCACGAACAGTGGCAATGTTTGAGCCGACAACTGCACCATCTTCATCAATGCTCCGCGACGAATTGCCTCCTTGTTGCCAGCATTTCTTGCCTGCAATTGGAGAATTTCGTACACTCAATTCTTCTTAGTTCTTCTTCACTGTACTCACCTGTATTCTGCGTTCATTACGTATATTACGTATTTCATGGATTTTAGCCAATGCTGCCCTAATTGTGGCCTCCTCCTGTGTCGCCTCCAAGATTTTCGACTGCAGCAACGTCTTCAGTTTTGGATTCGCTATCTGACTTTGCTGAGCTCGCACCAGACTGGCAATGGAATTCTCTGCACGTCGTCGTTCACTGTCCACTTTGTGTATGTGCTGCTGTATATCTTTCAGTCGATCCTAAGTTGGTATATCATTTAACTAAGTGTTTTATTTATTCACACAAATTGTACTCACCTGAATTTGTTGCGCTGCACTCTCTGCTGTTAAAGGCATTGTTTTTTCTTTTTGGCTTAAGTCACCAGAAGTTAACGGCAATGATACAATGCTTTCGTCAGTAGCGTAGACTGCCGTTCTCAGTGATTAACAATTGTTGTTTATGTTATTGTTTTTCGTTTCAGCAAACGATGCTACAACTTTTATTTTGATAGTGGTGGTATATTTTCTACGTTTTCGATGAATTGCTATCGATACTTCTAGTGGTTTCTTGAACAAAATACCGCACAAAAATGTACTAAAATTAAATACCAAGAACTGGTACTTATTTAAATTGCTGCAGGTACAATTTAAGGTATAAATAATTAGTTTGAAAAATATTATTTGTGTGAAACCCAAACTATTTGTATGTGTTGTATGATACGTTTAAATAAGAACACACTATTTTTTTTACGGCATCATTCCTAATATTGTACATATTGACGAAAAGTACTTCTTTATCGTCTCCTGACCCAGTCTTGCATTTCTACATTTTGTTTATGAGTTTGTTAATTAAGTTAGATTCTGTTATACACTTGGCTAGTTTATTAGGTGGTATATGCATAATTTTGGATGTGTATACTGCTTGAGCTTCTCATATGTATGTGTATACTCATGAGCTAAAATATCCTTATCCATAATTTGACACATTTGAAAAAATACAGCATCTACCAACGTCGCTAGTTCTTGATCTGAATTAGCAGATAACGCTTGATATATATATATTTTTGGCATATTTGGATTTGATTTTGGCCAATGTATATTGTAAGCTCGGTGATGGGATTTACACCGCACTAGATCTTTAATATCGTTCAGTTAAACTCACATGTTAATATATTCCATATTTATTATTTCCCTAACAAAAAAATGACACTTAAAGATTAAAAATTTGAATCATACTTTAAAATCAATTCAATGCAAAATAAAAACTGCTCTGTTTTGTTGAAGTCTTAAAATGTACCAATAACAAAAAAAAATATACCGAAAAAGGTACTGAGGTACCTTAATAGTCAAATACCAAACTAAAAATACCACACAGTCTTGCATTGTGCAAGCTATCGGGCGACTATCGCTCGTCTAGCGGAATTTACGGTGAAAGCTGGGGAAAGTGTATTTGAAACTTGATGTTGTTTGCATTGTTTATACTAACGTCAGCGAAGAAGAATGTTTACGGCAACGTGCATCGCGCCTGTGAATATGGCCCTAGTAAAGTACTGGGGCAAACGCCACGAGGAACTAATACTGCCGATCAATGATTCCATCAGCATGACACTGGACGCCAATGAGATGTGTGCCAAGACAACAGCAACTGCCTCGGAGAGTTTTAAGGAAAACCGAATGTGGCTGAATGGCGAATCAGTGGCTTTTGAAGAGAATGCACGCCTGATGCGATGCCTGGAAGGTGTGCAACGACTGGCGCTAGCAAATGGCACACAGAAATTTCCACTTGGCTGCAAACTGCACATTGCGTCATACAACAACTTTCCCACGGCTGCCGGACTGGCGTCGAGTGCTGCCGGTTACGCGTGTCTGGTTTACACACTGGCGCGTCTTTATGAGCTGCCAATGAATGAGGAGCTCACCACAATTGCCCGACAGGGCAGTGGATCTGCCTGTCGCAGTTTTTACGGTGGATTTGTGCAGTGGCATCGTGGTGTCTCTGACGACGGTAACGATTCTATAGCACAGCAACTGGTGCCTGCCGACCATTGGCCCAACATGCATATGCTTATACTGGTGGTGAACGATGCACGCAAGAAAACTGGCTCCACAAAGGGCATGCAACTGGCTGTGAATACCTCAGCGCTAATAGAGCATCGGGCCAAAGAGGTGGTTCCCCAGCGCATTCAGCAGCTAAAGACGGCGATTAAGTCGCGTGATTTTGCCGCCTTTGCCGAGATCACCATGAAGGAATCGAATCAACTGCATGCCATTGCTCTGGACACATATCCGCCATGTGTCTACATGAACGATGTGTCGCATGCGATTGTTAACTTTGTGCATGACTACAACGAATCCGTGGGATCCCTGCAAGCTGCCTACACCTTCGATGCCGGTCCCAATGCCTGTCTCTACGTTCTGGCCGAGCATGTGCCTCAGCTGCTAGCTGCCGTTCAGCTGGCCTTCCCCAATGATTCCCAACAAAGTGTCGAATACCTAAAAGGCATTCCAGTGCCTCCCGTTGCGAATCTTAAGAATGGGGAGACAAACGGTTCTGCTGCTCATGTCAATTCCAGGAATCTGCTCAAGTATATCATTCATACAAAAATCGGAGAAGGTCCCCAGCAGCTTGGAGACGATCAGAGTCTGTTAGTTGATGGTTTTCCCCTGCCAAAGTAACTGTAGTTAATTAGTTTTTTTAATTTATTCAGCTTTACGCTTCTTAACTTGACCTTAACATGATCTGCTTCCTTTGGGAAGCGTTTTAACGCAGCTTTGACATCTTTTCACCTTTGCACTTCCATTGTATTTATTATAAACACTTTTATTTTGTTATCTTTTTTGTTTTGTTTGACATGCTAATTGAAGTGAACTTTAACAAACGATTGTTAAAAGAATATTTAACAAATAAACACATTTACATAATTTTTATTTTTTGTACTCGAAATAATTTGTTTTTTTTTTTTTGCCTTTGTTGCTTCCCTTTTTACAAAATGCTGCTGGTTTTATATTTAACTTTCACTTTACGCACTTGAATTTTATGGTGGGCAAATTTACTTAGCCCCAGTGTGAGTCACAATTAGAGATGGAAGTTATGTCGTGCCTTATAAACATAATAATAAACAATAATTGCATTTTATGGTACAGTAGTATAAGCGATGACAATAAACTAGCTACGAACTATACTTATGAGTATTACAAACTTTAGTGAATTGAACAATAGTCTAGAACTGGGAATAGCGCTTAAAATTTATTAAACAAAATCTATAAATTATAAATAAAATTGTTTAATGAATATTGGATTCTCAATTATTTCAAAACATCAACTAAGTTGATTTTATAAATAGCAAAGGTAAAAATTCAATTATAAAAAAAACAATTTTGATGTTAGTTTACGAAGTCTATTAATTTGAATTAAGATTCAGGTTTTACTCAAATATGTTAATTATTTAAAAATTTAAAGAAAATACTTTTTAATCACAAAATTCCCAGTTCTAAACTAGACATATAATAGAGTAACATATGCTTATATGCATACATAAGTAAATATATCCTATATACTAAATATTATAGATGTGTTATTATCATTATTTAGCATTGAAAAAAGTAATTCTATTGAAATTTGCTTTGAAAACAATGAAAAACACATTTTAAAAAGTGGGCGGCTTTTTATTGTAGTTCTTCGATCCAAACCAAAGTTGATTAGGATCACACACATACCTTGTGAATTTTCATTAACTTGAAAACTTCTTTTTGAAAAACTAAATTTAAAATATTAAAAAATTTTTATGAGTCAAAAAAAAAACTTTTTAAAAATAAAGCAAAAATAATAATAATACATATTTTATTTATTACATAGTTATTTAATGATTTTGATAATCGAATTAACATAGTGATTTATTATAGTTTTCTTTCGATCTATTCAATGCTAACCAGAATAATTTTCATTCATCAAACATTAAAATTTTTAATTTTTCCAAGCTTTCGCAGCGCTAATCAAAAGGCATTGAATTTTTTAATTAAAAATTGAATCAAGATTTCATTAAAATTACTTTTAAATTGCTAATGAAATCTAAATTCATTAGAAGTACTTATCTTCATTGCTGGCGAAAAGTCAATTTCATTAAAATTACTATTTTCAATGCTAATGAAAAGACCATTTTATAAAAAAAGTTATCAATTAGAAATAACTCCGATAAACATTGAATAGTATATTCTTCAGTTATATAACAGTAATTTAGCAGTTCAAAAGCGTCTTTCCATGTAACCCATAAGTATATATTATTAAGTGAATCAACGGCCCAATAAAAATGATATATTGTTTACCAAATAGTATATGTATTTCTTATAAACAACACGTATAATAATACTTGATTCTTAACTAACTACACATACATATACATATAAATATATGCATTATACTTATGTACATCTAGAACTAATTAAAAAAAGCACTTTTCAAAAGCAATTCAAAGAACTTAAACGAAAAAAATAAGGCAAAATTGCACATTAGTATGATCAAAGCTTAGGCAGAAATTGATGTATTTGTATTTTTTTTAAAGGCACTCCAAGCTAAATGAAGGTCTCTGTTGTTCTGTTGTTCAGCTCGTGGACTCACTGCAGTCCGTTAATTGGTCTATGGCGTCAATGACAACGTGATTTGTTTGTATGTTGTCCAAATCGAAAGTGGTGGATGATGCATTCAGCAGTAATTCTAATGAGATTTCCTGCTCCAAGGTAACAGCTGATAGCAGCACTTCACCACTTTCCTCATCCACAGCCGTTTCTATAGTGTCTTCAATGTCCTGCTCGGCGTCTGGGTCTTGCTGTTCCTGCTGTTGTTGATCTTCTGTCTCTGCTTGGGTATCGTCTTCGTCTGGTAGTAAGCTCGATATATACTGCTGCACAGTCGTCTCCTCACTTATATCCCTATGTTATTTGCCCGCAATCATGGC
Organism: Drosophila tripunctata; assembly: GCA_035047385.1. Classification (NCBI taxonomy): domain Eukaryota; kingdom Metazoa; phylum Arthropoda; class Insecta; order Diptera; family Drosophilidae; genus Drosophila; species Drosophila tripunctata. Next base: position 12,783,817 of record JAWNPS010000288.1, read on the forward strand.
CGAGTTGGCAATGGCTTGCACGGAGCAGCCAGCTTCCACGTGCTCCATAACCTGTTGCTTCAGCTGTGCCACATGCTCCTTTAGACTCTTCAAAATGCCTCCCAAGTCTGTATTTTCGCATTTGAGCAATTTGACACGATCCTCCAGCTTTGAAATGCGTTCCAGCTTACGCTTGCGGCATTTGGAGGCAGCAACACGATTCCGTTGACGCTTACGCTCCAGCTTAATCTTCTCCTGATCGGCCATGTCGATGGGACTGACTGTGGGCGAACCAGCCGTCATCTGTGGTTCATCCTTGATGACAGGAAAACGATCTAAAAAAAACACAATTAGTTGTAGGGTTTTTTTTAAAATATATTTTAGTTTAGTATGGTTTACTTACCCACTGAGTTGTATATGATGGTGCCACCACTGATACCGTTATTAACAGCGGTCATGCTGTTGTTGTTGGCTGCTGCTGCTGTCGTTGCATTGTTGCCAGCAGCTGTGGGATTGGCATTACCCAAAAACGCCTGGGTATTCTTGCTGGTGTGCAGATTCTGTAGCGCCTCCTCGAAGCCCTTGCCAAACTCCTCCTGCTCAGAAGTGATTAAACCCACCTTGGTGGGGAAGACCGTACCCGGCTGTGGAGTTTGCAACATATTGCTGGACAACAAGATTTTCTCCAGATCGGGAGTGTTTAATGTTTTTCCCTGCAGATCTGGCGAATCAATCAACAACGGTGGGATGACTCGCTTGTTTTTCGGCGTCTTGTTGAGGTCTAAGAACGCTGGACGTTTATTGGCGTTGGATGTTGCTGCTACTGCTGATGATGATGAACTGTTGTTGTTGGGCGACTGAAATTCCATTGAGTCTTCGGCTCCAATTGTTTCCGGTTCCGTTTTAGGTACTATCGCTGCGGCGTTAACATTTGTACTGTTCGTGTTGCTAGCTAAAGCAGCGGCATTGGCAGCGGATACGATTGTTTTCATTTTATTTTTCCTTTGAATATGACGTCAGACTGATTACAAAAGTGCAGAGAGCGCTGGCAAAAAAAAAAACAAAATGGGTTGACGTTGTGGTTGTGGTGATAACTTGTTTTTTTTAGCTGATGACTCATAGGTTTTCTCACCCGCCCGCACACACATACTACGACAGTCACATGCACATGTGTGTGTTTTCATACTGCGGGTATTTGAGTACTTTCTGATATTTACTTACCTTTCCCACACACAATTAATGTGCTAAAAGTTTTATTTAGTCAACACAGTTCAAAAAACTACGGGATTATTTATTTATTAAAACGATTATTTGTAATATTTTGATCAACAATGCAATTGCGTTGTTCTTCGTTGGTTGTACCATTCACAGTGAAGCACATCTGTAGTTGCCATACCTATTTATTCTGCCAACAGCTGTTGAAGCGACAATATCGATAAGTGTTCGACTGTGTAAAGCTTAGGTATCGATAGTGCTGCTTCATCTTCCTCTTCTTTTCCGCTGAACTGTCAAAAACGTAGGTCGCAATTGAGAAATTATTTATTTAAAATCTACAAAATTATCTCTTATACAAAACAATCGGCATTTATTGTCATTAAAAATGCATAAAGTATTTTGTAAAATGTGTACTACAATCAATATTTTCTGTTTTCATACTGTGCTACCGACTGATTGCCCGCCGCTTATAACCGGACACAACAACAGTTGATATTTCGCCATGGCCAAGTCAAAGAATCACACAAATCACAACCAGAACAAGAAGGCCCATCGCAATGGCATCAAGCGCCCAATGCGTAAGCGTCACGAGTCCACTCTGGGTGTAAGTACATAAACTAGATGGGAATTGATCAAACTTGTAATATTTGTGTCTCTGTTTGGCAGATGGATGTCAAGTTCTTGATCAACCAGCGATATGCACGCAAGGGCAACCTTTCCCGAGAGGAGGCAGTCAAGCGCTACAAGGAGCGCGTTGCTTCCCAGCAAGGCAAACCCAAGCCTGTGTCATTGTAAATTCCAGGCCGCATTCGTTCTTATTAAGAAGTGAATACCGCGTCTTAGAATAAATGATAAATATTTCTAACAAAAGCACGCAAAGTTTGTTTATCAATACAGTGTACGTGCCAAAGAAGCATATTTTCAGGGTTGTGTTTATGTACATTAGGGATATGACGGCCATAAAAGTTGTCCGTCTCTCAGCAGACCGACAGTGCTACCAAATATGCATTCGTGATTTGTTTGTCAGGGACGCCGCACAAACAGCTGATTTGAATGTTTACTGTCCTGTACTTGAAGCTAAAAACAGCGTTACTTTTTTAGTTCTTTACTAAATTAAAGCTTGAGGAAATTAATCTTTTATTATTGGCTTTAAGAGCAAAGCATATCGATAATCCCTTTACCGCAGCCCTTTTTCGTTTCAGTGGCCGTTGGCAATTTTATGCGCATTTCTTATTTGCCAATCTGGCAACGTCTGCTTTGTATCAGCGTTTGCCAAGCAAACAATTGGTTGGCTATCCAATTGTATGGGAAACTTGTAAATGCTTGGCCCATTGTTTGTTGGGTAGCAGCACAGCAGTGAACGCAGAGAACTGTCGTTCGTTCGGTCGCCAATATAGACACATATATGTAATTTAATTTAATAATAGTTCAATTCATTTTAGAAGTGTGAAGAATATATTGTGTCATAATTCAATGATAAATACAAATCGCTAATTATGTAAACGCTGCAAAATGTGTTAGTTTCAATTAAATTGTGCACTAAAAGACGAATCATTGAATCATTTTTCGCGCAGTGTGCTACGGATGCTTGGTGTACGTACGGTTATACATATGTACTACGTGAATATGTACATACATACATATATGTGTGTACTCGTATATTTTATATAGTGTTAGTGACAGTTTTTGTTTTTTACCTATTTGAAAGCCAATTTTACATACGTAATTAAAGCAAATTAAAGATATACGGCTAAGCACAGTGGTGTCAGCGTGAGAATAAAAATAAGCAAATTGTATCGACGTTTCACATACAGACACGACACACGTGCGTGTCTACCTCGAGAGCAGCGCTCAGCTGTGCTCAGCTGTCATTTGTTGTTGTCAATGTGTTTGATCCTGCCAAAGTGTTGCGGTTCTTGTTGTTATTGTTGTTATACCTTATATAGGAGTATAACGGTTCATCGTTCCTACGGCAACAATTGATTGATTCAACCGGTGAGTGCTATTCATATATTAACGGTACAACAACAACTATCCTTATTTAATTTAATTTTTATTTTCGCAGTAAATCGAGTAAACAATTGTGTGTGTCTGAATATATAATAATATTATTTGCTTTAGTGGGTTGACTTAATGCTTAGAAACCGACACGAATCCGTAGTACTACAATAATAATTACTAGTACTACTTGATATATTAATTTAAGTAGATTGCACAGGCACGTTTATCCATAATTTATAAATAAAATAGATTTTCGCTTCGTCATCATTTTCGCATTCAACTCAAGATGTGAGGGGAGCTGAATATCTAGTATATTTTGGTTGTGTTAATTTCCTCAACAACATTGTCATTTTATTCTTGTGTGTGTGTGTGTGTGTGACAAAACAATTTGCTTTTTGTGTAAACCGTTTTAACAAAAACTCCCAAAACATTGCCATAAACTAACAGTTGAACTTTAGTTGCCTCAAGTGAATAAAGTAAGTGTCTGTGTGAAGATATTTCTAAGAATAAAATAAGTTAAAAAATAATTACAGTGTAAATTATGTGCTATATGCGAAATATTTTTAGGTATCTATATTTAATTAAATGTTATTTAAGTCAACAAGCTCTAAAAAACCGTTTGTGTTTACTATAAACCAAAAAGAAAATAAGAAAAAACGATTTTTTTTGGTATTACCTATTTAGGGTCCTCTATAGGCCCAAAATATTTTTAATTATTTTTAATTAGAGAAATAAAATTGTGGCTCAAATAATACAAAACTTTGTAGATCACCTTGAAAATATAATGACTTCAAACAGACCAAAATTTCTCTTCAATGGCTTCATTAACAATAAAGTTGGTGTAAGTTAAACAGATCAGTTAAATGACAGCTATATCAAATAGTAGTCCAAGTCATACGAAATTTGGTATATCATAATATAATAATAATAAAGTCCAAATTTAAATTAAATAGCTTTAAGTTTATAGTTTGGCATCGTGAAATAATAGTACATTTTTATGGAGTGAATATGGTTAAAGTCCTTTATATAGCTCATTCGAAAGAACTAGCTAATCGCAGTTCACGCTAGAGATGAAAGCAGAACCCGGAACGTAATTTATCACCTTGAGAAACTTTTCGTTTCCATTCTGCAATAATTAATTGTACAATAAGCATATTTGTGTACGATAAAAAGTCCGGAATTGATGAGTTCAGTTCCGTTGTTTGGCGAAAGCCAATTTATAATGCTTTGAAATCCATCATAATTATATTGAATAATGTTATAATGCCCAGTGTGCTCGACAATAAAGTACACTTTATCTCTTATTGTTACTGTGTCAGTTATTGTATTTACCAACTGTCGGTTTACTTATGGCGCTTATCTGTCCAAAATGCTTGATAAGAAAGTAACTTGAGTCGCTCTGTGCTCAATATTGGCTTTGTTATTGGAAATCTGACGGCGCTACGGTTTTTTTTCCAGTGCAATATGGTGGAGATTGCAGTCTTACATTTATGATTAATGCCCACGTCCAAACCGTACTTATTTTCAGAATAAAATAAAATAAAATAACAAGTATTCAAGGTTTGTGCTGAAATTTAAACCATGTTAATTTCGCTTAGCAGTAAAATGTTTTATCAAAAGCTTTAAGAGAGGGAGAGAGAGAGAGAGAGCTTTAAGCAGCTTAATGATCATCAGCGTGTCTGATTAAAATGTTGTTGTTGACTTTCAAGTGCTAATTTGCATGGTTATCTTAATAAATCAATTCTAACTACAATGATATTGTCGAGTTTTTTTGAGATGGACAATAGACTTGTTCTATGTTACGTATACGATCATATTGTACAATAAAACACGATGAGATATTCCCAATCTGAACTCTTTGTTTATATTAAAACTAGTTGATAACATTCAATATATTTATTTAGTAGTCTAGAGTATTACGCAGTCGTTTTTATTTCATTTTGAATTTATCTCTTTGTTATGATCAATACACCACAAATTAATGCTAATTTATCTGATCAAAAAAATGTGAAAATTGAGGCGAATAAATCACATCGATGATAGATAACCATTTGTCCGTAATATTTCTCAGTTACGTACGAACTTTGAAACCCTGAAAGTGCCACACACAGATTAATTTGATGTCCGTTTGTCGGACAGAGTGTCAGAAAAAGTTGCTATATTAATATATCATAAAGCTAAAAATGGTTGAGAAATTACCAGTATATTCCATATCACACTATATGGAGGCATGTGGCACATCTTTAGCACAAGTAAGTTTCATATACTCCAATCTGAACTATCCAATGCTCTCGAGTGACTCAACAAGTTTATGTATGCAGTCCATAGAGTAAAAGTTTTCTGTGTAGTTTCATAATTTTCATTGTGGTAATAAAGTCGTTTTCATAATGCCGGATTTTAATAATAGATCATGGCTACTTATTGTCTGGTAGAACTTGTTGCTGTGCCTATCTCAGCTATTCTTGGCATTGGTTAGTAACAATGTCAGATTTTGTTTTATACATATTTCTGATTTTGTATATTCATATGAAAACCACTCTTTGATTGATTGGATTTTAAATTTATATGATAAATGTACCATTATTTTTGTTAAAATCTTAATATAGCTTACATATGATCGATTGCTTTCTGAAATTTAGAAATCACCACTTTTTATAGTAATTGTTCCTATATGGTATAGTTGTTTGGTGTTAATAATATTTTAATAGGGTTATTTTGAAATATGTTTTATATTATTAAATATTTTCAGATAAAAATCAACTCGTATTTACTTAATCTTAAAAACTATGAATATAAATAGTTATTTCTGATTCATTTAAAATTGATCAAAAATATTCTAATAAATTCATATAATAAACAAACTACCAAAAACAAAAAAAAAATTTGAATATTGGTGAAAAATCTCTTTTACAAAAATGTCTCTTAGCTATATAAATATTTAAGAAATGCTTTAATAAATATTACTCCTTTATTAGAAAAATTATCTTGATATAGTTTATTAATATTAAAAATCCTAAATCTTAATCTTAAAAACTAAGAATATAAATAGTTATTTCTGATTCATTTAAAATTGATCAAAAATATTCTAATAAATTCATATAATAAACAAACTACCAAAAACAAAAACAAAATTTGAAAATTGGTAAAAAATCTCTTTTACAAAAATGTCTCTTATCTATATAAATATTTAAGAAATGCTTTAAGAAATATTACTCCTTTTTTAGAAAAATTATCTTGATATAGTTTATTAATATTAAAAATCTTAAATCTTAAAAATCTTAATTTTAAAAACTAAGAATATAAATAGTTATTTCTGATTCATTTAAAATTGATCAAAAATATTCTAATAAATTCATATAATAAACAAACTACCAAAAACAAAAACAAAATTTGAAAATTGGTGAAAAATCTCTTTTACAAAAATGTCTCTTAGCTATATAGTTATTTAAGAAATGCTTTAAAAAATATTACTCCTTTATTAGAAAAATTATCTTATCTATTATTAATTAATATTAAAAATATTTTAACAGTCTCTTCAGAACATCAAATTACAAGAAATTTCAGTTTATACCTTTTTACAAAACTCCATTAAAATGAAAATGTGCACTAAAGTGCATTATACAATTAACTGCACTTTTATTGTATCAAACACTGTTATATTTCCTAACAGCCCAAAAGTATGCATCGCCTTTAATAAGCTCTGGCTAACGCAGACTTTGTTGGGGTTGTTGAGTTTCTGTTTCGCTCCCATGTGCGTGAGTTTGTAAGTTCAAGTTTACTTTACATATCTACAGACAATTGCATATAAAAAGCTTAAAGTCAACATAAGTACGCTGTTATACATTTAGTCCACTTTGGCTTATCAGTCAACGAGATCGTACACATTACTATAAAACAATGCGGGTGGATAGAGAGAAAGCAAAACACACAAAGAGAGGCAGAGTGAGTGAGAGCGATAAAATGAGCAACAGAGTTGCAATGAGTAATTTTGACGACTCTCTGAAGCGACTGACAACGCGTTTTACGATAACTAAATAGAAATGTATTAAGTAGCTGTTGTCATTATTCATTTTTGGCGCTAGTCATGGGTGTTTGTTTGTATGTAAGTGTGTGAATGTTTGCTAGTGTATGTGTGAGTGTGTGTGTGTGTGTGGTCTGCATATAGTTTATATATATAAAAGCGCCGTTAATGGTGCGCTAAATTGTTGTGATTTTATCAGAGAAACAAGTAAGAATAACTAAGTTTGTGGAGCTCGACTTGCAGTTATTCTTTCTTTCGATTTTAAATGTTTATTTTATATCTATTTATAGTTATAAATAGTATAGCTGAGAACAATAATATAAAACATTGGATTTTAAAATTAAAAATTTTAATACAAATTTATAATAAATATTAGAAAATAATTATCACAGAAATTATATTATAATTAAAAAGTTTGCTCGTAAAATTTAATTTATAGCTAAATTAAACAGTTGCAAAAACTAGACAAATTTGCAAAATTAAAAATATACTAAAATTTGGAGTGAAAAGCTGTAAAATCGGCAACATAGACTGTAAATAGGGCCTCAAAAATAAATATTTCAAATGATTAGAGAACAACACAATAAACATTAAGCATGAGTAATCATTAATGGGAAATTAATTTTGGTCTGTATTCCAGCAAATTAATAATCGCTATATATGAAGAATCTTTAAAAACAAAAACGCATTAAATAATACACTATTTTTAATATTTATTTAAAAATAAGTTTGCTTACAAACTTGTTGTTATCAATTCAGATATCTTAGTTTTAAATGAAATTCAATCAGTTAAGATAACAAACTCCCGCACAATTTGCTGATACTCCCATTGGCCAAACTTTTTTGAGTACAGGGTATTAAAAGTGAGTGCTAGGCACATGGTCTGAGCTGCATAATGTGCTGTCAGTGCCTGTTCGAAGCGTTCCCTGCCTTTAGTTTTCCAACAGAGCGCGTCGCGTGAGCTCGACAATTCAGAGTAGAATAAAAAAACGAATTATTTAAACCCGTAAAATAATTGTATACATATATTGAATGACAACAAAACAAGTTGAACTCGCTAGTATCAGTTATCAGTGCTAAATAAATGATTTCAGTTTTGCCAGACAACATGCAAATAATTGTTGTATACTAAATAAAAAGTTCTGAGCCGATTCCAAGTGCCGTATTGTGTTTTCACTGTTTGTTTGATGTCAAGCGGATATATATAGTGCATTATATAGACCCCGTAGCAAAATGGGTCGCACCCCACATTTGGATCAATTGGGGCGCTCCCAATCGGAGATGTCGCCATTGAATCCTCCCTTGTCGGCACACTCCACGGCTACCACAAGTTCCGGAGTCGGCCACGAAAGGCAAGATTCCGGTGGCTATGGAAGTATATTTCCATTCGGCTTTTTTCGCAGCTCCTTTGGACGTACCAGTACTTCCATTCAGGTGGGTGTTATGAGTATGTTTTGTCGTGTGTTTCATGGGTATTACGGCTGCCAAAGCGTTTACCATATGTTTTGGTTGGTAACTTTCGGTTCCGTCTGATAAGAAATGCGGGCGGGGCAGTACAAATATTTTGGGTACGCTTGCGTAGGCTGCCAGACAAGGCAAGTCAAACATGTGTTTATTCACCTGTATGTATGTAGTTAGTATATATACAAACAAACATATATAGTATGCTGATTAAAACTACAACAACTGTAAATCGATAGCGCCCCGAAACCACTGACTAATATTTACGACTGTCTGTGTTTTTTATTTGCATCTGTTTATTTACTTTAATCTAATATCAGTCAAGCGTTACTCAAATAAGTTGTATTTGCTATACATTTTTATTAAATATGTTTTGGTTGATAATACAGTAGTGAAAGGGTTGAATAGTTGGCAACTCTATTTCTGTCCGTTTTAAAAGGCAGCCTAAAAGTAGACTCTAACATTTAAAAGCTCTCCTTTGCAGAACTACGTTTGTAGTTGTTTGAGTGTAAAGTTGTTCCTATTACGCATAAGGTATTAAAAATTAATTTAAGGATAAAGTTGAACTTTAATGAAATTAACTATATTAATACAATGATAACTTTAAGTTAAGTTTAATCAAAAGTTATGAATTACGTACATAAATGTGGGCTTTCCACAAAGTTATGACAATTAACACAATGCTAATATGAAAAGTTTCACAAATATATATTTATTTATGAATAAGCTTAAGCTATTTAAAGTTTTTATTTTTAAATTATTAATTCTTAGACTATGAATAGTCAACACAACAATTAAGATTATTTTACAATTACAATTTTACCCTAGAAAACCCCAACCAGCTAAATAGTTGATTAGCTAGTCTTTTGTGTATTTAGTCTAGATAATTAAAGCCGATACATACGATTCCAATTTATTCATATAGTGTTTGTTACAGTGCTAGTATCATTTTAAACTCCTAGGTTTATCAAAGAATCGTTCGTTCTTAAATATGTCGAATATTTATAATATAATATTTAGAATATTTTTAACTTGGTACTTCTTAAAATTATTAAAACGAAACGTATACGTGTAGAGAAATATTTATTATATTTTAATATTTTATTGAGATCCAAAGATTTAAATTTGATAAAAACATGTAGTACATAGACATTTCAGATTTTTTTAGTGTTGAAAAATAATTTATAACAAGTTTGACATTAGTTTTTTCGTTATTAAATTGAAAGTAATTGCGAAAATATGCGAAAATAACTTATTTAGCTTAAAAAATAGGAATTATGAGAAATATAATCGCTTTGAATCTAAATATAATATAGAAATAATCTATTGCAAACACAAATCAAGATCTATTTAATTGAATGTGACTATAATCTAGCTATAATCCTGTGCAAACACAAATTTAAACTTTATTTAGAATCTAGAACTCTATCTATTGTGATGATACATAATTTATACCTTGATCAAACCCAATATACCCTTCAGAAGGTATAATACTGTACAACTAAACAGATTTGACAATATTTCAATACCTGAGACGATAGACAACCATCTCTAATTTGAGAAAAGCTTCCTTCACACTTTAGAGCATCTTAATGTCGTATAGTAATAAAATGATAAAGATTATATAGCAGTAATAGTGTATATTACATGTAAGTAATCTTGTAATACACTTATAGCTAGCTTCTTCTTGTGACGTATCTCGTATTTGAGAGCACAAAGTGAACTGCGAAATTACTACTGACACTCACTGTAGGCAGTAATAAACTTTATGACGTACTGTCATAATTGAAGGCAGCATTCTAAGCAGTCGCGTCCCCTTCATGGGCCGCTACACTTAAAGTCAAAGACTTTGATTCAGTTTTATTTGACTCGCAGTGTGGAACGCGTCTTCTTCTTTGAACTGTGTCTTGTGTTGTTGTTGTTGTTGTTGCCACGCGTCGAAAAGTTTTTCTAGCGAGTGTGAAAATAATTACCAAAAAATAAAACAAACAGTAGGGAATTGCAAAACCTTTTGTAAATTAGCAAATAGGAAGTACCAGTTTTAGTTGAACTTTCATTTATCTGAGTGCTTATCGGAATTGGAATCTCGAATCCCTTGAATCTCTTTGAATCTTGTACGTTCGCTACTGTTTGTTCAATTAATTAAAAGTCAATGAGAAGCTGTGTCTCGTTGTCTATATATGGATGTTGCATGCGGGCCAAAGCACACAGTACACTTGGAACGCCTTTGGGAAGCGCATAAAGCTAAAATATCTAGAATATTATTTTTTAATAATTAAAGTGGATAATAAACATCTTCAAAACGGAACTAAGCGGCGCGAGTTTAACTAAAATGTTTAAAGCCCGTTTAAAAACTCATCCGGGTGAAACTGAGGTGTGTGTGTGTGGCAACAGTTTATTACTCTAATCTAGATACTGTTTTATTTTATTGTTTTATGTAATTTATGTCTTTATAATCTGTGTTCGTAACTAGTTTATAAAGTAGTTTTAATCTACATCATTTACAATGATAAGTGCATTTACTGTAGATAAGTTTTTAGATACTATCTGTAAGACTATAAAATGCATCTGATTACTAACCCAAAGACAATGGTGTTGTCAGGCAGCACTGTTGACTGTTTTACCAATCCTGATAATTTCGTTTAAATATAATTCTTTTCTTAAAGAACTTTCTACGTGCCTGCAACAATGGCAACGATTTGTGTTGATGTTCTATGAACAAATGTGAATTTATGTTCATTTATTCTGTGTGGAGGGGAACTGAAAACTTGTATAAACTTCAAGCTCTTTTGAATGTCATTTCACTTGAGTTGGGTCCAATAATCAATTTTCCAGAATTTCGTTAAATTAAAAAGACTTCTTACACTTACAACTTAAGCGCAATGAAAGGCTTGTAAAAAGCACAAAACATACTTACCAGAGAATAATCATTATCATTACTACTTCATTAGCATTGAAAAAGGTAATGAAGTTTTTTTCACTAGCATTGGATAAGATACGATTGTAAAATTATCATATCACTAGCATTCAAAAAAATTAATGCAAATGAAAATAGTTGTATCTTTTATTGAAAATAATAAAGTAATGAAAATCTTTTCGGTTGGCATTTAATGAAAGTAATTGTTTTGGCATCAAATAATGTTAATTAAACTAATTTTCATTAGCATTATAATAACTTTATTTTAAAATGAAATTAACGTATTTAAAAAATGTTTAATATTTAAATAAAATATATATTAAAAACATAAAAAAATTACTAATATTTCATGTATTCCGTAAATTTTTATAAGTAATGAGAAATCCGAATAGGCTTAGTGATTTATTTTACTTTTATTTAGTTTTATAAAATGTTTTTGATTATTAAACGATTTTAAAAAATTTTAAAAGTATTTATTTATAATGCTAAATAAGTTCAATTTTCTTGGCATTGATTGCAATGCTAACGGACAAAATGTTCATTACTTTTCATTCATCAATGATCGGTAACGCTTTTAAATATTACTAGATTTTCACTGTTGGTAAAAATCCAATTTCAGCATCAGTAGTTTTTTCAATGCTAGTGAAATCAAAATGTTATTATAATTCACTTTTTCAATGCAAATGACATTATCAATTCATTAATAAAAATAATTTATTAAGAAAAAGCTCTGGCAAAGAGTGTAAAATCACAATTACTAATCAGTTATCTCAGGCTGTAAGCAACGCAACCCTCTCTCACTTCATTGCCCGTGGAGGGGCTTTTATTATACTGCGATAAAGTTGAGGTGTCAGAAGCCAACGAAAGACAAAGAAACTGAAATGCTTAAGAAAACAGCAACAACAAAGACATCAACGTCTGACCCACAGAAGACATACACAACAATAGCAGCAGCATCAGCAACAGCAGCAACAACAGCAGCATCAGCAACAGCAGAAAATGCTGCAACCAGTTCAACGGCGATTGGTGCTTTGGTGCGAGGTTTACACGATACAGGAACACGCGAACTCCATCGTCCACTGCTGGAGAACGATAAGCAGCATGAACACAATTCCACACCATGCCGTGGTGCCACTGAGCTAGTACCACATGGCTCCCTGCCACGGCTAGTGATCAACATTGAGGCCACAGATGAAACACAACAAAAGCTGGATGCCACAACGGCTGCCAGAGATGTTGTTGTTGGTGGCTTATCACCACCGGCCACGCCTACGCGTTCCCTGACACCCGATAGCTATGGCCAGGACATAAATGGCGATGCGTGCAGCACAAATGGCAGTGCCAGTGGTGGCAACTATCAGCACGAACATGGTGGTGCAACACCAACTGCAACACGACGTTTCAGTCACTTTAATCTGGCGTTACGTCGCTTCTCCCACATTCACGTACATGTACTACTACACTCTCTTCTTCTACTACTTCTTCTGATAATTAACTATCTCTGTCTGCCCTAACATACACAATTTGACAATACTCATTAGAGCTGAAAACAACATCGATAGATACATCGATATATCTTTTGCTGTTTGTTTACCAGCTCTAGTACACATATTGTTGTTGTTCTCGTTGTTGTTGTTGTTGTTTGCTCGTTCGTTCGCTGTTTTCAACGTTCTTTTGCTTCTAACCCTAGTCCTGACCCTCTGATACTGTCTGCTAAGCTAAGCCTATAACTATATAACCAGTCCGCAACCAAGTATCTAAAAATAAACCCATGCTCCCAGCTACTCTACTACAACTACTACTACTTACTACTTCTTATGGTCTTATGCTCATCTATCTTTGTGTTTCCCAAGAAGTTCAATGTGCTTGTCGCTTTTTTCTTCACATCTTGCCTGCAATTCTATTTTTATATGTTGTCAATTTAAACTTTCTTGAATCGATTTACTTAAGCTAACTACTACAACTAAGTTAAGTTAATCACGCAATAGTTTAAGTTAAGCTAGACTAGGCTACTTACTAGACTGCCCTCTGAGTGCCTTTTGTAAGTACTTAATATAGCCCATTTTCGGCATTTGAAATTGGCAATCGCTTATGCTAGTGTCTGCTTATTATCGCTAACTGTCCATCACTGTCGTTAAAATAGCAGTAATGTATTAGCGCGTATTAGACAAGGCTATAATAATACGTATTAACAATATTTTCATGACGTTCTTAAAGCTATGTTTCATGCTTCTAAATATTTAAACTGTCTTTATGCAGCTGATTAAATTGCCTTGACTTTTTAATCAATTTGTGTACACAGTTTTTTTATGCGGTTTTCTTATTTGCATATCTTAAGGAGAAATACAAAATGTTTGGTAATAAGTTAAAAGCTCTTAAACCTCTTGCTGGCAATTAACCTAAATGCAAGCTGCTGAGAAATAACTGTAAAAGAAAAATCCCCCCCAAAAGAAAAAAAAAGATATCAACTCCTGTCTGTAAGACCCAAAGAATACACTGACAAATTCAGTGTAATTTATTGTCTTTGCTTAGCTACTAAATTACAATTTGCCGCGTTTTTAATTAAACTAATGGACAGAGAAGTAGGTAGAGCAAAAGAGAGAGAGGGAGGTAGAGTGAGATAGAGATAGCTTGTAAATCAATTAACAATTAACAAATGCATTGCAATATATGCTCAAGTTAAGGTTAGTCAGTTGGCTTATGCAGCTCTGGCCTTTAGAGAGAAACTTTTGCTTTTTGAGCGCGCGTCGTAATTGGTGTATTGCGCACCACTGTGCGTTGGTTAGAATGCAGCATTGGTCATCATTTGGTCAGTTGGTTGAACTGGTCAGTGGTCGGTGGTCAGTGGTCACTGGTCAGTGGTCAGTGGTCGTTGGTCACTTGAGTTAGTAGTGAGTAGTCGACAGTCGAGTGCGGTGCGTGTTGCGTGCGAAACGGAAAATGCAGTGGAAAAACTTAAACTACACTTGAGTGAGCCTAAATATAGCTGCTACTGGCTAACCAAATTGGCAAACACGTTTCAAGTGGACACACTTATAAAAATTACAGCATTTTCATAGTGCCGCGGATGTGTGTATCTACATACGTATCTTTGTATCTCTAACTGCAGTTCAGTTAGCCGTTTGTAATCAGTGCTAGTTTCGAGTTTCGCAGCGCAACGTCAGAGGGGGCCTCAGCGGGTGTGTGTGTGTGTGTAGTATTTGGCTGGTTGATAAGCACAACAACCGTCATGCGATACCCGACTATAACCAGCCCAGCAGTCGACCACATCCAATAGCTACACACACTTGGCTGCTGGCTGCTCCACTCCATTGGCTGCGGCTTCGGCTTCGCTCATTCAAAGGCGATTCGTCGTGTCGCGCAGAAGCATTCTTTGAGATACTCGCATAAAAAAGCAAAAGTGAAACCAAAATACATAAATATGTATATGACAATTACAATTAAAATGGCATTTAACGACTAATTCAGTTAATTGAAAGGCACGCGCGTTCTGTTTAAATTACGTGTATCTAGTTAATATATCTGGCAGTTTATGGTTCAGTGTCTTGTAAAATCATGTGCTTTTATAAACCATAAATAATCAGCAGTTTAACTTACCAATAAATTTAACAGCTGCAAGTGTAAAAGAAAAACGGCAACAAAATGAAACTATCCAAAAGTTTGGATGAATTAATACTGAGCGCCTCGCGTTTGAGTTTGAATAATCTGCGATCGCCAACAAAGAAAAAAGCCAAAAATGTTAGTAAACAGCATTTAAATACAAATTTATTAATACTTATTAAATGTAATGAGATTCATGTTCAAATAAAGTGCGGGTATTCCAAAGTAGTAACATAGCTCTATGGGAATCGTCTGTTGTTGTTTTGATGTCATGCCCAAATGCGTTTTAGCACAAAATTGTAACAAGTCGTCTACAAATGTCTGTTTGTATCTAGAGATACGTATGTATCTTGAATCTTAATCACACCACCACCGCCCGCTCAACTGAGACTCAGACAAGATTAACAATGAATTATTTATACAAATTTTCACGCCTTTTTGAAAACCAAATAAAATCAATTTAAAGACGCTTTGCTACGCTTTAAGATCGCTTAAGATCTGCTGTTCCAGTTTAGTTCCTGTTGATTCATCCGTACCTCTTTTTTTAGAACTGTCTTATTTGACAGATTTGGGACCATATTTAAATTGGTATAAATGCCACTTAAGCTACTGCAAAACGTGAGCGGTAGCTTTATTCGGATTGTCAAATACAGTAATCTCTCGGTTATCATTATCATACTGTATGTAAACATCTGTGCATGTACTTAAAACCAAATCAGAGACACGAGAACCCCATCTACAAATCGTTTTTAGATAAACATACATACATACCTTTCATTTCATTTCCCTTTTTTTTTGTTTTTTGGAGATTTATTAGGCGCCACTATCAATGATATTTTTGAGGCTGATATTAAATGTTGACAGCTCGCTGTCTCTGCTAGAATAAGAAATATGAACATGGAATATGCCATTTGACAGCCCATGTTATCCCAATAAACCGATATTTTATCAAATATACATATATAAATATTTTTGCTATAGTCTTATACAAGAGAAATTTCTTATCATTTCTGACGTTTGTTCTCTGGGCTGCAATTGATTTGATTGCTCCCTTTGCAGTTGTATAATCAAAACTTAATATTATTAAGGTTTAAAAAGGGGACATAATATTAATATACATTTATAATTAGTGTATAAGTATTTAAAATATTTGTATAAAAGTTTAATCACTTTAAAGCGTCACTTTTCTTATCGTTAACCTTGAAGTGAGAATATGAAGTGCAATTTATATTTATCTCTGGCCTAAATTCATCTTCTTGAAAAGTAATTCAAAGGAAATCAAGATCAAGTGTCATGTTAACATAAAAGAACAGTGCGCTTAAAGTAATGTTATATAACAGGAGTTAAAGTGTTAACAGTACTACATATTTAAATTATCTTAACATTAAAACATTTTATGTTATTAACATCGTATGATTAAGAAAAAGTTATAAGCACTTTATGGACCTAATACTACTTTTTATAAAATTATTTAAAAAAGTCAAAATTAAGCGTCAAATTAATGTTATTGAACATTTCTACAAAGCGTATATTTATAATGTTATTAACAGCACCTGCATAAGTGAAATGATGTGCTGTTTACATATATTGCAACTGTTTGAAAAGAAATTTGAATTAACAGCACTTAATAGTTGCAGTTGATAAACAGTGAAATATATATAGTGTTATTAACAGAATAATTAAGTACTATTTATGTTATTTTTTTTGCTTACATTTTATTTCTTTAATGATAAACGAAATTTTAAATCCCGAGTCTGTTAACCGAGTGCTTTACTAAATGTTATATTAAAGTTCTGCGTAGCGTCGTTAAAGCGTTAACAGCGCAGTTATTTAACATTTCGAAATGTCAATAACAGCGCCTTCTTAAGTAAAAGCTTTAACATACATATGTGCGTAAATTAACAGAGTGTTAACTGTTACAGCTGTTAATTTGTGTGACTACATATATTTCGAATTGAAAGTCCCCCTGTTTTGTTTTCAGTGTAGTGCACTTGTTTCTGAAATATCAAACAAGATAGTTTATTGAAAAGCATGTGACTTTTGAATTGAAATAACGAATGCTGATTTGAATATTTTTTTAATTAAAATGTGTTTGTTACCCAATAAAAAACATAATTTCCCCTTGCTCCCCACCTTCCCTTTCAACTGAAAACAATTTAGTTGACGATAAGTTAATCTTTGGCATTGCATGTTGTCTATTCAATTGATGATAAATAGTCGGAAATTGTTATTTGATGTTTCGCATTTTGTTTACTTATATACAATTTAGAATATTAACCGTTACGGAGATTCCATGGGTTCACTCGGACATCGTGCTCTGCTACAGTACATCGATAATAATGATATTTCTGGACTGCGCGCGATACTCGATAGTCGTCATCTAACCATCGATGATCGCGATGAGGTAAGAGAAAGAGTCTAATTAACTCTACTATAGATAGTTTAACTTTTTCCTAATCCCTTTAGAACTCCACAACGGTGCTTATGGTTGTTGCCGGACGCGGCTTGACTGCTTTTGTTCGTGAGTTTTTGGCACGTGGTGCAGATGTGCAGGCGGAGGATTTGGATAATTGGACAGCTTTGCTGTGTGCCACACGCAATGGACACCTTGATGTGGTGCAACTGTTGCTGGATCACGGCGCCGATGTGGAGCATCGTGATATGGTAAGTGCTGGCAGTTGCTTCAAGTTGTAACTATCTAATCCTTAATCCTATTTGCAGGGCGGTTGGACGTCTCTGATGTGGGCTGCGTATCGTGGACACACAGAACTGGTGCGTCTGCTGTTGGACAAGGGCGCGGATGGCAATGCACATGGCAATTATCATCTGGGTGCACTGCTCTGGGCCGCAGGACGTGGCTTTAAGGACATTGTGGAGCTGCTAATACAGCGTGGCGCCAAGGTGAATGTGGGTGATAAATACGGCACCACAGCACTGGTCTGGGCATGTCGTCGTGGCAATGTGGAGATTGTCGACACTCTGCTCAAGGCTGGCTCCAATGTGGACACAGCTGGCATGTACTCGTGGACGCCACTGTTGGTGGCTGCTGCCGGTGGACACACGGACTGTGTGAGTTCGCTGCTGGAGAAGAAGCCCAATGTGAATGCACTGGACAAGGATGGCATGACGGCACTGTGCATAGCTAGTCGTGAAGGCTTCCAGGATATTGCTGCCTCACTGATTGCAGCCGGCGCTTACATTAATATACAGGATCGTGGTGGTGATACACCCATGATACATGCCATCAAGGGTGGACATCGCACAGTGGTTGAAGCGCTGCTCAAGAAGCACGCCGATGTCGATATTCAGGGCAAGGATCGCAAGACTGCCATCTACACGGCCGTGGAGAAGGGACACACGCAAATTGTCAAGATGCTGCTGTCCACCAACCCGGATCTGGAGGCATCCACCAAGGATGGCGACACACCGCTGCTGCGTGCGGTGCGCAATCGTAATCTGGAGATTGTTCACATGCTGCTCGATCGCAAGGCCAAGGTGACGGCCAGTGATAAGCGTGGCGACACCTGTCTGCACATTGCGATGCGTGCTCGCTCCAAGGCCATTGTAGAGGCACTGCTACGCAATCCGAAGCACAGCCAGCTGCTGTATCGTGCCAACAAGGCTGGCGAGACACCCTATAACATTGATTCCCTGCATCAAAAGACAATACTCGGTCAGGTGTTTGGAGCACGACGTCTGAATACCAATGAGGATTCGGAGGGCATGTTGGGCTACGAACTGTATTCCTCAGCGCTGGCCGATGTGCTCAGTGAGCCTACTCTGACCACACCCATCACAGTTGGCCTGTACGCCAAGTGGGGCAGTGGCAAGAGTTTTCTGCTTAACAAACTGCGAGAGGAGATGAACAACTTTGCCCGCCAATGGGCGGAACCGCCCACCAAGACGGGAGGACTCTTGTTTCTTGTCTGCCTGCATATATCGCTTGTGATTGGCACAATAGTGGGCTTGAGCACTTGGTCAGCTCCCTGGGGCGCATTGGCTGCCATTGTCTTTCTGATTTTGGCTTATTTGTTGCTAGCGGCTGCCAAATACTTCAACTATCAAATGGACATGTTTTGGGCCTACTCCGTGCTGCATAGTCTGGATAAGCGTATGACACGCCTGCGTCTCATACTGCAGGTTACGTTCTGTCATCCACCTGGACCCCAAGCCGATTCACAGCCCAAACCTGTGCGATTTCACTTTGCGGAAGCGAGCAGCGCTTCACCCACCGGAGATGGTGCGGTGGCTCATATGCTGGCGGCTCTGCTGGATGCCATTGGTGAGTAGAGGGAGGAGTTAACAATTTAGCAGCGAAAACGTTGAATTTATCATTAAATTTTTCGCTTTCAGAATCCCATTATGGCTGGCTGGCTACACATTTGTATCGTGCCTTTCGTCCCAAGTGCCTGAAACCGGATGTGGGCTGGAAATGGAGGCGCATGTGCTGTCTGCCCATTGTGCTGCTCTTTGAGATGGGCCTGATCACACTGGTGGCGGGTATTGCACTCGTTGTTGCCTACTTTACACATGCCAATGAGACGGAGCAGGAACAAATTCTGGTGGCCATCTATGTGATTGCTGGAGTGCTGCTGACACTCATCTGCACCCATCTACATGTCCTGGCCAAGGTGTGTGGCTCATTGTTCATTTCGCATAAGCGACTACTGAAGCGTGCGGTGCGCTCCAATGGTAATGCACCGCTCACATTGCTGGGCGCTGAGGTGGCTGTGTTGACGGATATGGTCAAGTGCTTGGATGCCTTCACCAATCAACAGAGTCGTCTGGTGGGCGTTGTCGATGCCTTGGACTCCTGTGATACGGAACGTATATTAACGCTGCTAAATGCTGTGCAGACACTGCTCTCTGCGCCAAATCGTCCCTTTGTGCTGCTCATTTCGGTGGATCCGCATGTGATTGCCAAGGCGGCGGAGGCGAATAGTCGTCGCCTCTTTACCGAGGGTGGCATTGGAGGTCATGACTTTCTGCGCAACTTGGTGCATCTGCCTGTCTATCTGCAGAATTCGGGATTGAGGAAGGTGCAACGTGCTCAGATGACGGCTCTGCTGTTCAAGCGTAGTGGCACTGATTACCAATTGGATGATGGACCCACGCTGGGTCATTCTGTGTCGGCACGACGCCTTTCGAATGCCTCGGAAATCATGTCCAGCCAGGAGAAGCTCCGAGCACCACACAATGCCCAACGCGGTGGTGCTGGTGGTGGCAAAAAACTCCGTCTATCCGAATCGGTGGCCAGCTCAATTGGCTCCAATCTACATCGTCTGGGCCAGAATCCACAGGGTGTGCTCGATTTGTCGCGCATTGTGCTCACAGATGATTACTTCAGCGATGTGAATCCCCGCAGCATGCGTCGTCTTATGAATGTCATCTATATTACGGTGCGTCTGCTGAAAGCATTCCAAATTGACTTTAGCTGGTATCGTCTCAGTTCCTGGATCAATCTCACCGAACAGTGGCCACTGCGTGCCAGCATGATTGTGCTGCATCACGATCAGTACATGGAGAGCAATACCGATGACAACATCTCGCTGCAGAGTGTCTACGAGAAGTAAGTGTTGATAGTCTTATGCAAAACTCTAATATTTACTAAATTAACTACTCTTAATTACTTTTAGAGTTCGTCCTAAACTGGCCTGCTTAAGGGAGGCGGCTCCACTGCTGGAACTGGATCGGGATGAGCGCAAACTGGACGCCTTCCTGCAGTTACACAAATCCGATTTGCTGGTAGCAGACTTGCGCATATTTCTACCATTTACCATCAATCTAGATCCTTATCTGCGCAAGGTGCTCAAAGGCAAGTCTTTAGAGTAAAAAGACAAAGAGATTTGTTTTTTAACCTTTTATGTGTTTGCTTTTTGCAGAGGATCAGCAGGTCATCGAAGACGAGGGTTCTCTGGTGTTGCAAACACGACCCAGCGTATCGCACAGCATGAGGCCGCATCCCACATCAACCACATATGTGCCTTCGCCTCAGCTTTATCCGCCCTACCAAATGCTGCAGAACGAGTTTGGGGGCAATGAACTGCGTTCGCGTAATCTTGCCATTGAGCCAACGACACCGTTGATCCCCTCACCCAGCGACTCCTTTGGCGTGAGTTGCTTTAAACTTTGAAAATGCCTATACAAAAATTAATAATATATTTCAAATATTATAGGATGATATACTGCAGACGAAACTCACAGATCTCACGACCGAGGGTGTCATCAGTCTGCTGGAGCGCATTGAGGATCTCAAGCCAACGCTACAGAAACTGGGACCAGTTCTTCGTGACAATGCCATCAACGGTCGTGTCCTCAAGCACTGCGAATTGACCGATCTCAAAGCGGTATGCCTAAACTAATTTAAGTTTGTTTTAGTAGATGATTAACTTGTTTTTATGCAGGTGCTGGGTCTAAGCTTTGGCCATTGGGAGCTCTTCCGTTTGCTAATCACAACGTTACGTGACTGCGATCGTTTGCCACGCAAGATACGTCCACAACCCGCCATTGCCGAGACGCCGGCCAGTGTGGCCACCACCATCAGAGATATGCCAGATGCAATGCCTCCGCCAGCGTTGTCGAGAAGGAACTCTGTCAGTCATATGGAGAAACAGGTAAGTTGGTGCAACTAGTTTGCATCCGGATTACTATCAGAGTTGTTTTAAAATAAATCATTAGTTCATCCTAATTTATAAGCATTAAAAAGGTAATTCTAATGAAATTTCCTTTTCATTGAAGTAATTCTAATGATAAGCCATTTTCTCTCGCCTTGTAGAGAATAGTGCAAATGAAATTTCCTTTTCATTAGCAATGAAAATATTAATTCTAATGAAAATGTTTTTTTCGTTTGAATTGAAAACCTAGTGTTAATGGAGAGTTTGAATTGTCATTGAAAATTATAATTAATGAAAGTTTTTTCGGTTGAAATTAAGTGAATACATTTACATTTTATTTTTTAATTTAAACCTTTTTGCTTGAAATTTATTTGACATATTAAAAATTAAAAAAGAAAATATAAATAACTAAACAATATGAATAATAATGAATTCATATTTAAATTTGAAGCTTAATAATACTTTTTTTAATTTAATTTAATAAAAAAATAAATGTTTATTAAATACAAAAAAGTTCAGAAAATAAATACAAAATGATTTGTATAATGATGAACTGATGCATTACTTGAAACCTAAATTTTCTGTTTTAAAATAGTAAAATATTAATTCATTATTTTTTTAAATTCAATTAATAACCTTTGAAAAATAAATTTTTTTTAGAATTGTTAATTATATATTTTTTATAAAACTAAAAAAAAATATGAATAATATTAAATTAATAATTTACTTGTATTATTAATGGTTAAAATTAAAAATTTTATGCAAAATATGATGATTTAAGTTAATTTCCTGACAATATTAATTTAGTTTTAAGCCCTTAAGAAATACACTGGTTACTACTTAGCTTCTAGTACTTAGTGCTACTTAAATATATCTACTAAGCTCTCAATTATTTCTGAAACATGCTTACAAACTTAGCCAAAGATCCATGATTATGAGTATCTGCAGGTAAAACTTAACAAATATAAAATTTTTATTAATTATAAATTATGTTTAGTATTACTTGGTTTTTTAAACAATTTGTTTTCATGTGATTTAGGTGACACTGGAGGAGCAGATGATCTGCGGTGCCTTGCAGACACTCAACGAGGAGGCCTTCGAGGATGTTGCGAGCAGTGAACGACCAAGTCCCTCCGGTTTGCCCACAGGTGAGATGTTAGCTGCAGCTGCGCAGCTGCAATTAGCACCCATTTGCGAGAGCTCTGAGTTTGGTTCGCCATCCGACGAGCAGATGGTTAACAGTCTGCTACAGTACAACAACAACAATAACAACAACAACAGCAACAACAGTAACAATGCAACGCAATCAAAATACTTGAATACGGAATACAGTCGCACTGGCAGCTCCCATTCCCTACAGAGTCTTAATGCCGCCAACGTTGCCGGATCGTCCGGCGGTGGCCTGCAAATGCGTCTGGGTAACGGACATAGCGGCAGCGTTGCCGATTTGATAAATGTTGTTGGCGGTGGCAGTGATGCTTATGTTGCTAGTGGTGGCAGTATGGCTAGTGCTAGTGGTGGAATTGGAAGTGTGGGTGGTGGTTATTATAATCAACATAGTTTAGCGCGTGTCTCGCGTCCAAATTCAATTGCCGATGAATTGCTAATCGAACCGATAGCTCCCTACAATATGACAGTGCCAACGGTGATTGTGGTGCCCAACCGTGATACTAATTTTGACGATACCAAACTATAAAACGGCTTAAACCTAGTACTAACTCACATATCTGTATTAAAAACCAAAACCAAACGAGCTTCCCAATATAATCACGAACATCTCAAAAACGATCATGTAAAAAGCAATTTTATAATGCGGAATTAATATGCATGTACATTAACTCTTAGAACTAAGTGTAATGATTAAACGATTAATACGATTTAGCTATTAAATAACACATGTAATCGGTGTGACTGCAGATCGCAGATTTGCTGCATTAATTATAGTTATAGATCTAAGATTGGTTAAGTTAACTATTAGCTGGATAACAATCTATATCTGTGCCATTTCAAAAAAAAAAAAAAAAACAAAAAAACAAACAGAAATTCATTAAAATGCTTTTAAAACTTGGTTTTTAACAAATGCTTTTAGAGAAATTTGGTAGTTTATTTTGTGGCTTAACTATTAATTTGATATTATTTCTTGTTTTCCAAACCAAACCAAAAAATATCTAATAAATAGACAAGCTGAAGCTAACAATTTGGTTGCATTATTTTAAGTATTTATGTATAACAAGAACTGCACGATTATTAAACAAGGACTAACAACTAAATAATTAAAACGCTGAATTATGTGGATTAATAAATAATCATACGAACAACTCCTTATAAATGCATTTTATTGTAGTTTGTTTAATAACATTTCAATAAAAAAAAAAAAAACATAATAATATTTAATGCCTTTTAACGTGCTTATATATTGGATAAGGGTAAATTGTTTTTCAATGGCTTTTAAAATTAAGAATTGTTTTATTTTTGAATATTTTTGCATGCAACTAAATGTGTTTTGTAATTTTACTAAACTTAGCATAGCTTGTAAATAGTTAATAATTAAATTAACAAATGGTGTTGCTGGTATGTGGGTGGGTGTGTGTATATAAGCTTAAATCTGTAAATAATCCAAGTCAAGCAATCATCAACAAAGACCAAAAGCGACAAGTCCGTGAGCCAACTACGAGCATCTGATTTGTGTATTTTCCCCTCGCATCAATTCCACATTTAATCTATTTACTAACTTAAATTTCTTTAACATCAATGTGATTTTCTAGACCTTGATCTGTCCAGTGCTGGTGCCATGTTTACTCAAACGCTGCTTACCTCCGGTTCACCCATGCAGCAACGCCGCGACTCAATATTAAAGCAACAGGGTAGCGTCAAGTCGGATAAGCGCGTATCGATCAAACAAACGCCCAGCGGCACCAATCTGGCCAACATGAACAACAACAACAACAACAATAATAACAAGTTAACATCGAATGTGGAATACGTTTCGGAGCGACAAATGGAACTGGCAGCTGGCACCAGCAAAGGTCGCCTATCCACCAAACCGCCAGCAGGTAATTAAATATTATGTTAAATATAAATATGTTTTTTAATTAAAATTTTAATCATTTGATAGGTCCACGACCAGCCTCGCTGATCATCACCAAAAACGATTCAACACCGCAGTTCCAATTGCTGCGCTCCTCGTCCGCCGAATACGAGGACATTGAGGCACAGCAGCATACGATCCGTGCGCTTAGAACCACTCTGCTGGAGCAGCAGCAGGAGGATGAGTCGGCGCCTTTGGTGTTTACGGTGCGGAAATGATATTTAGGACTGTTACTTACATAAATTCAATATGTGCTTTTTACTTAGTGCCAGTTAAATTAAGTTATTGTTAGGACTGTCTGTAGGTTTTTGCGTGTAATGCGTCTTACTGTTAACCGTTCTCAAACAATTACATACATACAATATATATATCTACTGTTAGACAATTAATTGTTCACAAATGTACACTTACTATTATGAATTTAATATGCATACTGCTGTATAAGTATGCATATGACGATGAAGACAATTATATTTAATAAACAGCTTTACAAACAAGCCAAAAAAAAAAACAATTATATGTACGGCTAAAGAAACACCCTAATTGTAGTTTTTTAAATTCTTTTATTTTACAAGTTTTATTGATTTGAATTCAGCATACGTTACGTTAAAGTCAACGCAATAGTTGCTTACGTTAGAGTCAGTTCTGTTCCGATAGCTGCGTCGGCCAAATCATCGAAAGGCACTCCAACTGATTTGGTCGACAGTCTGGCAGCGCTATATCGCGCAATTCGACCAATTCCATAGCAGTGTATGCGGTTGTCTACATGAGCAGCTATCGTAAAATTTTTAAACTTATGAGTTGACTTTGAAACTAAATGCGTCGCAGTGCCAAAACAGCCACCATCACGGTTAATTTAAGCACAGACTTTACTGTGTAAAGAGATCGGCGAATAGCAGAGAGTTGACATACCATGTTAGTTTTAGCAGAAGCTATTGTGTTTGTTAACACCAATTCAACGGCAATTGCTTAAAAATATAAAATAAATTCGTCAATGTTATATAACTCTCCAGTTTGAGAAAATAATTATTATTATAATTGTTAACATTTTTTTATGAAATCGCCTTAATGAAAAAGCCGCTATTTGAAATGTAAGTGTGACCACACCGGAATATATTACTAAACTTATTTAAAAAGCAACATCGAGTATCGATACCGTTGTTATCGAAATTCGACTACGACAGACACCTGTACACTAAGCTTGCTCCCTAAAAATGTTTTTGTTTACGTTCTCAACGCATTTAATGCATATTAAAACAAACAATGAGTGAAATTTTTCTAATAAAAAACTTGTAATCGAGTTATGGTTGGTGTAGCCTGTGTACGACGTAAGCAAATTACATGCGACAGCATAAATACAGTAGGTGTCCTGCATTTTCATATTTATGTATGTAATTGTCGCAACTTTCATGTAATCTACATGTGTGTATGTGTTCACAAAAGTTACCACACATATTGCTATGCAGCAAGCAGCTGATTTTTGTTTACCAGCAAACGAAGAAATTGAGGGTGCGACAGTCTCGCGCCGAAACAGCTGATGACCGCACGAAAACTTGAAAGGTCACCTTGAGCTTAATAAAAAAATAGAATTGAAGAATTTATTTGTGGGTAAAGTTTATAACTCAACGGCAGATCAGAGTTTTCGGTGAATAAAAATTAATTAAAATATAATAGTGAATTATTAATTAAGTTGCAATTGAAAATATTAACTATTAATTGGAATAAAACCAGGAAAAAGTTATATTTGTTCAAAAATAAATGCCAACTGAGTGCAATCAAAAAATAATATTATCTAAGTGTTTAATGAACAAAAAAATCGCATAATAAAAAGTTTATTTATTAGACTGATACGACAAGAAACGAAGGGATATATTTTAATATGTTAACTTAAGTACATTTATGATAAAATGTTAATGAGTAGGAGTGCGTGAAAATACGTATGTACATATGTATATAAATATGTATGTAGGTCAATGTACGCATTGTATTTGTGTCTATTTTTAAGTTTTTTTTTTGCAATGTGTTTACTCAGTATGCTACTTAAAACAACCCGCAAATCAAAACAAACAAATAGTATTTTGAATTAGCTTTTGAAAAACATAATTGATATGAAAGTTTAAGCATTAAAAACCGGTAAAATTTATTGAAGAAGTGGAAAAGAGATGAGCAGTGTGCTAAAGCTACAACTGTTGTAATGTTTGGTATCAAACTTGAAATCAGTGTTGTCTAACGACCTTGAACTGTTTGGCGTGTAAGCTTTGCCTTCCTCAAAGTCAGGGGGTAGCCGTTACAAGAAAGCTTCAGCAAGTTTTTAAAGCCAACTTCATTCTCTTAAAAGTTTGAGAGGGCTTTCGGACATGAACAGTTAGTCTTGTGCTGCCTATGACCAGTGAAGAATATTAAGCTTTTGTTTTAATAGGCTCTGTAGTTTTTGAATGCAATGGGGTATATCAAACTTGTTAAAACGAAAATATATTTCTTACGTAAATGTGCGATGCTTGAAAATAAATAAATATGAACGAACACCCACAATTGTGTTTTAAAAATGTATAAAATACATCTGACTCTTAAACCATTGGCAAAAAATTAAAAATGGTATTAAATTAAAGAACTTCCTTCGTGTAGTTTGGTTTTGTTTTATTATACTTAACAAAAAAAGCTGATTCCAAATTCGTTAGTTCAGTAAAATTGAAACGAATTTAAAAAATGTTTAAAACAGGATAACTGAGTTTAGATCTCAGAGACCCGCGGAGTGCAGACCTGGAAAGTCCGCCAGATAATGAAAAAATTTTAATCTTAGATAATTCTCACCTCTCCTGTCAATACAAAAATTCGTATCTTTTGACTAGATTTCAACAACATCATATTTTAAATTCCAGTGTTCAATTTGGAAAACTATTTTGTTCTTCAAGATATTTCTTCCAAATTTACAACGTACTAGCTTAGGCCAAGCATGAAAATCTTTTCATATATGCATATCCGAACCAAAATATATCCTATACTTTTCATATATTCAAAGTCTAAAAATCAGTTTGTGACTAAATTTATAATTAAATAAACACAATTTTAAATTGTAACTTAACTTACTTTTATTATATTTCATACAGGATCTGTGTGTAAATGATTAATCTTAAATATGAATAAGATGATATATTTTACAGTCGTTCAGTTTGACTATTACATTATGTTTCAAAATATTTTTTGAACTCATTTATATTGTTTTTAGTACTAATATTATATTCTTTAGACCTTAGGTTTCGTTTGTTAAATATGTATATAAATTTGAATACTGTGTGAAGAGATTAACTTGATTAACTGTATGCACACACACACACACACGCTTTTATTTAATTATTAAGCTCACTTAGTATTTGCACTTGTTTGATTTTGCAATGAAATCTGTGAGTGCGAGTATTATTTTTAAATGCTTCATTAACGATTAACAGTTGCTGTTCGCCGGTAACAAAGGAAAATCAGAGCAGAGCACAGAGCTGAAGCAGAAGCAGAAGCAGAGCTGCTTGATTAACGAAAGAAAAGCATCGTTTCAATTGCAACTGAAGAGAGTTTATTTGCATAATGCTGGTGGAGGGCTTTCAATGGATGTTTAGCATCCTAATGGGCTATCAGTTCTTTCGCTGGCTCGTCGATTTCTATAAAAAAGTAACAACAACAACAGCAACAACAACAACGGCAGCGACAGCGACAAATGTCGAAAAGCGAAAAGTTCAAGCGAATGCTCAACTTAAAGAAGAAGCAGCAGCAGTAAAAGCAACAGCTGTGCCTGTGCCTGACTGTGTAACGGTTTCGGTTTCGGTGTCGACGTCGGCGCCAAGCGAGATTAGTGCAAATGTGAAGCTTAATCCCTTAGCAAGTACAATGGGCAATGCAGGCAGTAGCAGCAACAGCAATAGCAGAAGCCGACGTCGCAGTAGCAGCAGCAGCAACGGCAGCAGCAGCATCACCACCAACAACACTAAAAACAACAACAGCAATAGCGGCAGCAAATCATTACAAATAAAACACCACAGTGATGATGATGTTGATGATCAGGTATGATCCGATCACAAACACTGATTGTCGTCTGAACAAAAACTTATGTCGTAACTAAGTACCAACAACAACAACAACATACATGTGTATATGTACTAAAAGCATAGCACTAACTAATAAAAAGGTGCAACGAGCAGCAAGCAAAATGCTTCAGTCTTCAGTCTGTGCCGTGTGCTCCTCGTGTTCTAATACTATAACTGCAAAAAAAGGAAGCGAATCGCTAGCTCCTTAAACAAAACTATTTCTATCACTGTGGTGTTGTAACTGATTTTGCTTGTGAGCCTCTCTCTCTCTTTCACTCTCTCTGTGCGTGTGTGTGTGCGTATCTCTGTAATCTAAAAATCTGTGCTAATAATAGAACTGCGACTAAACAATTATACAATCCCTCTGGCTTCAAAGCTTTAATTAGATTTAGAACTGTTGTAGGTTTTAAGGTAGTTTTGCTGATATAACACAATGTTAAAGGTTTGACGTAGTAACAGATTTTTTTAGGACATATGTTCTCAGAGTTGTGTTTTTAGACAGTATCATTACTGTTTCATTAGCATTGAAAAAAGTAATTGAAATTTCAGTTATTAAATATAAAATAAATAACTGTGTGTTAGAATAAATTAATATTTTACTTACATCCTTTGTGTTATCTAGTAAAATGATAATTAATGTTTAAATATATATTTTTTATTTTTAAACACTTCTTAATATCTTAAATTTTATTTTAGTACAAAAAAATGTGTTAATACAAAAGAAATTCTGTTCCATGACATTGTTAAAGCTTTTTATTAGCTCCATTAGTTTCAATGCTAACGAAAAGAAATTTTCATTAGCACTAGTGTTTTAAATGCTATTGAAAACATAATTTCATTATAACTAAATTTTTTCAAAGCTAGTAAAATTAGTTCAGCCTTAGAATTTAACTTGCTAATAAAATTCAATTTCACTACAGTACTAATGTCAAACGAATAAACTTTTATTATGTTTTAACTACAATTCAAACTTTTCATTACCTACTTTTCACTCTATTATGTTCACTATTATTCTTTTTTCAATGCTTATGAACGAAGCAATTCATTGAAATAAAATTAATTGAGAACATATATTTATAGCTCTAGTATTTTCAATGTTAGTAAAAAGAGAATTCCGATATCACCAATGTTTTTCAAGCTAATGAAATCACAATTTCATTAGAATTACTTTTTACACTGATAATGAAAAAAGTTTGTCATGAAAACAGCTTTTTACAATATTAATAAACAGAAAATTCAATGAAAAATAACTAAGTAGGAACAATATATTTGTATAACTATTAGAATTATATATTTATATAACTATTACAATTCATTAAAAAAAGTAAATAATTAGGTACAACTCCGATACATATATAAAATGTATATACATAAAAATATTTAAAGCAGCTTTCTGTAGTTTCAAAACTTCAAGTCTAATTATTTTTAATGAATTATTTAACTGTTCATGCTGGCTGTGGCTGCAATTGTAATTTATTTGTAGTTGTATTTGTATTTGTTTGTTTTTTTTTTATTGAGGTGACATTGAGCACGATTTGAATTGAAACGAATCGAGTTGAATCGAAATTGATTGCCTCGAGTTGTGCTGCATACACATCAGAATATCAGCATATCAGTGTAGTATCAGTGTGATCTTTCATGTTTTGTACATACATCTTATATGAGCTCAGTTTATTGATTCCTGATTTTGTAAATGCCTTGCAGATTGCGACAATGAGCAACAAGGAGACGGAATCGCATAGCATTCCCATATCGGAGGGCACAAATGCTGAGCATGTGCTTTATCGCGTCAAACGTGGCTCCAAACTATGTCTTCATCCGGATGTTTCGTTACTAGGCCGTAAAATTCGACTGCTCACCAATTATCCTGCCGATGGTAAGAAATTTGTGCGCACCGAGTACCGTCTACTGGGCTGGCAGCTCAAGGATGGCAAGCAGGTGGCCACCGTGGAGCAGCCGGATGTGCATGTGGTCGACACGGATCTCTACAGCGAACTGCAGTTCAACATGTCTGGCACATTTCGTTTCTACTTCATTTTTGTGGATGGGTAAGTTTTTCTTAAAATGTACTTTGCTACTCGTATTCTACATTTTAATTATCTTTCCTTTCCAGTGAAGCGCAGAAAACTGATGCTGCCGATGGCGCTTTGTATGTGCAGGTCGAACCCACTTTGCATGTGGGTCCCGTGGGTGCCCAGAAGATAATTCCGCTGAACTCGGTGCGCTGTCAGACGGTGATGACCAAATTACTCGGTCCCCTACACACCTGGGAGTCCAAATTGCGCGTGGCCAAGGAATCCGGCTATAATGTCATACATTTTACGCCCATTCAAGAACTGGGCGGTTCACGTTCCGGTTATTCGCTACGCGATCAGCTGCGTGTTAGCTCCAATTTTGCTGCCAAAAAGGGCGACAAAGTCACTTTTGAGGAAGTCGAGAAGGTCATCAAGAAATGCCGTCAGGAATGGGGCGTAAGTAGTTGAGGGCATGGTTCATTTCCAAAGACAATACTTTAATGCTCTTTATTTTCCTATTTTTAGGTAGCTTCAATTTGTGACATTGTGCTGAATCATACGGCAAATGAATCGGATTGGCTGGTGAAACATCCGGATGCCACATACTCGTGTGCCACATGCCCCTATTTGCGTCCAGCTTTCCTATTTGATGCTGCCTTGGCCCAGTGTGGCGCTGATATTGCCTCGGGCAGCTTGGAGCATGTGGGCGTGCCTCAGATCATCGATCAGGAATGCCACTTGGAAGCTTTAAAATACCAATTGCATACAACTTATCTGTCCAAAGTCAATATCCATGAACTGTATCAGTGCGATGTGATGAAGTATGTGAATGAGTTCATGTCGCAGGTGCGTAATCGGGAGCCGCCACAGAATGTGGCAAAGCAATCGCGTTTCTCGGAAATCAAACTGATACAGGATCCGGAATATCGACGCTTGGGCAGCACCATTGATTTCGAGTTGGCATTGGAGGTGTTTAATGCTTTCCATGGCGACTGTTTCGATGAGGAGTCACGTTTCCGTAAATGCGCCGAGACGCTGCGTCATCATCTGAATGGCCTCAACGATGCAGTGCGCGACGAGATTCAGGGATATCTCAGCTATGCCATCGAGAATTGCTTGGCCGGCGTTAGATACGACCGTGTCCAGGGTGATGGACCGCGAGTGCGTGTAATTTCCATCAAGCATTCCGTCTTCATGACATACTTTACGCACACGGGCACCGAGGGCAAGTCGCTGCAGGAGATTGAGCAGGATATGTATGGGAAAGCGGGTGCATTCTTTATGGCCCACAATGGCTGGGTCATGGGCTCCAGCGATCCCCTAATGGACTTTGCCGACGAGCAGCCCACACGTGCCAATGTCTACCTCAAGCGGGAACTTATCGCCTGGGGCGACAGTGTGAAACTGCGCTTTGGCAAGCGTCCGGAGGACAGTCCATATCTGTGGCAGCACATGACCGAGTATGTGGAGACAACGGCACGTATTTTCGATGGCGTGCGTCTGGACAATTGCCACTCCACACCGTTGCATGTGGCCGAGTATCTGCTGGATGCGGCACGTAAAATTAATCCAGAGTTGTATGTCGTCGCTGAGCTGTTCACCAACTCGGACGCCACCGACAATATATTTGTGAATCGTTTGGGCATCACTTCGCTGATTCGAGAGGCTCTCTCGGCTTGGGATTCCCATGAGCAGGGTCGTCTGGTGTATCGTTATGGCGGTGTGCCCGTCGGTGGTTTCTATACGAATCCAAATCGCGACTTGGCGCCTTGCGTTGCCCACGCTCTATTCCTCGATCTAACGCACGATAATCCCTCCGCGGTGGAGAAACGATCGGTCTACGATCTACTGCCCTCCTCCGCGTTGGTGTCCATGGCTTGTTGCGCCACTGGCAGCAATCGTGGCTACGATGAACTCGTACCGCATCATGTAAGGGATTAAAGGATTCTCCAGCATATCAATGAACTCACCTCTTTCTATTTGCAGATTCATGTGGTGGATGAGGAGCGTCCATATCAGGAATGGGGCAAGGCAGTTGACTTTAAGACGGGCATCGTGGCAGCCAAACGTGCTTTGAATATTCTGCACGGTCAGCTGGCTGAGGAAGGTTTCAGTCAGGTATATGTGGATCAAATGGATCCCAATGTGGTTGCCGTGACACGACATTCACCCACCACCCATCAGACGGTCATACTGGTGGCCCACACCGTCTTTGGCTATCCGGATCCCAATGCCGGCGCCACAGGTGTGCGTCCGCTGCGCTTTGAGGGTGTGCTGGACGAGATTATACTGGAGGCGAATCTAACGATGAAGAGTGATAAACCATTTGATCGTCCGGCACCGTTTAAGAAGGACGAGCACGTCATCAATGGCTTCACCCAGTTCCAATTGTCACTGCAGGAGCACATACCACTCAGCAAATCCCAAGTGTTCGAGACTAGCACCTATGTGGATGGCAACAATACCCAGTTGAACTTTGCCAATCTCCGGCCCGGCACAGTGGTTGCCATTCGTGTTTCTATGCACGCCTCTGCCCGCAACAGTTTCGATCATCTGCAGAAAGTAACGAATGCATTGCGTGTGGAATCCGGTTCCCAGTGCGAAGATCTGCAAGCGATTGTTTCCAAGTTGGACTTGACGGCACTGAGTCGCGCTCTCTTCAACTGCGATCAGGAGGAACGTGACATGGGCTTCGGTGGCTCTGCCTATGATATTCCCAACTTTGGACCCATTGTCTACTGCGGCTTGCAGGGATTTGTTTCTCTGCTGACGGAGATATCACCACGCGACGATCTGGGACATCCACTGTGCAACAATTTGCGTGACGGCAACTGGATGATGGGTGAGTGCAAGAAAGAGGAGAACTGTTAGGCACTGTTGAGCATAAATTAATACTCTCTACTTTAGATTACATTGCGGATCGTCTAATTCATTTTGAGGACTTGAAACCACTATCTGCCTGGCTAAAGGCCACCTTTGAACCGCTAAAGAATGTTCCACGCTACCTCGTACCTTGCTACTTTGATGCCATTGTGAGCGGTGTTTATAATGTGCTTGTTAATCAGGTTAATCATCTGATGCCCAGGTGAGTTGAAGCGATATATCAAAGAATATTGAACGAATGGCTTACATGAGCGGTGGGCAAAAACGATCTGTCGGGAGTTAAGTTTGTTAAAAGTGTGTTTTACAAGCTTAAGAAAGTTTATTCGAGCCCATAAAGCATTTCTTGTGATTTGACGATAGGATTACGGCATAAGTTTAAATCCCAGTTCCTTTGTTTCCAAAAAGCATATAGAATACAGTCTCGTTATAGCCATGTTCGTCTGTTCATTTGATTTAATAACATAAACACAGTCTGGGTTTCATCTGCAGTGAATCCATATTTTTAAATAGTAATCTATTATTTTTAGTCATCTTTGTTAAAAACTGGATATGGGCTTTTTTTTCTAAAAAAGATTGTTCTAAAACTCGCGTTTTGTACGGTTTAATTCTAATAACGTATTAAATTTAGTTTGCTTAAAAATTAACTACTATATTGCGATACAAAATTTCTATAAAGATTATTTTTATCGAATAATGCGACATAGAAGGGAACAATAATTCTAAATAATATTAATATAAATGTGTAAATTTTAGACAATCTAAAAAAGTACTTATTTTAATTATTATAATTTTATTATGTTACACAATTTATAAGAAATCTTTGTAATCTAACGTTATATTTTATGCATTAACTAGTGATGTGAATCGAAATTTACATCAATTTTAAAATCGACCATTTAAAAATTTTATAGCAATCCAATAATTTTTCATGTATGCTTTTAAATACAGATAAATGGTTCCTAGAAATGGGTTTTACTTTTAGTTTTTTGTTAGGAGGAAATTGAGAACTCATTTATGTCGTTTTTACAATATTTTTTAAAATAATAAATAATATTGCGTATTTTTTTCTTTTCTTCAAATAAGAGAATAATGCGATTTTGTCAATTTTTCTAGTAAATTTGTTAATTTAGAGACTTAAAAAACACATTAATTTGTTAAATATTTATTTAAATAAATCGATACATCGACATATAAAAGTTCAAAATAAAATCCGTTAAAAAATCTCAACGAAAACCGTTGCATCACTAGTAACTCAAACTATTTCAAGCTGAAAATTAAATATATTTAAAATTCATTTTAAATTCACAAAGATTTGCTATTTTACAAGACTGAGTTAGACTTTTTGGCCATTTTTCTAATATCTTCTAATTTTAAAGGTGATTTTATATTTCTTTAACTAAAAAAATCACAGTGGAAGGCAGTCCACGTTAGGGATGAAAGCAGAAGCCAAAAACACATACTAATTAGAAGCCACTTATTTAATTTTAATTTTATATAGCATTTCACTTACCTACAATTTGTTATATTTTAGTGATTAGCCCAACACTTTATAGTTCTCTATTGTTGACTTGTCTCGAAATTCCTAATCTAGAGTAAAGTTAACGGCTTGAGTTCTGTGAGCCAGTACGTGCCCAACTCCATTCCCCATAATTACTACATTTTAATACAAAATATTAACAACTTTGCCTCTTTGCAGTTTCATACGTGATGGTCACCACTTTAGCCAGGCACTGGCGCTCTCAACGCTACAGTTTCTGGCCGTCTGCAAGTCTGCCAATCTGCCTGGCTTCAGTCCAGCACTGAGTCCACCAAAGCCGCCCAAGCAATGCGTCACACTGTCCGCTGGATTACCCCACTTCTCCACTGGTAAGAAATGTGCAATATAATCTGCATAATTATATACATATATCTATATGTTATATATGCTACTCAGGTTATATGCGCTGTTGGGGACGCGACACGTTCATCGCTCTCCGTGGCACAATGCTGTTGACTGGCAGATACCATGAGGCACGTTTCATCATTCTGGGCTTTGCAGCTGCCATGCGTCATGGTTTGATACCGAATCTATTGGACAATGGAGTGAAGCCACGTCTGAATTGTCGCGATGCGGTTTGGTGGTGGCTACACAGCATCAAGCAGTACGTGGAGGAGGCACCCAAGGGTGCAGAGATTTTCAAGGATAAGGTGTCGCGTATATTTCCGTACGATGATTCGGAACCTCATGCGCCTGGCGCCTTTGATCAGTTGTTGTATGACGTCATGCAGGAGGCACTGCAGGTGCACTTCCAGGGATTACAGTACCGTGAACGCAATGCAGGCCACGAGATTGATGCTCACATGGTGGATCAGGGCTTTAACAACCACATTGGTGTCAATCCGGATACGGGCTTTGTGTTTGGCGGCAACAGCGCCAACTGCGGCACTTGGATGGACAAGATGGGTTCATCCGAGAAGGCGGGCAATCGAGGTCGACCCAGCACACCGCGTGATGGTTCCGCCGTCGAGTTGGTTGGCTTGCAATATGCTGTGTTGCGTTTCATGCAGGGACTCGGTGAACGTAAGGTGATTCCCTACGACGGTGTGGAACGCAAGGGTCCGGCTGGGGAGAAAACCAAGTGGAGCTACAAGGATTGGGCGGATCGCATACAGAAAAACTTTGAGCAGAATTTCTTTGTGAAGGACACGGATACCACATCGGTGGCCAACAAAAAGGGCATCTACAAGGACAGCTGTGGCGCCACGCAGGACTGGACAGATTTCCAGCTGCGTTGCAACTTCCCCATAACGCTGACCGTCGCTCCGGACTTGTGTAATCCACAGAACGCCTGGCGTGCTCTGGAGATGGCCAGGAAACATCTGCTGGGACCGCTGGGCATGAAGACCTTGGATCCGGACGACTGGAACTACAGAGCCAACTATGATAACTCCAACGATTCGACAGATTGCACTGTGGCGCACGGTGCCAACTATCACCAGGGACCCGAGTGGGTCTGGCCCATTGGTTTCTATTTGCGTGCACGCCTGATCTTTGCCAGAAAGTGCGGCTTCCTGGATGTGGTCATTTCCGAAACGTGGGCCATACTGCGTGCCCATCTGCGGGAGATTCAGACATCCCACTGGCGTGGTCTACCCGAATTGACCAACGATAATGGCAGCTACTGCAATGACTCCTGCCGCACCCAGGCCTGGAGCATAGGCACTATCCTGGAGGTGCTCAACGATCTGCATGCATTGGGAGCTGACAAGTAGGACCGTAGGATCGTGTCATTATATTCAAGAAATCTTTTCAAACTTAACTAAATTAACCAAGAAACAAAAACAACCTCAATATCGGTAGATGCTACAAAGAATTTGATTTAATGATTCAATTAATGGGCGTAATCATATATAGTTATTTGTTCAATTTGTTACCAAAGTTGTTGAT
The DNA here is from genome assembly GCA_035047385.1 of Drosophila tripunctata. Classification (NCBI taxonomy): domain Eukaryota; kingdom Metazoa; phylum Arthropoda; class Insecta; order Diptera; family Drosophilidae; genus Drosophila; species Drosophila tripunctata. The sequence goes on from JAWNPS010000288.1 coordinate 12,821,111, forward strand.
CATATACCAAGCTCTATTAAAGTTCTTTAATCTCAAACGGTTGTTTGTTATAGTTTCGACTAGGAAAAGTAACTATTTCTGGCCAAGCGCATGCAGGATGTCTTTGGCGGACAAATGGGTCCACTGTTCTTGAGACTAACGTCTAGCAGGGAAACTGGACGGGATACCTCTGCTGCCTTAACGTCCGGCTTTAATGGAACTGTCTCTTTGCTCAGTTCCGGCACATGTATGTCTATAGCAGCAGCTGCAGCGGGTAGCTGACTCTCTTGATGTACGACAACCTCGCATTTTCCAGCTTTGCTTTGTTCCAACTATTGGAATGATATATAACTTTTATCGGTTTAAAGAGCTAGACGTCAGACTTACGCTTTGACATCTCCGGAGGACCTCGGTAGCGACGGAACACGTCAGTTCATAGGCGCCCTGCAGCACGATGTTTTGTACGACATCCAAAACAATGGACATTCTACTAAATGGTGTGGTGTAGTTGGGCTGTTGATCAGAGTATTCAATGTTGGGCTGTACACATTAATTAAAAGCAACAACAACAATAACTAGGATGTACAAATTTGGAAAAATGTTCTAATATTTTTATACATTAAAAGCAAAGCATGGAAGTCTATAGTGTAGTATATAACATCAGTTATATACTCGTATTTATTTAAATACTCTATAAATTATAAAGGCACATCTCTCACAGAGCTGCTGCGATCAATTAAACCAAAAAAGAAGACAGGAGTTTTTAGACATTAAGAAGTAATCTTCTAAGCAAAATTGCTTAAATACTATTTACATAACTCGTCAGCTAAAATAATAATTATTTTGGTAATAGTATACTAGGGTAACTTCTAGTCAAGCACTCTCTTGACTATAGTTAGTTCAGTGGGTTTTATTTACATAGTTAATAGGAATTGTTAACTTTTGGTATAAACCTCATACTAAATAAATACGTTATCGAATGCTAAAATATATATTAAAACTATATTTACATAAAGCTGAGTTGTCCTACGGGCATTACACTGAAACTTAACTCTTATCGAGTTGTAGTGTTTGCTTCTATGGACGGCGCAGTTGTCGCCGTAGTAGTGTCTTCCTCCTCATCCTTAATGGATTTTAGTTCACGTCCCATATTTTCATACTGTAAACCGAGTCCGATTGCCGGAACGCTGTTTACGGTAAGCTTGGGCTCCGGCAGACAGTTCTCCTCACCATCTGCATCCCGTTTCACTCTTGATACGGACGGAGCAGTTGTAATCTCCTGTTCCTTGAGTTGCAACAACTCTCGCCTAATAGCTTCCACATTGACGACATCACTTGATTTGTTTACGCTTGGTTCGGAGACTGAGGTACTCTGAGTTTTCATCCGAGTGGCATTGGCCAGAAGCACCAGTGGCAGTGGCAGTCTTTGGGCCAACGGAGGCACTTCATTCGCAGTTCCATTTTTAAGTCGCTCGCCGGTCTTGTAGGAAAGCGGTTCAAAGACTCCAGCATGCGCCTCCTGCTCTTCACGGACGTGTGCATTTTCCGTCAGCATGTCCATCAATGAAATAGGCTTACGTTCTTTTATCGTATTGTTAAGTGGTTGAGGCTGTGGTTGTGGTTGCTGTTGTGGTTGAGGTTGTGGTTGAGGTTGTAGCTTTAGTTGCGCTTCTTGTGGTGCATCTACTTTTTTAAGCTGTTCATCTTGCCGGTTGGTCTCCTTGACTTTACTAAGCGCTTCGGCTAGTTCATTAACAGCCAAGGGTTTGGGATTATCCGGATTTTGATTGGCTAGTTCAACGTTTAACTTGTCCATGCTGCGTTCCAGCAACTTTATGGTGTTTTCATTTTGTGGCTTTTGTTTAGCCAGCTCCACATTCAATTCATCCACAGTTCGTTCCAACATTTGCATTTTCTGTTTCAGTTCCTTTTGCGTTTCCCGCAGTTCGTCTGCATTCTTCTTATTGTCCTTCTGCTCCTCAGCTGTAATTTCCTCCTCCTTCTTGATGGCTGCCCCATCAATCGTTTGCTGTGCAGGCACTGGCAACACCGAAGGTGTCTTTGGCTTCTCTGGCACCTTATCTGCAGCTAGAGAGTCTTTAACTTTGTCCAGAGTCAAGTTTTTCTTCTCATTTGTTGCTTCTACTTTTGGCAACAATTCTTCTTTTTTATCCGCTGATGGTGGTTCGATTTTCACATCCTGGGAATGGGATTCGTCTACGGGTAATGGTGGCATCGGTGGGCTGTCCGAAGAAACACTGGCAATAATTGGGTTTTCCGCAATCTTTACGCTATCTAAATTAAGTTTATGTTTGCTGTCTTCAAGATTTTCTAATACTTGCTTAACGGCAGCTTCGTTGGGTTCTTTAACCAAGTGTTTTAGTATCTCCGAGTTCTTTAAATCTATGGCTGGCGGTGGTTTATCGTTGGGTATAAGTGGTGTAACCATTTGAACGCCATCGAACTGCGGTCCAGAACTCTGAGCATCGATGGCATTCAAATTGGCATAAGTGCCGAGAATCATGAGGCAAAAACCGCTCACAAATACAAATTGTGCCAAATTGCGTTCCGTGGATTCCTTTTTGATGATTTTACGAAAACTCGACGCCGGAAACATAATGCAAATGGCCACTCCAATTGTGGATCCCACCAAGCCAATGATCAGCTCAACAGAGGGAATAACGAGCGCTACGCACAACGAGAAGAATACAATGAAGAGTGTAATCAAACGGAAGCGACGCTCTGGTATGTAACTGCTGTTCTCCATGTGTCCTTGCTGTAAGCACAAATTTAATAAATTAATTAAACTTCCTATACTTTTTACAAATAATGCTCTAACCTTTCTGTATAGCAAGGAGTAGATGCTGGCGCGGCAGGGAAAGATGACCAGCGGAAAACTGAAGGCAATTGAAAGCACAAAGCCAACTTTAATGATATCGCTGCCAAACGAAGGCGATAAGTTAACCAAAATGTTGCCTGAGAATAACAAGTTATTAGTATTCATAATAGTTGGAGTGTTTTGTGGTTATTACCCGAAAATCTGTGCTGGCAGAAAGCCACATAGCCAAAGAATCCTACGGATATGTAGACCAGTGTGCAAATCCAGGTGGCATTGCGCACAATTCCATTTAGTTTGTCCAGACTCTGATTATTGATGCTATCGAAGACTTCAAAGAGTTGCCTGTAATTTGAAAGGTAGTTTAAAGTATAAATAAGTGAAAATAATATAGAATAATAAAAAAATCTTTTTAATGTTTTTAAAAATTATATATATTTTAAACAAAAGAAAGTGCGCATTAATTTAGTTTGATTTGTTGACTTTGTAGATAAAATACTGTTTTTCGCTCAGATTTATTTTTTTGCGGACTGCGTGCAGTTTTAAAATTAGCTTTATTTTTGATTGGAAATAAAAAATTTCAAAAATAGAACATATCAATAATCATTAAAACAAATAACACCTATGTGAATGTTATAGTATATTGCCGATATTGCAAAATTTTCACAGAAAATATAAAAAAATATTAAAGTACTACTCAAAAAAAAAATTGACCAAAAATTACCGTTTAACTAATGGAACAATTGATCCTAGCAAAACTACAATAGGTAAAGTATTTCTGACTGCAAATTTTGTTTCCTTGAGTGAAAAATTTTGCAAAAGGACCACTTTCAAATGGATTAGGCATAAAACCAGATAAGTAAAAAATTTTAAAGCTTTCCGAAATTTTTGAATGATACTGTTTTTAGTTCTATCCAGTTCATGTGGTTTTAGTCAGCTATACTTTAGATTTTTGTTTGTTAAAAAAGTGAATAAATTATAGTCTCATTTATTTTATTTTAAACATTTAAGCCAAGATTATGCCGTATTAAACTCAACTTGCAAATATGCAAATAAGTAAAAGTTGTGGTTTGTGACGAGATACTTGTTCACCTTTTGTCACTTAAATGTTAAGAGATAACTCTAAAGTGCTTTAAGTGCGCTTCTTGCAATGTTTTAAAATATATATACTTAGAGAATTAACATTACTCACATTTGACAAGATAAAGCCATGCTGAAGATGGGCAAACATTGTAGAACTCCAGCTGGTTCCCAGTATAAAACCTTCTCGGTCCAATCATTGGCCACAATATGCGACTCGGACTCGAGCACAATCTTGAGCATGAGGCAGACATAGAAACCAATTGAAGCAGTGCACACAGCCGATAAGCTATCCACATTGCGTAGCATACCCAATGGGACTATGCAGCAGATAGTGATGACAACCATTACCACTGTGCGCAAATGATAGTGCTGTTCGGCGGTATCCAACGAGAGTAGCTTCGTAACAATTTGCGGTCCCAGGTCGCCCACGACAACAAAGTATGTGATACATGTGCCGATAAGGTAACCAATTATACAGAGTTCTGCCAACAGTTTGCCGGATGTGCCAAAAGCGTGCAGACCCAGCAACTCGAAACTCTTGCGACGTGTCAGCAGTGAAGTTTTGATGAGATAGTGACAGCATATTCGTGTTATCCAATTGCTCAGCACAAGCAGCACTATGGATAGCACAATGCCGCACTTCTGGAAACAGAACGGCATTGCTAAAATGCCGACGCCGATGATGCTGTTCGCCAGCGTCATAACATGACCCGAATGCGAGAACATGATGCAATAAACGACGACTTTCTCTCCAAAAACAGTGACAAGCTAGGCGAAAGTGTGGATGAATAGTTTTTGCTGCTGGGGGTAAAGCAGAGTTTTTAATTGTCAGTTAGTTGCAGACAGTTGTTGTTCTTATCACAGAGTGTCGTTCACTTACCTCTTATCTCTAAATTAAATTGATGGCGCCGAACACAAACAAAACAAAGCGCTTTGATTTCTATTAGACTCACATTGATCAAGCGAAGACGATTGCGAATATGAATATGAAGACGAATACGATACTTATTTGAAAATTAAATTATATGCTAGTTAAGTTGGCTGTTCACATTTTACGCATCGACGATTTTCTCAAGTCTTTTAAAGCTTATTTTTGGTAACGTCAGCATTGTTTGGTTTGCGCTTAGTAGTGTTGTTTCGTTTATACTTCCACTTCAGAACAGTTTCAATTTGTATGAAACTACTGAACTTGTTCACTGATTTATAAACGAACTGCTCAGCTGTCAGCTGTTCGGTAACGTGAGTTAATGCTGCTCACGAATCACGAGTACTAATCAGTTAACGATTGTCACGACTAAGAACCCAAATAAACAAATAGTGTAACTTTAATTCAACTGCCCTGCTTTATTTAAATTTACAATCGTGAGTAAATTTCTTTAAACTTTATTTTCTTGAACGCACAGCATCAGCTTCTGGCAGTGTGACCTTAGCTTTAGCGAAAACCCGACTAGGTGGCAACGCTGATTTTTGAGAATGGTGGCAACGCTACGCTCTGTGTTTCTTTCCGTTCCGTAGACTGCAAACGTCAAGATGGCCGATGTAATTTTTGTTTAAAAATCTAAAAAAATATTAAGCATCTGTGCGCAGAATAGCTAAAGTACAATATATTTACATACTCCAATAATCTGCGCATGCATGCAAATGTTATTTTAGACTTTTATGTGTTCTATATGTGTTGAAACCGAGTGTACACAGTTTGTGCTAATCAATACCCATTATTTTGTGTTCACTACAGCAAGTCGATGAAACCCTTAAGAAGAAGCGTACCTTCAAGAAGTTCACCTACCGTGGTGTGGACTTGGATCAGTTGTTGGATATGCCCAAGTGAGTTGTGTTTTTTTGTGCTTGTGCGTCGTACCAAACTAACCTCACATTTCCTCCGCTTTACTCTTCTTCGCCGTCCAGCAACCAGCTGGTTGAGCTGATGCACAGCCGTGCCCGCAGGCGTTTCTCGCGCGGTCTGAAGCGCAAGCCAATGGCTCTGATCAAGAAGCTGCGCAAGGCCAAGAAGGAGGCCCCACCAAATGAGAAGCCCGAGATTGTCAAGACTCATCTGAGGAACATGATCATTGTGCCCGAGATGACCGGCTCCATCATTGGCGTTTACAATGGCAAAGACTTCGGCCAGGTGAGCAACACGAAATTACACTAGACAAACGGTTATACTAAAGTGTTCTACTCTCTATGGAAACAGGTTGAAGTTAAGCCTGAAATGATTGGCCACTATTTGGGCGAATTCGCGTTGACCTACAAACCCGTCAAGCACGGTAGGCCCGGTATTGGTGCCACCCACAGCTCACGTTTTATTCCCCTCAAGTAAGCGGCAATGTGTCTGTCTGCAAAAGAGTCGCGTTTCCTACTACTTACTTGTGTGTGGGTTTGGTGGCTTGTTTTTGGATTTTTACGCATAAATAAAGGAAACGTAATTTTTTAAGAACACAATGCGGACTTTCAATCAAACACACTGTTTAACAAATTTACGTTTAATGTTTATTGGAACTTGCAAATTCTATAGTATGTATGTGTATATATTTTGTATTAGATTTAAGTGCAAGAAGCTATCTGCGCTTTCGCACACTGTTGCTGTTGGTGACCACAACTCGATCGTAGGCCGTGTCCTTCATATTCAGATTCGATTCACGTGCTCCATTGTATACCATTTGTCGTGGATGTGCTGTCATCATGGGATCGTTGACATCGGTGGATCCATATGCGCTGTCTTTGACTTGGAAATCATTGTGGGAGCGATTAAAATAATTCGACTGGACGTTAGGAGGAGGCAACACTGCTGGTGCTGCCACCACTGGATTAGACAGCACTGGGAGTTGAGCAAGCGATTGAAAGGCGTTAGTTAAGCCCATAAAAGTCACCGTTTTGCTTTGATTAGTTCGATTATTACCACTTGTGAAGAAGGCGCTGCCATTGGGCGCATTGCTGCCCAACATGGACAGACTTGGGTTGTTATTGGTGTTAAAAGCGGCATAGGAGCTGGAGTTGGCGTTGTCAATGGCTGGCATGCTGTTGAACATGGCCGCCTGCAGCGAATCGGACTTGGAGCGCTGCAGAATACTCTTGGTGGCGCCCCGTGTGCCAACGCCAATTGAGTTCTTGGTAGGAGTGGAGGAGTTGGAGTAGCGGGCGTCGTGCAGCGGCACATCGAGTGTGGTTAGTAGGTTGTTGTTGCTCTGTGACTGATTTAGAAAGCCATCGACTTGCTGACCCTTACCTAAACGGTTCAGCTCCATTTCCATAGAGTTATAAATGGTCAAATTACTGGCCAGCATATCCTGTCTGGAGCCCAGAGTTAGCAAACTGTCTGCATTGTTGAGTGTGGATGTTGAGGCCATGTTAACGGATTTGGATGTGTGCATGGCCATGCCCATTTCGCTGGGACCCTGTTGCAGTGCACCCGTGCGAGGATCAAAGTGCTTCTGTGTGGCATCTTTCAGTGTGCTCTTGATCTCTTTAGATTTCTCCGGTTGTTGTTGTTGTTGCTGCCGTATGGAGGAGATGTGACCAGGCATGGGTTCACGTGAAATAGACGAAGTGGGTGATGCTGAATTTGTTTCCTCGTTCTCTTCCTAAGGGCAGAACAGTGCGATTATATTGAAATATATACAGAAACTTAAGACAGCATACTTCATCCTCCTCTGTTATTATAGACGACTCTATCCAGTCTTTTATGCGATTCTTCTTAAGCTGACGATCGACATTTGTTTCAATTCCGCAATCGGCCAATGTGTAGAGCAGACGATTCTTTTCGTCTGGGCTGCTGTGAAAGGAATACATGGAAGGACACAGTTCGTCTGTCTCATATTCGGCCATCTCCTTCTCCGCCGTCTTGGCCAACCAGCGATCGTCCATAAACCTTGTCAAATCTCCCAAGCTCTTTGGTCGGTTAGCGCTACGCGGCTCCAGGAAACGTTTAAACATCCTTTGCGCTCGGGAAGTTAACAACTATGGATCGCAATTATCAACTAAAGATTTGATTTATTCAGTTCAGATTGTAATTTTACCTTAAATAGTTTGGGCGTACGTCGTAGTGGCATCATCATTATACTGCCTTGCCAGACCATATATCGCATATAGCGCGGATCCTCCGAAGAAGCCTTTTGCCAGGGCAAACAACCTGTCAGGCAAACGAATATGACGATGCCAAATTGCCAAACATCGTGACTGGGGTCGGCCCTTTAAAGAGGATGAAATGTTACATATGAAGGTAAGTCTCTATAGCTGCTCTAACTTACTTATAGGTGCCTTCGGGTTTAACTTCCAATACTTCCGGTGGGCTGTAGGGCAACCATTCATTGCGCCGTTCCACCTCGGTACCAGTTTGAAAGGATTCGCCGAAATCACAAAGTTTAATGCGTTGAAAGTCCGATCTGTATATGAGCACATTATCTAGCTTGATGTCGCGATGCACAATGTCTCTATAAGAAAAGTGAGGTTATATTTATTAATTTACAAATTGAAAGGAGATTAAACTTAGTTACTTACATACACATGTATGTTTAAGCTATTTAAAAATATCATATGATTCTAAAGGAAAACTGAGGTCAAAGAAGAGAGCTTGGTTATACATACATATAAGGGCTTCTACATTATTCTAGTAATAGTTTTTATAACTTTTAAAATTGAAAAAAGAAAAAACTTAGTTACATTTATTTTGTCGTTCATACGAAAAGTATGGTTATGTTAAATACTTTTAAAATTGAGAGAAGAGAAAGCATAGTTATCTATTTTTTAATAGTACATACCTAAATAAATTTTCTTTATGGAAAATTTCGTTATATTTAGTATTTTTCAAAGAGAAAGAAGAGAAAACAGAGCTGTCTAGTACTCAATAGTACATTATCTTTCTATAAGAAAAGTGTGGTTTTAGTTAATACATTAAAATTTTAAAAAATTAAGGAATACGTTTTTTAGAGTTGTTGTTTCTATTAAAAAAGTTCTAATACTTTTTAAAAAGAAAGAAAAGGAACTTTACTTTTATATATTTGGCCAGAAAATATCTTATGTTTCTATAAACTAAAAGTTATGAAATTATTGTATTTTTTTTTCAGTAAAAAGTAAAGTTATGATAAAATGCAAACTAACAAAAATAATAATATTTCTATAGGATATGTTTGTTACTTTGATATTGGTATTATTTACTATTGAGTATAAATGTCTTAATAAAATACAGTCCCCTGTTTTTACTATTAAATAAAATTTGTCTAATGAATTTGTATATATATGTCTATCGGAAAGTTAGGATTAAATGCAAGCTTAGTAATTTTTATATATTTTTATCCTAAAGTGAGGTTATGTTTGTTACTTTAGTAATGCGATTTACTTTGAATGCATGTAATCTATAGCGGAGGCCAACTGCTTAGCCACACGTTTGCTGTAGACTTCCCCCACGCCTGTCTCCGTAACATTTGAAGTAAGATCACCTGCAAAATGCAACGATTAAAATATATACATACTATATATAAATCAATTTAAATAACTACCCAGTGGTGCATATTCCTGGGTGAATACATAAAATCCAGCTGTCTCAAAGGCCACATCGTATGTGGTTACAATATGCCGATGGACGCCCAAATGGAGTCCATAGTGAAATTCACGATAGAAGTCACGTAGTGTCACATATGGTTTAGGAACCGCTTTCAGTACCATTTCAGTTTGAGATCCGCGATGTTCAACCAACAATATCTTTCCAAACCATCCTTCGCCCACAATTTGTATGATATCAAACTCATCGACAAGTTGTATCTAAATCAGTAAACAATTGAATTGTAAAACAATCATTAATTTGGCATATTAAAAAGTGATTGATGGTATTTGCCCCGAAAATATTGTGAACTGTTTAATAATTACCCAATATATGTGTTCACCCAGCCAGACATATTTAATGTTACTCTATTTTTGATATAATGCCCAGTCGCTGTTTGCTGCCCAATAAAATTAGGTTTTTTTTTTCTTTCCTTTACGGTAGCGTTAACTATTAGCTCAGCGGAGAGCAAATGTTGGCCACGTGCCAATCAGAATGATGTTAAACTAAATGACAGACTGACTTTTTAATACCCTAGAAATCTATCTTAAAAAGTACTCTATAAATAAGCTATTCATTTATTTGCCAAAATATTGGTTTAATTTTATTATGTATTAATATAAGAACTCAGTTGACATTTTATTGACAATTCTTAGATCTCAAGTCTGGTAATATTTATATTTCAATACATATTCTGATTTTTATTCAAATGAGGTTGATATTCAGTTTATATTAAAAAAATAAATACTCTTTGTTGACAGTGTATCAAAATGTTGATATACATTGTGCAACGTTCCCATAGAGAATGTCTGCATATGATCAGGATGAGTAGAGTCTACAAATCCATGTCTGAATGAAAAACTTTTTGATCTTTGAGATAAAAGATGAAGATCGAAATACTATTCGCCTGTATCTATGCACATATTTTGTATAATTTACAGCGTTCTCTTCAAGTGCCTTAAATCCTTATGCTAATGCTTATATCTTATCTTATTAAAATCAAGAAGCCGAATAGGTTCTAGAGCAGTCATTTTTGGGTTTACTCGGGCAATGTGTTTTAGAACCAAACAGCCTTAACCATTTGTATGGCATGTACATAACCAACATATGTACATAGATGTTGTTTGTTTTATTCTATTGAAAACTGAAAAAAATTGCAGTTAATGAAGTTTTTACCATTTTTTGTGCAAAAAATTTCAATTATATCGGAAGGCATAACTAATACCTAATACTTATGCTTTAAATATTTCCACTACAAAAGTAGAATATTAATATGTTTGAAGTTGAATTTTCAAAATGGTTTGTTTCAAGCAAATATTTTAATGAAATGATATACATAATTGTATTTAACACACACATATACTACCAACATCTTAGATCAGTTTGTTTTAAAAGAAGGAAACAGAAAAGGGCAAGAAATCTTAAAAAATGTAATAATCCATAATGCTACGTTGTGATATTTTCTATGCCATTGAAAAAAAAATGAAAAGCTTTAACAAAAATTGTTATTAATTTTACAACAGTTATAGTATGATAGTCATGTTTTGTGCGGTTTTAGTCACCAAGTTCTTTAAAATTTTCACAAGTTTTTATTATTTAGTTTGTATCCTTCTTAATCCTGTCAACTTTATTGTAATGTGCTATCTACAAAAATTTGCTCAATTAATTAGTATCTTTGGGCACAAACTGATATCATATACAGTGTAAGTTTAATTAACTAATTAGTCACTAGAACGTAAACTCTTTTAGGGGATTTTATTAGATATTTTGTTGAGTAAAATTCTCCTTCGATGATTTAGATATTTTTTCAGCTGAAATCAGTTTGGAATTTGAAATTGCATGTGTTTTGGTTTTTGGGAACAGCACATGTAAATATTTCCAGTCATCAAATCATGTTATTATGAACATTTCTAGGAATCATTTCGTTCCCAGTATTAGACTAGTAGTATTGTTAAGTGAATATGTGAAATTCGCAACAAAAAATTCACATTTATTAAGATCAATTTGCGGATGTATCTGTATCTGTAGCTGTGCATCTGTGCGGGAGGTCACTCTATCAGTGTGTCTGGTGTTGAAATACAGATGCCATGTCGATGATTTTGAGTTGGTTTTATTGACTTACAATGCAAAAATGTTGATATGTTTAACGTAAATACAGTGTAAACATTCATTTACCTTCTCCAATTCGAATTCTCGGATTTTGTGTATATGCCCTCGTGGTTTTTTCGACATTTTTGTAGTTGATTTGTTGTAGATTTGCAGACGTTGAGATTGCGTTTTACATGTGTTGAATTTTGCGAATATTATTTAGATTTAGAATGTTCAGCAGGAGTGTTTTTGTTTCAATCAGTTAGTTGGTTAATTCACAGCAGATATTGCTTTATTTCACTATTAATTCACTTAAAGAAAATAGAAAAACGAATTGCGATTAAAAGTGTATTTTTGTTTCCCGTATTAATAACAACAACAACAACAAAAACAACAGCAGCGACGTTGTAAATATTTATAGCGGGCTGCACAAAGGCAATCGGTGTATATATGTACATATATATACATAAATCTGTATATATCTTTGTGGACTCGCTTTACATGTGTTTAAATGTATCTTTCTTCTTTCTGCTTGTGGCAGGTTAAAAAAAATTATAAGATAAATAACTTTGCAGCTTTGGTGTTGACTGTTTAAGAAAATGCATGTATTTTTCATTGTTGGTTCACTTCCTGGAGTAAAATGGCGCTAAATAAATTATAGCACTTTAATAACCCTTTTATTTTGTATTTTTTAAAACGCAGCTGCAGTGTTTCTGCTTTTTTTCTTTTTTATCACAGTCTCTTTTAGCTTTGGTCGGCATACCAAAAATACAATTGCTATTTTGCATTAAGTGCCAATCGGCTTAAGTTCAATGTTGTTGAATGGTACAATACATATATATTTAGTTTAGCTTTTCTTGTTGTTTTCAAATAAATATTTAATTAAACCGTCTAGCTGTCTGTCTCACACACACACACACACACACAAACAGTCACATGTAAAGTTTTGCAAATATGCGAATAGTATTTTGTTTAGTTCAGTTTTTGTGTGTTTTTGCCTAGGAGGAAATTTGGTTTTGCGAAATTCACCTCAATTCTTTTCAATTCTTTATTTATTTTCTTGTGTTTTGTTTCATTTCTTGCCTACACTTTTGCATATTATCAACAGCGAAATTAAAAATAATGATTGTTTGCCTCTTATATAAAAACATAAACCGACAAGATCAAAAATCTATTTCACTGCCATTTCAAAACTCAAAACTTTTTGAGATTATTGTTTATTATTTACTGTCACTGTTACTGTCACTCTTGATTAGAGGCAGCGGCATTTACACATCTAGAGTATGCCTAGTTTGCATATAAGTAAGTTTTTGATTATTTCTCTTTTCTCAAAACTTTTCAGTCTGCGGTTGCACTGTTCGCAATGCGTTTATTTCTTAGTTCTGCATAATCCGTGGCCGCATTCGATGAAAACCCGTTGCCAACTGCTCTCAGCTCTCGATTCTCGCGGCTTATGTCGCTGGCCAGGCAAATGTATTGAAAAATGTTTAAAAAAAGACATTTTGTTTACGCTGTTTTCATTTCAGTTTCTACGTGTGCGAGCATTTTCGAAATATTTTAAAGTTTTTCGAAACATATTCGAGAGCGTGAGAGAGAACAAAATGAATTTTTAGAGAGCAGAGGCATAAATAGTAGTGCTCTTGCCATCTGTACGTATGTGATGATCTTGCAAAACTTTGATATAATCGTATATTAAAGTGTTACACATAGAGAATTATACACATGCATATTTATGTATTTTAGTTTGTATAGTCAAAATATTTTTATTAATTGTGTGAAGCGACATGCGTAAAAAAGCTAATTAAGTTAGCTTTGATTTCTATTTGATTATTATTTATGAAATGTGCGAATGTGTAGTTTTCTATCTTGGGTTATTCATTCAACTTGTTGCCTGTTAAATGAAGAGCAGCTGCCTAACAGCGCTGTTTAACAGAGCACTGTTAAAAAGCTCAGCAGCGGTCGGGCTGTCTAACAGAAAGCACAGACAGAGCTTGTGCTATATGTTTGGTGTGTATGAATGTCTGTTTATAAGCACTTGTAGCTATGAATATATATATGTACATACGTATATATAGTTGCGTACATATGCACAAAGGCAACTCTAATTGGTCACTTCCGTTTGGACGACGTTTCCTTGGCGCATGCGACGTTCAACTTCAGTCAGTTGCTGCGTTTGACACACATATACCAAGTTTAGAGTTCTTCCTACTCTATGTGTTTATTGGAAGGGGTGCAGGTGCAGTCAACCACTTGTCGCGGACTATAAAAGCCACCGACATTGTCAATTCGCTTGCATACGTTTGAATGTTACCGTTAGCGCAACAACTGAGATTTTTTGGTATTGCCTTCATAGTTATTAATTAAATCAATGTTCTACAGACACTGAGATTATGTGTTTAAGTACTTCCAGTTGCCAAATTCAAGTGATAAGTGATAAAAATTAAGTTTTTATATTGAAATTTATGCATAGTTTATTTGTGAATTTGAGAAATGTGTAAAATGGATTGGCAAAAGTGAATCATTTGAGTTCTTGGGAGAAGCATAGGTATGTATGTATGCATCAAGTGGTAAAAAATTCGTAAAGATTTTAAAGTTTATTCACATTTTAAGTAAAATTTATTAAAATTTACTTAAAATGTAAATGTAATGTGATAGTCCTTAAATTGCTAAACTATTTTATCATACAAAATAAATAATTAATTTAACACTAAACTCACATTTATAAATTGTAAAAAAGATTTCTTTCATTTATAATAGTGTCAAATGTTTTTAATGGTCTTTTTTCTAAGCTTTAAAATAAATTTATATATTTTTTTAGAATAATGTTGGTGTTTTATTAATAATTGCAAAAATGCTTTAATTCTGTACAAAAAAATTTATAAAAGTTATGAACATGTTATTGATTGCAGACTTAAAAATATTTAAACAATTTTTTACATACTAAAAATCTGGAAAGTAAAGCTTAAGTTTTGTGACTACGAAAATCTTAAGAACTAAAAGCCAAGTTATTGTGCACTTACCACTATTAATATTTATTCTTTCAGTTACAATAAGAAATTCTTTAGTATTTGCATATTTTACGAGAAAGTTAGTTAATATTGCTTCATAAAAAGAATTATAACTTTCTTTTATAAAAGTATAAAAGTAGTATAAAAGTAGTATAAATGTTATTCAAGAATACATTAAAGAAAGTTTATAAAAAATATTAAGTTTTACTACGTTCTTTGTAAAAACTGACTTAACAACTCTGAGTAGATTAAAATTTTCATTGATTTTTTATTTTGACTAGGAAAATTTTATTTGTAATGAGTGTAGTTCTTAGGCCTTATCATATATTTAGTTTATCAGTTAAATTAAGAAATGTCTTAGTATTAAAATATTTTATAAGAAAGTTTATAAACTGTTTCTTAAAAAAGGTCAAATATAAAGGTAATATAAATGAATGCATTAAAGAAAGTTTTGAAAATTTTAAAATTTTTAAAGTAGAGCTTTAGTTTTATTGTAATAACTTACTTGATAATTCAAAACGATGGAAATACTTTCAAAATGAAGAATCTTTTTCTTATATCTAATTAAGACTATATAATTTGTCAGTTAAATAAAGAATCTTCTGAGTTTTGCATATTTAAAGTGCTTAAAATGCCAAATAAATATTTAATATAGCACAAAGTAATAAAGCACAATATGTAATCTTCCACAAGATGAACTAATTTGACGTCAGTTCCATGATCTACTGAGCTTTACACATTTAAATTCATTTAATTGAATCTTGAGTCTGGTTTGCGTTTAATTGAGCCAAACTCTCAGCTTGAATTAAGCCAATGTGCGCACAATTAAGTGAAGCAATTAATTATGCAATTCGTTTGTGTCGATTTAATAAACATATAAATTTACACTCACACATATATTACAGTATGTATAAATCCATGTATTTGCTGTGTTTTACATGACTGAGAACAATGAAAGAAAAGTTAATATGCATATGGTTTTCGTTTTGGTTTTGGTTTGGTTTTGGTTTGCTTTTTGTTTTCATTTTTATTTTGTTGTGCTGTAATTGTCAAGTGTTTGTGTGTGCGGCCGCCACACGTCGTATGCGTAATATGCGGATGAGCACTCGAAGGGCTAGAGCACATGTCGTGGCCAAACAGATTTCAAGTGTTATGGACATTTCACACACAAACACATAGACAGGCGGACAGACGTGTCCAGCTCAATTGAGCATCAAGTATCGGCTTAAAGACTCAAGAAGCGCATTGAAATTGTCGTATGCCATTAACATGCAGAACCTAGCAGATATATATATAGAGAGAGGGTGCGATTGAACTACATTTTGTCATATCGTATCATATTTTCAGTGTGGATTGGAGTGCGACGGAGTTGGCAACTAAAACGACGACGTTTTGGCCAGGGACACGGACATCGTCGCAACGGCGATGTCACCGACCGGACAAATAGCAAAGACGTCCACGCCACACGACAACGATAACGATAGCATAAACGATCAGCGTGAAACATGGAGCGGCAAGGTGGATTTTTTATTATCTGTTATTGGATTCGCCGTCGATTTAGCAAACGTCTGGAGATTTCCCTATTTGTGCTACAAAAATGGCGGTGGTAAGTACAGTAATCACAATTCTGCCTCTTTATCTTTAAGTTGACTCGCTTAGATACTTATCCACAGTTGTTGGTGGGCCAATTAGGGACACTCGGTTGCATGAACAATGCCACAAAAAATCATTTATAAGGCTTTACACATCATTGAGCGCCACCGGGGAACTCACTCGAGTTGAGTTCTGGGCGGCCACAGCACAACAAGTGACTTGGCCTTGTTAACACTTTGACAAGTGCTGCGAAAATGCGTGTGAAGTGCTTGCCATTAACTGGGCAACTGAAAGGGGATGTTGTGGTGGTTGGTGGGGTCGTAAGTGCGTACTTCCTATACGAAATTACCCAGAGTCCAGACGTGCGACTCCATATGCTTTGGACTTGTGATCTTCGTGCTCGTTCGCAACGCCATCATTCAAAACAATTTCAAAGTTAAGTGCTTTTGTATGACAACTAAATCTGGCAGTCATAATCGCATTTGCCATGCCCCTACCACCATTGCCTTTAGCATTTCCCTCTCTTCCCCTTTCATGAAGTTGACAGCGCGAGTCTGAAGGGTGTGTGCAGGATACGCTTTCTAGGCTTTCATTGTTACCCAACTGATGTATGTACGTCTGAGTCTCTATGTATGTATGCACATCAAAATAAAGACATATTTCTACTTTTTACATATATATGCTACGCATTGTGGCAAATTCATGTGCGGCACACGTTTTTGATGCCAACACTTAATATGAGTTTCCATTCGTAGTGCGTGTGAGTGGCAACTGGTTGCCTTTTTCCTTTATAGTTTTATGACTATTTCATACTTACATACTTTTAGAGCAAGATTCATAAATTGTTGCTCTTTTTTTTTTGTCGCTCAGCTCTTAAAAAATAAATTGTTATTTCATACGCTCCATTGCACTCAATCAGTGACAGCTTAGTATTCATTTTATTACATTTTATGATTTTATTTTTTTTTGTATTTTTTCCTTTTCTTTTTGCTTTTGTTCCCCCTCCGTAACCACTTTGCGCTGCTGGCGTTGCCGTTGCCAGGCTTATGTTAACGTTGCGACAATACTCAGAGATTGCGATTATTAGCTTTTAATGCCATCGACTTAGTGGGCATTTAATTTTTCCCCATTCTCCTTTAAAGCAACTGGTTAAATACCTTAACATTATCTGCTTCATTTCACAATTGCTACCCCTAAGCACCTGAAGATTGCTACTTAAATAAATGTGGCTTATTAAAATGTAATTCAACAAGTTAAATATTGGGAACAGCGCGCTGCAGCGGTTAGAGAACTTTGGATAGTTAAATTTACAAAAAGAGTATTGGTGATATTAATATAAATTATAGAATTTGTTGCTAACTTTATTATATATATTATATTATTATATAATATTATTATGTTGTTAGTGGAACTTTTATCGAGTTTGTGACTTTAACATAACTTCTTATGGCATGATCTGAAGCTGTTTGATGTTGATAAACTTAATGCATCAACGAAAAAAGTAATTCAGTATGAAAGTTAATTTAGAGATAGTTCGACAAATGTGGATGAACAGTGCTCAGACTTCAACTATTTCCTATTTTTGGATAGCTGAAGAGGCTATCCAGTAGCATTTTTTAAAATTCCTTGGTAAAAAAGGAGTTGCGCCCAATAATAAAGCCACCTTTTGAGTTGGATGAACCGCAGTCATGGTGTCGTTGGTAGTTGCATTTTCCACAGAGTTGCCAGCTGCTTACTTAAAGAACAGGACAAATAAGCTGCAAAAAAGTGTCCATAATATGTTCGGTTCGGTTCAAAAAAATACTTGTTAAATCTGTAGTTTCTAGCTTCCTTACTGACATAGACACGGATAGAAAAGTATGGATCAAATCTTATAACCACACAGTTTTCTCTATCAGTTTGTTGTGGGTTAGTGCACTGAACCTTTTGGCAAAATGTAAGTATCTAGCTTTTACAAATTGTAAGATATATGTAGGTGTTGATAAGGACAGACAGATCGACAGTTATTTAAACCAATATATTAGACCCCAGATCGTCTGCCAAGACTGGCCAATGTCTGCGATTCTATAGCTCTCTCGGACTCTTTAATTTTCCTATTTCCCTGTGCATTTATGTATTAAATAACATAAATTATATGTCAAATCATGGAAAAAGAGTTTACTATCAATGAAGATTTGTAATATTAACTGAATTAAAAATTGGAACAGTTGTATATAATTAAGAGACAAAAATTCAGCATTAAATCAAGGTTTTATTCCAGATTCCTAACGATATTGAAATGTGTGCAATCTAAATTTATAAAAAGTTAACTATTTTAATTAAATAATATGTATTGACTCTACGTATGTTTAAGTACAGGTCTTAAAAATGTAAATTAGTTTGCATATTTATTAAGCAATTTATAACTGTCATTTTAAAGCCACTTGCTTTGCCTATTTACTAAAATAAACTTCAATTGTACACTTTAAGTGGAAAGCCGGAAGAGCAGCGGAAATTACGGCTTCAACAACAGAGCTGCATTTGATTTTAAGATCTTTATCTGTCATGGTATTTTTTTGGGTTTTGTTTTTACATTTTCTACACAATTGACAGCGTTCTGTTCAAGCTCCTTTCTAATATTTTTTTTTTTTTGTTTTTAGCTATGTAGGTGTGTGTGTGTGTGTGTGAGTGTTGGTGTGTAGGTGTGGGTGAATATGTATGAGCATAATGGCTGTTGTCGTCATAGTCGTCGACGACTTTGTCACCCACTTTGCTTGCTAATAGACATAATCAAATCATAAAACGCCCCCGCTGTCACTCAACAAAGTATCGATGGCACTTTACCAATTGCCAGGTCAGGCCAAAGGGAAAGAGATAGACAAAGAAATAGAAAGGGAGAGAGATAGAGAGAGAGAGAAGGAGAGAGAGAGAGGGTGCGGGTAGCAAAGCTAACCGACCACGTTTTCCAGGGACGGCAACTGCACGAGACAGCAGCGGCGTTTCATGGTTGTCTCTACATCTATATCCTATTGCCAGCCCAGTAAGGATGCTGTTAATGTTTTTAAAATGTCCTTAGAGTGGCACTTGTGAAACAATTTGATTTTGTGTGTGTATCTAAGTGTGTGTGTTTGTGTGTGTGTGCAAGCCGTAGAGCGACTAAAACAGACACTGACACGGGTCAATCACACACACACACACACATATATACATTGTCATATTCATAATCGGGTGTTGTAAAATAAATATCACAAAAGTTGATTGCGCTTTAATCGAAACTGCCCAGTGAAAGTTTTGCTCTGGCAGACAATTTGCTTATAATGTTGTTCCCATTAATGCAGTCGTTTCCAAGCTACTCCATTGGATTTGGACAACTAAATTGGTATAGTTTGTTGTACAATTCTTAGACTGATAAAATGTAGCTAGCAAAGGCCATAGTGAACTGAACTCACTGTAAAACTGTCTTTACCGATTTTCGATTGTTCAGTAATGCTCAGCTATACATTCTGTATATTCGATTTTAACAAAATTTGGCAAGAATTTTAAATAGAATATCAGATTTACAATAAGTGAACTTAAATGATATAATACAAGAAGCTAAAAGTTGTGCATATTAAGCTCTGAATTTTGAGCAATTGTTTCTCTAACTGCTTTCTGATGTTAAACAACTTTAAAATTTATCTTAGGCCACTTTTCGACTTTCCGAACAGTAAATTGTGTATATTCTAAAAATTTTATATTTATTTTTGCTTTCGCTTTTGCTTCGACTTCTACGTTAAAGTAAAGTTAATTTTTCGATTTTTCAACTAGTCGAATTTTGGATGATGATAAAATATCCGACTATTGTCAAATTCATTCAGCAGTATTCTTTTTTTAGGAAAATGGTGCGTGATAATAAAAAAATATAGAAAATGGCATTAATTATAGTAGATTCTAACAGGTAAAAGCTTAGATCGGAAAATTGTCAATTTAACACCTAAAAGTCGACCACCCGAAGTAAACCGGTTTCAGCGAGGTTCGACTAAGAGCCGGTTTGCAGACTTAAACATAACTATACAAATTGTATTCAAATTTATTGCCGACGATGATATATGTTCAGCTAATATATAAAATCCTTATAAACAGTATTTTACTAAAAAAGATGCTTGAAAATGACTGTTGAACTTATTCAAAAGTTGAAATTTAGATTCTCTGTGTGAGTAGTACCCTAGGGAAGTTACGTAGCATCTAAAAATCCAACATTTTTTTAAGGGTTTAAAATATATGCAGTTGATTAGCTTAGAGCATTTAAGGACCATCACACTTCTGAACTCAAATATATGGTGTAACATATTGTATATATTGTATTGGAGATGTCTTCTTCTGCGGCACACACACATTTTGCCTTGACTTACATTTAAAACATTAACTTTTTAAACTTTCCTATACTTGATACCTTTCGCAACAACATATTTGTAAGCTTTTTTTCTGCATTTTTTGATCACAAACATTAAAACGTTAAAAGTTAATTGTAAACTAATGGAATGAGTTTTGTGAGCAAAGTTTTGCCCTTCCTTGGCTTAGAACGATAATGTTTAGTTTTAAAATTGATATTTTCAGGCGCCTTTCTTGTGCCCTACTGCATTATGCTGGTGGTGGGCGGTATTCCTCTATTCTATATGGAACTGGCCCTGGGACAACACAATCGTAAGGGAGCCATAACCTGTTGGGGCCGTTTGGTGCCGCTCTTTAAGGGTAAGTGGGGAGTTACTTGAACCTAAAACAGATTTAAAACTATACTATTTCAGGCATAGGATATGCTGTAGTGCTGATAGCCTTCTATGTGGACTTTTATTACAATGTGATCATTGCGTGGTCGTTGCGTTTCTTTTTTGCCTCCTTTACCAGTGTGTTGCCCTGGACATCGTGTAATAATCCCTGGAATACGCCCAATTGCAGGCCGGTAAGTCTATTGTATATAATTTATTTTAATGGGTAATAGACTGTATATCCTCTTAGTTTGAGGGTCAAATATCGCGTCCAGTGGTGGGCAATCTGAGTGATTTCTATGCGTTTAGCAATCAGAGTATGTTTCTCGCCAACGAATCATATACGAATGTTACATTTGCCAGCGTAGCACCCGTTGTGCCTGTGGAGAGATTTCAATCCGCTGCATCCGAGTACTTTAAGTAAGTACTCTTGATCATATATATATTATAACAGAGATATAATTGTACTATTCACAGTCGCTATATACTTGAGCTGAACCAGAGCGAGGGTCTACATGATCTGGGTAAAATTCGTTGGGACATGGCATTGTGTCTGCTCATTGTATATCTGATCTGTTACTTCTCGCTGTGGAAGGGCATTAGCACCTCCGGCAAAGTGGTTTGGTTCACAGCCCTCTTTCCCTATGCGGTTCTACTGATTCTGCTAATACGTGGTATCACGCTGCCGGGTTCTGCAATGGGCATACAGTATTATCTGAGTCCAAACTTTGATGCCATTTTCAAGGCAGAGGTTTGGGTCGATGCTGCCACACAGGTGTTCTTTTCCCTGGGTCCAGGATTTGGTGTGCTTCTAGCCTACGCATCCTATAACAAATATCATAATAATGTCTATAAGTAAGTCGTAGATTGCTGGATATTCTTAATAGCTATAATACCTTGAGTTTCTTTCAGAGATGCGCTGCTCACGAGTTTCATCAACTCTGCAACGAGTTTTGTGGCAGGTTTTGTGATATTCTCGGTGCTCGGTTATATGGCGCACACATCGGGTGTCCGGATTGAGGATGTGGCCACCGAGGGACCGGGTCTAGTGTTTGTTGTCTATCCGGCGGCCATAGCAACCATGCCGGGTAGCATTTTCTGGGCATTAATCTTCTTCATGATGCTGCTCACACTTGGACTGGACAGTTCGGTAAGCTTTCGAAAGGATTTGACAAGAAAAGTTTAAACATTTTCTGTTATTTTTCTCAGTTTGGTGGCTCCGAGGCAATTATAACTGCGCTAAGTGATGAGTTTCCCAAAATACGCAAAAATCGGGAGCTTTTTGTGGCCGGTTTATTCTCTTTGTACTTTGTGGTGGGTCTGGCCAGCTGCACCCAAGGTGGTTTCTATTTCTTTCATCTGCTGGATCGCTATGCCGCTGGCTACTCCATACTGGTGGCCGTCTTCTTTGAGGCAATTGCAGTCTCCTGGATTTATGGCACGAAACGCTTCAGTGATGACATACGGGATATGATTGGCTTTCCACCGGGCTTATATTGGCAGGTTTGCTGGCGATTTGTAGCGCCCATTTTCCTGCTATTTATCACGGTCTACGGTTTGCTTGGCTATGAGCCATTGACCTATGCGGATTACGTATATCCGGATTGGGCGAATGCCTTGGGCTGGTGCATAGCCGGCTCCTCAGTCATAATGATACCAGCGATTGCTATTTACAAGCTGATTGTAACTCCGGGCAGTTTTAGCCAACGTCTACATATACTTACCACACCGTGGCGGGATCAACAGTTGGCGGTTAATGGAGTTACCACCGAAGTTACCGTTACTTTGGTACGACTAGCCGATGCCGAGGCGAATGAGGCAGCCGATGTTTGAGTTCGACCGATCGCACGTTTTCAGATCTATTACGTGTAGATTTGGAAGACATTTACCAACAACTTCAACTTGAGTGAGGGTTTGACATTTATCCGTTATCCGTTATCAGTTATCAGTTTTAGCTTAGCTCTTAGGCAATTGGCTCTAGGAAACTAAGGCAAATTTCGCATACAACGTACTTACTTAGGTTTCGATGCGAATAAAGAGAATTGTTGTAGCTCAAAACCATAAGTCTACAGTTAAGACTAGCCAGTAGTTTCATAATGCCAAAAATCAAGAAAACATACATACATACATTCCACATATACAACTAAAACAAATACATAACATATTATATACATACGTATACATACATATAAGTATGTACTATGTTGTACTATTATAAAAAAAAACGCTGTGTAGATAATACAGAAATATTTAAGCAAATATTTAAAATTGGTACGAAGCCATAATTAAACATTGAACACAATCAATGAGCATATGCAACAGGGAATTTAAGAAAGCTCTTCAGATCCTAAATCAAAGATCTGCACGAGTTCATACATATATATATATAGCTTTATTATCTAGTGTCAGTGTAGAGCGAAAGCTTTAATAACCAAAATGTGTTATGTATTATATATAAGTCGTGGCAATCAAATGCTTCGATTAAACCAATACAAATTGAGCTAATGTTATGATTAACCCTGCCATAGAAGTAGATTCAACTCAAAACTTTACCAAAGTCTTTTTTATACAGCCATTAAAAAAGACTTTGAAAAGTTAGAAAATTCATTAACTAATTTATTTCATTAAAATACCAATTGTTGTCTCATTAATACAAAGTTTAAACATATTCTAATTTTAAGTGTTATCGTTAAGTATTAAGCAAAGTTGGCAGCCATCAACTTTGCTTAAATGTTATACATAAATATTATCATGAATATTATTAAGCATTATTATGGTTTAGAAAGTGACTTTCAATGCACTTTCACACAGCCATGTGAAAGTGCAATGTGATGAACAAATATCGTATTTAAACTGTTTTTACTCAATTGTTTTACGTGTTTTTTTCTTGTTTTAATAAATCACTTTGATATTTTTAGTTGGTATTACTACAAAAATGTGTTATCAATGGGAAATCGTGGTTGGTTGGATTTATCTTAAAATTTATCAATAAATTTTCATTAGAACTCAATGATTAATTTTATTGCAAATTTATTTATGTATAGGTAGCGTAATAATTAATTAATGGTCTTTTAAATTCATCGATTTAAAGACTTTATTGTGGAACTTCCAATAGTAATTAAATTCCACTGAAAATTCAACAGTTAATTCAGTTTTTATACTGCAGTGTACAAAGTACTAGCAGTATACTGGGTTTTCCAGAAAAAGTTTGTGTGTAACAGACAGAAGGAGGCGTGGCAGACCCCTTGAAGTACATATATTCTTGATAAGCATTAACAGCCGAGTTGATATAGAAATGTCAGTCTATCAGTCTGTCCGTTCGTCTGTATGAAAACTGGATCTCAGAGACTATAAATGCTACAGTTACCAAATTTGGTATGCGAATTCACAATTCCTATAACTCGAAAAGTATTGACGATATCCAAACGAAATTCACACAGCATGTGCATTGTACCACTTAATAATTCCTGACAAATTTTGGTTCGAATCGGAAAATATGTTTTTAAATTTTCTGATCAGTTTTGGTTGGAATCGAACAACTATATCATAAGCAATCTTGTTATCAAAAACTTAAAAGTAGAATGCGTCGCAGTATCTTACAGTCGGCTCGCTCGATAGCCGTTCCTACTAGTTTCATAAAGACATTTCCTTTTTTAATAAATACATTTTATTGGAAGATTACAAGTTTTTTCTGAATTTGTCATTTTAGAAGGAACTTAGAGGAAATAATGTTAAAAGTCTGAAGGTTTTCAAAATATCTTTCCTTTTATCCAGAAATGTTGAATTAGGAAACTCCAAAAAACTAAATATTTTTTATACATGCAAACAGTTCTCATTTTAAAGACTTTTTATTAGAAGCTTTTTAAATTTTTCTAGACCTGAGACTTTACAATACTTACCTATCGGCAATAATAATAAAAGTCTGAATGTGCTCAAAATATCTTACCTGAATCCAGAAACTATGAAAAAAAAAATACTTAACAAACCGTTAAACAAATATAGTTAGTTTTATATTTGGGAGCATTATTTTATTAATGGTATTTGTTATTGATGTTCGCTTAAAGTCATCGCATAATTGAATATGCAACTATTGAAACGAATACACTGATTAATTGTCACAAGTATTATTGGATTATTATAAAATTGCAAATCAATTATAATTGTTAAAGTAATGCTATGGATGGTGTGGCGTTTATATAACATAGGAGTATATATAATATATGGTATGTATGCTATGTGAGTGTACATCTTTAAAGCTTATCGTATGTGATGTATTCGATTTTGATCTAATATACTTAAATATATGTATATAGTATATAGCCCAGAGCTCAATGAGATGATAATGTTTGTATATGTATTCGAGCAATTATCTTTTGTATATTCGATGAGAAGTGACAGCATTATGTTTGATCTGTACTTCCTTAGGGTATTTGATACACACACAATACTATATATTCTATATATTTTGCTATATATTATGTTATGGTATGCACAGTTTAACTTTGGTATGGGTAAGGTTTAGGCTTATATACCCTTGCAGCTCTAGGATCTCCTGGAAGTATCGAAATATGCATACTTGAACAAATTTGTTACCTATAATAGGTATTAAATCTGCAAGGGTATCTAGTCGTCGCACACATTTATATTTCAATTAAACTCTCGTCTTTTTTAAAAAATAGTTAGCAAATATTTTGCATTAAACGGCATGTGACAGGACATTTATCGTTCTTGAATCGGTATGGGTATCAGTATCGGTATTATTATGTAACATTTTTGGTGCATATTACGTATTTTGGTCTGTTAAAGTGCCTTGAATGAGTTGAGGGTTTCAATACAAAAGTCTACAGTATCGTTTATACGTCTTAACATATCGGCAAGCCATGACTTTATAACTATCTGAATTGTTTCTGAGAACTCGTCTGCGATTAACTATGAGCTTCTGAAAATCTTGGAAAACTTTAAAGTATTTAAAATTTAAATATTCATATACATCTATATATATATAGTAGATATAATTCTTTGCTCTTTGTTTGGTATACAGTAGTACAATCTGTTCAAATATTTTGTAAATATGTAGTTTGCTATATTAACTATATAATCGTTAATCATTTAGTTAGTATTTATACTTTGTTGCTATGTGGTGCTTGTTAGCTTCTGTTTGCTTAACTATTTCGCTGGTTTTGTTTTGTATTTGTAAATTTGCAGTCTACATAAATATTTTATAATTGCCTGTACTTATGAATGTATGCATGTATGTGTATATGTATGTATGTATATATTTGTATGAAATTAATTCGACGAGTTTCGACAGGGAAGATCTATTATTTCTGGAACTCTTTCGTCTCAGTGTGTGTTATTTTGTTCGTATTTTGCTTTATATACCAATGCAATTAAAAGAAATGCTTAATCGACTCAGTTATTGCTTTAATTTATAAACTAGACTTGTTTAACCATGTACTTAAAAAGGAAGTATAGAGGATAGCAAAATTTGTTGGAAGGAGTTATCTCCTAAATCATAAATTATATTGCTAATTAAACAGCTGATTCGATATACCCATGACCGTCTGTCAGGATTTAATATCAGAGAGCTGATATACAAAATTTGAATGAATATTCGTCTATGCTGTTAGCAGATTAGATTTTCAAATCATAAGAGTTATATTCACTAAACTTTAATATAGGTTTGCCAATGCTGCGAGCAGGTTAAGTTGGACCAAGATTTTTGGCACGCCACCTTAATAGCATTTCCAGAATGGTGTAACTACAAAAATATTTTGAATATCTTAAGTAAACTCGCACATTAAGAGTATTATGCTATTATCTAGATCCTGACAAATAAATCATATAACTGTTTTGAGATCGATCTGCTTATTTTAAATTTTTAAATATTTTATTTCTTGAGTTGTCTTAGTCGGAGTCGCACATTATAGGGATATTATTAGTTTGCTATGCAAGTTTTTTAACAATCGGACAACGCGATCGAATAAAACTGGACTGAATGTAGAAAAATTGTTTTGCTTTTAAAATATCTTAACTTTTATACTGTGTACTCCACCAAATGAAGTTTACTACATGGAATTTCATATCCTTATTGCTCGATACTTAGTAGCCTTTCGTAAAAGTTAATCGTCAAGTAAGTAAAATGAATAATTAATGAAATGCATTGGTATTAAATCTTTGGCAAGCCAAAAGTGAATACGTTTGTGTTTTTTGTAGTTTTTAATTCATTTATATTCTGTCACATTTAGTTTAATTTCTGCTTCAGATACAAATACATATGTATAAGCATTTGGATTTTGTTTAAATAATTGATATTGTTGATATGATTGCGTTGATGAGTTGCGTTGACAGTTGCTGCTGGCATGGAAGTACCTGTAATAACTAGTACAAGTTACTAGTTAAGTACTAGTACTAATCTGTTTGATTATATCTAATGTTATTAAGCATTAATGGATGTCTTAGTACATGTTGTGCTTGACTTACATATTCGTTAAATGAGTGCAATAAATCAACCATTTATTCTTTTGTGAATGTTTGTATATGCAACAAATTGTTTTGTTGTATATTTTTGTAAGTGTGTGTGAGTGTGTGTGTGAAAGACACATTTGAATTGACGCATGACATATTTGTGGGTCATGTTTTTGGAATATTTACAATGGAATCACTTAAATTATAGTCTGCATATGAGTAGTTTGAGGGTTTTTCGGGTATCAAGTCCAATAAAATATGAATGCAAATTGTGAATGCGAATTTCGGTGGTTGTTTTTGAGTGTATATTCAATGATAAAATTTAATATTAAATGCATCGAGATTAGCTTAAATGAGAATGTATAATATAATTTGAACTTTGTTTTAATGCGCTTCAAATGACACATAATAAAATAAGTGAATGAATGAATAAATAATTGCTATAATTAATTTGAATTGAATTTAAAAAGCGCAATGTTTATAATAGCATAGATATTTAGTTATTATTATTTTATAATTTGCGATTTCATTAACATTTTCATTAAAATTGAAAATTATATTTTCACTATAATGCACATGGTTTCCATTCATTTATAATGTTTTAGTTGACCAAAAGTGATTCGAGTTTTCACTCAATTCGATTCATTCAGTTAAATCATCAGTTTCGTTTTTGTGATTTGCTTTAGTAATTGCGTAAAGCCCAAATGTTTATAATAATAAGTATAAATATTACTACAAATTGCTAATTGTTAATTGTTCAATTTACACAAGATATTCTCGATTGTTTACATTATTAATTGATTCGACAAATTTAAACTAAGTACAATATTTGTTTATAGGAAAGAAGCCTAGAGCACGCTTAAATTTACTGTGTTGCACCAAGAGATTTCACTTTAAGTATATGTATTTGTATTTATCAATCGTTCTAATATCAAATTTATAACTCAATTTCAACTAATTTTTATTTTAATTCAATTTATAAATATGTGTCTATAACTTATTTGCATCTTAAGGTATAGAAATCATTTGTATTTTTGAAATACAAATATTTGTTAGTTATACTTAGCTTACGATATATTTCGTTTTTGATTCTCAATTTATCGTTAATGATACGTAAAGCTTAGGTCTGTTGAATTGAACTCAAGAACGCCGGATCCACTGAAGCAACTTTGGCGGTGAGAAAAGCATGCATACAAAATAGCAAACTCTGCAGGACCTGGCACTCTAATTCCTAAATGGGTATATGGATGGAGGAGAATGGAAATGTTTAGCATTAAATAAGTACTTTGAACTGGGTAAAACCAATTATAATTTGATCAACTTTTGTACTTGCTGCTTTCCACTTGCCTTTGTCTCAATTGCCCGCGTCTCGTTGTCCTGGAAATGTAGCTTCAACTTTGATTTTCCATCATCACTGGAGCCGCGCAGCTGGGAAAATTTATACTGCCAGACCACAGTTGAATCTGCCCCCTCTGTCAGTGAGAATCCCGCCTGCCAATCAAGTGTCAACCCGCCACTTTTGCCATGATGCGAAACGGCAAAGGTCTTGCGCTATTAAACATATATAGAGATATGTATATAGATATGCATGTAAATATTGAATGGATACTTGTTATTAACTATATACATATATTTATAGCATGCACACTTTGTTGATTGAAATCGACTTTTAATGCATTACGTATACGCCCCAATCGAACAAAGGGCAGACACGAGTATCAAGAGCTGTCTGTAATGGCCAAACAACAACAACAAAAAGGCAAAACCAAAGCCAGCTAATATAAAGGTTCAATATAGTCCTCTCTGGTGTCGGCAAATTGCACACGAAACTCGAATCGATTCTTTGACCAGGCCAAAATTGGTTTCTTGCTGTTGCGTCGTTTATGTCGGTCATTGGCTTTTTGCTCTGACTTGCCGCAAAGCTAGCAAAAAGTTGGTAGCATGTGTGAGTGTGGTAAAGGACACTTGCAGCATTAAATAAATTACCGCAACTCTTGTGTGTGTGTCTGTCTGTCCCTCTTTTCAGACTAATAAAACTTTGTCTTGCAACTTTAAATGGACATTTCTTGACAATGTGGTAAGCACTCGTATATCACTTATTCCATTTTATTTTTAATGGCAATTTATAGTTTAATTCAAGTTGGTAACTGCTTAGTTGTAGTGCCTGTTGCATATATATATTTGCAGTGTCAATTAACCAATTGACTGCTTCAACTGTTGTCTGTGCTTTCGTGTATCGATTTACCTTTAGGTCAGCAGCCATGACCTTTGCTTCAAGGCGAATTTCGTGGGTATGTTTGTTTGTTAATTAATGAGCAATTGGCAATCACGATAAACGCAGTTTGCATAGCGACCACGTCTGGTCGGCTAATTACAAACAAACATGCGAATTTATAAACAGGTAAGGTTTTAATTATATATAGTAGGTCATTTGGTAGCTAGTTTAGCTATGTGTGTATGTGTGTTTGTACTTACGCCCAATTTGATAACACTGGTCACAATTGCCGCATTCCAACTGTTCTCAATGCGCAACAACTCTTGCCGGGTTTCCACACTCAAATAACGTGGCTCGTGTCCAGAGCTTTGCAACAAAAAGCAATGCTGTCGGCTATCCACAGTCTCCGATTCCTTCACAATGCGAAACATCGTCTGATACACTTTGTACACCACCAGGGCTTTGGTAATACCCGCTACATTAAGCTGTAAAGAGATGAAAACATTTCACTTTATTGAACCTCTTGTCAACTCAGTCGACTCTGACACTCTAGTTAAATCGCATAATATTATTTTAAAGTACACACACACACGCCAAGTGTTCTGATCTGTGTGCAATTGCCACACTTTTCTGGTAGTAAAAGGTAATGCCAAACATAGACAGAGAGGGGGGGAGAAGACAAAGAGCAGAATAACTGTGCGAAATCATTCCGTATGCCGTGGGCCAACATTTCATGCCGGTTACATTTGCCATCCAAAAGGCTGCTCATTAGAGCAAAAGTACAATTTTTCGTACACATGTCAGTAAAGCAGTATTCCATCTGTATCTGTATCTGTATCTGCATTCTGTATCTGCATCTGTACTCGTTTGTGTGTTTGGGTGTAGTATGGTGTGGTGTGCAAAGGGTTGCATATCTTGACACATAAAATTAGCACAGCATGGAGCGCAGTTGCTTTGAACAAGTTTAGGCAAATGAACACAGGGAGCGGCAAGACAAAGCCAACTGCAAATGCTTCCATATCCAATTAGATTCATAATAAAGCTGACGATTAAAGTTAAGTCTAATACTCTTTAAATTGAAGGAAATTCGTAAAAGCATTTTAATAATATATTTATGCACAAGCTTTTGCCCAAAAACAGCAGTATAGATGCAAAATGTTGATGCTTTGTCCATAAATAATTAAAATTCAATTAGTTTAGGTGCTTAGACTAACAGATACCCTGGGCAAGAAATCTAAACATTATTTTTTTGCATACATTTTATAAGCAATATGTCGCCTTGAAAGACTTAACATTTTGTAGTATTAGGGCATCAAATAGGTCTTTTTATATAGTGATAACAAAGAAACACAATGTTATTTTTCTTGTGAACCCGCTGGAGATTTGTTTTATCGAACTTATAAATTTATAGTTCTTGCAGCAATAACTTCAATTTGAATCGAAAAATTAGGCAATAAATAAGTCTTTTTATAAAGTGATAGCAAATCAACACAATGTTATTTTTCTTGATGACCCTCTGGAGATTTGTTTAATCGAATTTATAAATTTATAGTTTTCGCAGCAGTAACTGCAATTTGAACTTTTGACAAGTCCTACCAAGTATTTTTAGCCGATTGATCAGAATGAAATTTGGTTTACACATGGGATTTGGTACTAAAACGCGTATTGAGTGAATTTGAATAAATTCGCGCAATAGACAGAAAGCATTTTAGTACGAAGCATTGCCTGCCGATAGCTCTTATGGCAGCTAAGTAAATATATGATATAGTAGTCCGATCAGAATGAAATTTGGTTTGTGCATGTGTACCAAATATTATCAAGATAGCTTTAAAACTAAGAGCTTAGTTCGCAGACGAACAGACGGCTATATCGACTCGGCTTTTGATGCTGCTCAAGAATATATATACTTTGTGGGGTCGGCCACCGACACCATCGTGACAAAAACAATATATCCTTTGCAAGAGTATAAAAATGGAAATGAAACTCAGACGGTGTTATACGATCGGGATACTCGACTGCAGTTTTCTTTCTTGTTTTATAATGCCGTTTAGATGATATATGCTATATTTGAACCAAATGCGTTTAAATTTATTTATAAATTTTGTGATATCTTGGTTAAGTGGGCATAATAAAAAATATTTAAAACTAACTTGTACTGTGTGTTATGAATTAAGATTAATTTTATACGAAAATTATAAATTCATAAACTTTAATATTAAAGACCCGGAGATTTTCTTTAAAATATTTTTTGCTCTCAATGTGTTATACAAATATTTTTGCATATTTGGACAATTATATATCTTATAAGGTTAGTCGACATAGGGCATAAGCTATGTTGACAGGTACGTATTTGAACAAAATAAATTATTTTATATTTATCTTTAGGAGAAGATAAGATTTTGTACGACATATTCAAAACTACTATTTTTATAACCAAATAATGAAACACAAATTTAAATGTCATTTAAAAAAGATGTTTTGAAAGAACTTATGGTTTTGGACAAATTTTGCAATCGATCTAGTTGTAATACTAAGTTCTCGTAGCAGTTTAGCATTTCTTTCCCCTATTTCTAACAATATTTCTTCTATCTTTTAAATTTCCTTTGTGATTTTAATAACAGTGTACTTATAGAGAGGCAGACAATAGTGTACTTACTGGTGGTGTTTCGAATAGCATTACTTCAGTGCCTTTGAGCAGCAGAAATCGTGGTTTATAGCTCTGCCATGATATATTGTTATTGATAACTCCCTCGTTGACCCAACCCATGTATTCGATGCGTTCGCCAACCGCAAAGTTGCGATTATAAAGTTTCATCTGTCGATATTTTAATATCAAATATTATCAATTAACAACTTGTGGGTGTTCAAAACTCACCTGAAGATGTGTGAGACCCACAACATTGTCAGTGATGAGTTTTAGCCACTGACTTAGTATCGCCAGTTCGTCGCAGTGTATGACACCTGTGGTGACACCGTTTAAGCCACGCACCTCAAAGGCATTTGGACGCAGTTTGTCGGTGCCGTAGATGTAGCGTGTGACATAGGCCATCATTAGGGGCACTACAAAGGGTTGAAAAATAGCTCACTTTGATGGGAGGACTTGAGTGGGTTGTTTGTGGTTGTACAGCTTACCTGCCACCACGTCAGTCCAGCGCTTCTCAGGCTCCGAGCAAATTGACATTGGGCGACTGCAACTGCGACTTATGGTGCCGCTATTTACGGATGACTTGTAGCCTTCGTCGGCTTTCAGCTCGGCACAGGTGACATCGTTGTCCGAGTCCGGTGTATCCTTTGTTACTGCAAAACAACATGATTGATTTCAATTGAATGCTCGAATGCTCGAAATGAACGACAACTGAACTGACACAACACACAACTCACATTGCTTCTGCAGGAAGGGCGTTGCGGCTCGATAATGTTTAACTGTAAGGACAACAATGTCGCCGGCATTGCGCAATATATTGACAGCATCATCGTGTGGACAGGCTGTAATGTATTCCCCATTCACCTTAATGATGGCATCACCCACAAACAGCTGTCCGGTGATATCCGCTGCCTGATCCTTATAGATGCGCGATATTAATATCGGCAATTTATGCTCGGCACCACCCTTTATGCTCAGGCCAAGGCCACCCTGTTTCTGTCTTGTTATTTGCACCATGCGTTCCTGGGACACAAGTATTTATAAGTTTGTAAATGTATTTTACAAATTGAGTAGGGGGATTCTTAGCGAAATATTCTTAATGAACAACAACAAGAAGTACAAAAAAAAAAAACAACAAGCACAAGAAGATGAAGAAGCTAAAGTCTATTATGAGCATACCTTGGATTCCATCGGCGGTCCATTGTGCTGTGAGCTTGTTGGCGTAACAATTTCCAACTTTTGCAAGGTCAGCAATTCCATTGTTAAATTAAGTCTGAGTGGTTCTGGTCTGCTTTTGCCATCGCTAACGTGCACCATGCCAGAGCGAACCTGTTGCATATCATTTTAGTTTAAGTATAATCCTAATAAGTAAACCATCATATTCATCTTACCTTCAGATTTTGATCGAGTTTTTCCTCAATCGGCGTCGCCATGGTGTCTGAGAGCTTCATATTTTCTAAAAACAAACAGAGAGATGAGCTTATCTTTAAATATAAACCAGTTTAAGTTTAAGTTAAATACAGTAAAATGTTAAGGAACTCATAAAAAAATAGGCTAAAATCAAGAACAAGTTTTTAATCCATTTAAATTACTAAATTTTGCCATAAGTTTTTGATGAAATAATATTCAAAGCATAACAATTTTTAACTGGTTTAAGCTGCGCGAAAGATTTATTGGTTTAATGATTTGTAATAATATCGATTTTCATTGATTTAATCACAGATTATTGTATGCATTTTTATACCCTCTGAGGGGTATATTGGGTTTGTCAGAAGTATGTAACAGGCAGAAGGAGGCGTGGCAGACCCCATAAAGTATGTATATTCTTGATCAGCGTCAAAAGCCGATTCGATATAGCCATGTCCGTCTGTCCGTCTGTCTGTCCGTATGAACGAAAGGATCTCAGAGATGGTAAGAGCTACAAGTTCAGACTTAGTCAGTATCGACCACATATTTAGTCAGTCAATACAAGTTTGTTTCCTTTTTTTGATGCCACGCCCCATTCGCCCACAATTAGCGAAAGACCAGACATACCTCGTAAAAAATACATGTTTTTGGCGAATATCTCGGTAACTATAATACCTAGGGACACCAATTTTGGCATGCAAGTTACTACATGCAATATAAATATAATGCCATCAAAATTTGTTGGATGCCACGCCTCCTTCGCCCACCAAACTTTGTAACTTTGCAAGCGGCTGGCTCACTTATTTCCTTATGGTTTTGTAACTTAGCATTTAGTTGAAGACAAATAATATCAAACGATTGTGAAAATTTCATTAAAATCGGACTATAATTAAAAAAGTTTCTCAAACAACCAAAATCGTTCCTTTCAAGCAAGGCACAGCCACGTGCATTGCACTGAACTGTGCACACACGCAACGAAAACGAAAAACGTGTATGCGAGATAGACATACAAATATGTGTGCATGTTAAGTTTTAGCTGCAGCTACTCCAATTGGAACTCATATAATTGGAAACGAAGCTCAGAGGGTATTACACGGTCGGCATGCCCGACTGACAATTCTTTCTTGTTTATATACATATTATACGAATTAATTTGTTTATAGTTACTAGATAAATTCTAGGTACACTTTCTGATATTCATTCTCTATTTAGAAACATATTTTCAGTTTTTTGTTCTATTAACCTTTAGAAAATTGTGTATAAATTCATCAGTCTATTCACTTTGTTGGCTTTGAAGACTATTAAAGATGCTTTTGGGTGGAAAAAACACAATCTGATTGCTTGTAAGTATGTAAGCCTCTTCAGAGTAAGTCGAACATTTGAGCACATGTTGACCCACTGTTTGAGAGGTTGCTCTTGATTTGTTTTCTTTTTTGCAAGCAAAGACACTACTTTTACGAGTATTTTATTATGCCATTAGCTGCAAATTGAGTTTAAGTATGAAGGAGAATATATATAGTACACAATTGCTCTTATAAATAAATCAGTTAATTGGTTTGACATTCAATCCCTGCAGCCATTGAAGGTGTTTTTCTTTTATTACTGCTGGGTGGGTAAGCTTATGGTAAATCAAAACTCAGGTGGCAGGTGTTCAGTTGGAATGCAAATATTATTGCCATAGTAACGGGACAACTGAAATGTTGCGGTTACCGCATCGAACTATTGACTTTTCAAAACAATGGCGTTGATTTTGCATGGATTAAATCGCTAATTAGTTGTGATAATAAAAGGAATTACAATTTAGAGCCACATGAAGCTACTGCCAAAAGTTAAATCTGTAATTAAATTTTTGTATTGACATTAAATTGATTACTTTGTTGTGTTCGCTCATTAAAGTAGTACAAATGCTCTGATCAAAAATTTGTATTATAATTATATTTAGAAAGAAGACATATCGACAGACGGACAGACAGCTAGACAGATAGAGGCACATGCATATGTTTTCAATTAAAACAAAAATAAATATGCAACCGGAAAATGTTATAATACAAATGACTGAAAACACATTTGAAGTGCTCTGTTGATGCTTAAAGTGTGGTTGCAGCTGCCAAAGTAATGAATAATACAAGAACAACACAAGTGCCGACATACTTACATACATATGAGTTTGTATGTTTGCCAGAGGTGTTGATGTTGGGTGATATGAGGATGAGTCTGACTGCCGTATGGGCACAGACAGCACTTTCACTACCATCACACTCACTCCCCCCTGTTAACCCTCCACAGAAATGGAAATGAAAACGCTCGTATTGAGCATGAAAACAGATCCCCTCAATTTGTTTGAGTGCCCCCTGTGTGCGTGTGTGTGTGTGTGTGTGGAAAACAGGTGTTATTTCATACATATAGCAACTAAAGATATTTCGTTTTAATTTTCAGGGTATAACAACAAAGGTAGCCAGGAAACTAATGTTGTAATAACTAACCAATAAGCGATGTGAATGTTAGGCGTTTATGCAGACAAAAGGAGAGATGTATTAGTACTCAGTATAAGTACACAGGAACCAAGGAATGGTTATCATTGGCACGCCAAAGATTTGTTACCCTTGAGTAGATTGTATTGATTATCAGTACATGTATTCATAATGTTTTAAGCCGATTCTTTCTATGACAGCTATATGATATAGTAATTTGATCTGGAAAATACTTGGTTACCATATAGGGAATAATAGCAAAAGACAGAAAACTATTTTATCCTATATAGTTCCCAACAAATGTTACTATGGTAGCTATATAATATAGTGTTCCGATCTGACTGATTATAGCGTATTTACTAATAGGTGTCTGTACCAAATTTCAACACGACAGACTTAAAACTGAGAAAAAAGTTAGCATAGGAAAAGAATAATAGACAAACGATATGCTAATTTAGAAATATATTTACAATACTTTATTTACTAATGAGAAAAATGCTATACCCTCTGCAAGGGTATACAAGTACTATATTTGGGATTGATTGCAAAAATCTATTCGAAACAATATCAGGAAAACGATAATATCAGATTCATTTAAGTCTAGCTAACAGTCCTTTACTTACGACGGGTTTCTCCAAGCAAATATAAATATTAGGACAAAAAACCTTTCTCAAATATTTCTGCTTAATTTTCCCTTTTCTCACAATTTTTTTATGTAAATTTGTGGCAATAATTAAGTACTTTAGGGTTTTATTTTAACCCTAATTTTTTTCTGTGTATTATTGGTGTATTTTAGTTAAAATGAAAAGTGGCAAATGCTGTTGTATCTTTGTCAGAGCCTTTGACAGATCTGTTGCCTCCACAGGTATACAGGCATATATAGGTATAGAAAAGTGATGAACGTTTGGGCTAGAGATATGTCAACCCGAAACGCATAAATATTTCATTATTCGCTCATTCGTTGGCCCGTAAAAGTTGGCAAGTGGCAAGTAGCAAGTAGCAAGTACCATCGAGATGATACAATTTATGCACTTACCACAGACACACACGTGCGTGCAACCCCCGAGCTGTTGACCTGGGCTACGGCTACCTTTGATTATGGCTATATTACGTGGAGCTGGATGTGGATACGGACGTGAACTCTGCTGTCCGCCTCCCTCTTTATTCGTGTTGTTGTTGTTGGCGTGCGTGTCTCAAAACTCGTTACGTTAGCCAGCAGGAAGTACGCTTTGAGGGGTGGTAAGGGTAGTAACAGAGTTGTTGGTGTTGTTGTTGTTTCGGCTGGTTGCTCTCTGGCTCAAACCAAACAAGCCAACATGTTCGCTCTCTCTCGCTCTCTCTCTCTCTCTCTCTTCTTCTCTTTGTGCTTGCTTGGAGCGACGTTGACAATCAGCTGTGCTGCTGCTGGTTAAAAGAGCAGCAAGCAAATGGAAACTTTTTTGGGGCTGCTGCTGCTGTTCGACCAAAGTATTACATATATCTATATTTGTATATATATAAATGTGTTCCGATTTAATTGTCGTACTATTCACTAGAATGTTACAGAATTCACAACTTCAGAGTTTCACTTACTTATAGCAGCGAAATGCAAATCATGAATAATTTTATTAAAATTTTATAGCCAGTGTCGCATGTCACAATTTTGCTGCATTTACGGATTTAAGTGATTCGAAATCAAGTTTGTTGTTTTTGTTATCGCACTTGGAACTGGGTCACATTTTTGCATGTTATTGTTGAACTTTGTGAACTCACTGAATTAATATTATTTGATTCAGAATTCGAACGGCATTACCAACAATTGACCAGCAATAACTCGAAAAAGTATGCTAACATTTTTTTTTTTATAGTTTGTCACTGTTTTCCTTTCAATTCTCCTTTCCACTCACTCACTCACTCGCTCACTCTCTCTCACTGTGTTTCACTTTGCCATCCACTTTGTGGATTAGTGGTTCATCCGCTTCCGCTTGGGGCACAACGTTTTGAAAGGCTGTTCGCGAACGCACTGAAATTCAATTCGATGTGAAGTCAAATGCGTGCCAAGAGAGCAATTTGAGTACGAACTCTCTCACAGTCACGTAGCACTTGCCCCACACACAGAGTGGCATACACAAACACATGTTAGGGCATGCACATGATAGCTTTGCAGCCTTGCAGAGCACATGCTTGTGATGTGCGGCGTTGCCACTCTGCTGGCAGAATTCAATCTAGAGCTTTTGTGGGCTCAACCAAAGCTACTTCAATCGATAATTTCACTATATTGTGAAATAACATAAATAGTTTTATTGAAATAGTTTAACGGCAAAGAGTAGTGCTTTGTGCATGTTTTATTTATATACTCGATTAAATTCCCCAAAGACTTTCCTACCGAAAGCTGTGCAACTGGGAATAAATTAGAGCTTTAATAAACATTGGCAACAAATGCGCAAGAACCCAAGGGGAATTGCTGTCAAAGCTTTTCACCACCATCCAGCTCTTGCATAAAAGCTTCACAAGGCAGTGTAAAGTGCTAGAGCTTTTATTCAACGAAAGTAAACGTTGCTTTTGGCATAGTTTCTAGCATGTCGCACACAGATGGCGCTTTACGAAATTCAAATAAGTATGTAGGAGTTAATGGGCAATGGTTAATGGCTAAGTAAGGGATTGATCTATGGAGTTTGCTAAAGTGCGTAGCTGTTGGCATATGTTATTATAGCATTATAGTCCTAAATTAGCGTTGATCTAATGAAAGTACTATATCTCTTAATGTTGTTTAGCATGTACAAAGTTAAATGAATTTTCGTTAAATGTTAATTAGAAGATGGACTTACCTGCGTTTGTTTGCTCATTAAAACTTTGCGATTTCGACTCATTGCCTCTCTCCGCCTACTACAAATACCTTGTGCTATGGCATTGTTTTCTTTTTGGGCCCGGGCCAGGCCAGATTTTGTTGTGCACAACGGGCACTTTGGGCTCAGTGATAAGCCGAGAATAAATAGCATTCGCAAACAATGAATGGCAAAGTTAATTAATGAGTTAGTAAAGACAGAGACTGGCAAAAGTTTCAAAGATTTCCATCACACACACACAAACACACACACACATACACATTTTCATATCAACATTGGTATGAAATTACTTACACACATGATGGGCAAGTGGTTGGGGGAATTGGCGTGAAAAACTTTTTAATAAACATTTTATTGATGGCAATTGACAATTATGCAAATCGTTCTGACGAATAATAACAAAACTGCGAGCAATACGCGAAAGGTGAGATGCTACTTGTCATAGCATGGGCATTAGGAATACTTGTACTATCCATCTGCAAGTATCTACAAGTATTTGTGCCCCCAGCGGTGGCAGCAGCAAACGTGCTGATGAAGTGACAACAAAAACAAGCAGACAAAGTTGCAAACATACCCAAATGGCCAGGGGGCTGCAATGTGCCGAGAAGAAGTTCACCGACAACGCCGACAACAACAACAACGACAACAGCAAAAAAAGGTGACACCCAACTTAATAAACTCTGCCAGGCAACAGCAGCAGCAGCAGCAGCAGAAGGAGTTTCATCCGGAGACACTCCGGGTGAGTGCAAGTGGGTGAGTGTGAGTGCTGAAAGCTGGAACACCGGCAGGTGCATGGATCATTTCTAGCTTGTGCTCTTTGTGTTTGTGCCTTTGTCTTGACACTGCCACTCTGGCAGCGAAAGCAATCGGATTGGATTTTAGGTTGGGGGTTTAGGTTTAGGTTTAAGGCGTCGGCATTATTGACAAAAGTTTTGCGTGTGTTTTTTTGGGGGTGGCGGGGGGATGGAGTTTGGTTGAGGATTGCGGAATTGCCAGGGATTGTGGATAGAGGCGCAGCACATTTTTGTTAGCTGATTGAAATTAGTTGAAGCATAAAAAAGTTTGTTTGCTAACAATTTTATACAAAAATATTTCGTTGCAAAGTAAAATTATGACTGCTTTGCATATTTTTCGGTTACCAATGTAAAACTTTAGCCTTTCAACTTATTGGCAAATGTTGGAATTTATGGGCCTGCGTTGGGTCCTGTGAGCCGAGCCAATGTTGGTTTTATTTTGCAACAGCAATGAGCTTGCGGTTTTAACAAGCCCAACATCGTCGTCTTCTCAACATTTTCCCTCTTTGTTTTCCAGCTCTTTCACTCTCTATCTTAATGTTTATCTCCATTTCTATAGCTCTATCTCTATCTCAGCTCATGCTGTGCGCCTTTTCCGGGCGGATTGAGGTCTTCTAATGGCATTAGCAGCCTGTCTGTTGACTTTGTTGAAACTGTTATTGACTTTGCCAAATGCGGCGCCCTTAAAGGCCAAAAATGTAGCATATCTACTCCTCTAGTCTATTCTACCACTAGTTCTTGTGTCAATCTTTTCAAAGGTAACGCTGCCGCTGCCGCTGTCGTCTAAACAAAATTACGTATACGCCACACATAAACAAGCTGAAACCAAGGCGCCGTTGCGCAAATTGTAAGTGAATAATTATGTTATATTCTGTGGCTTAATGAACTTAAGAGAGCACTCACTCTCTCTCTCCCTCTCTCTCCCTCTCTCTCTTTGGCATCCTATCTTGTAGCTTGTTGTGGGTTCTTCCAACCAACGACCATCAGCTTTCATTCGTCAGCCCAGCGGGAATTGTAAGCATGAAAATAACATTCTATTTTCACTAGATATTAGATTTATCTTAACACTACTAATTCGTTTAAAAGTCTACATGCAAACTGTGTAGCAATTTACATAACTATTGAAAATTTAAAATACATTTTATCAAGTTACTTACCAAAGCTCAGTTCCCACTGGGTATGCTAGAAAACAGTTAATGCCCAGCGGCGTTTTGGTCTTCTCTTGAATTTCAGTGCACGAGTTGCTACACGAATACGCTTGATGGAACACGTTAAGAATGTAATTACACTTGATTCACTTTTCTCAACTGAGTATGCAGTTCAATTGAATTGAACACTGATTGGCTTTGGTTTTACTCTTTTTCGCCACTAAATAATTTAAGTGAGAATTACACAAAACGTTTCATGTTTTTTGAGGGGAGAGCCCAAAACAAGTGATACCGCAAAACCCAACGAATGCACATATTTTGATTGTCCAACCACAACGCTGACCCCGGCACGTCCTGTGTTATCAAAATATTTGACCAGTGTTTGGGGGAATTCTACGAATATGCAAATTCAACATTCATTGGCCAATGCCAATACCTAAAAATGTATAATGAGCGGGGCCTGTGGTATGGCGGTTTTAGGGGGAATGCGACCAGACGATATAAATCACGTAGCACACCCTATGACTCATATGTTATATGCATGTTTGTATACAAAAGCCACAGAATTGCTATTTAAAATACCCAGTGCAAAACTGCTGCAAAGGATGTGACAAACTAAAGCCACACATTTCAGCTAACCGATTTTGAGGAATTTGGAATACAAAATGTAGTACGCTGCTTAAAAAGATATGTTCTGAAATCAAATGATACAATTTACAGCTGATAGACTGATTTTATTTTAGACCATTTTCGTTATTTGAGAACTTTAATTTAAAAGTATGAGATTTGGAACACATGACAAACATATCTCTTCTGATGTGTCCTAAAAGTTTCATTGCAATCGCATATGACACACAGACGATATGAGCGAAACAAGCCGTCAATACGATAGAAGTTCCAAGAATGGTGACGTCAGACCATCGCAGGCTCTTTTAAGAATTAAGAATTTAGCAAATCTGTACTATATGGCAATTTTGGAAAGAGTAAATTAAATCAAACTAGAACTAATTTATTGATTCCTTTTGTATTAAATGCTTTAAATACTGAGTTGAGTACAATTAATATCAATAATAATGTTGGTTTATAACAAAAAATATTTTAATTATAATTATAAATTTATGGGCTTTAAAGATAACCACTT
Organism: Drosophila tripunctata; assembly: GCA_035047385.1. Classification (NCBI taxonomy): domain Eukaryota; kingdom Metazoa; phylum Arthropoda; class Insecta; order Diptera; family Drosophilidae; genus Drosophila; species Drosophila tripunctata. Next base: position 12,863,071 of record JAWNPS010000288.1, read on the forward strand.
TCAGATCCTAATATTAACTTTTGATCTGCTTAGAAATATATTTATGGAAACTCTGCGTAACCAACTTATTTGTAAACAGTTTTAAAAGTATTGTGTGTAATTATTTTTAATTTCATTTTTATTTTTTTTTTAATCCTATATGAGCTACGCACATTTTAAGATTTACTTCTTAACAATATTATACAATTTATACAAATTTCAATGTACATTAAACTATGCACATAAATATCTAATGGCTTTTTAGCTCCAACTACAGGGTAACTTCTTGTCCATTACTTTAAAGAACAACAATATTATTGAATTTAACGTGTTTTTGTGTTAATTTCATGCGGCGTCTTTGCTAATTTCATATAATTTGCAAATTGAAGCGAATGCGCATTGCATTTGCCCAGCAATGAGTGCCAGGAATGAAGCACAGCCAAATACCTGAACAACTCATGTACCTGTTCAAATATTTTCGTCGAATAAAATGAATGTTTGAGGGTACTGATAGGGGAAAGAAAACAAATCAAGCTCAAAGACAGGCAATTGAACAAAAGTAGTAAATAGATAGAGTCTAAAGACACAAGCAAAAGGCAGAGTTGAGAGAGAGAGATGCGGAAATGAATGCGTGTGGCAACAGTGGCACCCACAAAAATACTACCACCAGAAGCAGAGCCATGAGCACCCACAGCACCGCAGATGTCATGCAGGCTGTATTCATTTTTATTTTATGGTTTTTTTTTGGGAAAAATACACCGCACGGAAAATGCATTCAATTTGGCGTGGAGCACGATTCGGGCGAATGCATAGCAATCAAAATGCGGTTAGTTGCGTGTGGCATTGGCGACAACAACAGCAACAGCAACAAGAGGAACAACAAACTCAGCTGCATGCAACAACCGCGGTAACAATACTGACAACACAATGACAACAACATGAACAGCAGCAACAACAACTGCAACAACGAAAACAACATGAAGAAAACAAGAAAAAAAAATGGCAATTGTCAACAATTTTAATTTTCATATACATGCCATGACAAAAACAACAACAACAACACACGCGTTATGACAATGGCCACAGTTATCCACATGCTACACACAGTGTGTGGCACACACCCATAGATATACACACACACACAGGGTGACTCATATGTACATATGAAAGTAGCAGCAAACAAATGGATTTCAGTATGCTCCTTGGTAATGGAAGTTTATGAGCGCCTGTTGGCCAACATCGAACAATAAGGCCATAACTGCGGTCTCCGATAACGCCCTGTTCATACGTACATATGTCCATATGTCCGCAACTGTCGTCTGCCTGTCCGGTCCAGCTGACCGCATTTTGTTGCAGATTTTGTGGCAAATGCATTTGCCACTGATTGTTCTTTTGAAATTCAACTGCATTAACAACCGGAAGAAATCAGAGCCTGTAAACTGTAGACTAAAACGGCGGCTAATTAAACTCATTATCGTCTATTAATGATGTTGGCTTACATTTCTAAAGCAACAACTATACTTTAACTAAGATACAAATTTGTGATATTAAACAAGAAAGAAATGTTATCTTTGGCACGCCAAAGATTGAATACCTTTGCAGAATCCTGTATGAATTTACAGTACACAGTGTCTTTCTTTCATCTTAAAAATTCGTTTGTGATTACTTTGTACATAATATAGCACAGATATGACAAAGTTGTCGGATCAGAATGAAATTTGGTTTTCTTAGAATAGTGAGTACTTTATGCTTATTGCGTAAGTTTTGTGGCGATTGCTTAAAGGAAACATAACTTTTTCTTACCATGTATTTTCAGCCGATTGTTCCTATGGCAGCTATGTTATATAGTGATCCGATCTGGCCGATTTTAACATATGAACTGGCTGCAAAAAGAATACGCATATGTACCAAGTTTCATCAGGATAGCTGATTTTATGGTCAAACAAATTTTTTATGTAATCAGCTGATTTTTGTTATATTAGCCAGTTCTAAAATAAAAGGTGTAGTAAAAATCCATTATTTTGGTACGAAATTTGATTTCTGTAGACTCGAAAATTCTACTGCTAACTTTATTATTCCAGCTAATTTAACTTAACTTTTAGCAGCAATTTGCACTTATTAACAAAAAACTATTCTTTGCTAATTAACACTAGTGAGTAGATTCAAACTTATGACATTAAGAGTTGCTAACACTTTTAAAACACTATGCACTGTATGCAAAGCTGCTGTTAGATTTAGCTAGTAATATTTTTAAATACATATGCTTAAAATGTTAAAAAAAAACTTGTTTAATTTGGTCACACTGGCTGGTAGTTAAATCACATCCGCATTCGGATTCGCATCCGCATCGCCATAATTGGATTTCGGCGGTTTTGTTTCGCATTTCGCCATTCGCTTTTCGTTGAGTTTCGCTTTTGCTTCGTTTCGTTTTCCGTTTTGGTTTCGTTTTGTTGGCGCTTTGGCGGCGATTGCGACTGCGGTTTGTTAATTATGAATAATGAAAATTTGATGAGTACTCGTATATTTTGGCTGCAGCTCTTGTCGCTCTTGTTGTTGTCGGTTATCGCTGTTCGCTTGTTGTTTTTGGCATTTTAGACCATGTACTTTAACAGAAAGTACCAAGAGGTCTATTTAGTTTACCAGAAAAGTGTTGTGGCAGTATTAGACTCATTCCTATATACCCAAGAGAGCACATATGCTCATTATCAGCAACGAAGTGTAGTGATATAGCAATGTCTGTCTCACTGTATGAACGTTTGTAACATATAGCAGGGGCTATAAGAGCTAGAGTTACCAAATTGACATGTAGGTTCGTCTAAGATGAATACCTAAGCCGGACTCACACAGTACAATTATGGTATTATATTATAAATCCTGATAAATTTCGGTTATACTCTTAAAAATCTATGTCTTAGAGCTACTATAAAAGTTTAAAAATATCACTCTTTAATATGAAAAACCTTAAAGATATTTTTGAAAATTCTGAAACCATCGCTGTATTCTGGAATAAAAGTAGTTTACATTGACGATTTTTAGAAAATTTATATAAAATTACAAAAGTTCAAAAATTGCCAGGTCCGAATACATTAACACCGAAATACATGAGTTTGTTTTTAAAAAATTTCAAAAGGCACACTCTATATACGTAGTCTTTTACAGTCGGTTCCCTCGGCTGTAGCCATTAATATACTTTTTATTTTGTTGGCTGTGAAGTTCTTTTGGTTATTGTCCATTTTATTGCTGTTTGGCCAACCGCATATTTAGTTAATATTTAAAATGCATGCATTTTGAAGTGGTTGCTGCATTTGTGCATTGTGTGGCTATGAGAATTATCAATAAACAAATTCTATTTTGCATTCATTTTTATTGCAGCACTTTAAATTCAGATCAAATAACGACCACAGAGTGCGAATTCGCTGTGTGATTTATGCGCTTGCATTTTGTAGTTTTATTTACCCAGAAAGAGTTTTGCCAGCGTTAAATTGCATTATGCGACGCTCTGTTGCTAAGCGTATTAATTAATTAAAAATGAGCATAAATAAGTACATAAATCAATTATCAGTTTCAATAAGACGTTGTTGTTGTTGTTGTTGCTGTTGTTGCAACAAGATGCTGGCCAAAGGATACTAGCAAAAGCTTTGGCACCGGGCAATTACTTTGCTGCAAGTCCTGCAAGCGCCGAACAGGGACGATAAAAACGGCAACATGGCGTTCAAAGTGCACAAAATGGCGGTAATTCACGCTTTGTTGCCGCGCGGCCATAACGAATGAATGAATGAATGAGTGAGTGAATGAGCGGCCGCAAAAACGGAGGCAAACCAGAAAAGGATGGCGCCAATAGAAGTGCGGACAGCAAGTGCCAAGCAAAATAGCAACAGCGCATAGAGAACACAAAAAAATGAAGAAAAGAGAAATGTGTGCCAAGACTAGTTGGTCTTAATCGTTTAAGTGATACCCTGTAACGTACAATGAAAAGGTTAGTGCTGTGAAGTAAATGGCGAAGTGAATAAATATCAAATTTCAACAGAAAAATTTGTCTACATTTTAATTAAAATATTTAAATATTTTTTAAAAGTATTGAATTGCTTGCGTCTCGAAACGTGAAATTTAAAATTTATTTTTAGCTTTTATTCTATTAAAAATTAAGCACTAACGAGTTTTGCGAACAAGAGAATTGCTTATTTGTTTCATAGCCGATCTTGATTAAAATTTCAGTATCGTTTAAAAATTATATTTTTATGTCTTATTGAATATTGAAACAGCATACACTTAGGTTCACTTGCTTATATTGAGATATGTAATCGCAACAATCGTGCACTGCGTGAAGATATATCGAATGCTACAATGAATGGGATTATTTTGTTCATATTGACACACAGACGCTATTGATGCTCACCATAAATATATACTTATACTTTATGGGGTCAAAAATGCATTCTTTTGTCTATTGATGCTGATCATAACATATATACTTTTGTGGGATTGGAAATGCTTTATTTTGTCTGCTTCACAAATTTATATACATTGATTTAGCTTAATGCCTTAGCTGCTATTGCTTTTTATCCTGTTAAACTTAATCTTAAATTAAGTGCTAAATTATTAATAATAATAATTATAAATATACATCGATTTATAAATTCTTGTATATTAAATATGATTTACATTATACCTTAAAAGCGATAAACTATAATGTAGAATTAGCTTTGGCATACCCTTATTCCATAAGTGCTGCAGGGTAAAGCGTAATATCATGACCAGCAAAACTATGCGAACAGGCTGCACTCACAACTGCTGAGCGAAGAAAGGATATTGTTAGTTTTTTGCTTTTCTTTCGTGCCTGAAGTTTTTTGTGAACAGCTTCAGCTTTTCCATGGCCCGCTAAACTTTTCCTTTGCATTGCGCTTTTCTACTGGTTGCCAAGCGTGAATTGTTCATAAGGGTGTTAAGTGTTGAGTTCAGTGGATGGATGGACGGATGGATGGATGCCTGAATGCCTAAGGAGTGTCTGTGAGGTCTGAGGCATGAAGATGCTGCCATTAATGATATCCTTTCGTGTTCGCAATGCAATTACTTTTCACCATTTGCACACACACAATTATTAATGAAACTATATTGAGGCATCCTAGTGCTACTACATTTCATTTCTATGTCCTGCGTTAAGTGGACGAAGGAAGATGTCTTAAATGTTCATAAATTTGCAAAGAGAATTACGAGTCTGAGGACACTCGACTGGGAGACTCGTAAATCAAATATCTGAACTTGCTAATCAAATCAAAAGTGAATGCCACAAGTTGCAGGTAAGCAGAAGTAAAGCAAATTCAACTGCAAACTTTTTCCTAAGAGTTAGTCAAGCATATTTGACAAATTCACTTAACTTGCAACAACCATAAATAATACACGAACACTCACATGGAGATACTTTATATATGGTGGTGGAGGGTGTGGAGGGTGGTGGAGGGTGTGTGTTTGCTTGTGGCATATTTTTATACCCTCTGAGGGGTATATTGGGTTTGTCAGAAGTATGTAACAGGCAGAAGGAGGCGTGGCAGACCCCATAAAGTATATATATTCTTGATCAGCATCAACAGCCGAGTCGATATAGCCATGTCCGTCTGTCCGTCTGTCCGTCTGTCTGTCTGTCTGTCTGTGCGTCTGTGCGTCTGTCCGTATGAACAAACAGATCTCAGAGATGGTAAGAGCTACAATATTCGTTTTAGTCAGAATCGATCACATATTTAGTCAGTCAATACAAGTTTGTTTCCTTTTTTTGATGCCACGCCCCATTCGCCCACAATAAGCGTAAAACCAGACATACCTCGTAAAAAATACATGTTTTTGGCGAATATCTCGGTAACTATAACACCTAGGGTCATCAATTTTGCCACGCAGGTTGCCATTTGCAATATAAAGACAATGCCATCAAAATTTTTTGGATGCCACGCCTCCTTCGCCCACAAAAAGCACAACTTCTTTGTAACTTTGCATGCCTGCGATTCACTTATTTCTTATCTTATAGTTTTGTAACTTAGAATATACCAGCAGACAAAGAATATCAAACGATTGTGAAAATTTCATCAAAATCGGACTATAAATAAAAAAGTTTTCCTACAACGAAAATCGATACTTTCAAGCAAGGCATAGCCACGTGCATTGCACTGAGCTGTGCACACAAGCAACGAAAACGAATAACGTGCGAGCGAGACAGACTTACAAATATGTGTGCATGTTAAGTTATTGGAACAGCAACTCCGATTTGAACTTATATAATTGGAAAAGAAGCTCAGAGGGTATTACACGGTCGGCATGCCCGACTGACATTTTCTTTCTTGTTGTGAGTGATTTTGTTGTGCTTGACTTTGTGCAAATGAAAAACCAACATATGAACTTACTCAACTTGCTGAGTGCATGTTGCATTTTGAATGAGTCAAGTGAAAGTTGATGAATAACCGCACATCTGTAAGAGAGTGAATGTGTGTGTGTATGTGTATGTGTGGCATAGATAGTAAAACACTGGTTACATTTGATGAAGCGCCCAAGCACATATTTCAATTACACGGCAGCTGTGCAAAAAGACCAAATAGCAAATGGCAAACTCTAAAAACTGGCAACTGGCAACTGGCACATTTTGCGCTTAATTTCATTTCCGTTTAAGTGCCGTTACAAATGGCCGGTCATCGTCTTGGCCAAAACGGCACAACAATGGAGCAGTTGGTGTCGTTTTCAGTATTGAGTTGAGCAGTAAATTTCATTTTAAAAGCATTTCATTTACATTTTGTCCGTTTTTGTTGCCCAACTGATATTTTCAGCTAACAACTTTTCTGGCCAGCAGCTTCGCTCGCTCTCTGTTCCACTCTGCCTCTCTCTCTTTTGCTTGCTTTGTCAGCCATTTTATTGTTTTGCCATTATTTCAGGTGTAGTATACCTCTGTGTGTGTTTGCCAACAATTTTTATGGCCCAAACGTAGCGTGTTGAACTTCTGATTCTGCTTTCTGCTGCTCACTAATCCGTCTCTGTTTTTAGTGCCGAAAATTTTAACGACGCGTCTTTGGAATTTGCTTAAGGAATCTATAAGCTGAGTTTTCTCAGCCTTCAACGTGTGTGTGCGGGTGTGTGTTGTTGTTGCTTCTTTCCCTTTGCGATTTTTCACTTTGTCTGGACTTTAGTTGAGTTTCTTGCTATGTTGCAGCCGTTGTTTGTTTTTATGCGCGACCGTTGGTTGAACGCTTCGCTGCTTTGATTTGCCCCCGTGTCCGTGTCCATGTCCTTTGCCCTTTGCCCAGTGCTGTTGGCTTTCAGATCCTGCTACTGTTTCCAATTCCCGATTAGAGTATGTGTGTGTTTGTGCCACGGCAAGGCGCACTCGTGCGCTCTTCGGGCTACAAAGCAACAAATCGAGTTTGCGAATAAATGAAATTACTTTTCGGTCTAATGACCATCATCTGCTGATTTTATTAGATTTGTTTCCTTTGCTCTGTTTGTTTGCTGCTTCTGATTCTGATTTTGTTCCTGCTGCTGCTGCTGCTGCATCTGCTGAGACTTGAGACAGCGAACTGTGAACTGCGAACTGTTTCTGTCTGTGACTGCAATGAGGGAACTTCAACTCAACCTGGCTAACTGGCAGCTAACTTTAAATGACTTTTGTGCCCAATCGCTGTAAGCAAATGGCTGATAAGGTAATATTACTACCAGCTCACGGTTCGTCTCACAGTTCAGGGGTCAAGCACGGCTGTTGACTGCGTTTAGCATAATTTGTGCTAAAATGTCACAGCAAATGACACCAGCTGAAAGTTGCACTCAAACACTGTCAGCAACAATTCGCTGCTTTACTCTTAAACACAAATTGTTTATGATTTTTCCATTTCACAAAAGTTTATCTAAAACAGACATTTAACGCAAGTGAAGTAAAAGCTGAAACCGTAAGCAATAAGTACAGTAAGTAGCAATTCTAGACATTTATGATTCTTGGCTTAGGTAAAATTACCATAAGTATAAAACTCTTTGTTTGTTGAGGAACACGATAAGTAACACATATGTATTATGCTTACATTTTGAATGTTTAATCAATTTTTTTAATAATAATAAATTAAAATTGCAACCTTTATTCAAACTATGTTTCACGGAATGCAAATTTTAATTCTGTCTAATAATCAAGTACACTCTATTCGAATATTAAACAGTTTTTGTCAGTTACTATTTGAAATCGTTATTAAACTTCTTAAATGCTTTTTTAAATGATATTTTATTTCGTATAGTTTTGCTGCTCTATTCCCATGTGTACTAAAAAAACCTCTTGAAATGAAAGTGTCCTTAATCTTTTCTAGAAGTTGAATTTAAAATCATAAAAAACTAATTGTATTATTATATTATATTACTTCTTCTAGTTTTGAGCACAATTCTTTTAATTTTTTAGTATGATACTGTAGATGAAAATACTTTTACCGAAAATAGCGAAATTAAGAAAGTACATTTTTAAATTTGTGCGTATTCTATGTTAGGATTTTCAAAACTAATAGCTTAATTTTTCATTTAGGTGCCTAAATTCCTCTATGCACATTTCGGCATTTTTTAGAAACAATTCTATTCTAATTTTTTTCTCCTTATCCGGAAATCTTAAACAACCACTGTCCGAAAATCCGTTCTGTTTTAAGAACGCCTGGTAAGGGACCCTTTATGTAAAAGATGTAGATATCACTCAAATTTTAGAAAACTTAAAAATAATTACGTTCAATATTATTTTAAGTAAAATTAGAGTAATTTTATCAAATGAAAAAATTAAATAATTCAGTGTTCCACAATGTGAAATTTAAGAAGTCTAAAATAATGGTGCTATGGTACTGGAAATAACCAATCTGATTAAATCATAACAACCATTAAACTTACTATTTTTCCACACTCTGTCCTATTTGGAATTTTTAGGGCGTAAATTTCCCACAGTTTTATGTCTACCTTGTTCCGTGTTACTGTAGAAGATAAGCTCGTAACTCGAATAAATTCTATAACTATGCATGCGTCGGTTTTCGAAGTAAATAGACGGATTACCCCAAACTCTAAAACAAGAAAGAAACTTTCATTCGGGCATGCCGACTGTTTAATACCCTCTAAGCTTCGTTTCCAATTATCAGTGCTCAAACTGGAGTAGCTGCTGCAAGAACTTAACAACCGCACATGTTTGACAGACTGACGTGGTATCTTATCTATGCAATTGATGCTGATAAAGAATATATATACTTTATGGGGTTTGTCACGCCTCCTTCTGCCTGTTACATACTTTTAAGAAACCCAATATACCCCTAAGAGGGTATAATAAGTTTGATCTACTTGCATGCACGATTTTAGTTCGATTAGTCTATTACATTTACGTATTAATATGAATAGTCTGAGCTAGGATCAACCTCATAGTTTTATTTTTCGATACTTAAATTTAAACTTAAGTTCATTTTTGATTTTATTACTAAAACATCTTAAAGTCCGCATATTGTTGATTAATTGATATTTAAGGCACGACTCTCAACTAGTGTGAGTTTCGAGTTATTGCTCTACCGAGACTCATTTCAGTTGCTCTTGCCCTTCGGAAACAGCCCTTATGTTGTTGTTGTTGTTGTTGTTAGGCCAACTAAAAAATATTCTTTTGGAAAACTGGACGGATAGGGGGCAAGACATTAAAGACAAATCCATTTCCATTTCGCCAGCTTGTTTCATATATATATATTTTGTTTTGGCTTCGAATTTGTTTGCTAATGTGCCAGAACGTACCCTGCTGGGTTTAGCGTTTTTTTTTTTTTTTGTCTTCTGACAGCTTCACCTGTTGTTCACTTTTATGTGGGTGTGTGTGTTTTTTGGGTGTATGTGTGTGGGTGTGTTTGTATTTGTGTATTTGTGTGCCGCCTTCCGCATTTGCCTCTGACATTTCATTTTTTATGAAACATCTTATTTTTCTAATTTGCAACAGCAGGTGTCGCCATTTTGTGCCATTTTGTTTATAACACGGTCTCTGGCATTGGCAATATAAAAGAAAATGGAAGAGAGAGAGAGAGAGAAAAGATGAAGAAGAAGACGATGAAGGGGGCAGCAACCCCTCCAAAATTCCCCCTCAATTTCAATGCTCTGGCAATTTTCATGCTGTTTAATAACGCGCTGTTGTTGTTGTTGCTGTTGCTGTTGTTGTTATTGCTGTTGCTTGGGTGTAAATTCAGTTTACTGTAAAATTTAATAGAAAGGAAATTTTTCGCACAACTGGCGCATATGACTTTATGTGTGCGTGTGTGTGTGCAAATTGGCGTCCTTTGTTTATAGTGTTTCACATGTTTGCATATAAAGTGAAAATTCTTGTTAAGCGCGCTGTAAAAATGCGTTTAATAAGCTGAACGCACAATCAGACGCCACACAACCGCACACCCACACAACCATACACTACCCAAAATGCCCGATCTGCCAGGCACATTATACACAATATATATACATACTTGTACATGTTGAAGATTTGAGTTTTGGCGTCTCTTTATTAATTCATAAAACGGCGTCGACAGGTGTCGCCGACGATTTGCTATATGTATGTTTTCTTAGCTTTTGTTATTACTTTTATGGCCCCAGAGTGGCCTTAGCAGCAACAGCAAAAAACAACAGCAACATCATCAACAACAACAACAAAAAACAACAGTTTAGTGCATAACCAAAGTAAAAAATTGAAAGACAGCTAAGAAATTGGCCAAGTGGGCCACAGTCAAAGAGCAAGACCAAGAACAATAACAACAGCTTAAAACATGCGAAACATATTCACATTCATACCAACACTCACACTCACATTCCTACTCACACTCACACTCATTGCTATAATTCGTTATCTCTGGGGCGTATCAAAATCACGCTTGATTAACTTTTTCAAGTCATTTAACAAATAAGCAATAAAATCCGTACAAGTCTTTCTTTTACTCCATCTCTTTCTTTTCCATTCTCTCTCTCTCTCTCTCTCCAATGCCAATTCAAATCCAAGTCCAAGTTCAACCCGAGCTCCAAGCACTTGGCCCAAGAGCAGCCGTTTATGCGCTTATGTGAGCCAATTGCCGTTACCATTTTAGCCAATTGCGGAACTCAGCGAGTGTGTTTTTTAATTTTCCCTTCATATTCGCAGCCATCAATGTCCTTATACACAGCAAATGGCCAATAAAATCTGTAGACATTAAGCATTCAATGAAACTGAAAGAGATTTTAATAGCCAATTATTAGCAAAAAGATTAAATTTCCTGAAACATTTATTAAATTATTACAATTCCACTCAAACTTTCACTAAATGCATGTGAATTTAAATTGAAAAGCAGAAATGAACTCTTGAATTTTTTTACTTAATTGAAGACAGCTATTTGTATTTTAGTATTTTCTCTATGTCAAGCTAATTTTTTAATTTATTTCGAAAACAACAGAAAAAATCGATTTACGTAAATATACGTATGTATTAACATACATTTTAGGTTTTTATATTGGCTAAAATACTGGAAAATATACTTCAAATTCTAAGCTACTAAAAATGGAAAATTTATAAAATTAGTCAATAAATTTCTAGCCGCAAACAGCATTATTCTTTTAAATCAAAAATATTTTCGAAATTTTAAAATTATTGAAAAAACGAAGAAATATGTTTGATTTAATTTATGTTATATGTTTTGCATTTTTCTTATATATTAGAAATTTTTATTTATATTTGGGCATATCGCGTGTTACTCAAAGCACCTTGATGAAATTTCAAAGACTTGCAGTATATGATTCACTTGCTAATTGAACTCGGTTCTCATACGACTAATTGTTCAAAGATTGCGGCACGTCGGAACAACACTGTGTCACTGGACTACCCTAATATGAATAACATCTGACATATTTGGTATGCCAATAAAAATTCTAAAGTTCTTTAAACCACATTAAGACATCGTGCACTTAAAACAAATTTTTATACAATAAATCCTTGTTTTTTGTAAAATCACACTTATTTAATTTCATTGATTCAAAATTTACAAATATAGAATAAAATTGGCAATAGCTTAATACAAAAAAGTAACCGAATTTTGGTAAGTCAAAGATTTAATACTCTTGCATTAATCTAGGGAAACTAAAAGATATCTTTTAATTCTAAGTATATTTAACTGATTGTTTCTAAGGCAGCTATATAATGTTGTGTTATAATCTGGATTAAATTTGCTTGGAGTAAAGTGCGTATAAAGTGTTTTTGATTAACATTTCTTAAAAAAATTAACTGTCAGAAAATATTAGTTATTTTGCCTGTCTAACCCAGAGATAGAACTACTATTAATTATTAGATTATTATTATTATTATTTTTTATTATTTATTATTTTAAATATTTCAGCTGCTTATTATTGAAGTAATCTTTAAACTTTATATTGTTTTATTATTGCTCAATATTTAAAAAATAAAACTCTGGTATCAAACATCTTAAAGTCATCAAAATGATAATCTGTCTTTCATCTTACTGATGTGTTTTATTAGTTTTAAACTTGATGCCTCACAAGTTTAGAAATTGTTTTTTCTTGGCTCACAAGATTGTAATTTAAATCTTTTGTTTCGAGCTAACGAGCATAATCTTGATTAGTTTAGCGGTCAATGGCTGCCAAATGGAGTTATAACGGACAAAGGACAAATGGCATGTGGGAATTTGCCATAAATTTGTGGAATAGTAAATTGTTCAACTGAATATCCACAAACGAGTATGTACGTATGTATGTATATAGTTAGATGGATGTAAGAACATATGCATGTACATATGTGCTTGTGGTGTGACTAAAGCACTAAATTAAGCACACACTAAAACACCAGAAACCAGAAAACAGATGCAGACAACCGAATGAAGGTCCTTTGTATTGTCCTGTTGCTTGTGTGGCTAATGGCCAAATGGAATTTTCGTAAATTAGCATTAATTAATCAATGTAGCAAATGAATTTGTAAGCCAGATTTGTCCAAGCCAAAGGTGAACCATTAAATAAATAAAATCAGCTTCTTGTTTAGTTATGGCTATGCCAACGAGTGCACAGAGAGCGGAGAAGGTCCTTTCAATGTGTAATCAAGCAGTTTGTGATTTGACATTTGAAAGCGAGATTAAATTTGATTGTGCACAAATGCTGCAAGCCACACACACAAATACATATATGTTATGTATGTATGCATGATCACATGTGGCAGTTTGGAAATTTTGGTGGCAAGGACAACATCTTTAGCGTTGGGCTGCAATGCTTTGCCAATGCTGCTCGCAGTCAAAAACAAGTTGAATCTGCATTGGCAAATACACAAGTAATGCACACAAGCAAGGCATGTGGCATTCGCTGCTTGTGCCACGTTCTGTGATTAGCCCTAATGCCATATGCCTGACTGCACGACAGAAGCAGCACAAATACACATCTAAAATACATATGTTTGGTGTACACTGTACACTGTACACTGTACAGCTAGGCACAGGTAAAACAGCAGGTGCACACAAATAGTCAGCGCACACTAAATGCCATTGATTGAAAAGCTTTAAGCTAATTTCATTGCCCAAAAGAGAAACAACCCCCCAAAAATAAAAACAATTTATGGTAAATAATAATAATAAGGACGTCAAAGCAGGTGTACATCAAAGGCCAAAGATTGAGTGATTGACGCAGCGATTGGCTGACGACTGACTGGCTTTGGCAACTTGATGAGAGTTGCAAGCAGAGTTAAGCTAACATTCGATAAATCGGATGCTCACAAGTGTCAGGCACACCTGTCTACCTATCTATCTCGCTCTTTTCTTTATCTCTCTCATGTTCGCTATCTCTTTCCTGCTCACAGAGTATGTAAGAGTGTGCGTGTGTGCGCAGCTTAAGACACTCAATCAAATGTGCAAAATCAATTGCTGCCACACGCTAATCAGACAACATTTATATGTCTGCTGAGCTGCAAATGAATAAACTGTAAGCAAGGACTGTTAGATGGTTGATGTACTTAAACATACCCTATAATTAGTTGCTAAGCTCTAAAAAGAACTCAAAGAAATTCTTTTAATATATTCTATAAGCTTTATATAAAGTGAATTTTAGTGAAAACTAAAAAATTTATGTTATGAAAATGTCAAAACTCTTTATAAATTAAATTGTAAATTGCACAGTTTAATTTAAATAAACAATGTACAATTATTTAAGTAATAAACTTAATTATATATTAAAGACTGAAACTATTTATTTATAATTAAAAAAAAATATTTATTTGCTTTAAAACAGATTTAAAGCAGATTTTTGCCAGAATTGATTAAAACTCAATATTAATACGCGACTCTTTAGCTTCGATGGGCATTGGGTATGCGTAAATAGAAATAGAGCTGTCAAGCCGTGCTCTTTTCACACACATGTATAAATAGAAAGAAAGAGAGAGAGAGAGAGAGAGAGAGAGAGAGAGAGAGAGATATATATAGCGGGAGAAACACATGTGAACACACACACATACACATTTGTATGAAGATACTTTGCATAGCATACTTTCGCGCGCCGTTGACAGTGGCGCGTCTAAGAAAGGCAAGAAAAGCTGAACGTTTATGGTGGTAAATTCGATTTGCGCTTCAATCAACATCTTCATTCGCCTCAGTCTTCAACTTTTATCCACAAATAGTCTATAGCGTAATTGAAAATGACAGGCGAGACAGACGAAGGTTGACGAGCGTTGGAAAAACAAATTGTTATATGGGGAAATGTAAGCAAACAGTCTGTTAACGCTATAAAGTACTTAAAAATAAGCAGAAAACGCTGCATTTTAATTGAATGAATCCAACTGATTATCGAATAAAAAGCGTTGAATAAATTTATACACATATCAAGTCAAATATGCTTAAAAGTAAGCTAAAGTTCTCAAATAATTTAAGGTCGTTTTAATTTGAAGATAAATTAAGCTTTGTGGTTTAAAATCGAAACTTGTTTAACTCATTATCTACTAAATGGCAACAAATGTTGGTAAATGAAAAGATATATGCTTTTATGCCGATTTTGCACTAAAACTGAAAAGATCGTTAGAAATGAATTAGTTAAAAAGTCAATAGTCAAAAAATATTACTCGTTCATTCCTGAAATTATTTTGAAAATACTTGGTTTTTTAGGTAAGATGCCGTGAACCTTAAAAAAAATTATAAATTTTATATTTTGATTTTTTCATAATAAAACACCAATTCTATTTTATAATATATGAGTATATTTATTTGAAATTACTCGATTTTTTAGCTTTTTAGCTAAATAAATTCAAATAAATTTAGAATTTCGTAATTTTTTGTTTCTTTTTCACTGACAATAAATAAAAAGTACTTATAAAGCTGAAATTTTTTTTCGAAATTATTCTTAATTTTAAAGTAAAATACTTAATGCGTTTACGAAATATTGTTAATAAACAACTTATTTACATATCTTCAGTTTTATTTCTCATAACTTTGTGCTTCTATTAATTAATTTTACAGATCTTTTTATATTAAAAAGGAATCTATGGGAGTCTCAATTGCTAGCAAGAAAATTAGTATCTACAATAGTATGAAGAATGTGGGTGAAATAAAACCAAATAAATTTTTACTAAAGTCTACCCAAATGTGTATTAATATAAATGTATTCACATAAATTTTTGCACAAACGGAACTTAAATTTTACAATACGAAAGTGAAACCCTTACATTTTATTGTCTGAATCTGAACATTTAATCCAAAAGTTACTACATCGAAAATGAAACGTTATAATATACTCAAGGCATCAAGTCACATGAGTTAGGACTGGGCACAGGCCAACTGGTACATAAACTGGATGACCGTGCGGGTGGGACGACCGGTCATACAACCCTCTAGCAGGTAGGGCAATGGATTGACTTTAGTGTCCATGCCAGTGCCTCGGATGTCGAGATGAGCCCAGTCCAGGCACGGCACCAGGGAATGCAGGACGGCAGCAGCCAAGCAGGATGAAGCAGGACCACGTCCACAATTGCTCATATCGTACGTGGTGTTGTTTGTGATGATCTCGCGGAAGTAACGGAAGAGTGGCATACGCCAAATACGATCACCGGTAATGGATCCCGCTTTGCGGAATTGCTTGGCCAGGAAGGCAGAGTTGCTCCAGAGACCGGTTGAGCTGCCGCCAAGACCATAGCTAACACCTCGAGCCACTGAGCCGATGGTTAGAATCATTTTGGGTTTGAAATTGGCCTGGGCATAGAGCAGAGGATCAGCCATCATGACAACTGCCGCCTTGTCCACATTCCTAATACCAAGAGTGACGCCATTGAGCAGCGTCACAACATCACCGCATTTGACAGCCATACCGGAGGGCATGTGCTCGCAGAGCGGAATCACAGCCGTAATGTTCATGGGCAGGGAGAGGGCGGCGGCGGCGCGTAGAACGCCCACACAAACAGCTGCTCCGGACATGGCAGCACGGTACCTGTCCATGCCCGTTTTCTTCTTGAGGCACAGACCCCCGCTGTGGAAGGTCAGCCCTTGACCCAGCATTAAAACGCCCTTCTCCTCGGGAGAAGTGCCGCAGTAGGTACACTCCAGCAGCAGTGGCGGCTCGCACGAACCCTTGGCAATCATTAGGAACGAGTTGAGGCTCATGTCCTCGATCCAGTCCATGGAACGCACCTCCACCGACACGCCGCAAGGACACAAGGCATCCACAGCAGCCTGCGCGAATATCGAGGGGGTCATTTGGTTGGCGGGCGTATCGCAAAGACGCCGTGCCAGATTCTGAGATTCTGCCTTGAACAGACCACGCACCCAGGCATCGTTATCACCCTTGCCGTACATGTGCAGCTTGGGCGTTGGCAAGCGGTTTTTCCTACGCTTGTTGGCATTGTAGCGCCACACGGCCAGTGCCGCACCCTCCGCTGCCTGCTCGGGAAAATCCATGCCATCCACATGCACCTCGGTCATACGTTGCAGCTGCAAAGCCCGTGCTCCTGTGCCGGCTGCAATTCGCGTGTTCTCCATGCCCTCGTCCAGTTCCTCCAGCTCATTGTAGCCAGCACCGGCTGGTCCCATGCCCACGACGGCCACAGTGGAGAATTCACCCTCCAGACCGTTGAAGAGCAATCCCTTGCCGGGTCGTCCGTCCATGCCACGTTCGCGAATCAAGCTCATAATTTTGCCACCGACCGCATCGTCGAGCAGCACAGCATTCTCCGAAGATCGAATGGGTTTATCGCCATCCTTTTGATAGACGCCCACAACGACGCCTTTGGGCTTGTCGCATTTGCTGGAAAAGGCACGTACCCGGCCACTCACAACTCGGTGAAGGCTTCGCTCGTATGCTAGGAGACTACGTGCCGCTTTTGCCGTACGTATATTACGATAGGAAGACATTTTTTATTGTATTAAAATCAGGTTTACGTGGATCAGAACAATAGTTAGTTTAGCTCGATCAAATATATATATTCAACAGCAAAGATTGAATTTATTTTTTGGATATTGGACTAAAAATTTTTTACTGACTGAATTTTACGGCAAAAGATTTTATGTTTTTTTCGGAAAATAAATCTGTGCTCAGTTAGACAAATTGTTTGAAAGTGAACAAAAGTCAGGAGAGAGAAAAGCCCAATGGCCCAGTCGTCTCAACGCCTGCCTTGACAAACACAAAATTTGATGGAAACTTTTAATGTAGCCACATTGAACTCACTTTATCATACCCTACACTAAATATTATAATGCCACTTAATATGCACAAAGAAGTACACCAACAAGTTTCATATGAATTTTAATTTGTTACTGCCGGAAGCTGCTCTGCTTCTGCTCTCCCCGCTGCTCCCGGTGCTGCTACTGCTGGCCAAATGCACAAGCTCGACAATAATAATAATAATAGGTGCACATAATTAATTTTCCAAGCCAGTGAATCAAGGATAATTGGGCTTAATTTTTTTTATATTTAGACTTTGTAATTTACAAATTTCATTCGATCTATTAAGTTTGTCAGCCAAAACTCTGTGAGAAAATGGCAGAAGGAGGCATCTGTGATATCATAAAGTGTATAGCAATGCATATAGCAATGCGTATGTAGTTCTGTATATCCGTCTGTAGTAAGTACACCTGAATATCAGAGCTAAAACCATCCAATTTGGCATTTATTTCCCTGTATTCCGCAAGTAAATCAAGTTTGCAAACAGTAAAAACAATTTACAAAATCGCATAGCTCGAGTAGTATTTTATGTATTCTAAACAGTCTCACATAGTATATGTATGATATTGTTATCTTATTTATTGTTGGAATTGGATAACTATATCATAAATTTAATTATTTTATTAAGGCTTTTAAAAAGCAGTCGAAAAGACAATGAAAATGTTTAATTTAATTTAAAATAATAATTCATTTAAATGAATGGGTTTCATAATTAATAATTTGGTGAACAAATCTGTTGCATGCAAAACATACAAAATTTGAATCCAAAAATTATTGCACGGATTAGGATAAACCCAGAAAATCCCAATCAGTTCAATATAAAATAAATACTAAATATACGATACATTTCAGGTTTGAGGGTTAAATAAGATCATAATAAGGCTGCATTGGCCTTTGTCTCCGCCTTATATGATTAGAAATATATCGCAATTGCTGGTGAAAAGAAAAGCTTGATTATGAAGAAAGAAAGACAGAGGTATAAGTTTTTGTAGGTTCGAAATTAAAAACACTAGTTATACTTTCTGGGTGGCAAATTGGTTTGTGAAAAGTATGTAGCAGGCAGAGGAAGGCGTCGCATAAACCAATTTTGGCATACAGGTCCCTAGATGTGCAGACAGTGGCATCATCATTTTCAGCGTTAACGAAAACACGTATGCACATTAGTTTCTCATAGCGCTTACTCCGATTATGATTAATCAGGAATGAGAGTCCTAGAATACTACACGGTCGTGCGTGCTCAACTGATTTCGTTCTCGTTTTTAGTATGACAAGAACCTCAAGCCAACTCGCACAGGTATAAGGTAAAAGCTATAAAAGGTATATGTATGTATACAATAAAAAGTGTATAAGTTGACCAAATTTGTTTACAATGGTTTAACTATAACACACATGTTTTAAAACCAAACTTGTTTTGAAGAAATCACAATTTTTTCAAATTAGTATTACTATACAATAAGTACTTTGTCTTTTGCAGTCGGCTTGCTTGCCAAAATTTTTTTTTACAACTTTTTCTTGGTGTGAAAAACGCGCAAATGAGTAACTTCAACAGGCAGGCGACAAGGACAAGGACAAGAGCATGGATACAGACGCGAGATGAGCTTTTTACACTTATGCAGTGGAATGACGTCAGAAAAAAGTGTTGCCGGGGGGTTGGACAGTGTAGAAGGCTTTTGGGCAAGGTGCTGAATATGAAAATTAATTAAATGCAATCAAGCTAATCTCTAGCCAGCTACAGCACTATGAATACAAAATATGAAGATTGACTGGAAAGTGCGCTGTACTACATACAGACACATACATATACAGTAGATCAAATATAACATTTCTCTATGATTGAATTCCAGCTTATCTTTTATTTTTGTTATTTTTTGGTGCTTTGAGCAAATGTTTTGTTAGCCATAATGAATAAATTGTTAAAGATTTTCAATTAAAAGTGGGCAACAAGAATACAAATGTTGTAGTCAGTGTATAGTTTTAATTATACTTATCTTGTTGTCCATGCACAAATACTTAAGATTTGTATTTGTCAAACAGCAGACAGAGACTGAAATTCAATTTAAGTTCTTGAATAACTGAATATGAATTTGAATACTCATGCCACTAACATGTGTGTGTGTGCCAACTGCCAACTGCCACTGTTCGCAGGCGGAAAAGTGTGCAAATGGAAATTCGAATTTGTAACTGTAGTTCAAGGTATTTGTCTTGTATAGAAGAGGTTGAGGGATGGTGCGATGGTGGTATGTTGGGATGGTGCATATTAACCCAATAATCCTTGTGCAGCAGCTGAAATGCCTGAAACCAAAATTTGAAATTTTGTTATTTCTCACCTTTGCGCTTGACCTGCTCGCTTGATAACACAGACATGGCCAAGACAGATAGACAGACAGACAGACAGACAGAGAGACAGCAAAGCAGCAGCAGCAAATATCCAACAGAATTTCGAAGCAAATGAATGTCCTGCAGCTGCACACACCCAGTGAAAAGCAAACACTGATAGCGAGTAGAAGAGAGAGAAAAAGGACATGCGACAGACATGGCTGGAAAACTGGCAGAAAACTTGTGGTTTAGCTTTTGGCCTGGCAGTTTAGTTTTTGCTTGTGTGTGCGACAATCATAAATGTCGCCTTGTTGAATGATAAAATATTTGCACAAGTTGAATAGTTCAAAGTATTTCATTTGAAATTAACATTTGTCTTGGCGCACTCAGTCGGAATTATGCAATGTTGCTCGCCGATAAGCTCATTTCAAGCGTCTTCCTTGAGGCAACCCACAATCTTTGCTATTTGGCTTACACACACACACACTATCAGCTTAATATGCTTTTAAGTCTTGGTGCAACAACAACAATTCTAGTACAACTAACTACTCGTAACTAAGTTCAGCTTTAAGTCAAGGTAAGAGCTTGCCTTGGCCACATAAAGCTAAAGCTTTGCCCATAATTTAGCTGAATATCTCTCTCCCTCTCGCTCTGTAGCTCAGAACTTTTAGCCATGCACTTTGTCTGGCTTGAGTTAACACACACACACACTCCCTTTACTCATGGGTGTTAGCTGCTACCGTGTGTGAGTGTGTGTGTGATTCTCACGCATGAACACATTTTCGGGTCGCATTTGATGCTGCAGCTCAGTGTAAAAGGACTTCGCAGTCCTATTAAGCGGCTTACAAGTAAAATGCTGCCAGATTTTAATTGTCTGCACGGAAGCAGTCGAAAATAGCACGACCAAAAATACAAGAAACAACAACAGGACACGTTGCGTATGCGCAATGTGTCAGAGACTATATATGCCTGAAGGCTTATTTGGTACATAAATAAGTGCAAGTGTGTGTATGCGTGTGTGTGTGTGTGTGTGTATGCCTCTTAAGTAAATTTCAGTGTAGTACATGAAACTGGCAAACACTTACGGTCTGTTGCGCATCAGTTGCTTGTCATGGTTTAGCAGCCAACCAACTAAGCAAGCAACAATCCTGCGGCAGTCAAATTAATTGTACCTGAAAAACAAAACAAAAAAAAACCAGAAGACGCAATAAAAGTCTTAAGCATTTGTTAAATTCATAACGCTGTAATTCAAAGAAGAATATTCTCAATAAGGAAGTACCAAAAGTAAACCATTTGGTTTAGTATGAATCATAACTCTGTTTTATCCTTAGCTTAATCTTTTATCACTAACCATACATTACACTGTATGGTAAAGTCTTGAAGTCGTTTTTTCAAGTTTGGGAAAAAATAATAATTGCTGGCAGGTGAATCTGTTAAATAAGGTGGGTGAAGAACCAATTCAAAATCGTTGATTTTGGCCATCGTCTTGACATAGGTGTTAGCTGGTGCATTCTCATCGCGGTACAAGACTTATTTGCTTTTTCTTTAATTTCCTCTTTAAGATTGTTCTAAAGTGCGACGTTTTCTCCTATAATTGTTTTACCCTATTGAAGATAGTCTATGAATAACATTCCATGAGCGTCCAAAAATACGTAGGCTAGAACATTCCCAGCCGAAATTTGATCCTTTAGTCGCTTACAGTCTGCTTTTACCTCTTGGTGTGTGCTAATGGATCCATATTCCGTCAATTGTTATAAAACGGCAAATTCAGTCTGATTTTTTTTCTAATAATGCCAAACCAGCCCTGGCAGCATCGACACGTTATTTATATTGATCAATTGTGAGTAAACGCGGCACTCACCTCGCCGATAGTAATTTCATGTTCAAAATATTTTGTAAAATGTGCCCAACTCGTTCATTTAAAACGTTTAGATATTCTACTATTTTACGCAATTTAATTTTTCTGTCTCTTATAACGATTTCATAAACTTTTTGAACTATTTCTGAACACGTAGCCTCAATTGGTCTACCTGGCCGGGGTACATCTTTGGTAGTCATACGGCCTCGTTTAAATTCGGCAAACCACCTGTAAACAGTTGCTCTTGGTAGATGAGACTGGGGATAACGTTTTTGCATTAGTGCATTATCTAGCTTGTGTGCCATTTTTTTTACATCAAAAACAATGTTTTATGAGCTCTTGAAAATCTTCCCTTTCCATTTTTGCTTTCCGAAGGTAAGGTAGTGTAACTTAAGCGATTGTAACTTTTTCTTTATAGTGGGATTCACAAAAAATTTTAGATAGAGGCAGCTGCAATTGTTAAACTAATCGATAAAAGTTAAGTTTTTTCGGAGTTGCCACCTTCATAAAAGATATAAGCACCTATCAACTCGTGTAGTACTTTTTATAACCTTTAATTGCCATTAAACTTAAATATTTATATGTATATAACAGAAGATAATCGAGCAGAAAACAGCACTACAAAGTCTGACATTCGATCTATTAAAATTATTCAATTTTCAACTATTAAAAGGCAGCTTTAAAAGTCAGCGCTATATATTTATGTGTATCGTATTTTCATTGTATCTCTTAATCGTGTATAGCGTTTCATCTCACTTTTCCCGGGCCTTAGGAAAACGGCGGTGTGATAAACTTTAAATTGTTTTTTAATGGTATTTGCCGTATAATCGAAATAAAATAAGAAACAGCAAACAAAAAAGAGAAAAACAACAAAAACAAAAAACACAAAAAAGATTAACTGCTGTTGGGGGCTCTTAAAATTTGCAATTTGGATATTCAACGTGGGCTGCGAAAAACGCTGAAATGCCGAAACGCTGGACACAATAAAATAATGAGCACCAAATTACACAAAGCGTGGAAAAATGGCCGTGGGCACCATTAACCAGGCCCAAAGAGCTCTGGATAGCGAGCGCTAAAATGAATTCTAAAAGCTTTTGCGCCAAAGTGTTGACAACCATTTTGGTAATATGCTCAAGCAGACAGCCTGGCAGCATGGGGCCAAAAAGGATGCTAAAACAATTACAACGACTGCCAGGGACAAAAACAGCAACAGCAACAACAGCAGGAGCAGCAGCAGCCAGGACAAGAACAACAACAGGACAACGACAATGACAGGCGCAGATTCCACCCAAAATTTATTTGCTCTGCGATAATTTTAAAGAACAAAGACCACAATTTTCACAGCTTGCCAGGCAAAAGACGCAAGCAGCAATGCTATAACTGGCTTCTATTCTATACAGTATTTGTGCCCCATTTCGACCTTTGTGATAGCCAAATATTGTGCTCAGCTGGTGCTTTAATTAGCCCAAAATATGCAAAAGGTTAAGACACGCTACGCTAAGCGCTTTATTAATACAACTGCACTCGCAATCTTCAAATTGCAATTGAAATTTAAGCTCGGGTTTTCCCTTAAACCAAACAGAACAAATAAATGTAGGTTAAGTCAAAGCGACCACAAATCATGTCCATTAAAATATATATCATGGTCCGTTTTTCTGTGAAATTAAGTGCAGGAAATTATTTGAAGCACTTTCAACAAAGCGTGTAATTTTTGTTGCTGCTGTTTTCATTTAATTTTCATTTCTTTTTTACAGACTGATTTAATTTCTCTCGTCTTTTTTTTTGTGTTGCTCCAACTTTTCTAATTCTTTTGTGATTGTTATTTGCGCCTGAACTTTTTTTATCTGCCATTCCCATACCATTTTATGGTATACGTTGTTGTCTGCGGAGTCGTGAAGTCAAAACTCAGGGTAGTTGTTGTCATTTTTGGGGGCGCTTTTTTTACTGATAACAAATTGTGGATAATTTGAAATATAATGGAATATTATGCTGATAATACGACTTTCGAGCTGGAGTGGAGTGCAGGGAAAATGAGACGCATTATTTTGCTTTATAGATTTATTTTTTTTTTATTAAAATTTAATTTTTATTTTATAACTAAACGCTTAATAACTAAAATGTCGATTTAACTTAAGTACACATAGAACAGTATGCTAAAAATTCATATATATATTTATATTCATGGTTTATTTTGCATGTCTTGGCAAGTAGAAGAAACTAGTTTATGAAATGATACTATAGTGTAACATAGTTTAGGTTAAGTGAGTAAATGATGAAGTTGCAGTTGTGAAATTGACGAAATTGCGAATTATGCGAGTTTATTTATGTTGTGTATGAACTATGGACCGATTTGATGTAAATTGCTTGCTATATCTATGTATGTATTATATATATATGTATATTTGTATAATTCAGCTTGAATATTAAGTTGCTGGCTTTGTTATACGAGTTTATATTGCTTAGTTGAAGAGAGTTTATCTAGTTTAGTTGATTCAATTTAGCAAATTTGCATTAATTTCAATTAAAATATGAATATACCTATTCGTATGTACGTTTCTTTGAATGTGTGTGCGTATTCAATGCGGCAGTTTTGCTTTAAATGCAATTAGTTTTATAGTATAGTATATGTATCTGTATCTGTATCTGTGTCTGCATCTTGTATCTGTTTCATCTTATCTTCGCTATGATAATAATGATGATTTAATCGTTTAATCAGGCAATTCATAAATTTATCAAAACTTAACATCACATTGCTGCTCCAATTACATGCAAGTTTTTTTAGGCATTTATTTGATGCAATTTGAGTTTTCTGTATATGCTAGATATTTATATTAATATTAATGTTATTATGATTTGATTGATTTAATTATGAGTTAAATGAATGAAATTGTAGATTGTTTGCTTATATATGCGTAATACTTGTTATCATCATCATCATTTAGTTGTAATATCGATAGAATTTTATTAACATGTTGAAACATTGCGTTACTTTTAGTTGCAATCAGTTGCATGCTTAATTATGAAATTATTATTATATGGTATTGTATTAAATTTAAATGTTTATATTAACGATATGAAGTGATCTTTTTGTAGTTTGTTTTGTGTTTATGTTGCAGCTAACTATGGATGATTTGAAGTTTATATTGTAGTTGAATATTTTAATTCGCAGACAATTTGTTTAATACGAGTTTAAAGAATAAATGCACTGTACTGGAAGTAAGTATTTCGCTATACATATGTACGTAGATATTCGTATAAATGCAGTTAATTTTTGTTTTGTTTCTTACGAGTTCTTGAGTTCACTTAAAGAAATTGCTTTACTTTAGTTTATTCAATTTATGAAGTTTAGCGCCAATTGATTGCTGTTTAAATCCAACTCAAGTCCATGTTGAAGTTATCTGTCGATTGTAAAATTGGTTTGATGATTCGATTTGAATGGGAGAAAACACCAGTTGATTCACGATGATTAATAGAAACGCTTGATGGACGTGCTGTGGACTGTGAAACTGTTGTCGTGGTATCAAACATTGTTCTTGCGGAAAATATCATTTGGATGTTGGTTGCTGCTGAAGTTCTGACGCGTCGAGCATTGCTGCATGGAAAGAGAAGATGAAGAAAGGTAAATGTTGAATTAATGCTGATGAGTATTATATGCATATTTTATTGAACCGAACTAGAAGACATGGAAGAAGTGGAGCTAAATGATTGCATTTTAATTGCTTATGCATATATGGCGCTTAATACCTGCCACACATGGCCAATTAGCTGGACATTGAGGTTGCACGAACCCGACAGTTTTGAAACCACTGGGCAATAGGCCCATATCCCATAGGCCCGTAGGATAACTACGAATGGTGGTGGTGGTGTTTAGATAATGATAGCTTAACTACTTTACACCGCGTCTGATTTGACGTTGTGGTGTCAGCCAGCCAGCCAGCAGGTTATTAAAATAATTGCCAGCCAAATCATTTATTATGGCATGTGTCTGCCCCATGTGGCACTCATTAGTGTATTGTGGACGACGTTGATAATTTCAATTCAATCGAATCGACTCGAATCGAATCAAGTCAGGCAAATAACTTACCGCTTGCTTCTTTTCCCAGGACTTCATGGCTGTTTTATACTTCTCGAATTCATGACACCAATCCGAGTAGATTTTCTGATAGTCATTGCTTTTATTTGGTGGCGTACATCTACATGGAGAGAATGTGGGAAAAGTGGGGGGAATAATTATATGTCAATTATAGGCCGTTTTCATACCAACTCACCTGTGAGCATCGACGGTAATGTTGTAGCTGCACAATAGCGAACCACCCAAGTGGCAATCATAGCGTCCACCATCGGCTTCATTGACCGACACCACAACCAAGCCACGTTCCGTGGTCTCAATGTATTTGGTGGGACTGTACTTGATCTCATAGCTGAAAGCAGAGCAGAGAAAACTGTTGTTAACTGGAACACAGACTTAACTCATTCAATTTAAACGCACCGTCCTCTGTCCTTGGAGTGATGATACCAGGTGACCTGTTCGTTCTTCAACACCTCTGGAATCTTGACAAAGCAACCGAGATGCACACTCTGGCCATAGGTGACAACGATTTTCTTCTTCAACACACTAGAGTCGCAAATGTCGCTTGTCTCGTTGGCCACATCCTGCAACCATAATAAACCACATCATGTTATTTGCATTGTTTACGTTTACAGCCACAATTCGACTCAATGCGTACTCACCTGCAGCAGATCCAATTCGTATGGACGGCACGTGTTGGCCTCCTTGTCCCAGCCACAGTAGGGATCACGGACACAACGGAAGCAATTGTCGTAACGTCGATTGCACATTGCCAAATCGATTTGCTTGATGCGATGATCGGTGCCCACATATAGGGATTTACGTGTCTGGCTGATTTCCATCACCTGGATGGCCTCATTCGGAGCCACTTCAAAGATGTCCAACAGCTTCGACAGCGATTCGCCATTGCGATAATATTGAACAATTTTATAGATGCGACCCAGATTGGTGCCCACATAGTATACCGTGTACTCCTGATTCAGTATGTCGATTTTAATTCTATTGTACAACAGGGGAGAAATTCACACATAAATACAATCATACAATAGCTGAGATTAAAACACATTGCATTCAACTGAAAGCTATGGAAATTAAATGCTTATTTAATATGATAAATGACTTGAATATTAACGATATTAAATATTATATTTATTGTATTCTTTTGTTATTGTTTTCCCATATTGCAACACCTGAGCGTGTATTGTTGCAAACGACTGTAAATGAAGGAATTAAAATTCGTCACATGATTTCGCAATTTTCCGACCGTTTCCACTTGCCGGATAATTAATCCACATAGAAAACCCAATCTGAATAAAATTATATTGTTATAGGGTAAAACACTTTTTTTTTCGTGTGTGTACATTATTTATCTATTTTTAATATGCGACTACAATTACACATTGAATTGCCAATAAATTTACAAGTAATAACTGCTTAAAAAATATTGCATATCCCTATTTTTTTTCAAGTCATAAAAATGCGATTAACAACATCAGAATTTTGTAATTGTAATTTTAATTACAGAATTGATTTGCATAAATGCGCTAATGACTGAAAATGAGCTGGTTTTTTCCACAACTGCTCAGGGAAGTGCTTTTCATATTGTATTTTAATAGCATTTTCACTTGCACATTTCATTTTTCATTTATCATTTTTATCTTGTTATACCTGACGGATAGTTTCATTTCTATTTAATTTGCTTGTACCACAATTTTGATTATTTGTTTTTTGGCATCTAACACGCCCGACTTAACTTGACTTGACTTAATTAAAGCACTCGAAGAAGAATAAAATGAAATTACTCGGACATGAAATTGCACTTTCGGAGACAAGCCACAAAGCGAATCAAATCGTAGAATACGCAAATAAATTAAAAATTGAATAAAAACCATTGCATATACATATGTGATGGAATCGTATGTATGTCTATGTGAATGTTATATGGAAATTCAATGTATAGAGTAAAGAGACAGAGACAGAAACAGAGATAAAGAGAAAGAGATAACAAGTGGAAATAAAACTTACTTGTCAACAACAAGCTTCGTGAACACCAAATCCCTTTTATAATAGACCGGATTGTTGTGCTCGTGATTTACGGCTTTGTCCATAAGTGGATGCGAGCGTATGAAATTCAGGACAGTATCCGGCAGAATTGAGGTATCGTTGACACATGTGCCGGGACGCGGCTCTGGTACACGAGAGTTCAGCACTGGCAGCCAGGCGGAGTTTGAAGAGGATTGCTCCTTAAATTTGCCTGAGAACAGAAGTAAACAGAAGTACACGTTATTATGGTTACAAGTTATACACACACACGGCCAGGTAAAAACATGAAATCAACTCGACTACTATATACCAAGTTTTGGTAACTAAAATTTTAACTTATGTTAATTGGATTCTTATGAAACTTTCAGGACACTTTCACTTTACTATTCTCTAGGCATTTGCTTAATATGATTTTCAGAATTGCTTTTGCTTTCCAATTTGTGGGATAAAGTTAAGTGATATCTTAAAACTACAATATGACTGTACTTTCTGCATATATCAGGTGACCTTTTGAATTTAGTGCCTCTGCTTTGATATTACTTAAAAAAGTGTCGTCGAATTAGCCGAATTTTATGTACCATGTGTTAAAACCCTAATATTCCACAATTTTTTATTTAGATTCTTATGAAACTTTCAGGATACTTTAACTACACTATTCTCCAGACACCTGTTAAATTAATTTTTAAGAATTGCTTTTGCTTACCAGTTTGTGGGATAAAGTTATGTGATATCAATAAATACTATATGATTTTACTGTCTGCATATATCACAAGCCTACCTTCTGAATGTATTGTTCCTAGCTCTGCACTGAGATTACTTCTTTTGGACTATATTCCACTGTCTGCTACATATGCCTAATGAACTTATGAAACCCTCTCTATCGGGTATTACTAGGTATGTGTGGCAACTGTTGCAGTTGAAGTTTTAAATCTGCGACCCCAAAGTGTCAGCTGCATTGTGCTTAAGCGTAAACGTTAAGAGTCTCAACTCAACGACAGAGTGTGTGTATGGCAATAATCCATTCAAATGGATTTTCTAATACGATTTATGTTTGCTCCACGGCAAAAGCACGGCACTGAAATTACAAAACACTCAACGTCTGAGTGCTGCCTGGTGGCCAGAGAGCTCTCCTCTGGTTACTATTGGATCTGTGCTACCTATTGGATTTATCGTAACTGAAATAAGTCCCCCATCGGTTTGCTGTGGGTCGCCGTTGCCGTGTCGCTAGAAAATCACACTAGAACCAGATAAAAACCAATGTGTTGCAGTTTGCAAATAAAATTTACCGATAAGTTGCATTTGCCATTTACCATTTCTATTTCTATTTTGGATTTTGTATTTCTATTTCTATTTCTATTGCGTTGCTATTGCTATTCGTATTGCTATTGCTATTTCTATTACTTTTTCTACTCAAAGCACTTGAGGGATTGAGCGCAATTTAGTTGCAGTGGAAAACAAAAGAGAAAATTGCACGTCAGTTGAGTTGACAGTTGGCAACATTGTGGCTCCGATAACGTTCATCACATGTGTGTGTAGGGGCCAGCATCCATTTTGCATACAACACTTAACATCTGCATAAGTTCTATGCCAGCATACATACATAAGTATATTTACGAGGGCTAACACGAAAGTTGTGCCAAGTAGTAGCGAGGGAAATCAACAAGGAAATTCAAATTGTACATGAGTAAATGCTAAGTGCTTTATATAATAGATATCGAAAATAGTAACAGTAATTTTTTTTAAGTTTTTCTATTGAAATGTTAACACTACACCAAACTAAAAAGTCAGGGGCCTAAAATCTTTTGCTTTTAAGACATATTTTCTTTAAGTTTTTGTTCTTGTTCTAGTTCTTGTTTCATTTACTAGTGCTTTGTCTACTGTACTGATTTGTATTACTATTTTATTTCTAAATATTTTAGCTTTCCTTCACTCAATCTCTTTTACATGTTGTATTCTGAAAATTTCTAAAATTTAATCAATCAGCTTGACTACTTTTAAAACCACCCTCTTGTTTGCATTTAAATGGATAGTCGAAAACTGCACTCACCATTGAAAGCGGCCTGGACTTCGTTAATGTGGAAACTGCAAACGGCTGATCCAATCAGGCCATTGGTGCTGGTCGTGAATGTTGCATAGAAGCGAGTCTTGTCCGTTGGTAGTTGATAAACCGATTGTATCTCATTGAAGTAGAACGGAAATTCACCCGAAATGCTGCAGTTGAGCCGTGCCTTCAGATATGTGGCCCAATTGTGTGCCAGTAGATTCTTGCCACCAACATCCTTTTTGCAAACACGTGCGATACGCGAATAGACCGCCTTGCCGCAGTTGATGTACTCCACGGCCGTTTCTCGGAAAAAGAAATACACATACTCGCCAATATCAAAGGAGCCCACAAAATTCGGTTCTGCAAAGTGAGAAGGAGAGAGAGAGAGAGAGAGAGATTGCAGTGAGATTGATGACCTTCTCTACTGTGAGTTACAATCTACATAATTGAAAAGCTTAAGCCGATTAGCTGTCGGCTACAGTGCACAACTCTGCGTATACGCAATGCAAACAATAATAGAAAAAAAGGCGATTCAAGCGCGAAATCATTTGTAATGCGCCACAGAATACCAAATCCTTTTTTTTTCAATTTTATTTTTATCTACTAGAACCACAGCCATGAGCTGGCTCAAAGGTTTTTGTTACTTACTGTCCAACCACTTGGAATCATATTTGAGTGTGCGTTTGAATTTGTATTCCAAGCGCTTTGCTGACGTATTATATAAATCCGTGCGAAAGATCACAGTATCCGCCTTCGTGAACTCTGCATTGGTGCCCGAATACTGTGCAAAACGATACAGAAAACACAGAAAAAAATAACAATAAGTTTGTGTGTATATAACGACGTTTATGCCATAAGAATGATGAAAGAACTGATTTTATTGGATTGTATTTAAAAATAAATGTTGATTTCAAATCTTACCAGACCGGGTAATCCGCCAGGATTCCCATCCTCCACGTATATGGCCGTTGAGTTATCCAAAGGATCGTAGGGACACTTGGCAATACCGAGACCAACTCCGATAACATACTCCGAACGTGGCAAATGCGTCAAATTGGACTAAAACAATTCAATTGTAATTAATATATAGTTTTATATGCAGACATTTTCCAAACTATTATACCCTCTGAGGGGTAATAGGTAAGGGCTTGAGAAAGGTCTGGTTCTTTCTGGTTAGTCATATCTCGGGAAGAAATACATGTTTCTGTCAAATATCTCCGAAACTGTAACGCCTAGCGACAGCAATTTTGGTATGCAGGTTGCTAGGTGAAATATAAAGATAATGTCATTAAAATTTTTTGGATGCCACACCCCCTTTTCCCTTTAAAAAGACAAAACTAGTTGAAAGTTTGCATGCCTTTTACTCACGTATGTGTTAACGAATAATTTTGTAACTTTGCACACGTGTGAAGACAAAATATATTTAACGATACTCAAAATTTCAACAAGATCGAACTATAATCAAGAAAGCTAACACACATACGAACTGTGCGATGCGAAGCTACGTGTGTGAGCGAGACAGACATACAAATACGTGTGCATGTTAAGTTCTTGAATACAAAACTCAGAGGGTATTACACGGTCGGGGTACTCGACTGCAATTTTCTTTCTTGTTTTTAATATTGCCCTTTTAAATACACTTCTGAATAAAAGGCAACCCTTATGGTTTTCTGCTAATTGCACACAATCTATCAGAGACCTTTTCAATACCCAGCTTAAATATTGTTTTAAGTTTATAGTTTTGCTTGTTGATTTGTTTACTTTTAGTTTGGAGAAACTAGAATTCAACATTGATTGCCCGACTTTCTAGTGTCTCACCTGTGCATTGTGTGTATTGTGATTCTAAAGAAATGAATAAAACGAGGTGTAAGAGGCCAAAGGGTAAAAAGTTCGATTGTGTGTGTTTTGAATACATTTTGAGCTTACGGTTGCACCTGAACACTAATGACTATTTTTCCAACAAGACGTACACACAACTTATACTGTACTGAAAACATAGTCTATTCAGTATGTACATATATGAAAGAAGCATATGCGATGCGTTTCCAGGGATTGCGATCTAGAGTCAACAAGGCCTCTTTTGATATTTTATATCTTTTCAAAAGTTGCGTAGTAGTTGCGTTGTCATGTCTACAAAAGTTGTCCTTGAGCCCAGGACATGAGGCAGCTGTTGTATACTCACATAGATGACATAATCCTTGGGATTGTGAGCATTGGTGCCACAGACGTAGAGTCTATCGCCTTGCTGCATCGATTGTATGACTCGTACGTGGTTCTTGCAATCAAACACCTGTAACGAAATGAAGCACAGAGATAATTATAAATAAATGATTTGTCAGTTTTGGTTCAATTAGAGCAGCTGCCACACAGAGGCACCCTGTAGAGAATAAATCAAAATTGGTGAAGTGTGCCACAAATGCAACAATTTGTAATATCACGCGTCGTTGCAGCCACTGTTGTGCCAAACCAATTGGCAACAATGCAACACTGAAATATCCTTGCCACAGACGCACAACAGCAGCATTATGATGACTTAAGCAACACACACACACACACGCACACACAAAAAACAGTTCAATTGACATCTAGATACGAGTCAGAATCAGATACAGACACAACAGACACATGTGCACACTGTGTGTGTGTGTGTGTGCTTGTGGCATGCCACATAAAAGTGGAGCGCACGAAAAAAGCTCGCTGCAAATTGAAAAGCCACAAATAAATTGAAAAAGATTTCAAATGAAAGGATTTGCTGTCACATTATAAACGAGTTACAATAACAGCCATGCAACAGAAGCGGCAACTTGCAACATGCAACATACACTTCCACACCCCTACCCTTATCCCAGCTGCAACTGAATTCGGTTACGAGTTCGCATTTCGAATTGCAGACTTTCGCGTGCACTCCGCTAAAAGAAAATTGATTCAGACGGTTTTTCTTTTCCAGTAACCAATAGATGCCGCCTCGATACATTCACCATATGATATAGAAATCAATCAAATTCGTGATTTATTGTGGTTAGCCAAGTGCCTGTACAAGTGCTATCTCCAGTTTCTTGATTGATTTCCTTCTCCAAAACATTTGCAACGCTAAACAGCTGTTCACTCACCTGACTTTTGCCCTTTGACACACAGCTAACCACATCGTCACGCGTCGGCTCCAAATTGATGACATCGCGCTGCAATTAAATGTAAATAAATTATATTAATTAAATAATTAAAGTACAAATATGTTAAGTATATATTAGTTTTAAATATATCAAAATTAAAGTTATTCTGTATTAAATTTTTGTTGCATTCTATAAAGTACCTTTGATTATTTCGTACTTAAAGTATAGAATTCACCGTAAAAAACTTGTAAAAAGATTTTTCACTTATAAAAGACTGCTTTTATTAATATGTTGTTTTCTTACTTTAGTTCATACATTTTTCAAAACAGTGGAACAAAAAACCTGTCCTTTTGGTTCACATTTTTAGAGGAAACATTGTTTGTATAAACGAGAAGTGTACTCTGCATGCACTGTAAAATATTTCTGTATACAGAAATCTCTACTAAAAATTCTATGCAATCCGTTCATGTCATACCTTAAGGTTCGACTGGGAGTTTGATGCAAATTTATATAATTCGATGGCCAAAATCAACAACAGGGGACTGTTAGTTAAGGTAAATTTACAAAACTTGTTAGCTTATTGTTAGTTTTCTAATTAGAAGAAAATATATAATAAATAAAATTATATTTTAAAAAAAGATAAGCAAATCAATTTCGTTTTTTCTAGTTTAAAAGTTTTAGCTCTTTGATTCAAGTAAATAGAGAAGTACAGTAGAATCCGATTAAAACGACACTCAAGGGACCGACGAAATATCAGGAATATGAATATGAATGTTCATCGAATTTTTGTCGCAGTAACTGGACAGCGCCGCCGTTATAGCCGGATTCTATTGCTTATAAAAACTAGAGATATGCCTTAAGGTTAAATAAGCACCTAATTTATAAGGAGCAGACGAAGCTTCTGCTTTCGTGCCTAATGTGGACTGCTGTTCACAATATTCAGTATAATTTCCCTAATATTGAATTTAAGCCACAAATTAAATAAATCTCAATTTATAAAACTGTTAAAATTTGGCGACAAATTTAACATTTTGCTTCAAATACTTTATGGGTTAGAACGGTAAAAAGGGTTAAACTTTTCAAACCACTAAGTGCGATATCAATTTCAATTCCTATTGCTATAATCGAAACAAATGTTTCAACTACAATTCAGTGTCATACTCGATGGTGTATTTATTAATGGTATTCCCGCTGCTATTGAAATATTAATATTAATACATTTACTCGCAGGCTCGACTATAAGCTGCTGCCAATATGTTTTTTTTCTCTCCGGTTTGGTTTTTGGCTACATTTTGTGGTGGCACGCATAAACTACAACTAGAAGCTGTTAGGCTGAAGGTGTAAAGGAGAGTGAGAAAGAGAGAGAGAGGGAGGGGGGCGATAGCAGGATAGATGGGAGTGGAGCACAAATGGGTACAGAATACTGTGGCAGCCTGTAGCATGCTTTCAAGCAAATTGATTTATAAATCACGTAATGTAACGAGCACATACGAAATATTTTCAAGCAAAATACGCGCCACGCACCACACTCGTACCTAGTGCGGCACCACTCACCCACTCGCACTCACACACTCGCGGAGAGGCCAGAGCCAGAGCGTCCACATAAAACCAAAATCATGTATTATTTAGTGAAATTTGCATTTGCCGCATAAAGCAGCCACTGCGGCAGCAACCTGCGCACCTTGCCACATCTTCGCTAGGCACCACCAAATGATGCCCACGTTGAACGCAAAACGCAGTTACTCTCAATGTGTAATAGTGAGTGTGTGTGTGTGAAATAACACATAAAATATATTGACGTATGCCACAAGAGCAGCTAGCTGACTGCCCTTATGGTGGTTTGTCTGGATGAATGGGTGGTTTGTGGTTCGCTAGTGAGTGGTGAGGGGTGGGGGTTGGAAGGTGTGTGGCTTATAGCCGTTCAGGTGGTTTTGGTTGTCTCGAAACGACAGCAAAACGTGGCGTCTTTTCAGTTTTACGATACGTTTGTGGCCAGGTTTCAGCCTGCTGATGTTGCAGGTGCAAGCAGCACCATAGGCACCACAGCAGCACAGCATCATAGCACCACATAACGTTTCACTCATAAAACACGCTTTTGTATG
Source organism: Drosophila tripunctata (assembly GCA_035047385.1). Taxonomy (NCBI): domain Eukaryota; kingdom Metazoa; phylum Arthropoda; class Insecta; order Diptera; family Drosophilidae; genus Drosophila; species Drosophila tripunctata. The sequence goes on from JAWNPS010000288.1 coordinate 12,898,244, forward strand.
ACATAAATTCATAAACAGCCTCTCCACTCACACACACCCTTACTCCGGCTGTGTGTGTGTGTGAACATGAATTTGTACAGAATGTTCAGTGTTATCGACTTTCATGAATTTCGATAATTCGCAAGTTTGTGGTTTATATGGAATTACCAACACACAGATTCAAGCATGTATTCACAGCTTACCAACACATTACATGCAGACTGTGCAAAATTTTAGAGTATATTGTAAAATATCAAAACTCCGAGTACATAGAATTAATAATAATGACAACAATATTTCACCCTAATCGGTTTATTGGTTATCGATAATTATCTAACAATAAATTTTTCAATTAAAATTTGATTTCAGATGCACAGTACGTTGCATTTTTAAATCGGATTTGTTTTAACAAAGTTATGATCGTTTAAAGTTTAAAAAAAAAAAAATCCAAAAAAATATATATTAATTTTTGAATTTAAAAAATTCGGAGTTCAGATAGATAGAGGATCCAAAATACGTAAATTTTCAAATCAAAAACGTGAAGACAAAGTTATGATCGTTTAAACTTGTTGAAAGAAATTCGAAAAATATTGAAAAAAATAAATAAATAAGTTTTGCAATTAAAATTGGATTACAGTACATAAGAAGTTCTTTTTCAACTTCGTAAAATTCGGAAATAGAGAAATACAAAAAAATTAAATATTTTTGAATGTAAATAGTTTTAGATAGCTAAAAACTTTCAAATATCAAGTTCTTTAGTTTGCTTTATTAATAAATTCCAATTTTATCTTTATAATAAGCTTACTTTTAACCTCTAAAGCATTAAGGTTAACTTTATGAGGCATTAAAGCAGAATTCTCCATACAAACTGCCATTTACATTTGAGTATTTATTTGTGTTATTGATATGAATAAATAATAGAGAAGATAAAAATGAAAATCCATGTGCATGAATACTCGGTTGAAAAGCATTCAACATTCAGTTACGACTAAATCCCACTACAGCTCTGAATAGTTGATTGTTTTTCTCTCAGTGTACATAAATTATGCGGTACTCAGCCATTACCAGGCAGTCAGGCAGGCAACATGGAATCCGAACGTGTGCAAGGCAAAAACGGAATGCCCATAATGCAGCCCCCAGAGCGCATATTAAATATGTTTTTTTTTTCTTCCTCTCATTCTGTTTTTTTGTTGGTTGCCCTTTTTTTTTGTTCTTACACTTTTTTTTTGTGTGGACAGGGACAGAATACCTTGGGTTGGGTAACTAAAACAGATACATTTTTTTCATTCTTTTACTTTGGGGAATCGAAGATTTGTGGCTCGCATTTGATGCACGCCTAAAAAGGTGGCTAAACTTTTGCTTTCCATTTATTGTCGTTGCTGTTGCTGCTGTGTGTTGACAACGTCCGAAAACAACAGCTAAGAGGACACAGGCTTAAGCCAGTTTCGGCTATTTGGCCACTACACACACATCCACATAGATATAGATATAGATATGGAATGGTGTGGAGGACGCATAATGAATTTTTAAAAATATGCCGCAGCGTGGCAAAGCTTGTTTGCCTAAAAGCGTGCTACACGGTTTATGTTCCGCTTTTGCTTGTTAGATTTGTGGCCAAGGGAATTGTGAACAAAGCAGCAATAGCAACAGCAATAGCAACAGCAACAACAACAACAACAAACAACTCTCGACCACTCAACAAGCTGCGTTTGAAATGTTGCAAAAAAACAAAACGAAACTCGTGGGAGCTTAGCCTAAAAGCAAATGCTAGGATTATACTTATTGTTATTACTGTACATGGTGCTAGTAGTTGCTAAAAGTTGTTGTCAGTTTGTTACAGTTACACAATATACATATATATATATATAGAGCAATAAATTTATAAGCATACTTACATCACAATAAGATGAGGATATATTTTGCAAATTCAAACGGAATACGCGATCCCTGTAAGCAGATAAACATAAAAAAACACACTATTAGTTTAGTCTCAAGCGTAGTTAGTGCTACTAATAATACTTACATAGCACCCACATAGAGAGAATCGCGTTCCTCGTTCATATGAAAGGTGCGATAGTAGAGTTTGCCGCATGTGAATTCGCGCACATGATCTGTAATTAAAGAAGGGCAAAAATTTTAAGACACATTTAATACATAGTAAATATGCGTAGTTAGCAGAGCTTTTCCTCTACTTCCTCATATACACATACATATATTCAATATTTAGACAACAAATTTTCTTAAGTGAGACAGCAAACTCAACACACACACAACACCCAAACACCCGGCGCCCAAAACTCTAGTCTCCCAGTCCCCAATTCCATGTCCGAGTCCGGCACAAATGAGCGCCTGTCAACAAAGTTTATGCACAGACGTTGACAAAACGCAAACACAGTGCGGAGAGAGTATGTTGTGCAGGGGGACAGGACGTTACAAAGAACAGCCACAGACTGTCCACACACAAAGACAAACAGAGATAGAGATAAAGAAAGAGAGAGAGGGAGGGAGTGAAAGAGCATGTGAGATATCCCATTTCAATCAAATGACATTTTGACATTTCTTTTGGCCGGACACTATCGCCAACAAACGGCAAATGTAGCCAAAGTGCAAGCTTTAAATGTTGTTTATTTACTTTTAACTTTGGCCAACTCAAATACACAAACACACACACATAAAACCAGAGAAAAAAGGAAAAACTCGAGAAAAACTGCACTGACTAATGCGTTAAAAGCAATGAAATGCGTTCGAAATTGCAGCAAAAATAAAAAAGAAAATAGACAAGCATTAAGACTTTAATATTTACTTAAATATAATTATTAATATTGTTGAATAAAATAAAATTGGTTTTTAATATGCATAAATTATAGCTGACTAATAAATGTTTTTACTTATTTGTATAAATATATTTTAAATTCACTGTTTTGGCAAATTTGAACACAATTTAGCATCTAAACATTTGTGTGATTAACGCGTTTATATTCTTAGCATTTTATTTTATCCCCCAAAACAGCAAATACATTTAAAATTTTAATTTAAGTTATTAAATTTTACATATATAAAATTATTTTTCGTAGTCAGGCCATAAATACAACAAATTTATGGTATGTACCTGAATTTACTTGAATGTTGAATTTTGAAATCGCACAAAAGTATGCTATAAATATTTTTGCTTAAGATTTTCAGTTCTGCTTTAATAATTTGCTTTTGTATAATTATGAATTGTGTAAATAATAAGAAACTGTTAATTATATCTACGCATGTGTGTGTGAGTGTGTGTGTGTGTTAGTTAATACTTATTATGTTAATTTCATAGACGTCGCGCTGTCTGCGCGTTGTTTGCGCTTTGGCTGTGAGAAAGTGTGAGTCAGCTTTTTGGCCCAAAGCGCTGAACATGCATTTACTTAATTAAACTAATTAATATTTGCTTAGAGTGCCTGACCACCCATACACATACATACACACACACCCCACTCCCATATGTATAAGCACATGTCCAGTTACTGAGAGAGAGAGCACTGTCAATTAATGTGATTGTCAGGCAGTAAACTCTCAATATCGATATCGATATATGTCGACCAATTAATTTTCTGACATCTCTTACAATGATGCCATTATGAAGTAGACTTCTGCTGCTAAACTGGCATTGTGCTGGTCTCTATAAATATGTGCATATATAATATTGAGCATTATGAATTGTTGTCCACTCTGAGCACATTTAATCGAAGCCGCAGTGCTATCAAATTTAACAGCACAAGTGATTGTAAATACATTAAATTCCATTTCTCTTTTGCTATCAAAGTAATGAATTCAGTATTCAGTTGACCCAAAATAAGATATGTCAAATCAAATGCTCTAACGCTGTAAGCTCTATTCAGCTGGTTATATTTTTTTTTCTTTTATCAAAAGACAAGCAGCAGATATAAATACGTACATTGTACATATCAATATATGCATTTGTATGACTAACTCACATACAACAATGGGAAAATGCAAATGCTATTCCACCACCCCTTTGCCCTTTCCTTTGCCATTGTCTACGCTTCAGGTTGCCTCCTTTTCCCCCCTTTATTCAGCCACAAGTGCAGCTATTTTTGATTTCCGATTTAAAGAACATTTTGGACAAAAGCAAACACTGAAGCCAAAAGTAGCAGCGTCAATAAAGGAAAAGCAACAAAAAAAGAAAACGAACAGAATCTGCGTCTTTTGTTTGCCAACGGGAAACAACTACAATACATATACATACATATACAAATACATGTGTGTGCGAGTGTGTGTTTTTGCATACATTGCGCACAATTCGGGTAAATGTCCTTGCCAAACCGGAAGTCGACTTGTATACGCTTGAATTGTTATTGTACCCTTCCCTTGCACTCACACTCGCACTCCCATATATAGTATAGTATATGTACTCGCATTTGTTTGTTGCTTGCTGTCGAACTTTTTCCGCATTTTGTAGTTTTTCTTTGCACATTTTTTTCTTCTTCCGATTTTCTTGTTTTTTCTTGTAGTTAGTTGTTGGCCGCTTTTCCGTTGCTGTTGCTGTTGCTGTTCCTGAGTTTTTAGCTTAAAGTCAAGTGCTTTAAAACACATTCACAATTTGTTTTAAGCTCAAAACTGTTCTAAATTGCAGTTGGAAAATCGAGTTTTTCTTGTTTTAATATAGCACAAAAGTTCAGATCTCTAAGACCGTGGCATTAACTAAAAGTTGTGAAATTAATTGAGTAGAGTGTGTAAAGTTTAAGCTGGAAAATAACAATTTCCATATATTATATTATTGTGATTCTTGTGAATTTGGCAAATCTTGTTGCCTACTTTGAGGCGCTTTTGGAAATAACATGCATAATTTGACAAAAACATGGCAATAAAAGCAGTTGGCATAAATATGTTGAAATATGTAAGCATTAATTGGGTCTATAACCAATATGCTAGCATTCTTCGCTGTCTTCACAATTTATGTGCACAAAAACTGTAAATGTTTATGGAACTTATTAGGGAGAACATCTTCGATATGCCAAACGATCTGTGGCATATTTACGATGCCAATTTATATAGCAACAACAACAACACCAACAACAATTGTTAGTTCCATTTGCCAGTCTACAATTGTCTCGCACAGCATTTAAGACACGCGTACGCGTACGCGCGTATACTTTATGCATGGAACTCGTTTTGCCTTTCAGAAGTCTATAAAAATATTATATAGTATGTCAGATAGAGAGGGAGAGAGTGAGAGAGTTGGTCATAAATGATGATAGGCAATGTCTGCAATCTTTTATTTACATGCACAGCGGCGACAGCATAAATTGTTACGAGTTCCTGTGCCATTTCCCCAATCCTCTCTCACTTCCTACTCCTTTCCCGCCTTCCCCTTTTTGTGAATTCGTACTACAGATAATAAATAACAAATTAAACGGAAGCTAATCGTAGGCAGTTGTATTTACCGGAAGTGCGACAAAGTTTTGCATCAATTGATAGCCGATAGCAACATTGAGTTGCAAGTTGCAGTTTCTATGTTGCATGCATTGACAATTTGAGAACAGCTTTTAAGCACTTGCTCCATCAACATCTTTGGAGCGGACATTAAGCCAAAGAAGCAGTCGTAAATGTGCTTTAGCAAGAACAGTAAAGTCAACCTTTGAAACTCGACATTTGTGACGTCTGCTTTATTTGCTTTTAATCCAAGTCCAATCAAAATCAAATTGCATTTACGAGCTAGCTGCCTTTGAAAGCGCGCAATTTTATGGGGGATCCCAAACATTTTTACTCGCTTTCGTTTCTTTCTTTCTTTCTTTTGGCAAATACTCGTACTTACTTTAGATTTTTGGGGGTGAAATTGTCTTCTTTCTCTTATGGTATGCTTTTTATTATACGGAAATACATACAACAGTGCTTATGCTATATGCGACTCTGTACGAAAAGTATTTATGACTCCATATATGTCAATAATTTTTATGCGCTTCATAAATATGCGTGCGCCTTTACGATCCACTGTCCTTTTGTCCTTTCCCAACCGACAGTCAAATCAATTTCATTCGCTCCCCTCGACAAATGACGGAAAATGCCATTTGGAAAAGCGTTATTATCGAATCAAATTCAAATGGAATAACGAGACTCAAATGCAGTAAACATATTGCAGAGCTGAGCTAACTGACATATCACAGAGGACAAGTCTCACATATGTACCTTTGTGGGGGTGTGGGGAGGAGCAGCTACCTGTTTGGCGGCATGTGGCACATGCGAAAGCCTTTGAAATGTCACAATTGCCCTTTGGACTTTAAGCATCCCATAGATGCCAGAAACAGCCAAACTAAATAAAGGTAAATATGCAAAAAACCTGCCACATCAACTGACGACGGTGAGCTGCAACAAAGCAGTTCAAAAGATGAGAAATTTAAAGTATGAAAAGCAGTTTAAGAAAAATAGTTGAATAATTTACTATTGATCTGTAAACTAATTTTATAAAAAGCTAAAAGTCTAGCTGAGCTAAAACTAAGTTTTTTATCGATATAAAAAATGCTTAATTATTGCAAGTAAAATCTCAAGAAATTCTTCTTAAACTCTGCTCGCATGACTTTACTCTAATACCTTGTGTTTTCTGCCAGTGTAACACTGCAAATATTTTAGCATAATTTACAGCTTGTCTTATTTAAGTTAAAAATAAATTACTATTGTTTAAATGCAGCTGCTGTGCTGATATGCATAACAAATGTGCTGGCAAAGTTCTTCTTAGTTTATTAGAATGTTTACTAAATTGAAATAGTATTTCTGCATAACTCAAATGTTTGTCATTTATAACTTGGAAAAGACTTTTTAAAACAGACATTTTCAAACATTTTTAGTGTCTAATCTTCGTTGGTATACGCATGTATGTATGTAAATTTCCCATTATTTTACTGGCTAATTATGAGCAATGGCTTCCTTTTCCTGTCTTAACTCTCTCTCTCTCGCTCTTTTTGTTTGTATGCAACATAAAGCACTCGAAAAGTGTCTAGACGTCTGATGTCTAGGCGTGTGTGTGTGTGTGTGTGTTGTTATCCACACTTGTGCGCTGATTCGTGGCCTGCGGCCCCAGTGGAGCATGTTGCAAGTAGCTGGTGCTTGCAACTTGCCAAATGACAGACTGAGACCGCTGTTAAGTGGTTGCCATTTCATTTGCTGAGCAAAATTGCATGTGCAAATAATTAAGGACTAGTCGGAGTCGGATATTGTGACGTCACAGCGAAAATGTTATCTTTAGGCTTTGGCTTTAATATTGGCTTTAAAGTTGCTGCTGTTGCAGCATTCATTTTGTTGGCACCGCTGAAGTGTGCAAAACATTTTCAACTCTATTTAGCTCGTTTTATGGCAGCGCAGTCGAGTTCATTTTGTAGCCAAATAGTAAATGCAAAAACAGCTACCATAAAAAAAGCTGCAGAACAAAAAGAGGAGCCAGCATTTATGTTGTGTCTGTTTGTGTGTGTGTGTGTAGACGGACATACAAGTGGCAAGTTTGGCCCCGAAAAGCAGGCAACAAAAACGCAACGAATGCGGCAACCGTTTCATTTTTGGTGTTTTGCTTGCAACTTCATTTGATGTGGGGCAAGCAGGCGTCACATAACATGCCACGTGTGTGTTAGTGTGTGTGTGTATGTGTGCTGCTTTTTGTGGCATGGCAGACAGCGTGTGTTCCTTGCGAGCGCCATAAACGAGAGCACTAACAATTTCAAGTTTTTAGCTTTTTTTTTTGTTTTGTTGCTGCAGCAAGGCAGCTCCAAGTCTGTGAGTTACCTTCAGTTAGTTAAGTTCCATGCAACATTTTGTGGTGCCCTAAATGAGCACTAAAGTATGCGGATGATATGCTAACTGCAACTTTTGCATAATTAAAACCATTTAGACTCTCCACACACACGAGTCGAAAGAGCCTCAAATTGAGGCTGAGAGAGAAATACGCTTGGTTTGAGCTTTGAGAATGATTAACAATTCAAACATTGTAACTGCCGGAAATTTCTACACATTTGTTAAATTAATTAAGAACCCAATGAAATGCATTTCAAGTGGCCAAAACACACACACACACATACAGTTGACTCTTTTGATTCCATGCGCAAATCCTGTCAAAATTACAAATGCAAATTTACATTAAGTGACTTGTTTGTCTCTTGACTGTTTCGTATATGTGTGTGTAATTACTCACACACACACATCTCATTTGAAACTTGGTTTAAATAATTGAATTTTACTAACGAGCAACTTGGCAAAAGTCTTAACTTCTAATATGTACAATTAATGTCATTCAGATTGCATTTTGCAATTAACATAAGAAAATTAATTACAATAGTTAGTTATTGTTGTTGTTGTTGTTTGTTGTTGTTGTTGTTGCAACTGTCATTGTAATTGAATCAAACTGTATTATGAGCATTTAATAGATTCTCATTTGACTCTTAGAGCAGAGCCACTGATAAACTAAAACACACTACTCCCACACACCCACTCATCCACACTCACCCCACTCATTTCCTACATCTTTAATCAGCCACAAACCGGAATCAGTCTTAAACAACAGTTGCTGCAGCTCTCGAGTTGCCGAGTTTATCAATCAAATGTTATAAAACTTTGGCAAGCATTTTATTCTGAAAACTTTTCAACTTAATGATTTGTAAATACTGAGTACGAAAAGCAAAGAAAAAATTATTTAACCAATAGCAGCTCATCGACTGCTTAAATACTCTACAAAGTTTATATGAGCGAGATATTTTGTATATTTTGTATGTTCGACTTGAAAAAAGATTTAATTGTGTAATTGTGTTCATGTATCTAATTAAAATGAAATCGAGACTTAAATTTAGCATTTAAAACTTTACAAATATGTATATTTAAATATAAATTCTTATAATTGAGAATTGAATTGGATTTTCAGGTTGATTGGTATGCTATGCTTATACTTGTACATTAATAAATGAATAACAATTTTAAATTAACAATTATAATATTTCATAATTGGTTCATTTACAGAATTTACAGCATTCAAGCATAAAATATGATAAGAAGAAATTTCTATTAAAAAATAGTTTTTGTATTTATTTTTAATAATTCGATAAGTTACATAAAACTTGGTATTGTAATTGAATATAAATTATATAATAATAATATATAATATCTATTTCCGTATGCCTTTATAAATATCTTGATCTCTAAGACTATAAGAACTAGAATGACCAAATGCTATGCTGCAAGCAGTGAAAGTTTTTTTTTTTTTTAGATATTTGCTAGATGGTATTCTATGGAGAGATGCTAACAATATATTTTGTAAACCAATTTGCAAAATTTATTTTTATTTAATAAAAATATTTATTAATCTTAAATAAAAATAACTCCAATTTTTCTACTTTACTATAAAAATATTTTCAAAAATATTACTTGTCTATTGTAAAAGTTATTTTGATAAGTGTAGTTAAGTATAGAATCGGAAAGATATAGCGAATATGATAATGCTAACTAACTACTCTTTGTTAAGAATGGTTTTATAAATATGATTTAAAAACATTTTTTTTTTTAATTATCTTGTATGGTTTTTAATATTTTAGATAACCAATGACAGAGTTGATAAATATAAAATCACTTTGCTCCCAACTGTACATATCTACAGTAGGATCAATCTGCCAAATGTCAGTTTACAGTATGCAAATATTTTTTTATCTTAACCAACCAATTCAAACATTAAATATTTGTAATAAATGTAAATAAACTTTCTTAGAATCAAAAACTACACCATATAGTTACCACAAAACCAATTGTCTGAAATCGGTTTTAATATCACAAACTGTTCTGTTATCAAATTAACTTATATTTTGTACTAAATATATTTCTTAAAAAAAATAAATAGTTTTTAACAATTGTCTTGCTTGACTTTAGTCGTTGCTACTAGTAAAATAGAGTTTTCATGCTGATTGTTATTATATATATATATTTATAATATATATATATATATATATATATATATATTTTATATAGTGTTTTATCTGTAACTTTAGTGCGATGTGACACAGTTTTTAATGATCTTTGCAACTTCAACTTGCGATGCACAATGACAATGGAATGTTCAACAGCTGCGTCTAGGGGTGGCAAGGCAAGGCAAGGCGTGGCCAGGCAGGGCAGTACAATGTCGTGGCAAGTAGTAGCGTGTAGCAAGTGGCAAGTGGCAAGTTGCAAGTAGCAAGTATTCTTAGTAAGTAGTTGCAACTACTTACTTATTTCGCTCATAAATTGTACCATCCAAAGTTGTTGGGAAAGAAACGTGATTTTGCTGTCGCTTAGAACTTCAAAACGAAAGGACTTTTGAAATAACAGTACTTTTAATGATGGCTTTTGTCCTTGCGTTGGCCATTCGCAACACCCTCAACTTGTCCCGACTTGTCCAGACTTGACTTGGCTTTGTCGGTGCTGCTAACATTATTAATTTTTGAGTCAGGTGTTCGTTTCGTTCGGATTGAAACTCAATTTTGTTAGCGCTTCGTTTCGTTTCGGTTTGCAAAGTTTTTGTTAACACACTTTGGGTTGTCCTGAATATATACAGCAAAGAGGCTGATCAAAGCGAAACTGGGACACAGTTTCAGATACACAGATACTCACTCACACAGATACTCACTCATACAGACTCACCGTACGCACATACAGTGACATTTAGTGTTGTTACCCATGGAACAGCTTTTGTGCCGTGAGTTCTCAGCTTTTGAGCTAACAGCTTTTGACATTGCATTAACGCCAGCAGCTTGTCAACCTCAACAGCAACAGCAGCAACAACAGCAACAACAACAAGAGCAACAGCAGCAACAACAACAACAGCAGCAACAACATTACGGAGCAACGGTGCCGGTGCCCCAGCTCCCTTCGTTACTCAATTTGTGGCAAGGAACTACGTAACATGTGGCTCTCTCATAAAAGTCGACCCTGCCACACAAAAGCTTGAGTAGTACTTAACGGAAAACGTGTCACTGACTTTTAATTGCGCGAGCTTCACAACACACAAACAAACAAAATACACACATACACACACACTCCCACACACACACATATGAATGTAGAGTAAGTTGCAACAACGCTGTTGTTGTTGTTGTGCGAGTTTTGTGTGTGGTCAGTGTTTGGATAACGCCTACGTTGTTCAGCTTATCGCAGCAAGTGCTTTATGGGTCAAGCATTTGAGCTACAGTTTGACAAGGCCTTGCCGAGCAGCGCAATGCATGCGCAACTGTAAAGCAAGCAGTGCTGTCGAACAAAAAGAGACTTAGTCTAGCATCAGTATACAGCTGCGGAAAAAATAATAGCACCAAAGGTTTATGCAAAATTCAAAACTTTGAATGATAACTAAAGTAAACTGCTTTCTTTGGTGCTATTATTTTTTCCGGCACTGTATGTGCTGGTTGTGCTGCAAAACCTTGCTGCACTAATAGCTAATTTGTAATTGTTTAAAATACTATAAATTTCATTCTAAATTTTATCAGCACTATATACTGTAACATTAACATAATTTATTTAATAATAATTACAAAAAATTTAACAATTTCTTTTCAACTACTCTTTGGTTCTAGGCAACATTTTGCTATTGCTGCAGGAATATCCTTTTTTTAAATTATTAAAAATATTATTATAGATATGTAAACATATATATTAAAAGTTAACAATTAATATAAATTATATTATATTTTTTACCATTTCTTTCATAAATAAATGTTATTATTTTAAATTTATATTTCTCAGCATTACAATATCTTTTATTATTATTATACTTGATTTAATAACAATTTGAAAATTAGCCACAATGATAGATTTGGTGACTGTATGTTAAATTCAAAAAACTAATAAATAATTATATTTTATTTATTTATTTAGAAATACTAGTTTAAAGTTTTAAGCTTAGGGACTAGTAGAAGATGAGCATGACTGCCGTTGCCTTCAGCTATTTATAATTCAGCTAATATAATTATGTTAAATTCAAATAGTTATATTTATATATCAGTTCAACATAAAGTAGTTTAAAAGTCTACAGTCTAGTCAGTCTACTGTAAAATACCCTGTAGCTATTCTAGAGCAACATACAATTATATCAAGTACACAATTTAAAGGTTTTTGGGGTATAAAATAAATGAAAGCAAAAGTTTTCCATATACAAATTAGCTCTGAGAGCTATAGTACCAATGGCAACTGTATTACATACTTTTATAATTCTAGATAAGTTTTATCAGTAGAAAATTGTCATACAAACGAAGGCAAATTAGTTTTAAGTGTGCCCAAAAACATAGTTCAAGTACGGGTATAATTCGTCCGAATGTTGTGGCCACACTTGAAACTATGCATGGTTTAAATTTAAAACAAATCTGTTTTCCTTTGAGAAGTGGCGCTACTGTAAGAGTTCAAGCCAACAATTTAATTATTTTTGTAATAAAATTAAAGTTTTTCGACATTCCAATCCAATTACCACTTAAGTAAATTATATCATATAATTTGCCATTATCACTACTTGTTTAATTTAGCACTTCTTAATGCTTTTTCTCTTGAATTTCCTTTATCATCGAAGCAAAGAAATAAATAAGTTGTATAACGATTTTTGGTCAATTTCTGTTACAAGTGCCGCACAATGTGTCTGTTGGCTGTGCTACCTGAGAGACACCTTTTGCCTTTTGTCCATTTGTTGCTGCCTAATGAAGTCATTCTATCAATAATGAGCAACTTTACACTCAGCACAGCGGGGAGGGGTGTGGTCGAGTCGAATGAAACAAAAGGCAAAGACACAACCGACAGACAAACAGACAAAGGAACTGAAATGCCTGTTTCGGTGTAGTTTTTCAGAGTAAATTTTAAAAATAGACATGCCACGAAAAGAAGCATCTGCCACATCGTTGAGTCAACAAATGAACTGAGAGAAATTAAAGGAAACAGGGAAAAACAGTCGAGTGTAACGGGGGAGGAGAGAGGATTTGGTGTGCTGCACTTTTTGGTACATTTGGGAGGCATAAATTGTGATCAAATACAAATTCGAATGCAATTAATTTCACTAAATCAATAAAAATAACAATTTTTCATTGCATGTGACAAAAACAAACACCACACACAAAAACTAACAAACTTTATTCGACCATGAAAATTTATAGTTGACATTTTATTTAGTGTGGTTTTTAAGCTTCATTTATATACTTTTTATTTGTGTTTTTGTGGCTTAACGTTTAATTTATGGCTTAAGCAACACAACCGCAGCCATAAGAGTGCATCCCATATTATATAGGAATACAAAACAAACAACAACAACAACAAGAACACGAACAGGAACAAGTCTCTGAAGCAGCTGCTGCATTTTTTAAAGAAGCGACGTGCATATGGCTTAGTCAATAGACTGATACTGCTGCTGCTGCAGTCAGGACAGACAGAAAGGACATGCCCGACAGCCAATACAGCCAGGACACTCTGGACACCTATGCATTCAGCTAAAAGTATGCGCAAACAACTTGAGCGTTTCCTTAATCGCCTCACGTTTCTGCTACAAGTGCTTAGCCGAGGCGAGTTTACTACAATATGCGTCAACAACAACAACAACAACTATAGTAACAACAACAACAACTGTAGTTAAAGTTCATATGTTGTTGTTGCTTTCATTTTAGCCAGCACGTGAACTTTTATGCTGCGGTTATAGCTGCTGCCGCCTCTGCCATCAGCCTTATGTATGTTGCATGCCACATCTATCCATCCAACCCCTGCCACTTCTGCTGCCACCATCACCAGCTTTGAACGTGAACTATTAGAAAATGTTTACTGGACATGTACATGCAACATGAAGCTGCCTCTGTGCCACTGTGGCAAGCAAAACATAAAAAAAGAAAGCAAAAAAGTAGAAAAAAAAACATCAACTGTCTTTGAACAAAGTGCCAATCAACTGTTTATAGAAAATATTTACTAAGGATTTGAATATGTGCTACAGTTTGTGTTAAAGAAAAGCTCTTTTTAGCTGTTTGTTAACATTAACATTGGCTTTAACAGCGTCACTTTAACATAGTGTGCATACTAAGATATTTTAAGTTATTTATATTGCATTTAATAAAGAGTTTTTATTAAATTTGCATTTAAAGCATACATTTTATTTAATAAATTTGAATGTTTGGGTTACAAAAATACTTTTTTAATGTTAATTAACGCTAACATTGACTTTAACAGCGACGCTTTAGCATAGCGTTAAGGTTTAGCTGTAGCTGTTTTCTAAGCTTGCATTAAATAAATAGTTTTATTTAATTTTGTAATTGAAATAAACATTTTTCTATTCAATTTATGTATCTGCATTGATTGTGCTTGAAAAATACGTTTTAATAGTAGTTAATATTAAGATTAGCCTTAACAGCGTCACTCTAAAATCTCAAAATATTAATACCATACATTTAATAAACAGTTTTAGTTAAATTTGTATTTTGAATATGCATTTTCGCAATAAATATAAATATTTGAGTTAAAAAAAACTTATTTTTAATGGTAATTAACACTAACATTGGCTGTAACAGCGCCGCTTTAGCATAGCTTTCGTATTTAGCTTTTTTATCTCAGCATTTAATGATCAATTTTATTAATTTGAGCCCTGAAATATGAGTAATCATACATAATTTAAATACACTTAAGTTAAGGAATTGAATTTCTGCTCTTAGCTAAAAATAACATTTAACATAGCAGTTCTATTGTATTTAAAATTCAGTATTAGCTCAAATTTTAATGAGAGTATTCAATGTTATGTTTGAATATTGTTAAATAAAAGTCTTTCTTCCAGTCAGTTTACATAGTACTGACTTTAACAGCGCCACTTTAACATAAAGTTACTGTGTAGCTACACTAGCTCATTATCTTAGCATTTAATGATCAGTTTCATTTTGATTTTGCATTTTTTACTACTTTAGCCGAGTTCGAGGAAATGTTTATATTTATTGCATGCGTATTTTTTCAAATTAAATTTTGCCGACAAAATGATTAATGAATCGTTTGTTTTGGACAGCGACTGATCGCAACTACCACTAAAAAAAGAGAAACAGAAAAAGCCACAGAAACCGAATCCGAAACTGAGACAGAGTTCAACTTCCCAACACATTTTGTTTTTTTTTTTTTTTTTTTTTTGATTCAGTTAATGTAAATGACTCAATAAAGCGAATCAAAATTTAACCGGTTTTTCAATCAGGTGGTTAAATTGCTTTTTCTTGTTTGAAAGAAATTATGATCATAAAATGTATATAAAAAACACATCCAGATACTAGATTAAAATCTATTTGTGCTACTCGTGGTGCGTTTTTCGGGGCTTTGAACTTTTGAGAAGTGCTCTTAACCAATATCCCAGTATTTAAGGGATAATATCCTCAATTGTACTTTAACAATGAATATGAATGCAAATATGAAGAACAATGTGCTCTGCTATTAGTATGCAAATTACGTGTTGCTGTACAAATAATATAGTACAATATAAATAACGACAATAAAAAGAAGGACAACATATTAAAAGGTAGTGAGTGCAATAAAAAATCCTTTTTTTTTGTTTTTTTTTGGTTTTTTTTGTTTAAATGCCTGCGGTAATAATGACACAAACGTGTTGAATTAATATCGCGTCCAATAAGATAAATAACAAAAACAATATTGCGGCAAATAAATTACAATTGTTATTCTTATTTTCATACATTTATTGATTGCATGTAAATTGAAAAATAATAGCAATTCCCCCAGTACAGATTAAACATTATTTACGATTTTATTTTTCCCAAAAAATACTTTTTGCATTCCCATAAATAGTAGAAACTGTTCAGAATTAGCTAAAATTTAAAGTGAAGTTATGTATGCTAAGCACTGAATACCCGTTAATTTATTTGTAAATATTTGGAAAACATTCCATTCATAAATATTTTCTCAGTTTCCTACCTTACCACTGAATAGCTTTACAATTTTAGCTAAGCATTTTTAGAGAGGATAAGAATTCTTACGATAAGCTTTTGTATATTTAGCAATGTAAATCAATACTAAACATATCGATATTGTTAACGGATTCAAAATATCACATAATTTATCACATTTCACATATATGTATAACTCTTTTAAGACTTTTTTAACATGAAAGAATTATGTTTAAATGGATTGAGTATTTTATTTTAAATATTTCACATTTGTTTATTTATTTTAAATATTTAGTTTATAGTTCTTAGAAATAATTAATAATTTGGAATCCTTTAAAAAGAGTATTATTTTATAGATTTAATTTTAATTTAATCGATTTATAGAAAACACAAATCGAACTAAAATCGGAAAAATCGATATCGATGCTCCCACATTATATAACCTTACTTATTCTAATATACTATAGTTTGGTATGCTTGTAGGGCATTGAATATTACCTCGCTTATGTTTGCCGTAACTGGATTGATCGTTGCCGGAACAACAGGGTTGCTCGTAGTAGAAATTCCACGTATTTTCATAGTCGCCGGCAATTTGTTGCACTCCGCCGCATGTCAGCAGGAGCAGCAGAGGCAACAGAATTGAAAGAATCAATTGCAGTTGCATTTTGTATATTGTTTTTATTGTTTTTTTTTCTTTTATTATTTTGGTGTGGACACACTGTTCTGTGCGGTCCAAACCTCAATTGGATTATTGTGTTTTTTCTCTCTTAATTTGCACACAGTGAGTGAAAGAGGGAGAGGAGAGTGTGTTTTCCAGGCTGTTTGTTTTTGTCCAGCAACCAAATGGCAAACGCTGGCAATTTACAATTTACTTGGCCAGCCGCATGAAAAAAGTCCTTTTAAATAACTGTTAACACATTTAAGTTGTATTATTTTTAATGGTCGCACAATATTTTTACACTTGTTCTGCAATTTTCGTTGAAATTGATTTTGCAGCAGCGCCAAATGGATTTTAAAATTTAAATAAATGTGCGTTTCGTTGTTCGTTCGTTCGTTCGTTGTACAATTTCGTTTTGATTAATTATAAATGCGCACACACACATGCATATATATATATATATTTTTATATATATTTAATATTTGTATGCGGATTGCATTTTTACAGTTTGGCGCGTTTGTGCATTCAATTTTCGAAGCATTTAGCACTCAACAATTGATAAAAAAAAAAAACAAAATGGTACACAACAGAAAAAGACATGAAAACTCTGGCGACACAAACTGGTTTTCAACTTTAAGAGTTACCCACGCACCAACAACAACAACAAATACAAAGAGCAGGCCGAAAAATTCTTTAACATTTCCGCCAATCGAACGGACAACAAGTGCAAGCGAGCCAGAGCATGCTATGCTGTGCGTGCGAGTGAACGGTGTAACATGTAAACAAGCTGCTTGGCGGAGTTGCCAGAGCGTCGGCGCACAGACTTTTGTTTAACTGTATTGCACACTTATAGCTGCATTTGCAGATAACAAAGAAGGTAAATTGATAGATTCAGTGTGCCATAAACGCCATTCGCTATCAGTTTTCATTTAAAAACATCTGTTGTGCGTCTGCCTCACTCTTCGGTTGCTCTGGCAGCACAGATTTCGCTTGCCAATGCAGTTCAAGTAATGTGTATGTATTCAAGATGCATACACACAAAATAACAGAAATAGCAGAAATTTTGTATAAAAATGCTTAATAAACTCAATATATATGCATGTGTGGTATGCGCTTAAAAATACTCTTTGTTCGGTTTTCATACAAAATACGTCTTGCTATTTCAGCACAAAACATTAAATACACACATTACAAAAGAAAGAAAAAACCGAACGAGACGCGAACGCGCAAACTTTGTATAGAGACAACAACAAGATCACTGGTTGCTTCGCAGACAAGTGTGACCGTTTGCGGCAAGCAAACAAAAGACACAATCCAATAAAATACTAAACTAATATGTTAACAAATATCGATTATCGATAAGTGGCATTAATACTTAATTTGGAGTGCTGCAAATATTAAATTTAAATAACAATTTAATAAACACTTTATTTATTTAAGCAGACAGCAGACGGGACACAAAAGAAAATGCTGCACTGCATGAATTAATTGAAACAATGAAAATACCTACAAGGCAAAATTCAATTCTTCATACATATTTTATCATGAATTTCATAAGCTGAATTTCACAAAGCTTCTCTTTGTTCGATTTTAGAGGCATTTTGGGTCCACACAAACGAAACGAAAAGCCTAAAAGCAACCAAATGTGACCGCATAGCGCATAATTCCCAGACTGGGTGGTCATCTGGAATTTCGACACTGGACCAACACCTACCATAGAATGCCCAAGAGTAAGTAAGGGGGGCATGGAGATGGGAGTAGGAAGAGGCAGCATTTGGCTGGCAAAGGCGACAACACGTTTGAACACGTTTGCTACACAAAATTGTTTCAAAACGGAAAAGTAGTATGCTAAAATTGCAGCACGCGCCGTTGTCTAGTTGCATCTTCTTCTTCTTCTGGTATCCCTCCTTCTCCTCCTTCTCCTTCTACTCCATCTTCTGCTCCTTGCTCAATTTGCACTGCAGTTTCAATTTCGGAATGCAATGTCGTGCACGCCGTTTCCTGTCTGTCTGTCTGTGTTTCTATCTGTGTGTGTGTTCAGAGGCCATTTTAAAGTGGCTCTCTCCATCTCCATCTCTATCTCTGTCTTTCTCTCTCTTGGTCTGTGCTTAATGCTTGCTGCTCAAAATGTGATTATTTTAAATGCTGCCGACGACGACGACGATGCTGGCGACATAACAATTTTGAATGGAGCTCGAAATAAAAGTCGTTTTGTTAAGCAGACAAAACGCACTCAAAACGAACCGTTGTCTCACCTGCACACACACTTCCCCATGCACAATTGCAGAAGGGTTGTCACTACAGTTTTTCGTTGCATACCTTTGGGCGGCAATTAAAAACAGTTTGGCAGTCACAGTCGCCTGCAATTGAATTTCTTGCGGCGCCACAAAGTATGCAACGGAGTTTCGCTTAAATTCAGTGTTGCCAGTATTGCCAGCACTGCATGAGCAAATCTAGCATAGCCATAGCCAGAAAATTGCTAAAAGTGAACAAAAAATTACCTTCAATATTTTCTATAAACATTTTTGGGCTACAAAAAAATATAAACTTTGGTTAAAAATCCCACAAAATGTTTATTTGTGCAACTAATGTCAATATTTTTCAAATTCTGTTAATCCGCTTAGCTTTTTAATACCCTTTGCGGGGTATATTGGGTTTCTTTTGTATATTTTAAATTCAGTGTCTAGCTAAAACAGTACTTCACTAGTGTTCTATAAATTTAAAATAAATTTTATATTTTTTGTACGTGCTGTCAGTAAATTAAATGCATTTTTCCATAACAATATAAATTTGTTAAAAATTTGTCTCTTTAAAATGTTGATAAATATTATTATTAAAATATTGTATTATTATTGTTCTTTCAAATATATATATTTTTTTAAATTATATTTCTTCTACAAAAAAAAGTTGGGTATAAAGAGTTTTACACAATAGTTAAAAGATCTTGATTTTAAAATTTTTTAAAGCAATAAAATATTTTTACAATAAGATTGATGATTTTAAAACACTTTTTTTTTAAAGTAATATATATTTCCCTATAAGCAAAGACATATATTTTCATTAGCAAACCGAAAAATTGTTAAAGTGTAAGATAAAAATTCTTAAAATGGATAAAAGTTTTTTATTGTTATTTATAAAAGCAAAAAATAACAACTATTATTATTATTATAAGTATTATTATAGTGGTTCTCAGCGATCTTTTTCAAGGTTAGCGTTCGAGCCCAAATGTTAATTTTGCAACACTAGAACCATCTAGATTTTATAGTTGTACGAACATAAAAATGTTTTTAAAACAGATTTAACATTAAGATATTAAGATCTGATGCTTAAAACTTCAACTCTATTAGATAAATATTCTGGATTCAAGGATTTCATTGTACTTTTTCTCAAAATATTTTAAATATAAGATCACAATTTTTAGATGCGTTTTCTTCATTTCAAAACATAAACTTTTATATCAGGATATTGAACACTTAAATTAGCTAAAAACTAAAAAAAGTTAGAGTATTAAAACTATTAAACATTAGTTAACATTTTAATTGTTTAATATTTTAATTACACTTTCCAGCAGATTTATATATAGAATTCTTGATGTAAAACCTGTTGCAAACTTGGAAAGTTTTTGCCAAACTTACCAGGTGTATATTTATTTATTAGCTTTGGCATTAAAAAAAATAGTCAGTTTTAGCTATAAGAGAGCTTAACTGACAACACTGCTGTTAAATACATCTTCTCTTGCCACAAGCAAACAAGTAGTCTTTATATATATGTATGTATGTGTATATCTATATATATATATTTAATTAAAAGCCAAGTCGTTTATGTTTTCATTTTTGGCAAGTGCCTTTATTGTGCTGTGCAGTATTTAATATCTGGAATTGTCAATGGAACAACACACACACACACATACATATAGCTCTCCTACTTCTCAGTCTGTCTGTCTCACAATCTTTTTGGCAGTCCGTCCGTCTGTCCCAACAGTGCGTTTGTCTATCCGTCTGTCTGTCTGTCTCTTTCTTTTCTGTTTGTCTGTTTGGCTGCTAATGAGTTTTCGCAGCATCGCCTTGCCTCATTATGCCGCATGCATCATGTTTGTCTCTCTTGCCATGATACTGTTGAAAATTTTGACACATGCTCCACATACACAAACACACACACATACGCACACACACACACACACAGAGACAATCGCTCATTTTGGCAACTGCTTTGATGTCGTATACTCTTTTCTTTTTGCCCACGTTACATTTTGTTTCCATTCTGTTTTTCTTCTTCAGTTTTTCTCTTCATTTTTTTTTTTTTTTTGGCAGCTTTTCAAGTGCAGTGGCTCTTTACATTGTTGTTGTTGTTAATGCTGTTGCTATTACTGTTGTTGTTGTTGTTGTTGCTGTTGTCATTGTCATTTGTTTTCTCATACAGCAGCAAAACGTTTCTTTACACAATGTCAACTTTCAACAAAGGACTTTAATTAAGTCCTTAATGACAGCTTAATTTAGCGCACTTTGGGCACACTCCATGTACTTTGACACATGCCCTCACACCCTCTCTTTCACTCCCTCTGTCTTCCCCTCTCTCTCTTCCCTTGGTGTGTGTGTTCTGTGTTTGCCTCTGCTGTTAGTTAGTTTTGCTTCTGGTTTTCCTTTTGCATAATTTACATGACCATTTAATACCTTAAGCTCCTGAAATAGCAATTTGATGATCAACAAATAAAAACATCGCAAAACTTGCTTGCTTGACCAGCAAAACAGTTGTTGTTATGTTTGTTGTTGTTGTTGTCACAGTTGTTATTGCTGTTGTTGTTTGTTGTTGCTTCGTCCTGTGGTCACTCAAGCTGTCAGCGTGCGGCAACTTTTATGCATTATATGAAAAAGTTGCACAAATAACAAACACAAAAGCACACAACAACAACAACAGCAACAAAAAGCAATAAAAACTATTTGCTGTTTTGTTTTCATTTGTTTTGTTGTTGCTGTTGTTGTTGTTGCTTCTGTTGTGCTCCAAGTTGGCTTACTCAAGTTACTTACAAAGATTTCAATGCACTTTACTCAGCAACTTGTTCGCGCAGACCAAAAAAAAAAGAAGAGACCACACCAAAAACACACTAGAGCAACAAAACAAGTAAGCAAGTTTCGACCAAGTGTGCTAGACTATAATATACCCTTTGCGTTAAGCAGAGACAGTACTAGACTCTGCTATGTCTATGCGTTCAAAGTGGTCCAAAGTGCTGAGTTTCTACGACTTTGCGCAGCCTTTGAAAAACTCGTGTGAGAGCTGAGTTCAAATACTATACTGTAATTCATTGTAATAGTATAAAAATAGTAAAATATCGAACAAAAATAATAACACATTTGCTTATAGTATTTAATTAAATTAATTAAAAAGTTTAAAAATTTTAAATTGTTAAGAAATCTATCGAATTTCTTTTTTAACAATTACACAATATGAGCAAAAAAGGTTCGCATACTTTGGTATATCGCTGCGGAGGGCAGTCCGCGCTAATGACGAAAGAAAAAGACAAAGACAGTACGCTTGTGCTTTTAGCTTTCTCCTTCGTCACTAGCGCGGACTACATTAGGCGGTGATATGAGAAATAAAACTACGAATATTTTAGTCTAATAATTCGTCTTAAATTTTTTTTTAATTTTGTTCTAAAATATTTATTGCCCAGAAACTTTAAATAAAATTACAATTTACTTTTACTTTGACTTGCTACTTAGCTAGACTTAGGTGTACTTATGGACACACAGGGGTGAAAAGAGATTCATATATAACTTTCAACACTAGAAAACTTGTTAAATTTTTTGCAACAATACAAAAAAGAAAGTTACAAAAACAATAATATTTTTGTAGTTTTAATGACCAGTTTGCTTGTTAAATTAGGATTTTTAGCTGACTTGAGGTCAATAATTCGATATGACTTCACAAAGCACTTGGCAGAAGGCAAGGAGCACGGTTTGGTATTTTAGTTTCAAGTGATGCCAATTTTTATCATCAGTACCATTTTGCTGACTAATATTTATTTTAAAATTATTTTATTTTATTATTATTATTTTCAAAAAAAATTCAAAATTTTCATCTGTTTTCTTTTTGTTATTTTGTTAAAAATAGCAATGCACATAAGTATTTTATTATTGTTCTTTGCATTTTTTAAAAATGTGTTGAGTTTATTACACGATAATCCTATCAAAAAAGCAGAAAATGTTTTAAATTTTTAAGTGCCATTAACTTTAAATTCATCGAGCAAACAAAAGAAGTATACATTGCAAATTTAAAGACTGAAATGTACTTAATCAAATATACATATATTTTTTATATACTCTATGAGAACAGATCTAAAAGATCTATTTCACACATCTCATGCTGTTAACAAAGTTAATATACCCGCACAGGGTATGAAAAACATTGACAATTTGACTCTGGCAAACTGTCAGAGCAAGCAAATGGCACTAAATATTAAGTTTTGTTCCGTGACCAGCAGCAAGGAGTAAGCAGTGCAGGAAGCAGTGCAAGCAGTACCAATGAAAACGTAAACTGCTGGGCAGGCAAAACAACAACAAGAACAAAAACAAGGACAACTACAACAATCAAAAGAAAGAGAGTGAAAAACTTGGACGATGCCTAAACTATGCATGACTGTGTGTGTGTGTGTGTGTGTGAGTGTGTATGAGTGTGTGTGTGCTTTTGGCCAAAGTTTTTGCCTTTTGGCTCGACCGCAGAATTTCTCATGAGCCACAAACTAAGTACAGAGCGGCACTTATTTCAAGTTCAATTAATTTTAAGTGCGGCGGCCATTGTGTTGCACATTGTTCTTCTTCTTCTACTTCATCTACTTGTTGTTGTTGTTGTTGCTGTTATTGCGGCTTTTTGTTTGTTTGTTTACTTGTGTTTTTAGCCCAACTTCAGTCAGACATGCAATGTCAACGCCTGTATTTATGCCATAAATAATGCAAAATATTTTGCATAATGACAACTTTGCGCCGAATTCATCGAAATAAATGAACACATGCGTTTTCAGCCTTTTTGTGTTTATGCAACCGCAACGGGAGCCTAATTGTATGTTCCACACAAATTATATGCAACGACAACAACAACACTAACGACAACAACGGTAAACAAGCTTTGTTGCACAACGAACCAAATTACCAATGAACCATGCAATTTGGCCAAAAACTAACAAAAACTGGACGAGAAAATTGGCAGCCGAGTGGGGCGACTCTGAAGAACCCTGTACCCATTGAGGAAATGACACCCACTCAACATTTCTGATCATGAGACTCTTTTTTGAGACCTCTATCTAATTGAAATAATTATAAATGAGAACATTTTCTAATTATAAACGACTCATTTGTCGGTAGAAAATGGTATCTTAGCTAAGACTTTTCTTAAATAGTCTCTTATAACTCTTTTTATACCCTTGGGGTATATTGGGTTTGTGAAAAGTGTGTTACAGGCAGAAGGATGCGTGGCAGACCCCATTAGCAAAATATTCTTGATCAGCATCACATGCCGAGTCGATAGAGCCATGTTCGTTGTCCGTCTGTCTGTCAATCTGTCCGTCTGTCCGTATGAACGAAGAGAACTCAGAGATGGTAAGAGCTACAAATTTTCGTTTTAGTCACCATCGCCCATATATTTAGTCAGTCAATACAAGAATCTTTTCTTTTTCTTGATGTCACGAAATCACATAATCCTCAATTCTAATCAGTTTCGATTCATTCATGGGTGAACCCCAGCATGATCAATTGGCGATTACTCTGAATTTTGTTACTGTACTAAAAATATTTAAAAATTTTATCATATGGAAGATTCATTTACGAGTCATCTTAAGGTCGCGCATTAAATTAATATTTTTTTGATCGTCAAAACGACACAAAATAGACTCATCGATATAATTTCTCTCCAAACAATCGTTCAAATGCTGGAAAGTATGGGATGCTTTAAGACAAAATGACTTTTTCTAACACCGATTTTAATTGATCATTTATATGTCAGTTAAAGTATATATGTTTCTAACCACATCGGGGTATGACACTATAGATATAAAGTTTAAGTTTGCATTGTTCTTTCTTGTTTTCATTGGTATAGCAAATGTATCCAATTTATCTGTTATACAAATTCTTAGAAAAAAGTAACATACCCTTTATATTCATTTCAGATACAGGGTCATAAAACTTATAACCATAAATCACTAATTAAATAAACAAGAAATTGATGAAAAGCAGCAACAGAAGCGGAAAATGCAGTTGCAGAATGATTTTACTCATTTCCAATCGGAAATTTTAAGTTGTGATGAAAAAAATAAAAATATTTCTACAGAAATTTAAATTAAAACTCATGATTTTGGCTTGTATTTGGTATATAAATTAATGTTAAAAATAAACAATTAATTTGCTTTTAACTATCTGTAATCCACTTATTTGATAATAAAATTTAAGTGAATATAACTGAGAGTTATGAGAGTGATTTGAATTGTTATCCCTGACATTTTCTGCTATATTTTACTATATAAATCTTCTTTAAAGTACACAATTCAGAGAATAATATACCAGTTGTATTTAAAGGCAAACTATAAGCTCAAAAACTGTTTAACCAATATTAAAATTTTAATATGCTTTAAGCAAATTTCCACATACAAAAAGTGTAGCAATTTTTTAGCCTCAGAATTGTTTTTTTTTTTTTTTTTGATTTTTTAATTTGATATTTGGTTTTGCTATATTAAATTGTTTCTTTTTTGTGCTGTGCTATGCATTTGGTTGCAGTTAAAAATTCATTAAGCTATTGTTTATTTCTACTAAAAGCTGCTGTTGATTTTTCAACCGCTGTTTTTATGTGTATATACGAAAAAAAATAATAAAATTTGTTGCATAAGCATTGTTTTAATTGAATGCGGATTAAATGCAAACTTAAAGCTCGTGTGTGGTGGGTGTGTGTGTGTGAGTGACACGCGACAAGGATTAATGTCAGCTAACATGACATTTAGCGCTGAAGGAGTCACAGACTGACGGCCTACAAGAATGCAGCAAAGTCAAGTTCTAGTCAACGTCTGTGTCAGGGCCAAACAACAACAACAACAACAGCAACAGCCACAGCAACAACAACCACAACAACACTCAGACAGCGATAACAACAAAAGCCAAAAGGCAAATCTTGTCTAGCTGCCGTCTGAGCCGCATAAGGGAAAGAAAGAAACGAGAGCATAAAGTACACACAGAAACAAGTGCAAGAGATGGCAACAGTTGAGAGAAAAGAGATAGCAATCAGTTAGTCAGGAAGTGGCAAAGTCTAACCCGTTTCTCTCTATCTCTTTCTCTCTCTGTGTGTGTCTGTGTGTGCGGTGCATAATTAAAAAACCATTTGGGCGACGTGGTTCAACTACTTTCGGATTTATATTGTGTCACTCAATGCAAATGCAGCAGACGGTGTAAAATTCGTTGCATTTCAAATGCGTCGGCAGACAAACAAAAGCAAAAACAACAACAGCAACAGCAACAACAACTACAACAAAAAGAAAAACAAAAAAAGGAAAAGCGTCGCATTCACCATATTCAAAAGGAATCAACAGACTAGAAGAAGTGCTGGGAAAACTTTGGCTGCTTTTCTGATAACTGAAATGTTAGAACTTTCTCAGTGCAATCACTTTAAAAACTGTTAGTTTAAGACATGATTATATATCTATGTCCCTGTAAAATAAGAGACATATTTAGTATACACATAAGTCTCAAGATATAGATGTACATTCATACATTCATTTATGTATATATGGAAGGCTGGTATTCCACAATTATTAGATGGTATCCTGCGAAATCATGCTATTTGAATATTTAAGTAACCAAAACACTGATTTTTAATAACATGGTAACCGGAAGGATATTAGTTTTAACAAGGATCTACCAAAATAATATTGAAAGTTTTTTTTTTAATTAGTATATCAAATACCAGTTAAAAACTAAATCTATTCGGTCATTTTTGGCTTATGAATTATTGTTTCTAACTATTATATGTTAAGAAATGTTTAATAAATTGGAATTGAAAACATTTTTGAGTATCTTGTTTGGTTTTTGTGTTATGAATGTCCAATGTCAGATTTGGTATATATTAAATCACTTTTGCTTCCCACTGTATATGTATCTGTGTTTCGCATAAAGAGTATCTAATATCCTGTAAAAATCAAATTATATTAACATTGTTTTATTCAGCCTCATATACTTTTTAGCTTTCCAAATTCTATTACTATATTTGACAAGAATAATTTTCTATTTTTATATGCAAAATATTATATGCAATTAGATATTAAAGTTTGATAAAAAAATTAATAGTTACAGTTTTGCATATTGCTTTTATTATTTATTTAAGTTTTCTAGTATTTTTTTGTTATTTAAAATCCTTTTCATATCCATTTATAGCTTAGAATAAAGTCTAAATAGCAATGTTACTACTCATTGCTTTGATATAACTAATAGTTTTTAATCATGTCGCGCAGTTGCCTGATGGGTTTGTAAGAAAACTTTAAAGTGTAAAAAGCAGATCTCCCCAAAAGTAAATTTAGTATTTTAGATCAGCATTAACAGCCAGGCGCTATTCATACAAAGCGATGTCTGTCGGTATGAGTACTGAGATAAAATGAGCTAGAGCTACCAAAGTTGGCATGTAGATTCCTCTGTGGCGCAAGCATTTTACATTTTTTTTAAATTGGGTAAAGATCCCTACTAACTTGAGACGAATTTTTGATATTTTGACTAAACTTATAAAATATATATATAGTTATAAGAAAAATATACCACATTGTTTGTAAGGCAATATTTCCTTCTTTCGGATTGGATTACCATTTTTATAGATGCCATAAACTTCGCAGCCTTTCCCAAAAGTTTATCCCAATTTCCATTCATAGCTTTATTGCATTTATTGCTTTAAATTTCTATTAAATTTTACTTGCAGCTACTAATTGCCTTTGTCTGACATCTATTTTTGTGAAAAAATAAAAGCATTTCCCCTTTGTAACTTAAGTATCACAAGCACATTTCAATGTGTTTTAGGCGACATTTTCTTTGTAACGTTAAATTTGGCTCTGGGCTGTCCAGGTGCTGTCATTGGCAGTGGCCGAAAACTGCTTGAAACAGATTGGAAGTTTATTTGGGAGAGTTTGGGGAGGGGGTAGGGGTAAACACTTTTAATTAAATTTGGTCTAACTAAAAAATTAGCAATCTAAAAGCTAAGCACAAAGTGAAACTCGAAAACAGATGGAGGTGGTGTGTGTGGCAGCAACAGCAGCAGCAGTAGCTACAGCAAAAGATGACAGCAGTTGCCGCAGCCAGTCTTTGTTGCCACCGAGTGTTGAATGCTGAGTGTTGTGGCGCCTCTCGTCACTTAAGCACAGAAGCCGCAGCCGTTGCTGCTGTTGCAGCAATAGTTGCGCCTCAAAGACCAGAGAGAGAGCTCTGGGGATGAGGCAAGCTGCAGATGAAGCCAAAAGCCAAAAGCCAAACCGCACGCTAACAAGCTAGCAGCTAACAGTGTGGGCCAAAAGTGCGCCTGACGTTAGCAGAGTCTTGGCCTGAAAATTAGTTGGCAGTATTGCGGGTGCGTGGTAATTGCAACATCAGCAGGCTAACAACAATGTTGCTAGAACGTTACTGCGTATGCAACAATGCAACAGCAACAGCAACAACAACAGCAACACAATAAACAGATTTCAAAGAGACAGAGAGTCAGAGAGATATAGTGAATTGTTAAGAACTGTTTGCCACATCTCATGCATAAATCATCTGGCAGAATTTTAATTCCGTATGTCAAGCTGACATAACAAAGCGAGTGCTCGTACGTATACGTACTATACATACGTATATATGCTTTGAATCTAGGGATTTTTGCCTTCGATTTTAGCTTCTGACATGTTGGTATTCAAATTGCCGTTTGTTAGGCCCTAGACTCGAACTCGGACCCAGAGTGAGAGCCAGAGCCAGAGCCACCAAACGTTCTCAGTTCCAGGTGCAGTTTGCAATTGTTGCCTCGTCTATCTGTGCCTTTGGACAGCATAATAATTGAATTTCAAAGGCAACCATGATGACAGTGACAGCAAAAAGTCAGCACACACACACACATGGAGGACAGTGTAGTGTTGTAGTGTTTGCTGACTGCAACAGCAAAGTTGCCACAAAATGCCAGATTATGAATTTATCAATGTCGCAGGTTTATTGAAATTGATTTCCGCTCTTGTGAGGCAGTTGCATTTCCGTTTCCGTTGCACAACAAGAGTTCCTGTTGTTCGAAAACATGTCGACTTGCATTTATGCAAATAACACAAAGAGCGACAGACTGAGATGCAGACGGAGAGGGAGGGAGGGGTAGACTTGAAGTATTGCAAGGAAAAGTCATGTACTTGTTTATAACATTTGCTCATAATTGATTGAATAGCTGAACGAGGGAAGGGAACACTTCATTACTTCACAGTTATTCATTTGCATTAGATCAAGCCAAATATTCCAAGTGCTTTATATTTATATTAACACAAGAATTTTCAATTTTTCATTTTCTATTTGGCATTTTGCATTTTTCATTTTGCATTTGAAAATTTGTTGATTGGAATTTAACAAGTAATTGAATATTTTTGGTTGCATGTCTGAAATGCTCTCAGCCAGTGTAAGAGAGAGACTACAAAAACAATATTCATTTTCATTTTCATTTTATTTTTCCAACAACTCTAAGGTGTTTTCCCATTCAATTCCTGCTGCAGTTTGAGGCACATTTTGTTTGCAATCCAAGAACTTTACTAAATTCCTTTGAGGGGAGACTTTTCCATTGTTTGTCCATCCTTTGCTCCACCTTTCCCGCTCCCCAGCACCCTCCCCGTTTAAGTTGAGACCAGACAGAACTGTCTGGGCATAAAAGCCAATGCATCATTAGCAAAAAATAGAAGACGAAAATTATGAAATGACTTTGAATACTGGAAATTTGAAATTCTTCAGAGTGTCTTTTCGGTATTGTAAACGCCGACAGCGCATTATTAATTGCACAGACTCCAATGGAAGAGTTTCCTTTATTATTGCTCTCGCTTCCACCATCACTTTCCATCTCCCTCGTTCTCTCTTTCGCTGTCTGTCAGTTTGATTGCGCAGCACAAACAATGAATTGGTCCTTTGTTGCCATTAAGTAAGTAGGCTTACTAAGTTGCAGCTGCAGCAGCAATTCATTGTTCAATTTTAAGCGCATTACAATTGCTTCTCTATAGCCATCCAAAGGGTGGTAATAACTACTGCTGCTGTTAACTGTTTCATTATCAGCTAATGAAATGCATTGAAACCGTATACTATCTTTATCAGTTTAACATTTCTATGCTAATTATAATTAGAGCATTTCATGCCAAATAGTTTCTGTCCAAATTAAATTAAAACATTTTGGTGCACTGAACAGTTTTACAGTGAGTTAAATCAATAGTTTGCTGATTTTAATTAAATTTCAATGCCATCTACTAATTAATATAATAGTCTGAGCTACACACTGGGTGTTTAGTTGCTTGGTATGCCCGAGATTGTTGTGAGATTGTGACAGCTGCTTATCGTATACTTTTTCGTAGCATACCTTTGAGCGCATTTGCTTGTTTCCGACATTTGTGTTTTGTCACAACAAAGCCACAAAGAACCCCAGCAAAGGGAAAGAAGATAGAATCGTAGAGATAAATGGATAAAGAGACACTAACACTCACACACACATACACACCATCTCACTTAACTCGATGCGAGTCAAGTGCAAATAAGCAATAAGGCGACGAGTGTGTAAATCATTTGGCATTTTCAATTTTATTTCAACTTCAACCGCAGCAAACTAAAACGAAAAACTAAAACGGAAAAACGAACAAGGTGTAGTTGAGCAGGAAAAGCACCTCCGGAAAATGGCAGCAGCAGCAGCAGCTGCAAAACTTTTGGTGGCACATGGAAAACATCACTTGAAGCTGGACCATCAACCACAGTGCAATATGGCCAATGGCAACTTGAGTTCTCAGAGCACTTGTTTTAGTTGTCCATTATGTGATACGAATACGAATACGAATACTAGAGTGAGTGCGAGTGCGAGTGCGAGTACGAGTACTTTAACTACTTAAAAGACCCCACATAAGATATATATATATATATTCCATTCGCAAAATAAGCCTTTTTGTTAGTGGCATTGAGTGGTGTTTGGTTTCGTTTTGGTTTGGTTTCGAGTATTTGGGTTTGAGACTCGTTCCATCATGCAGCTGCCACTTGGGAGCGCATATCCACATGCCTCTGCAATTGACGTGCTAACCAGCACTGTCTGTCTGTGTGTGAGTGTTAGTGAGCTCAAGTGTGTGTGTGTGTGTGTGGAGTATCTAGTACTGATCTCCGCCTCTTGTCTCATTTGCTTTCGCCTTTCGAGTATGCAATGTGAATACTGCTACGATTGCTACTCTAATTTTGCCCATTCTCCTTTTGCTCTTCCGTTTCCCTTGGAGCAGACATTTTGCATACGTTCTTTCTCAAAATGTTGTAGTAGTCATTGTTGTTGCTGTTGTTGTTGTTGCTGTTGCTCTTGTTGCCTGTTTGTTTGGTGTTGATTCCCCAGCGTGTTTGTCTATTGTTATTGCTCCTGCCCAGCATTTTAGATCAAACTATAGTGCCGAGCTGCCAGTCTCTCTGTCTCCCTACTGTCTATCTGTCGCTTTGTTTATTTGGCGTATTTGTTACCAGAACATGAATGCAACTTTTGGGCCACCCTTATGCAAAATACATGTACAAGTTTTCTCTAAAAACTTTGTGCCAAGCCAACTTGCAATTCATTGGCATTTCCCAGATTTTCCTCAAACGCTCAAAAAAACAGAAATTTTCAGCTTTAAAATAATATTGAATTTACTTGGGTTTTACGGCGTAATTACGTCACAGCCTGCGCAAATATGACAGTTAATTATTTGGGCCATAATTTGACCCCCAGCGCCAAGAAAAAAGTTCAAATCGAAAAACCGTGCCACAGTGCGTCCCTTTGAAGTGCGCACAGCTGGAGGCCATCCAAAAGTTGCTTTATTTCCTACCTGAAATGTGACGCCTCAGGCCACAGAAACTTGCTTTCAGCTGCTTTTCAAATTTTCAAATATACAAATTTCCACAATTTCGCATTTAAAAATATGCCTATTTTTTTTGGTTGTAATTATAACGAAATAAGTAAATACTCGGAATCTTTTTGTGCCGCTGACCTCGTTAAGTCCACAGCAAATTAGCTTTGTTATTTCAAAAAAACAATTTTTTTTTTGCTTAAATCTTGCACATAAGAAATGGGATTTTTTTAAAATGATAATATAAATAAGCTTGGAATTTGATAATAATGTTGTAGACTTTGATTTATACTGTATATGTATAAATGTATATTCTTATATAAATATTGGAAATATAATTATTAATTTGTAGAAGTTATTGGACTGTAAAAATAACAGTTAAAACAGTTAAAGTAATTGAAAAACCTATTGAAGTAGTAATAGATATAATTTAAATAATTTTAGATAAGAATAAAATACTAAAAGATATTGTAAACAAATTTTTAAAAGTTTAAAATTATAATATATATGTGTAGAATTTTAATAAACATAGTAGTTAAATAAGATATATTAATAGTACTAAGCAATTATTGAAATATAAGACGTGGTAATTTATGACTAGTATGATAAAAATAGTAGTCTTAGTTATAGAAACAGTAGTATAAATTATAAGAAATTGATTGAAATGTATTTTATTAAAAATAGTAGTAAAATGTAGTGAATCATGACTACTAGTGATGGAAAAATTATTATAATTTACAAAAATACTATAGTGTAAAGAATTTTGTAAAACTTTTAATAAAAACTGTAAAATGTTATGAAACTCTGTGAGAAATGTTTTAATAGGTAATTTAAATTATAAGAGTAAAACTAATATGTTGAACAAATTTCCAGAGTGTAAAAGTTAAAATTATATGAAAAATTATTATAAATTATTAAGCAGAAATAAATTAATAAAGAAGAAAAAATGGTTATAAAAAAACTATAGTATAAATATATTTAAAATATATGAAACTCCCAATATAAATATTTAAAATATTTGTTTACATTTTGAGAGTAAAACTTTGAATTTAAAAAATTTTCATAGTTCATCTCACATCTCACTTTTTAGAAGCTTTCTACATGCTTATATTTATTCCTATTAAACACAAATGTGATGTGAATTATTGAAATATTTAATTATGCTAAATGAGATTTTTGTAAATTTTGTAACTTTTGTAAACAAATTATAAAACTCTGCGCTAAATACAGCCATCTACATCAACAATAAATGTAGAAACTAATTTACACACATGTTAATGACAAGTGCTGCTGTTGCTCGATCAACAGTTACCCTGCAAGCAAAGTATTTATGCGCAATTGAGAGCGAAGGAGATAAAGATAGAGAGCGAAAAACATACTCGCTTTAAATGGGTTTAATTAATATTTATGACATCATTTATGTGAAAACTTTGCTGCTAGTATGATGAATATTTATGCGAGTGTATGCTTGGCTATCGCTTGTTGCTTCATTTACAGGGTATAGAAATGTTCGCAAACGCAATTAAGTGGCGCGCTGTGAAAAAGGAATGATAAGTAAACATGACAAGGCTTTTAAGTTTATTGCGCCAGCCAACTCTCATTTGGCTCATGCCAGAGCAAGGACACTTAACTACGTCCTGCTCTCTGCCCTCTGCCCTTTGTCCTCAACTCCCTTTATACTCCACTCCACTCCGTATATACGATCCCATGCTATAAGGGTGCACTGTCATATGCGAGATGTGGCTTCATCTTTTTTATTTCTGCTCTTTTTGTATACTTTTCCATGGTTTTTCCATGGCGGTGGGATTGGAAATTGTGCACTTACTGTCACTTTTCATATGCAAAGCACTTTATGTCTGCCGCTAATTCAATAATATGTAACATTTTGTACAAGCAGACAGTCAAAATATTGCGGGTATGCTGTCGACCAGTGTTACAAAGTGTCCAATTAAATGATTTTTGTCCTGGCATGAGGCTAACAGCTAAATGCGACGTTGGGAAATCCTCTCCCATGGACCACCTGCTTTCATTGTCCTCTCCACCTGTATGTTTTCCCATACCCTGTACGCTCTCTCTCTCTCTCACTCTTTCTCTCTGCTCTATATTATGCTCTTTCCCATTCACTCGCGATTTTTCACAGTCAGTGCATTTTGCAATAAATATCCGAAATTGCAATTGGCAAACACACACGCAAACTATTTTGGCAAGCATTTTGGCTACGGAAGTTGTGAAAAATCGTTGACAAGCGACAAAACACTTGACAGCGTCAGCAGCCCAAGGAAAAGCACCAAAAAAAAAAAAAACGAGAAAAAATACAAAAAAGAAAACATAGAGCAAAAAAATGTCACAGTCAGAAAAATACAGAAATAAACGAAGGAAAATCAAAGCCAAATCACAGTCAGTTACAGCAACAACATGTGAGAGTATGCTGCAGACAAAAGTTCACAGCTACAAGATACCCTATGATAATTAAGATTTGATTTTTATTTTATTTTAACAACTATTATGAGAGTTCACTTTCAAATAGAATAATTTTCTTAAAATCAGTGTAATTGTACGAAAGTATTTTAAATAACACGCAACATACCCAAATATAAATAAATATAAAAGAATTTATATATTTAGTTCAATGTATTGCAAATCTATCAAAATCAAGTCAGCCAACTAAAATTTAAGAGAAGCTTTGATTCAGTGGCTCCAACTGTAGACCAAATTTCAGCTGGAGCCTTGATTTACTTTAGTAACTATAATTTATTTTATATGAGATATTCTGACTTAACAGTTCTTTTATAGCTTTTATAGCATATATTCTATAAGCCATTTGTAGACAAGGAATTCGTGGAGTATTAGATTTGAAACAACAGAAACTGATGTGTTTACTAATATAAAGTCAATCCAGGGTTTAAGAAACTCGTGTTAAAAACTGAAAGATTATACAGACAATTTTATCAAATTATTTTTTCTACAGCTTTAATGCTTATTATAAATGTAAAATTAACTATTTTCTAAATAAATTTGAAGTTATTTTTATGATATTTTTTTTTTTTTGCGTTAGTTGATTGCTTACCCTATTTATATGTATATAGCGATTCCGTATAAAACTTAGTAATTTATGAAATTAGTTTGATTCGACTAGAGTTTATTTTTAAGGGGCTTAGATCTGAGTTCACTTTGGGAACCCAAAATTCCCAATAACGGTTTGTACCACAGAATTAAGCAAGCTTAGATTTGTTTTCGAATATTAAGAAGATTTATGAAATTAGAAGAAAATGTTGGAGATATCTATTTTATAGTTTCTGCAGTCCACGAAATGTACAAATGCTTTTCTTCTTGTTATCATACACATTTTTAGAATAAATATATATACTTGTTTTCTTGTAAATTTACAGGGTATAAAGCAAGAGAGAGAGAGAGAGAGGAAGAGCAAGGGAGCCAGAGATGCGAAATGAAAGCACAGGGAAAAAATGGCAGAACGTGTAAAAATTTGTGGTGCAAGCAAAGCCGAAAAAGGTGCAAAAAATGTGTAAATGTGCAATCAAATGAAAGAAAACCAATAATCGAAAAAAATGCCAATGCAGCGCACACAACTTAGGAATTATTGGCTGCAAGAGGAGAGAAGGGGCAGGACGAGGAATAGGAGTGGAGGTGGATGAGAGGGATTACAATAATGGAGAGATGAAAGAGAGAGGGGGGGGGGAAGCTGAAAGAGGGCTAGCAATTGCAGTGAGGCAAGAAAATGCACTAAATAAAACATGAAATTGCTGAAAATCGAGCATGTGAGCCGAGGCACGTGGCAGGTGTATGTATATGTGTGTGTGCTTGAGTGTGTGTGACAAGAATTTAAGCTATAAATTGTTGTCACAATGTAAGTGCAGAGACAGAAAGAGAAAGCAACACAATACTGTAGACAATAAATCAACTTGAGTTGCGTAAATTGCAAACAAAAGAAGCGCATCTTCGAAATTGCGCAAAGGATATAGAAATAGCGAACGGAAATAGAATCGAAGAAGCTGTGAAGTGAAGTGAAGTGAAACCCACACTTCAGCCGTAAGTTTCACTCACTGTTGTTGAAGAAGTTCGCTTCTTATTTCCTGTGCATTGTTTTGCCGCAGCTAAAGTCAAAATGTCAAAATGCAAAATATTAATCATCATTATTTCAATCAACATTTATTAACATGGACTTTGCATTAGCACATAATGTATTTTGAGCCTTTGACCTTTTCAGTTGCGGCAAAAGGGACCAAACGTACATTATATACACACACACACATATACATATACTTTTGTGTGGCAGTGTGGCTAAACCACATTTTCAATTCGCCACAGGACAGTAAAGTCAAAGGACCTCGAAGCTAACCAACAGCCTTCTTTTCTCAGTCGCTCTCTGTAGCTCTCAACCCTGTCAGAGGCCAGGACCCGGCCGTTTGTCTTTGTAGCATTGTCAGTCTGTGGTCGAATCTACCCCTCTCCCGCTCTCCCCCTCTCTATCTCTTTCACTCTCTTTTACTCATCCTTATGTGTGTGTTTGGAGTATGCTTTGACTTGTATGTATTGCTATTGCCAGCATCAGTCATTTGTCTTTTGTCATATTAATAATTCCCTTTTATTATTTTCACCATTACCACACCAAAATGTATATATAATGTGTTGCTGATGGTCATCCCCCCATCGTTCACCCCTACTACCCTTCCATAGTCCCTCATTATTCGACATTTATAATTTCTGGTTGTAAAGGTGCCGCATACGCACCTTTTTAGCCATTTTGCGCTTTTTGCTTTGCTCTCTCATTAATAATAATAAGTAAGTATATAGGGGGAGGCGACCCTTCCATGCTACGCCCCCCAGCCCCCAGTCACACTGCCCCAAGCCCCACCAATACCAATATCATTGTCTCTGCTGAAACCCGCTTAATGCCATTTATACTCATCCCTTAAAGTTAATCATCTCAAGCAGATCCTGCAAGTGCCTGTGAGTCCTGTGAGTCCTGCGTTCATTTTTTAATACGCACTCATAGATCATTAATATAAATTCCGGAATGACGGCAAGTAATATTAATAATGCCGCACAAAAATGCTGTCAAGTGCGAGTTGAATTGAGTTGAGTTAAGTGCCGCCATTTTCCAAGCACTTTTCAACCATTTTCCGATTGTTAATTGTTAGACAAATGTAAAAGTGAACTTAAAACTAAACTTAAAGTTGATAACATAACTTTGTCTGCTCTGCTTTATGTTTTCTGTATAAAGGGAAAACTTTAACGAATTTTCATTGTTCAATTAGAAAAGTTAGGGACAAGTGAAGCATTTTCATATGCAGTTGGCAGCTTGTTAAGTGTTTTCACCAGCAAACAATTGAAAAAGATTAGAAATTCCAAACATATTAAAAGGATAACATGTGAGTGAGAGCTCAAAAAGTTAGAAATCCACTTGTAAATACTCATACGTTTATTTGATTAGCTCCGGTTTCCTTCGAAGGACCCAAGACGACAAGCTGGCTAATTCAAATCAAAACCAAAACCACACAATCAAGTGGCATCAGCATCGACTTCAGAAGCAGCAAGAACACACAGTAGTCAAGTAAAATGATTTGCAATTATTATTGTTTAATAAGTGCATAAGCCGACACTTATCCGACCCAAAGGACACAGACTTTGTATCAAAATTCAACGCTGTTGCTGCTGCTGCTGCTGTTGTTGTGACACAAGTTTGTGGCAAGAAGCCGTTTGCTGAAGCCAACAAAAGAATCTTTATATGCTGGGGTAGCACAAATTATCATAAGATGCCAGCATTTTTGAGTGTATTTGCAGAACCACCCGAAAGCGCACCCGAACCACCCGAATCAACCGAATCAAGCGAACCGCACTCTAACCACACCCATTGCCAATTGTTGCTTCGAGTGGCATAAATCCGGGCAGACACTCTCGAATCTGGAAACTCGTCTTTAGGCAAATGATAAATTGACAAATTTATTTGGGTCAAAGCATGCCGCATTCATCATAATTTGCTGTTGCTTTTCTGCTGCTTTTCCGCTTTTCCCTGTAGTCCCGTTGTGCCAGCTGGCCAGGAAAATTGAAAATATTTTGAAATGGGCGCCGGCACTTGGGTAGTATTTTTAATGGAGTTTACTTGAGGCCCAGCACTAACAAACTAAGCAAGACTGACACTTTTGGCTAATGCACATATAATGAGCTTAAGCCATACGAAATGCCAAGGCTTTCTCCCCTTTCCTCTCCCCTCTCTCGCCACTGTTCTCATCCCATTCGAAATTGAAACTGCTTGCAGATCTGGGTCGCAACTCTGGGTTCAAATGCGAGCCTCAAGCGAGCGTTCATTTGCATAATTAATATTGATGTACTTATGCTGTGCTGTTTTGAGTTCTGAGTTCCTGAGTTCCGAGTTCGTTGCTTTCGCATTGTTTATTTATGTTGTGCCACTGCCAAATGAGCAACATCTACCTGATTGAAACTTGTCAGGACAAGCAATCTAACAACCTTCAAGATATACATATATGTATATATATAGAGTGTGTACTATATGCAGTTGATTCAACAATAGCGGGAGATTGCAAGCTGCATTTGAGTGTCTGCAAATACAATTGTTGCACCTATTTATGAATAATTCAGGAAATTTTCAATTTGCCAGTGAACCATATAACCATATCGCCGCTAGATAGACAGATAAACGTACATACTGAATGCACCGAGAGAGAGATATGTAGATGTAGTACAACTAAATGCTACTAGTTACATAAGAGACACTTGTAAAATGTATATCGATTTTAACTCATCAATTAGCAGTGACATGACTAATATCAAAGGACATTTTCCCAAAATTTATACAATTAAATTAAGTAGAAATGGAGGTGGAGAGAGGAAGGTGGGGTAGGGGATAACCAGTAACTTGTTGCCGTTAATTGACAATTTGTTGTGCATACTACTAAATATTGTGGCAAACTAATTGTAATTAGAATAGTCGGAAAAGCTAAAGTAAAGTAGAATGACTGTTAAGAGCCCTGTATATATCATACAACAATTGAATATAGCATTTTGTGTATGAAAAGTAATGCGATTTCAACCGAATTATCTCAGAATATAGGAAAAAATACTAAAAACACAAAACAAAAACAAAATATCTTCAAACTAAACAGCTGTCTATATTAAAAACTGAATTCCAAACGATTATTACTACGCTAACTATATTATACAGAAATTTTAACTTAGTTTTATTTGAATTTAGCTAAAGAATCTACAATACAGTATATGAGTTATGTATTAAAAATGTATTTTATACGCTAATCGATATCTCCTTAACCTATTAGAGGACGGGCTCTTTCTCTTTGAGAAAAGTGTCTATTCTTGGGCAATTAATACCCAAAAATCTAAGTGTAAGTTTCAAAAAAGAACTCAATCTACTTTTATTTGGCCAGGACTGACTGTTCAGTTCGTTGAGCATATATTTAAGCACGATTTTATATTTATGTGTATATCGATCAACATCGACATTAAATTTCAATTAAATTTGTATTATTTATTTGTGTATATATACAATTATATTTTTTTTTTAGTTTTTCATTTCCAATCGGAAATATAATCCAAAATGAAGGTATATTTGGAACACCACAAACTCACAAAAAAAGAAAATGTCAGCTAAAAACAAAATTTTATCTTGTATGTACAAAAATCGAACTAAATAATCGCATACTTGCATTTCTTTTAAACAATTTTTAAATAACCATGTAATTTTTTAGAACAGGACGTACTGTTCGAAAAATCAAACAGCCGCCTAAAGTAATTTAATTCGATTTTTACCAAATGTAATAATCCCTTGCTATAACTATTTAGTATATGGTCTAAAAAGGTAATAATTGTTGGCAAATATTACCAACAGTATTAAGTGCCCCATAATAAATACATTAAATTGAGAACGTTATCTAAACTGAGATTGTTGATATTATTATGGAACAGAGTGTTGAGTTTGTTGAACCCTTGGAAAAATCAGTTAATATTGTTAACAAACACCATTAGAAGGCTTTTACGTTGACCCACTTTCCACACTAGTAGCTTGTACATAGTTAAGAGTGTATTTGTTTTGTGTGATGTTTATCGAGTTGTGTTTGCTTTGCTCTGCAGGTGTTGGCCAATCAGGTGTAAAGCAGGTCTTTTGGCGGACTTCTGATTGTAATACAACAATGGATGGCAAATGTGCCTGAGCACGAACCCATTGTTCGGGAATGCAACAGAAGAGTAGTTCTTGAATGCATTTGTTTTTGTAATCACACCTGGACACAAACACACTTACCTGGTGACAGCTCCTCGGTAATCCCTTGAATGGTGCGCGTGAACAGTGTCAACATAAGGACACTGGTCAGCAGCAACCATTGCCGTTGTTGCCACACATGTGGATGTTGTTGTTGTTGCTGCTGCTGCTGCTGCTGCTGGTGTTGCACTTGTTGGCGCGTTCGAGTTGTTTGCATTGCTGCTGTTGCTACGCAGGTGACTCTGCCAATGTTTGCACTCTCTTTATGTAGACAGGTAGATACAACAATATAAACTTTATTATTCCGATAATGTTGTCAGCTCAGTCAGTGCTGAAATAGCAGAACATAGAGAATATCTTGATAAAGCAGTCATTATATTTATAAAAGAGGGATTTCAAAAAGATTGAATTAACAAGCAAGGAAACTTTAAAACTACAATGCTAAAACACTCAATCTTAACTAAAAGTACATGCTATTAACAAGCCCGATATATACTTTAATTAGTTAATTAATTTAAAAACAAATATCTAAAACAGTTTGATATACCATTGATTTAGTCTACATAATTCTTGTGTCCGAACATTTTAAATTTCTATTTGTAGTACGAAATTTAAAAGTATTATTCAGCATAATGTTTTGTTTGAAAAGAATATTAAAACAGTTTTGAAATATTTTTTTAAATACTAAAAAGTGTAGTATTTCTGGAATTATTATCTTGGTTATTTTACAGGTTTATCCGGTGATTAGCTGTGGTATAAAATTAATCTTAATTAATCTCCATAAAATATAATAGTATATATTGCTGTTTTCGATTAAATTGATCAATTTTCGATTATATCTGTTATATTGTACACGTTTACTGACCCTATTTTTTTTTAACCATAACCTATCAAATTTAACATTTAAGTCTAAATTTTTCTTTGGTAACCAAAGATTTCTTGGAATTTGATTTGAAATGCCGTGAGATTCAAATTAGTAGAACTCACGGTACTTTACCTATAAAATATAATACTCAGCGCTACGTTACTTTTCTAAGATTAATGAAATAAAACGTTGGGTTATAATACATAATCATGTATGCAAATGTTACAAAAGTCTTCATTATTACTAAAGAATTGCTTTGAAATCTTAATTTTAGAACATTTTATTAAGAGTGTTTGAACTTGCACTGATAAAGATGCTATATTATCATTATTTGTAGGGCAATTTGCCTTGGCTAGATGTGGCCAAATCATTAATATTTTCAACGTTGACTTTATTGACAGCCAACTTTGTCGTTTTGTGTGACTGATGTGCAGAAAATCAGACCGCGTTCGCGTTTGTGTTCGCGTTTTGGTTCCGTTCGCACTCGCATTTGTATGCGGATTCGGATTCGGAATCGTGTTTGCAGTTTGCTCTTGGGGAGTAGACACATCATTCACAGTGCCGCAAAGTATGCAACGTCATGCGGCGCTGCGGTGCGTTTCATCATGGCTGTGGCAATGGTGAATGGTGAATGGTTACGGCAATGGCAACGGCAACTGGAACTGGTAATGGTAATGGTATTGGTACCAGGCACAGCGTAAGAGCAGCGGAGAATGGAACATGGACAACGGGCAACAAGCAACGAGTAACATCACCGTTAGCATTGCTCGTGGGCGCGTTGGGGCTACACGTCAAACACATTCATCACAAGTGCCAGAGTGACAGATGGCAAATGCGCCTACAGCTGGTTTCAGTTTTACCACTCCCCCGCCTCCGCCCTTTCCTCCTGCCATTCCACCGCTCTGCAGACTCACTGTTCTTCTGCCTGAGAGTGGCCTGCTTGGCCTTATGTCATTCGCAAGGGCAAAAGGACAAATGAAAATTTTCCAATTATTGCAGACACTCAGTTTGCCATGGCCGCAACGTAAATTTAACGCTTTAAACTGTAGCCATTTGGCCATTTTTCATTTACTCTGTCGAAATCTAAATTTTAGCTGAACGCAAATCATTTGTCAACACTTTCAAAATACCCTATAAACCATTGGTTTACTGCAGCGCGTATTTGCTGCAGCTGCATAGCAAATTTATGTGACAGAAATGTTAAAGAGATTTTGTTATGTGTGTACCGTTCTGTTTGTACCCTGTAAACTTTTGAAATCGATAAGAAGTTTTGAAGCTAAAAATGACAATTGGTATAGAACCGAAAATTATAAGTTAGCACACTGTTAAACTAAAGTTCTGGGTTTGAAATTGTATAAAAAAAAATATTATTTTTGAACATATAAAGGCATTACATTGGGTTGCCCAATAAGTCATTGCGGATTTTTTTTTTTTAATAAAAAGCAAATATATTGACCAATTCTGGCTGCTTCACGTTCTTGCCTGTATTTAATTTGTCTAATTGTTGTCAGTAGACATTCATATTAATCGTTTGGCAGTTAAAAATATCTTTAAGTAAAATATTTCCCAAACGGAATTTGGCAATTGTGAAAATAGTTATAAAGAAACATTTTAGTTCTTTGGAGCACAAATCTTTTAATTATGATACTTATTTTAAAACATTAGTTCGATTAATTCTTATTTAAAACTTTAGTTGCCAGTGTGTTAAATAAGAAATCTTTATTTAAGATTAAAGCGCTATATTTACCGAAAAGTGACTATTTTTATGACAGAAGCAGACTATAGTTTATGCCATTATGCTGGCTAATCCACAGGTAAAAGCCTACTTTTCAATTTGCAATGCTAAAACCATTTGATAATATAGATCTTAGACTAAAAACTTTATTAGTTTAAAATTAATGTTATTAAATATTGTCTTTTCTCCTTAAAATAAAGTAAAATCAAGGCCATAATTTGAAAGAAGCATATTTCTGAATTTTACAACTTTTTTGTCTATTATTTTATGAAGTATTTATGAAGTATTGCTGCATTTGCAGAGAGCATAGGAAATTATTAGTTTTAAACTGTCATTCAAATAATACATATATTAAATTATATAAAGAAGCTAACTATACAACAGTTATATTATAGCTGATTTTCAAAAAGCCAAAACAGAAAGTTCTATCTACAAAATAGAGCAGCACCGACACATACATTGTAAAAAATAAGCAGGGTATCGGACAGTCGCACAACTGTCAATAATCGCACTTTTGTAACAGTTTCCAGTGACGCGGCAGTTGATCAAAAACGCATTTTGACTGTGTCAGCGTCAGCGGGGCACGATTTTAATAAACGTAATGTGGCCACATGTGCGCCTGACATGATTTGGCATTATCGCAGGATAACCGAGCACCAAGTACTACTGCTACTGCATATGTATACAGTTCATATGTACTATATATAAAACTGTAGTGAAAGTGAGAAATTGGGGCGCTTGGGGGAATTGGCTTTCCATTTTCGTTCATAACGTGTTGTGAGGGTCAGGCTTTTGGGGATTTTGATAAATTTATATATGTTTTAGAGTTTTGAACATCTTTGACTGGCAGCATATGCTGAGTAATTACCCATACACACACACACATATACTCTTACATAGCCAAGGGGGTAATATTGATTGAATTTGAGCTTAATAATGTTGGCTTGCCATATGCCAGCATAAAGCAGCTACAAAGCCGTCGTCTCATAAAAGCCACTTTCATTTTCACATTTTCACAAAGTGTTCAGCTAGAAACTTTCACTAATATCGAATGTAAAACGCTTCAAAAGCCACGTGTATGTGAGAGGAGAGGGGAGAGAGACTAGGAGAGGGTATATATATATATGTATATGTGTGTGTTGGTGTTGTTGTATGGTAAGTTTTACGAGCGCCTGTTAACCGCGGGTATTTACACTAAGTCTAATGAAATGTTTAACAAGCACTTTGCTGTGCGCAAATCCCAATGACCCATAATATTAGCATAAAATCACTTGGCAGTCAGCAGAAGAAGAAGAAGAAGAAGAAGGCTGTAAGGGCGGGGCTAAGTAACTGCCCTCTTGCCACAAAAATAGTGTAGCAGCTAGGATATGTGTGTTAGAGACTACTTGGTTAGTCTGTTGGCGTTGCATGACACGCTTGAGGGCCTCTAACAAAATGTTCATTTAAATTGCGCACTTTAAAGTTTTGAAGGAGCGTGAAAGGCTTAACGAAGCGATCCAAGA
Organism: Drosophila tripunctata; assembly: GCA_035047385.1. Classification (NCBI taxonomy): domain Eukaryota; kingdom Metazoa; phylum Arthropoda; class Insecta; order Diptera; family Drosophilidae; genus Drosophila; species Drosophila tripunctata. The sequence goes on from JAWNPS010000288.1 coordinate 12,942,173, forward strand.
ACTCGACTACTATATCTGTATATAGCATAGTATTGTTTAGTATATACATATATCAGCCTAGGCCGCAACTTTGTTCCAGAGTGTTGCTGTATTTTCAATTTGAACGCATAAATTTTTATGTTGGCCATACTTTATTTACTCTACACGCGCGCTCTCTCTCTCACAGTCTCCCTAGCCCTCTCTTTCGCTCTCACTATGCTGTTTGTTTCCACAAAATAAATTACATTAAAATTCTAAGCCATCAGCCGTTGTGGAAATTTATTTTTGCACATTATCCGCTTGCCGCAAATTGTATTTATTCCGTAGTCTGTGCTCTGCGTTCGCTTCCGGCCAACAAAATAACACAACAACAACAAAGCAGTGAAACAACAACAACAGTTCACAACAACAGCTGCTGACGTTTTAGTGGCACTTACTCTCACTCATACCTAAAAATTTGTTGTTGTTTAGGTTGTTGTTGCTGTTGTTGTTGCTGCTGCTGCTGCCACTGACCAAAGTTGTAAAGTATCCTTCAAGGCAATTAGTTTATTTGTACAATTTCATTTCATTTAGGCGCTTGGAATTTTAATGCATTTCATTAACTTTCGGCGTAAATTGTACACTTTCATTTGCTCCACAAAACGAGACCGAAATAGAGAGCAACAGAGATGGATAGATTGGAAAAATGTGCCCCTTCTCTGTCTGTCTATCAAAAAAACACATAGTAAATTGGAAGTTTAATAAACCCAAAGCTTATGTTGTGTATGCATTTTTTATTTATGCTTTTAAGGGCAAAATAATTCCTATAAAATCTGTTTCTAGATACTCAGAATCGGGTTGGTATATATTTTTGGTTTGGTATCTGTTTTGTAGCATACCATTCCTATAGAAGAAAGCAATCCTCACAATTACAAGTGAGTACATAAAATAGTTTTAGTGTTAAGAAAAAGTTAACGAATTGACAATATAAAACATTATTTTTATTTCACGAATGGCATTAGAAAGTAATTTTCGCTTATAGCATGGGTAATACTCATAGCCATTGGGTATGTGTACTTAATTAATTAAAAAGAATATTGTTTTTATAATGAATGAATAATAATACTTAAATAAATTATAATGTATTATACAAATAAATAAAAAATGCATAAATTAATAAACAAATAAAAATGCACAAATAAATGAAATGAAATCAATTAAATTTATACTAAAATGTTAATTAGTACTAAACAAAATATTTACTGTACAAATAACTAAATTTATTGTATTTGTCCCAGATTTATAATGTTCGATATAATGCGATAATTTAAACTCTATTACAAAAATAAAAAAAATATTTACCTAAAAATTAAAAATTATTAAGTTAATTTAAGTTCTAGCAAAAATATAAAATAAAAATATTTTTCTTATAAGTAAAAAATGAATAAATAAATTAATTAAAACTCTACCAAAAATATGAAAATATGACAAAAAATTTTAAAGGTTATAAAAACTCTACCAAAAATATAGGTTAATTAAAATTCTGCCAAAAATATAAAATTTATTTCTTATAAGTAAAAACCTTTAAATTAATTCTACAAAAAATATAAAAACAAAAGCAATCTATTTCTTATAAGTAAACAATTTTAAACTAATTAAAATTTAACCATAAACATAAAATGATAACTTTTTTCCTATGAGTAAACAATTTTAATGTAATTCAAAATCTAACAAATATAAAAAAAATTTTATTTTAGAATTAAAACTACACCAAAAATAAAAAATTTATTTCTATTAAGAAACAGTTTTTAAGTTTTTTTTTTAAATCTACCAAAAAATTAAATTTATTTCTTATTAAGAAAAGTTGATTAAAATTATACTGAAAATATACTTAATATTCTTAATGTATATTTCCACAATTTTAAAATTAATACAAGTGTTTTATGTCGAACCTTAAAACCCTTTCTGCCAAGCAGAAATAATTGTATTATACATGAATCAAATATATTAAATATAATTTATTTGTGCTTTACATACACAGTTTCATATATTTACATAAAATGAAATTTATTCAATATATTTTATAAAATGCTATGAAATTTAATATATTTTAATGAATAGCTCCCTTTTTTAAAAAGTACCATATAACGTTTAAGATTTCATTTATGTTTTAACTTTGCAATACTATCACATACACACACATACACACACACGGAAATCAATCTCACACCTACACACACTTATGCGTGTGTACACACACAGAGGTAATATTTATGCAGGATTTTCTGACATTTACTGCATAAATTAACTGAATTTGGCTATGAAACTTACATGAATGCAACATAGACTTGGTATGCCTATTGTTTATTAACAAATGCAGCTGAATCGTTGGTGTTTAGCATAGTTATGGCAATGTTTTGGCAGTGTATGAAAAAAATGTAAACACAATTTGGTGTAATACACAAATAGAGGAATGAATCCACAAAGAGACGCGTTGAGCGCGCCGAGCGTCTCTTTGGCTGATGGAGTCCTGTTGGATTGAAAGGACACTATAGGCACTTGTGGCTACACAATTTCATAATTAACACAGACAATAACATTTAATAGGATTACTTAATTCGATTTCTTAGTGTTTTATTTGATTTTGAATATACAAACAACACACGAAAAATCCACAACCGCACGAATTTCGATGACAGACGGAGCAGTCAATTCGCTCTCTCTCATTGCGTATGCTGTTCCATTCCGCAATGTTTCACGCAAAGAGAGTGCTCCAGAGAGGACAAAAACATAGCGCAGCTGTTGCAATAGGGCTGCGGAGTGCTGTTCGGGGTTGGGAAGTGGCATTTGGCAACTGTCAAAGTGACAGCTGAGCGCTGAGGGGTTTGTGCAACTGTAAACTGCGCAGACGCTACGCTCAGTTTGCCAATTTGTTTCAATTCCATATGTTCCACTTGCCCAAAACTGGCAAAAGGACGATGCTTGGTCTGTCAAGGGTTGTTGAGCATTCCTCTCATGCCGCTCCTCTCATCCCGCTCCTCTCTCTAACCGCTCCGATACCGACAATTACCTGGAGAATTGGCATTAGCCCATTTTCGTTGCGTTATAAATTGCGATTGTCACTTTGGAGCATTTGCCGTGGACTGAGCATGCTTCCCCTGTACGTCTGTCCCACCGTCCGTCTGTCTCTCTGTCTGTCTGTCTCTCTGTCTTTCTGTCATACGGAGCAACTGGCAGTGCACATTGTAACCGGAGGGTGTCTGCTCTGATGCTATGATGCTTCGATGCTGTGACTTTCATTTCGTTCGATTACATGTCCGCTCTGCTAGTTCATTTTGCAACCCCCTCACCTCGTCCCTGTACTTCGTCCTGCCCACACTGCTTATGCAATTACATTTAACTTTGGTGTATCTAAAGATGGCATAGGAGGAGCACGAAGCAGATGAAGCTGCGTTGCCTGTGACATGGAATTAATTTTCGATTTTATTGTCAGTTTGTCAACTGTTTAGTTGTTGTTGCTGGAGTTGCTGTTGTTGGTGCTGCTGTTGTTGCTGCGCCTGACTTTGATTTAATTGAAAATGCATGAATATGCAATTTTTAGCAGTTGATATAAACTCGTAAATGCCAGTTTTTATTGCCCTCTGCGAGACTTATTGAGTCGGAAGTGCTCAAAATTTTAGATTTAATAGCCCCCAAGTCAACCTAGACTTAACTGTACATGTTATATATTAGCATAACGCATATATTCGTAGTAGAATACACACGCGTCACATACTAATACTTGTATTTTTATATATATATTTTTTTAATCAAACATGGCAAGATGGGAGGACTTTATCAAGTGCTTTAGGAAGGGAACCAAAATCAAAGGATGCACAGAGTCAAAGATAGCGGAACTCTTCAATCGCGTTCCACCGGATCAGCGCAAATATATGCAAAAGTTTGCCAAGAAACACGATGAATACAGACAGTAAGTCATATGGTATTATTTATGTAGAATTATATCACCAACTAGTATTTAATAGACGTGTTCGCAAATACCCGGAGAAGATGCCGCCCATCGACTGGACTTATTATAAGCAAAATGTACGTGCGGAGATGGTGTCTTGGGTGAATGAATACGAGCGGAAATATGATAGATTGGACAGCATGTTTGGCGATCGTCATACCATGATAGATTATTCCAAGTATTTCGGAGAATTGGACAAGCAAACCGAGGAAGTGCAAAAGGATGTGAAAAAATTTAAAGAGGAGTCGGAAAAACGAATCGCAATATTGCAGCTTAAAATGGAAGAACTGAAATGTATGAAACCCTACACAGAGATGACAATGGAGGAGTTCTGCTTAGCGCATCCCAATGAGGCGCCCGATTTTATAAATAAGCCTACATTTTGGCCACATACACCCGAAGAGCAAGCTGTGGACGAGGAGCTGGAGAAAAAGGAGTCGAAAGATCCTCCAAAAGCACCTCCCTCTGGAACTGCGCCAAAAGATGCCAAACCGGAAACTAAACCTAAAGAAGGCGATGTTAAGGATATAAAGAAAACTGATCCTCCGAAGAAAGAGAAGAAAGATAAAGTTGATGTTGCAAAAGTCGAGGAGACAGAGACAATGGAAAGCAAGATTACAGAAAAAGTCACAGACTTAGCATCAAAAGGCATCGATTTGGTTAAAGAGTTGGGTTCAAAAGCCATTGTGCTACTAAAAGGTTTATGGGAAAAAGTAGAAACTAAACGTAAGGAAGTGGCAAAGACAGCCGAAGCTGAAAGGTCGAAGAAGGAGGTAACTGAGAAGTCTGCTCCAGCAATAGATAGGGGAGGATCACCGGAAATATGCAACAAGACGATCATTCGAGGTGAGCAAACAGCCAAGGCGGATATAAAGGAACATCATGTTGACTTGACCATAGAGGGTGACTCCGAAGCAGCCGATTGCAAAAAAGAGAGGAAAAACAAATGTGAGGAAGAGAAAACCAAAGAATGTAAGGAAGAAAAGTCCAAGGTTTGTAAAGAGGAGAAACCCAAAGAATGTGAGGAAGAAAAAGAGAAAGCACAGAAATGTGAGGAAGATGTGACAGCCAGTTGTTTTGAGAAATATCAAGAGAAACAGAAAGAAAGGCTCAGTAAGGCTGAGAACGAATTCTGTGGGGAATCGGAGAGTAAGGAATCTACCAAAGCTATAGGAATATCATGTGATGATCAGAAACCTAAGGATGATAGCAAATGCAAGCCAGATGAGAAAGCTTTTCTCAACGATACAAAAGTGGTTCAAAAGCCATTGTCAACTTATGAACTGAATCAAGTGCCTCCCACAACTGTAGCCAACAACCAAAATGTTAAATCTACTAATGCTATGGATAATAATACCATTGTAGGAATGCATCAGGAGATGCTGACAGCGGAGAATGAGATATTCCTGGGAGCAACACAGGAAAACATGGATTCCAATCAGCCTAAAAGGGAAATGTCTAAGTCGACAAATGATGGGAAAACGTCTACAACTAAAGAATTGGATCTGAGCTCAAAACTTGACAATACCATAAAGTGTGAAAAGGACAGCGATGGCAAATCAGTTTCAGATAATAAAGTTTCAGAGGATTCCGAAGAAATTGCCAAACTAATGTTCAAAATGGCCATCGGTGCGGCTCAATTGCTGGCGGAGGCCAAATCGAAAATCGAGCAGGCACATCGTGAGAATTCTGGTCAAACTGAAGTGCTGCAACATGTCTACAAAGAGGTCAGCAATAAGATCAAGCAGGCCTTAAGTCAGGCCTACAGTGCCCTTGATTCGGCCAAGAAACTGACACATCGTGCACAGACCACAATGGAGGATGATGAGCAGCGAATGGTTGCTACCATAGAGAAACATATTGTTTTGGCCAAGTTACTGGCGAGTCGAGCTGTTGCCATGCAGAAAGAAATTTCCAAACTACTAAACGATCTTAAGAAGTAGTATTGCAGCTGCAATAAGTTGATGTTTTAAATGTTTTATATTTTTTTACAGATAATGTTTAAATTGCTGGCATTAAATTTGCTGTTAAAAACGATTTCAAATGCTGTTTAAATGGGTGGTGCTAGTGGTTGAGTGGGTGGTTTGGGTGGTGCGTGGTGCTTGCTGTGTGCTACATATGCAAATTATGTTTGGAAAGCTCAAGCAATAAATTTTAGTGCAAAAAGCTAAGCGAAATATCGAAACTTTTGCTGAGAGTGGCCGAAACTTTGCGGTGAATTAGCCAAAAATTTCACTTTGTGCGAAGTGTGTGTGTGTGAAAAGTGTGTGTGTGTGGATGTGGGTGTGGCTATTGGCCTAGTAGATTGCATAATTATGCAAATGTGTTGTTTTTCGGCATTCAAAGTGGCGCATTCGAAAGTGTTGCTTACTTGTTGGCCCTCACCTCTCCCTTTCACTTCCTCCCTCACCTCATTTGCTGCACAATTTTCACAATCAAAACGCATTTGCATAATTATACAAAGCACACTTCCTACACCTATGCGCGTGTTTACTGTATTTGTATTTAATTCCAGTTTGATAGTTTGTTATAAGCTTTAAGCCCAAAAGAAGACCCGATTTAATGGCAGGCACTACAATAGAACAATGAAAGCAGCAACAACAATGAAAATTCGGCTTTTGTTTTATTTTATATACAAAAACATTTTTATTTGTTTGCATTTTCGGGGGGCAATTCGTTGGGTTTGGGCTGATAAACTTTTTGGCTTTTAACAAGCCATATAAATTCAATTTGAGCCAAACTTCTTGATGAGTGCAGAGCTAAGCTCGTATTACCATAATGCCTTAATCGATTTCATAGGTGACAAAAACATTTTGAAAGGACGCACAATACTATATAGAACTGGGAGAGGTTTCGAGTGAGAGAGAGAGAAAGAGAAAGACGTCTGTGCAGCTCTTTCAGTTAATTTACCTTTTGGGACAGTTTTTGTTGTCGCTGTCGTTGTCGTCGTTTCTGTGACTGCGTAAAATTAGCATATTTTGAAGGTATTCAAAGGCTGTTTTGTGATTAGGCTAAAAAGGATTATTCATGAGCCGCTGAGTGCCCAAATTGTTTGTGTTTAAAGCATATCGTTATCGTAATGCCAGCCAATATACATACAAAACAAAACAAGCCCAGCCATTTGGCAGTTGAACTTTATAACAAAACTCCAACTCGCATATTCAATGCCAACAAAATGCTTGACAGAGATGGAGTTGGAGTCAGAGTTGGGGACAGAGTTGGAGTCAGACTTGGAGTCAGACTTGGAGTCAGAGTTGGAGTCAGAGTTCTGGCTTATATAGTTTTATGTGCAGTTTGTCTGACAATTGCCCGCTGTTTCTTGTTGCACTCTCGTCGCATTGTCGCAAATATAAAATATGGCCATTATGTTTATTGTTTTCTAGTAGTTGCAGTTGCAACTGGCTTGTGACTTGTCACTGGCAATTTTCAATTGAAATAGATTTTTTGGCAAATGTTTGCAGATTGTTGTGGCATGCCAGTAGTTTTGGCCACACTCCAGGCATAATTAAAAGCCTTCACATTCTTTCAGTGTGCTGTTAAGATGCCCATTTTATCGCATATATACTTAAACTATATGATGTTGGTCATAAGCACTATGCATACTTATATATTTTACTGCCACATTTGTGGCAAGTTGTTTGTGGCATTATTCGCATTATTTGGCCAGCTACAACTATTGCGTGCCATGTTTTTTAGTAAGTTAGTATAAATGTGTTTTGCCTGGTTTGCCTGATTAACGCTTTTTATGGCTGCGCAAATATTTGTGGCAGTTTTTAATAGCCTACTTTTGTGCCTAAGTTATGTACAGTAAAGCCTAATTAGCAGCGTTTAACTAAGCCCCACGGTCTGTATGAATGTGTGTGAGTGTGCGACGTGATCGTGGTTATTAACACAACAACAAAGGGTAACCCGACTCGGAATTACCCTTGGTAGTTGTATGTAGTTGTAGTTGTAGTTGTTAGCTGCTCGCAAAATGTAAATTTCAGTTGAGTGCCTTGTGGCGTCCCATTGCTTACACGTTGTCCACGCAGCATGGTGCCAAACCAAAAGCAAGCCTTCAGCCCTGGCAGCTTGATTAGTCCTAGCTGCTGTTGCGTCCCTACTCCACACACACAAAGAGTGGAGACTAGCTAGAACCCACCGCAACACACTTAACGACGTAGTTAGCGTTAGTTAACGTATGTACGTGATATCGTTAAACTGGTATAACGTTACCAGACCCCCATAGCATAATAAGTGTCTTATTAGTTATGCCAGCATCAGCAGCAGTAGCAGCAGCAGCAGCAGCATCACGATTCAGTTACTACGATTATTGTTGGTGCACCTAGGAGCAAGTCATGGATGCGGACATCACGCATCACGTGCCGAATAGAAGTCAGAGTCGGAGTCAGTGTCGGAATCAGACACGGAGTTCGAGTTGGCAATTTCCATGTGACTCGAACAAAATTTGAATGGGGAACATTTTGTTTATACAAGTCGTTGATGCCTTGAATGACTAATAACATTGGATTGTGACAGTTTGAGCAGTTATTGAACTGTAGCATTTGGATATGAGACTATACTTTCAATTAGACAGTTAGTCGAGCAGCTGGGCAATTGATAAGCGTCAATGACTTTTAATTAATTCAAGGCAAATATTGTGGCACAACAATTGAAAGTTTTCACGAGAGAAGCAGAAAAACGAAGCAAGAAGTAAGAAGTCCAAAATCAACAAACAACTGAAATCTATTTGCTCAGCTAAGAGCCATACAAAAATACAAAACCCGATAAAAAAGAAGATGAAATTAACGCAGGGGCAACGAAATGAAAATTAAATTCCAAACAGCCCTTGGCCTTAGTACGCGAGGTATTTGAGTGGTTGGCTGGTTGGGTGGTTGGATGGTTGGGTGGTGCAGGTCTTGGGTCCAGTTCCAGGTAATCGCAAACGTGTAGTATTTACTTTTAGCTTTGCTTGTTTATTTTTTAATTTCCTTTCAATTAAGCAACAAACAAGCCTCCTTCCATACCACTCCGTACCACGAACCCCGACCCAATCCTCAGAGTTCTCGAATCTCAATTCTCCCTCGCTCTTACGATGCTGAAGCTGGCAATAAAAACGCGCAGAAATCGAGCCAAATGAAATGAAATGAAATCTAGCCAAAGTTACGTAAAATGTTAACGCAAACGCAATTGCAAACGTAATGAAAACACGTTGGCACAATTCATTTAAAATCTACATTTGGCAAAAAAAAAAAACAATTTGGCATTCCAAAGACACAAGGAACAGTAGGAACAGTAGAGTGGAGTAGAGAACAGGACACAGCTGTGTATGCTTTTAGGCGCATTTGTGGTTAATTTCCATTCGCACGACTTGCGGTTCTCTTCACGAAAGAGACAGACTAATAGCAAGCACAATAAGCGACAGAGAGAGAACGAGAGATGTAGGGATAGGAATTCCGATCCTGTGCCCCTTCATTACTTATGCACAACTTGTACACATAAATAAAACATGTCAAACGACTGCGGGCCAAAGTGACTTGCGGCTGTCGTCTCAGTATGGCCAGTTATATACATATCGTATACCCCGATCCCAACATGAATACAACATGACCCCACCCAAGGGCCTCAAAACAAGCACTGGACTCACGCAAGTTTTGTAGGCAACACGCATAGCACTTGATAACGGTTCCTAGTGTGGGCCCAAACAATTAGTTTGCCGAACAGGGAATCATCGAGCTTAACTTCAGGCCACAACTCAAGGCGACAAACAGACTGCTTTAAAAGATTTACTAGTTATAGTGAAAACAAGTGGTGACAATATTATCTAAATTTGATTATTTCTATGCATTGATAATGCAATATTTGAGTAGTTCAAAGAAATATTTCTCATATTTTTTCATATTGGAATAAATTGTTGTGTAGTGAATGAACTTTGGACTGTGCGTTTATTTTCATTTCAGTCGTTTGTATTAATCAGTGTGTCAATCAGTTAATTATTTATTCCATCTATCAGTAATCCTATCAATAGAGCCGTAAACCATTATTTTAATAATTGCATAGATCGATTTGTCAATAAATTCTGTCTGGTCAGTTAAGCGTTTCATCAAATAGCTCATCAATCAGTCTAACAAGTCCACCAATCAGTTTGTCAATCAGTTAATCAAATCATCCATCAACTAGTCTGCCCACCTATTGCTCTATCAATTAGTCAATCAGTTAAGTTACTAATCAGTCCATCAACCAATCAATAAATTTTTCCATTAATTAGTCCATCAATTAGTTCATCAATCAGTCAATCAATCAGTTAATCAATCAGTTGATTAATCTGTCTACCAATGGGACCACCTATTAGTCCATTAATAAGTTCATCAATCAGTCTAACAATCAGTCCACCAATCAGTCCATCAATCAGTCCATCAATCAGTTCATCAATCAGTCCATCAATCAGTCTACCAATCAGTTTATTAATGTGTCCATCAATTAGTCCACCAACTAGTACATCAATCAGTCTATCAATCGGTCTATAAATTAGAAAATCAATCAGTTAATTAATCAGTGTATTCTTTAATATGCCCACTAGTCTATCAATCAGTCCATTAAACAGTCCATCAATCAGTCAAGTAATCAGGCATCAGTCAGTTCACCAACTAGTCAATTAACCTCTCCGCCAATCAGCACTTCAAAGCATTGGTTTTTCAAACATCAATACAATAATCGTTTTATCAATCGGCTCTTCAATCAGCTCATCAGTTAAGTAGTCTAATAGTCAGTTCAATAGGTTGCAGTTGTAGTAATCTAAAAGCCCATTACACAAAACGAATCATATATTGACATTGATTAAATAACTTTGGTTTTATTAACCAGTCTTTGCTCAGATTAACATACAGTCCACAATTTATGATACACGACACGGCTGGTCATTAACAAGTACATCTCGACAACAGATACTTGCACTTATGGATAAAAAAGGAAACTAACAATTTAAAACACAAATATGGCAAATCAAACCGTAGACGTAAGGATTACTTAAGAGCCATCTGGTAAAGGAACTGGATTAGCGTACGAGTGGGACGTCCACTCATGTGACCTTCCAGAAGATATGGAGGCACACCTTCCTCGCATGACATTCCCGTGCCTCGGGTGTCTAGATGAACCCAATCGGCACAGGATATTAGCGTGTGGAGTAATGCTGCCGAAAGGCAGGAAGAGGCATGGCCTTTTCCCTTGTTGCACAGGTCGGTGGTCATAGTTGGCTGGATCAGATGTCTAAAGTAACTCCAGAGAGGCAACCGCCACATGCGATCACCAGTGATTGAGCCAGCCTTCTTGAACTGCCGCCAGAGAGCAGTTTTGTTTGTCCAAAGTCCAGTGGAGGAGGCACCCAAACCATGGAGTACTCCCGAGGCATGAACACCCAAATCCACCAGAGTCTTGGGCTTCAATGAATTCATTGCGTATAGCATGGGATCGGCAATCATTGTCGCACCGATCTGAGCGGTATCCTTGATGCGCAATGTCGAACCATTTAACAGGGTGACCATATCGCCCGGTTTGACAGCCATGCCCGATGGCATATTCTCACAAAGTGGCAGTATGGCGGACACATTGATAGGCAGGGATAGGGCTGCTGCTGCTCTGATCGCAGCCACAATCGATGCTGCCCCACTCAATGCGGCACGATGCTCGTCCATGCGACTCTTTCGCTTCAGGCAGAGTCCGCCGCTGTTGAAGGTTAATCCGTTGCCAATCAGCACAAGGGGTTTGTCATCGGGAGAAGTACCCGTATAGCAGATCTCTAGAATAACTGGAGGCTCACATGAGCCTTTGGAAACCATCAGAAATGAATTTAAGCCCTGCTTCTCAATCCAATCTATGGAACGAACCTCAACTCCAACGCCACAGGGACACAAAGCATCAATTGTAGCCTGAGCAAAGATCGATGGCGTCATTTGATTTGCCGGCGTATCGGAAAGACGCCTTGCCAGATTCTGGGACTCGGCCTTAAACAGACCTCTCGTCCAGGCATCTTTATCCGAAGAACCGTACAACTCCAGCTTTGGAATGTGCATGCGATTGTTTTTGGCTTTATTCACATTATTTCGCCAAACAGCCATTGCAGCTCCCTCGGCCGCCTGTTCCGGATGCTCCATGCCATCGACGTGCACGGTTAAAGCTCCCTGCATTTGAAGGAAACGTGCACCAGCAGCTGCAGCCACACGAGTATTCTCCTTGCCAATGTCTAGCGTCTCTTCTTCATCGTAGCCGGCTCCCTCTCGGCCAACTCCCATGACGGCAACACAGTTAAAGTTCGGGTCAAGATGGCAGAACAACCGACCTTTTCCCACTTTTCCTGACATGCCCGTTTCTCGAACCAACTGGGTAATTTTTCCGCCAACACGATCATCGAACTTTTCACCACCTGAAGTCAACTGTGGTTCCTTTTCGCCCTCATTAAGAAATAGTCCAATAACAAGGCCATTCATATCACACTTGGTACGTAACTGCATATATCTGGATTCTCGATTCAAGCGCAGCAAATTAAATGCAGATTTGCCATAACATGTTGCCTGGGATTTTGCCATTCTTATTTGTACTTCAAGTGATTTAGAATACGCTTTCCAATTAGTTCTATGCTTAAAATAAATATACACTATACTATCTGCACTTCAATTTAAAACATACGGTTAAGAAACTTTTACGCATAAAAACTTTTTATTTTGTTCTAAAATTTCAGTGCTTTACGCTTAACATCTACAAACATACTGAGCTACTATTTTCATAGTTACAAATAAATATCTGTACAAATTAAAATGTACTAGAAGTTTAAATCTAGTAAACTTTGATGGAAGAAAAACAAGGGAAATTATACTTGAAGAAGAACAGTCGAGCAAGCCGTGTAATACTCTTTGGGTTTAATTTTCAAATATACGCGTCCAAATTGGAGTAAGCGAAGCAAGAACTTAACATGCACATTTCTATGTCTTTCTCGCTCGGGCACATGCTTTCGTTTTGCGCTGCTTGTCTGACGGCATCGCTTCAGCATAGCTTAGTGATAGGCACTGTGGCTGCGCCTCTGCATTATATTTACGTTTTTCGGTGTATGATAACTTTCTTGATTTTAATCCGATTCTTAGGATTCGATTTTTAGGATTGCTTAATATTATTTGTCTCTGATTGAATACAATAGTTACAAAACTATACTTTAAGAAATACGTGAGTGACAGGCATGCAAATTTTCAATTTGTATTGTTTTTTATGAGCGAAGTGGGCGTGGCATTCAAAACGAAGTTGTATAAAAAAGGATATACAAACGAAGTTTAATTTAAATTTTGAAATAAGTTAAGATATACTAATTACAGATTAGACGGTATTCCTATAAATGTTATTTAGTGAATAACTAAACTCTATATACAACATTTACATTTAAATTTTATGAACATAATGTTGAAAATTTTTTATATTTTTATTATTTTTAGTACAAGCCTATATTTTAATGTACTTTTAAGCTGTTATGCTTACCTTTATCTCGTTATCTGGGTCTCGTCTGACTCTCAAGCGATTGACAAGTTGACAACCTGTTGACAACTCAAAAGACAATTATGACATTTATGACAAGATATTATTTACAGATTAGACGGTATTTATTTAGATATTATTTAAAAATGTACAAAATAAGGCGAAAATCCAATTATTTTTAATCTGAGAATAATTAAACTCCACTATATTTTCTTGAATATAATGATAAAAATCTCACAATTTTTGTTATCTTTAGGACAAGCCAAACTTTTAATATTCATTTAAGCTATTGTGTTTAACCACTCCCTTTACCTTTATCTCTTTCCCCGTTTCTCACTCTTATTCTCGCTGTCTCTCAAACGTTAGACAAATTGACAACCTGCTGACAACTTAAAGACAATTATGACATTTAAGATAAAATATTAATTATAGATTAGACGGTATTTATTTAGATATTATTCAAAAATGTACAAAATAAGGCGAATATCCAATTATTTTTAAACAGAGAATAAATAAACTCTACTGTATACTAAATATCCATTTTAATTCCTTGAATATAATAATAAAAGTCTCACAGTTTTTGTTAACTTTAGGACAAGCCAAACTTTTAATATTCATTTAAGCTATTGTGTTTAACCACTCCCTTTACCTTTATCTCTTTCTCCGTTTCTCACTCTTATTCTCGCTGTCTCTCAAACGATAGACAAATTAACAACCTGCTGACAACTTAAAAGACAATTATGACATTTAAGATAAAATATTAATTATAGATTAGACTGTATTTATCTAAATATTTTTTAAAAATGCACAAAATAGGGCGGATACGTAATGGTTTTTAATCAGAGAATAACTAAACTCTACTATTTATATACGTAATTTCCATTTAAATTCCTTGAATATAATGATAAAAATCTCACAATTTTTGTTATCTTTAGGACAAGCCAAACTTTTAATATTCATTTAAGCTATTGTGTTTAACCACTCCCTTTACCTTTATCTCTTTCCCTGTTTCTCACTCTTATGCTCCCTCTCTCTCAAGCGATTGACAAATTGACAACCTGCTGACAACTCGAGAGACAATTATGGCATTTATGACTTTTGCAGCACCGACTGTAACACAACTTGCAATTTGATGTCATGCAAATGATTAAATTTGCAATTATAAAAATCAACAACAACAAAGTAGACATAATGAGTAAGTGCTGTTGCAGGAGGAAGAGAGAAAATGAGTGAGAGAAGGAGAGAGGGGGAAAAATGCTCGTGGAGACTGCAAAAAAATGCAATGAAGCCGCAGACGAAACACGTAAAAGCAATAAAGCAATAAATTGCCCAATTTGAAGCACTATTGTAGCCAATAATTTGCAGAGCCACTTGGCTGGTTGGCCAACTCTGCATTTGGTTGGCCATGGCACGCACATACACTGAGAGAAAGAGAGACATGCAAACACCGACATTCGGCTTGTGCCCATATAATTTCAACAGAAATATGCACATTTGTCAATGTCGCGTGATTGATGTGGTCGAACGCATTTCCGCCAAGCAGCCGCCGTGGCCAAAATAACAACAACAAAAAAAAGCATTGAAAAAAATGCCAACAGCATGTAATGTACACACACACACACACACATGTAGAGTGGCAGCAAATAAAAACACACTGAGCAACAATTTTTTATACATGTATATAAGTGGAAAATGAAGGTTGGGAGTCTGATTGCGTGTAAGGCCCCAAAGGATGCTGGCGGCTGCGTTGGCGACATTACGCGATTTTACGCATGATTTAAAATTAATGACAGCCAGGGAGACCCAGAGAGAGAGAGAGAGAGAGAGAGACTGAGAGAATGAAGTAGAGTGGGAGTTGTAGCATAATGTGTTGCACACACAAAAAACATACACCAAACACACACTCGCACACACACCTCACACAACCGAGAGAACATCGAGTCGTGTCGAGTCGAGTCGAACTGAGTCGAGGCAGGATGTTTAATTTCCTAAATGCATAAATCTCACTAATACGCACAACAAAATCTAAGCGCGGCTTATGCGATTGCTGCGTTTTTTCTCTCTCTATGTGTGTGTCTGGGAAACAACAACAGCATCCGAAAATCATAAACAAACTTCAAAGGACATTTGCAGGCAGAAGGACAGTCGACAACTGGCCAATGCCACACACAACAAAAAAAAAAAAGAAGAGAACGAATGTTGAGCTTATTACGCACAGATACGAGGTACAGACGAAAAACACACATAACGCCTAGGTAACCACAACAATTCAGCTTCATTTGTGCTGACACATCTACATACATCTGCACACATTCGTTACGTATACGCAATGTTGCTGTGTTGCTGTTGCTGTTACCTGTGAGCCGATAACGGCCTACTTGCCCACGCAATGCTTTCATTTCTATTTCCGTTTTCACTGAACGCTGCCGCACAATGCCCACTTTAAACTTACGACTCTTTGGCCAACTCGGGAGGGTGAGGGTGTGTGTATGTTCGCTTACCTTTCTGCGTTGTTGCCTGTTCGCTGATTCGTACACTTGCTTGTTTGTTTGTTTGTTTGTTTCGTTTGTTAGTCGGTTTGTTTGTCGGTTTATGCTTTAACCTACGGAAAATTGCCAATTGTTGTTGGCATGCAAATTTATGGCTTATTTGTTTTGCCTTTTGTATTGCGGCTAAAATCGCATGTGTATCAGTGTGTGTGTTTTCTCAGTGTGTGCGTGCGTGAGGAGCTGCCGCTTAATGCCCGTCAACCCTTTTCACAAGACTAATTCAACTATTCAGGAGCGCTTTAGCAATATTATAAATCCATTTTGTCACAATCATTTGCTAATGATAAAATATTTAGTTTACAAAATAGAAATTTAAAAAAAATCTAAATATATATAAGCTTGATTCCTTAAATGAATACAAAATAGTTTAAGAGTAGTTTTGATTTCTTAAATACAAAATTTTCTCAATTTATTTTGTATACACGAAATCAAAAACTATTTTAAAACGAATCTTTAGTTTAAGTATTTTATAGAAAATCTCTGCTTGCTTAATTTAATCACTTCCACACATTGTTTAATTGCATAAAAATAGTGAGTATAAAAAGCCGTTAACGGGGTAACAGTTTAGAGACGAAAGCGGCAATTTAAAACGTCTGGTATTAATTTGTGACGAAATCATTTTCTTTTTCATATATTATATTTAGTACATAAATATTTTACAGTACTGGCTCGACACTTGAAATGCATAGTTAATATAATTTTAGTTATCTTTTTGCTATGTGCCGAATCCATTTAAAGAAAATAATTATAATTTAGCTAACTAAAATAACAAAAATATATATACTTTGAGCTCTGTTTAAAACAAATATTTAAATATTAAAACCTCTCAAAATGTTCTCAATATATAAACAATTATGTTGTAGTAGATTTGCTTACTCAACAGTTTCTAAAGTTCAAGCAAAAGATTAAAGTAACTACTCTCAGTTTTGTAGCCCAAATGCACCCGCAGTCCGCTCCTGTTAATTTTTATTGCAAAGCTTACTCGATGTTTTGCCGCTTTCTGACCCAAATGCCGGAAGTCAGACGATGCAGGCAAAAAGCTTTGACCTATCAGTAGATTTCATTAACAGAAATTTAGATAAGCATTAGTGTTGATGCTATCCTTAGGCTTCCAAATGTGTAGCCTCAAAGTTTTCCACTTTGCCGACTTTAATGTGTAGCAAAATTACACTTCTACAAGTCAATAGATGGATAAATGCTAAACGAGTATATAGTGTATGTTAGATATTTAAAGTACATTTGTTGCTTGCAGAAAAGTGCACAATCTGCACATGGAGTATCTCTCTTGTGGCTCGTAAATTTGCCAGCTGCATAAATCACGCAATTGAATTCTAATTTTTGGTTTATACCAAGTCAGACAGACAAAAATGAGGGGGAGGCGCGGAGTGTTTGGGGGAAAGTGGAGAGCTTATTGTGTGCCTGCCTAAGTCGAAATCAATCATGATTTTTAATGCACAAATGGGAGCAATTACAGTCAGACGAGTAGACAAAAGAATCTATACTAGATTTATAGTAGTTGTTTTGCCTGGCAGCTGATTGTTTATGTTTATGTATTTGTTTATTATGCAATTGACTTCTTTTGTCTGCGATTGGCATTTCCAAAATTTTGCCAATGCAAATCACTTGTAAGGCAAACAGTCTTTAGTCTCTCACTCAGTGTTTACTGTAGTGTGGTGTGAAAGTAAAAGCTGGAACTAATTGATTGTTTGCACTTTAATCTGTCGTTCAAGAAACCTATTGTGAAGACTATTGCGTATTGTGTATTAATTAGCACCTTTCATATTTTGGTCGCTAGCAAAGTCAAATACTGTCTCAGTTGCTATAAAACTCTCGTTTAAACTTGGCCAACACAGACTTGGACTATCGACATGGTCAACGCACTAATAATTTGCTGTCTGACTCTGGGTCTCTGCTATTTTTGTGGCTGGGCTGCTGCTGATCTAGCAGCTGATATTTTGGAATTTGAGAGCTTAATACCGATTAAACGCATAAAGGGCATAGCCGTCAAATACTATTTATTCGATCGTAGCTTCCGAAAAGCTGTCAATTTTATGCGTGATGATGATTTTATGAACACCTTGGAGGATATGTATTTTACAACCGGAACGGAACGTTTTAAAACTGTTATGGAAAAAATAACAGAAGGACAAGATATGACTCCAGTCATTGCCAAGATATACCAACTACTTCATAGCAATCAGTTATCACGCAATTTCGAATCGCCAGACGGTGGAGAAATATCATCATTTCAGAGTGAAATACTTCGTGCGTTGCCACGACAACAAATTCATAAATTAATAGAACGAAAGGTGCGAGTGAGCAGACCATTCGACAGACTCTACAGGGCGCTGAGAATGCCACAATTCAAAGACTTGATTACTAAAACTAGGGTAAGTTTACCTGGACATTTACTATCAACACTAGTAAATACTGTTTTGCATTCTGCAGAATTTACCAGGATTAAGACACCACATACAGATACTGAGCGATCACAACATTGACATTGATAAAGTCATTAGAACAATATTTATTGTTTTAAGTTGGGGTCCCACGCCCAGTCCCTCGTCCAGGCAAAGAAAGCTAAAATTGTGAATTTCAAATTACGTTGAGTAATTAAAAACGGGGAACAGGCCCAAAATAAAGGCAGTGGAAAAATTAAACGTTAAGAAGCTTACCGTGAAAAATACAAATAGGAAAAGTACGACTTAAGTGTTTTTCAAACCGTAACTTTAAACGAGTAACTGACTATGTCTTTAAAGCAGTTGGACTTTAGGTAACTCATCGATTTCACATCATGGTAGGTAGAAGAAATGGTAAGGAAGTTGAACGAGAACAAAGCCTCATTTGCAATACGGTGACAGGTTGCACAATATGCACTCATTAGAGCGGTTTATGCACCATTGCCACTTGGGGACCCTGTAATGCTTGCCACACTGCAATTTGAATGAGTGAGACAAAAACGGAGAGAGATATAGAGAGAGAGAGAGAGATAGAGGTATGAGTAGAATACCTATAGATGTATTTACACATTTCGTTGCGAGTATTCCCGTTTAAGCGTTGCATTGATTTTGACCCTACATCATGTCAATTATATTGTTGTGGCGCCTAGAAGTCGGCAACATTTTTATGCTGTGCACTGCACAATTTGTCAACATCGACACAGCTTGCGTACAGTACAGTACATCTATGTACATATAAGCAGCAAGTTGACATGGCACGAGCATATGAGCGTATGAAAATCGTTGCCAAGTTTATTTTTAAGAAGAAAGATTGCTGCTGCTGAATATGCAACAAAAGTTGCAGCTGCAACACAACACGCCCACAACAAGCCAGCGACGTCCCACATCATTTTGCAACAGTTTTTGGCTGCAGTAGCAAAATGAATGGGAGAATAGAGTAGAAGTTGCTGCTGTTGCTGTTAGTGTTGCTGATGTTGTTGCTTATGTTGTTGCTGCTGTTGCAGCTGGCATTGATGGCGACTGCCTGCTGCTGGCGGCTGCTGTTTCTCCATTTTGCTTGACATTAATTTTATGCTATGCAGTGTGTGCAATTGTTGTTGTTGTTGTAGCCGTTTCTGTTGCTGCTGCTGCCACTACTAACAATTTGTGCGAGTTTGTTGCTGCGTGCCAGGGAGCCCAGAACGAGAATCTAGCGGCAACATCGCCAACGGCCCAAAACGCGCTTAAATTGTCGCATTTGTCTTGTTGTTTTAAGTTGGCGCTACGCTTTTGCTTCTTGCTGCACTGCACTGCATTCTGCATTGCATAAACTTTGTGTAATCCTTTCAATTTGTTGCATACTTTTAGGCGGAAATTAAAATAACAAGCGCAGTCGACCAGTTTAAGCCAGGTTGCCGGATAGATGCACTAAGAGCAAAGGTAGTTAGGCCAGCAATTTGTTAGAAACTTGCTCTACACGTGTTTCACAACAAACCAACACACATACACAAAGTGAAAAGAAAGAGGAAGACGATGAAAGTGAGAGAAAGAGATAGAGATAGAGAGAGAGAGAGAGAGAGAGAGGAAGAGGGCAACGCACATTAGGATCAGTAGCTGTAGCTTGCCGCAGGTTCTTCAATTAGTGTGCTACACAATGTTGCCTATGGCCTGTTGCCTTGAGTTCTACTTGCAACTGAAATCTTTAGTTTTCAGCAACTGCCACCCCTGCCCCCACATCGCTTGTCTTAGCTAACTCCTGCTGTGCATTAATTAAGTCAAAGTGTATGCCGTGTGCCTCGATTTGCGGTTGCCTTCTATACATTCCCTGTGCTCTGCTCTACACATTTTGGAAGTTTCAGTTTGAAGTGGTAGCTGTAAAATAATCAAATTGAATCCAAATCGGAGGGGTATCTTTTCAACTCAAAACCACGGACTATTCATCAGATCCGCCGTAGTACTGCTAGTATGAGCCGCATACGTATTTCGTATTTCAATTTGGCTTTTTGTTATTCTAACTCATGCGCCGTTGCTGTTGTTGTCATTTGGCATCAAGTAAATAATTGCTGCTTTAAATGCTTGTCAGGCTTTTGGTTATACCTTTCGATTGTGCCCTGCTTGCCAGTTGGCCAAAAGCAAATTGTCAAACATTTGGTAGCACATACTTTAAATGGATATGTCGTAGTGCATTCAGACTTCGTTCTTGGTATTATTTGAACATAGAAGCATTTATACTCATACTTGGCTGTTTTTGAGTATTTTGGCTTTGGTTTTAGCCAACCTTTTGGCTTCTGCTCCAAACAGTTTTGAGTGGTCGCAACGCTTCCCTGACTCTGGACTTGTCAGACAGACAGACAGACGGTTGGACTCGTTACCGCCTTAACTGTAATATCAGTAACATAGCCAGCAGCTGTAGAATTTTAGCTGCTTCCACTTCATATTCTATTCGGGATATCGTTTGAACCCGCTCTCCGATTTCAATGGGTAAACTTTGATAGGGATTTTGTATTTTATTTTCATCATTTTTGTTTCGTTGTTTTTGTTCACAGCCTTTGGCCTGTTTGCTGCTGCTCTCAGTTCTCACATCTCTGTTCTCAGCTCTCGGAGAAGTTCTTGTGCTTTACTTATTTTGGCCAGATTGTCTGTGTTTTGCGGTGCTGCGTTTGTTGTTGATGTGTACGTGATCTGGGTTCGCTTGTGGCTTGTATGCCCTTTTGCTTAGCAATTAGTTTTAAACTGGCTGAACCTTTGCTTTCGCTTTGACGACGTACTCCCAACTCTAATGTACGTACGTACGTACGTACGTTCGTCTGTACGCTCATTAGAGTTGACCGTCAAACAGACATTGTAGTAGTAAAATACAAATGGATTTTAATGCTCCATCGTCGCCTGATGCATCCATAAAAAGATCCCCAGCTGCTTGCCTGCTGTGCTGTACATTCCTTACATCTCTTTCTCCCATCAAGGGCCAATAAACAAACAAAAAATCAACAACAACAACATCAACAACAAGACCAACAAACAATCAATGTTGGCTGTAATCAATTAACGATTTAACGTTCGCTCTGCTCCTGCTACAATTGCCCGCCGGCGACTCGTCAACATTTGGCGCCACCTCCGTCTCCCCATCTCCACCTTTGAGTGAAAGGGAGAAGCATTGGGAGCTAGAAAGAGAGATGAGGTTGAGTGGGTGGCGTTTAAATTGAAACGCACCATGTCGACAGCAGATGCATGAACACGTCATCGATGTGCGAAGTCTGCGACTAAGTCTAGTTAGTGGCAGTGGCAAGTAGAAAGTGGCAAGTGCATTCTGCTTACTGCAGCATATAAAATTATTGACAGGGTTGTCAAATGTTTGTTTTAATTAAAAGCATATTAAATTAGAGCAAATCTGTTTAGCCAAAAGGCAAAAAGCAATTTTATTAATTTAAAAACGCTTAGTCAATGGTTTTTGATTGTCTAAATTGTTAAATGAATTGATTTATTTTTGAATAAATTATATTTTAAACTCTTGATTAATTACACATATTTTTTTTGTCATTTTTGACAATTTATATTTACAACAATTGGTTATTCTTTAAACACTCTAAGGAGTGTATTGAGTTTGTTCAAAGTTCGTAACAGGCAGAAGGAGGCATTGCAAAGCTAATAAAGTATGTATAGTGATCAGCATCAACAAATGAATTGATAAAACTATATCAGTGTGTCTGTCCGTAGGAACGAATGGATCTCAGAGATGATTAGAGCTGCAGGTACAAAGTTGGTCAGTATGGACTCCATATTAAGTTGGTCAGAGAAAAAAAACGTGTTATTGTCGAGTATATCAGTAACTATAACTCATAGGGATACTCATTTTGGCGTGCAGGTTGCTGGATGTTATGTAAAGACAATAACATAATAATTCTGTGGTTGCCACGCATCCTTCGCCTATAAGAAACAAAACAAATTGAAAATTTGCATGCTTTTAACTTACGAATTTCCAAACCTACAGTTTTGAAACATAATTTATGTTTGAAGACAAACAATATTAACCTATACTGAATATTTCATCAAGATCGTATTATAATCAAGAAATATATCGTACATCGAAAAATTTAAATTTACTGCAGAGGACCAGCTGCGTGCATAGCAGC
This sequence comes from Drosophila tripunctata, assembly GCA_035047385.1. Classification (NCBI taxonomy): domain Eukaryota; kingdom Metazoa; phylum Arthropoda; class Insecta; order Diptera; family Drosophilidae; genus Drosophila; species Drosophila tripunctata. The sequence goes on from JAWNPS010000288.1 coordinate 12,964,752, forward strand.
GAAAGCGCAAAAAAAAATTTGTGCGAGAGGGACAGACTTACAAACGTGTGTGCATGCTAAGTTCTTTCAGTGCTTACTCTGTTTTGGAAATGAAAGTCAGTGGGTATTGCACGTTCGGAATGCTCTTCTTTTGTTGTTTGATTTCATTTAAATTGATAATAATAAGTATTTGTATTTAAAAATGGTGATTAATACATTAATTTGTTATTAATAATAATAAATATAATAAATATTTAGAACAGATGAACAGTAAAATTATTTCTGCTTAGAAATTAATAGGTATACTTAATTCAATGAAATTATTTAAACTTCAATCTAAATATTTCCTTTAGTTTAGTTTAATAAAAAATTTAGATTTTGCTACTTTTATATCTTTTATTTCCTTATTATTAACAGCAATTTTTTTTGTAGAAATATAATCACTCAATTTAAGCTTATAAAAAAAATTACGTTAATGGAAAAGTTTTTCACTTTAAAATACGAACACTTAACAATGAACGGTATTTGCTTACAAAATTTTAAGTATTAGTTTCAATATTTTTTTAAGTTTTTAAAATAAATATTAAGCTCTAGTAATTTATTTATATCGATTTTAAACTTTATGACATACTTATTTAGTTTTTGGACTTAGTTTATGGAGTTTGAATGAAAGTTGGGATAAGTTTTTATTGAATTTCATTCAATTAAGGCCACTTGACAACCCTTAGATCATCAGAGTAGTCGACGCAAAAGTTTATGTGGGGCTAATGTGATTACTGCTGTCATTATTGCGTTCCTTTCTCAGTCCTTGTCCCTGTCGCACTCTTTTACTCTCTCTCTATCTCTCACTGTCAATTTGTCTGTCTCATTCTCTCGTGCTGCCATTAAATTGACCGCTGTGCATGTGTGTGTTCGCGTGTCTGTGTGCATTTAACTGCACGTTTTCAAACTTTGAACCTCGTTGCGTCTGGCTCTCTGAGTATATGTGTGCGTTTGATTGGTTATTGACTTTTAACAGAAAAATTGATGTAATGCAATTAGTTTTGCAGCTAAACCGTTTGATGATTGCACAACAACAACAACAACTACAACGACAACGAGTACCCGTCAAGCTAAACGAGCCCTTTAGCCTGAATCAGCGCTGTATAATGCATGAGGGGCAATCGCATGTTGACAAAACGGGTTAAAGGGGGTTGCTTGTTGGCCCACTCTACCGAACGTGGCTGAAGCTGAGCACACAAATTCTTATCTCGCATATATACACTTTGCATTGTATTGCGTATGTGTATGTGTGTGTGTGTGTGGAATGACGCAAGCATTCGTCAATTGTTAAATGCGGAAAGCGTAAACAGTTTGAGTCGATTTGCATATGGGGCGTATGATTAATGAAAGGCAACAAATTAATGCAAATTACCGCATTCTTGTCTTTAGCAATTACGATTGAGTTTTTGGCAAATGGTATTTGATTACGTTTGAAGGGTGCTTAAAAGGGTTTAGTTAGTTTTGGAAATCGACAGACACTGTTTGTAGAAAAGTTCAATGTCTATAGGGTTTGTGAACTCTTAAACGTAAAAGCTAGATTCACAATTTCTGGCAAATCAACGTATTGCCCTCTAAGAGGTTAAACTATGTAACAGGTACAAGGAGATGTGGCAGACACTATAAAGTGTATAAATTTATGATTAGCATCATAAACCGAGTCTATTTAGCTATGTCCGTCTGTTTGTCCGTATGAACGAAAGATTCACAGAGATTGTAAGAGCTGCAGAGAGTGTATTACACGGTCTTGTTGTTCGACTCAATGTTTCTTTCTTGTTATATATTGGTAATTAGGCAATAATCCAATAAAATATTGTGTTTAGCATAAAAAACTTTATATTTTTTATATATCTAATAAACTTTCACATTCAACTCTTATATTTTTTCCTCAGAATGAGTACTGTAAATATAGTTCTTAAGAGACTTTTAATTATTAATATTGTATTTGCATTGTGTTTAACTAGGAATTTAATAATAATATTTAACTCATATATAGTCTGTGGAAATGTGAAGCGTAAAGGTTGCTAAAGGTTGAAAGGATTGAAAATGTGCAGAAATGTTATGGGTATGTCTGCGGGTGTGTGTGTGTGCGGGTGTATGCGGGTGTGTGTTGAAACTACAAAATTATCAATTAAGCCATAGGTGGCTATCAATTACACGCGTGGCTCCAAAATGAAACCATAACGCGATATATACAATAATAACAACAGAATCGAGATGCTGCGCTGCCCGTACATACATATGCGGCCAAATGAAGTGAAACATTGCAAAAAAGAGGGGGGAGGCAATTGGGTAGCGGGGTGGTAGAGGAAAAAATAAAAGGAAAGGGAATCGGGGGAGGGTTGAAATTTATTACAGTTGCACGAAACAAAGCGTAAAACTTTTGCTGCTTAATTGAAAAATATAAATTGTGCGCGTATGTGTGTGTAAGTCTCTGTATGTGTGTGTGTGTGTGTGTGTGTGACGGAAGTAAAGTCAAAAGCAGAGCAACAACATTAATAACGCTCGCAGCGGAAATAATAAAAACCATTTTAACGATGACGCCAAAAAGAAATATACATAAAATGTTTGAATTTTGTGGCCTAAAGCTTCGTTATGGTACTCCAACTAACTGTTACTGTGACTGTGACTACGACTATAACTGTATAACTAGCAGTAGTAGCTGTTAAATGCCGTTAATATACTGTTGGCCAACTGCTCTCTGTGTACCTGTAACTACATATAGCCAATTACGAAGAACACGAAAGTGAAAACTTTGCGTATAAACCAAGAGCGTGAAAACTGAAAGACAGCGTCAATTGGCCTTCCCAACCCCCTCCCCCCCACTCTACCGTCCCCTACTCTACCTACACTCTTCCTGCTCGCAATTTACAAGCGGAAAAACGACAATCAATGCGGGTCAATATTTGTCAGGGACAAACAGCGAGCAGGCAGAGCGCAGAGCGCATAAAAAAGGCACAAAATCACACAGCTAAAAGGCAAAAGAAAAACAAAAAGACAACACAGCAAACAGACAAAACACGAAAAAAGCGACATGCGGACATACAGGTATCAAAACGAAAAAGTGGAGAATATTACCAACAAAAAAAAAACAAAAAAAAAGCACTCCTCTTCGCTGGCTAACTGACAAACTGACAGACAGACAGACAGTGAGACAGCGGGACAGAGGGACACACATGTACACACAATTATCACATCGCCTTTGATGATGAGCTTCCTGCACATCAAAAGCCAAAAATGGAACATCCCGAAAAGGCAAACCAGTAGTCGCATTTTCCAGTAGTATAGTAACCCGACCAAAAAAAAAAAAAAAGAATTGCTCGAAAAAGAGGGGAAAAAAGGATCGAAATGAGTAAAACGTAACAAACAAACAAGCAAACAAACAAACAACATGCACTGTTGTCAGCCACACACAAATTTCAGATATGTCTCTATCCATCTGGTTGTGTGTGTGTTTGATAAAATCTGTGGCCCCTCTGATAGACAGTGGCAGCCGTTGAGCAGCCGCAAAATCCACATGCACAACCCACACATCCAAACAGATAGAGAGAGAGAGAGAGAGAGAGAGAGAGAGAGAAGGACCAAATGCAAACACACCTTGACTTCTGGTCAGATATTCTGATTTGTTTGAGTTTCTACTTTTGCAGCTTAACAAATTAAGCGCCCAATCCGGCAGGTAACCGGCACAAAAACCAAATCAAAATCATACCAACAACAACAACTACAAAAGAAAGCATTAGTTAAAGTGCAAAAAATGGTTAAGAAAGCCGGTCAAATGATTAGCAGGCTTTTGGCAAATGCATGCGTTTTTAGCCTCTTCAATTGCCAATTGCATGCGGTGAGCAGCAATTTCTTCAATTTGGTTTTAAAACCCAAGCTGAGAGTGAAGTGCCAGATTGGGGAATATCCTGTAGTAGTTAAGAATAATACTAGGATAAGTTTATATTTTATTATAAGAAATTTCTTCATTTTCATTTAAATAATTGTTTCGAGTTTATTATTACAGAAGGAAATTTAAATCCACTTAACATTTAAAGGTTACTATTAATTTTTTTGTCAGAATTTAGTTAAATTTAAATCCACTTGGCATTTCTTAAAGTTTCTATTATTTTTATTGTCAGAATATAGTTACAACAGAATAGTAAAAATATCTTGTGAGTTCCTTAAATAAGTTCTTATGAACAAATAAGTGACCTCAGCCAACTAAGTAGCTTTCGAAATGCCAAAATATGCTCCCAGACTGGGAACAGTTCCTAGGAAAACGTCACCTTTTTAATACACATATGTGCAACTTTTAAACGTCTAATCAAAAAAAAAATAGCCTATCACTTGTAAGTAGTTTTAAGAGTTTTTTTGCTCTATTCTAGGACTTACATATGTCCTTGAAGTATGAAACTTGTCAAGCTATGACAAGCAGCATTTCTTCTTTATAAAAAATTTGCGGTATTTTTTCCATTTTCTAGAGAACAAATTCAACTAATATTAATCTCAAAATACTATTGTAATAAAAACAGTCAAAGCAATTATTTTTCTAAAAATTATTATTGCATTTATTGAAATAAAATATACAAAAGGTAAACATATTGGCTCTTCCTACAGGATTTAGAATCCTTTTCCAGTCTACAAAATATGTGAAGAATAAGTTATTAATTTCAAGTGTCATGACTAGCCACAACGTATTCGTGTACAACGTGATTTTCGGGTATACTGCAGAATGTACAAAAGAATATGAAAAGCATGCAAAAAAAAAACATTTACTATACATAAAGCCATTAATAAATCACTTCGAAATGCTGACAACTTTACAAAAAGTGTGGAACTAATTAAGTTAAATTTTTTATATATCTTTTATTTGTAAGCTCACAAGTTCTATATACCCTTTGTACATTTGTTTCTCGTTTCCAGAGTATGTAACTATGTAGCTTATTTGCCAACTTTCATATGTGGAGGACCATTGAAAACTAGTTGCATTGCATACTTGTCATTAGTATTGTTTGTTTCAGTTTGTTTCTATTGGCTTTGCCTACGCTCGAGTCCAGTTGTTTTACCTCACTTTTATACCCCACTCACTTGCCACTTACTACCACCTACCAACCCAACAACCCACTAACCCATCAGCTGTGTCACCTGTGCGCGCTGCCATTTTTGTTTGCTTTCAGTGTATACGCAGTCAACCTAAACGCCACATACATATGTTTGTGGGTGGGTATGTGTGTGTGTGTACACTGTACATACTGAAGGACCACTTTAGAATCGAAGCAAGCTACGAATCCTGGTCGACTCGTTAGTGCTTTCGTCTATATGAAAAGCAACTTTTGATGAATTTATTCGCTAAACATGTTTATTATTTGCTGGTAAATCACACAGCAATTTGCCAATTTTAAGCGTTTTCCACTGAGTGTGTATGTGTGTGTGTGTGTGTGTTGGGGTATTTGTATATGTCTGTGGGAAGTGGGAAGAGTGAGCTTAGCGGGCATTTGAGTACCAAGCGTTTCTGTGTGCTGTGTTGATTAATGGCCACACACAAACTAACAAACAATTTATCCAACACTCTGTGAAATGTAACCAAGGCAGAAGGTATGGAAAAGTTTCCAACTGAAAATGTGAACAAATTTGAAATTTTAGATACGCTTTGTTTAGATTTGTTCAAATAAATATGAACTGAAACAGCTTTATGATGTGCAAACTGAAAAATCTAATTTAAAAGCCACTTGAGTTGACAATGGAGTGTTGATATACTTGTGATGGAAATCATTTTAGTATGACTTTGGCAGATAATATAAAATAATGGGAATTCAATAAAATAATTACTATATTTGATTAGTCAAATTAAATAATCAAATAACTCTAAATAAATAAGACTTTTATATTAAATTTGTTAGCATATAATTTGTCATGGGTGGAAATGGTTTTAATGCACAATGAGCAGACATTAGAGCAATTCATTTAAACTATATATTCAAACACATAAGTTGAAGAATATAATTCACAAATTTCCCTTGTAGCTAGAGAAATTTCTAATGATCTACTAACTGCCCGGAAATACTCATTTAACATTTGCGCACAGAATTCAAATCAATTTGTTACTTAAATCGACTCCGACTCCAACTCTGATTCCAGTTTCAGTTTTTGCTTTGGATGTGGTAGGTGGAATTTGCTGCTGGGTGTTGTTAATATTTTAAGCGCTGTAATTAATTTAAAGCCTTGTAATTAATAAGCAGCAAAACCAACAGTCTGTTCTTGTGGGTGGTATGCCAAAAAACAACAACAACAACAGCAACACAAACCGAAATCATCTGGCTTTCGACAGTGGCAACAGATAAGCGTCATCATTAACACTGCGGCCGGTTTGAGCTGTTAAATGGATTTGCGGGATGGTAAATGTTGGCCAACATAATGAAGACTAAATAAAACTAAATTGTTTTTAAGTAAGTTTCATGGAAAAATGCTTAAATTCGTTAGTCTTGCCGACTAGTTTGGAATTTAAATTAGTTGAACAGCAATTGCCACTTGTTTTGTCTGATGATTCCAATCAGACACATCATCAATCACACTGCGGCACGCGAACAGCGCCAGTGAGGGCTGGTGGGTCGGAGGGTGTTTGAGGAGGGGCTGTTGTCAGTTTTCCGCTTAATGCCATTGTCCGTGTTGTTGTTGTATCGGCAGCCGTGACATTGCAATTTGATGCTTCATGTTTGGAGGCGTGCCACATTTCGTGGAGGTTCGAGCTGAGATTTCTGTGGCAGAGATAGGAAGTGTGCGGGGGGCGGTGCGGGGGCAAAACTGGCATTATATATCCATAATTGTCAATTCATGCAGGAAACAGGCCATTATGCCGCTGTTAACTTATTAGTTGGCATGAAAATTGTGCTTAATTTCTGTATCAAATGCTGCGTCACCTTGAGATTGGCTGTCACCTTTTGAGTGGCACGTCGGAAGTGTTCAATTTTAATAAATATAATTAACAGCGCCCACTCCTTAAATACCCCTTCTTCTACTGCAATACCCCTTGTTCTTGTTCCTCTTTCTGTTCCTGTTATTTGCCTGGGGACAGGCATTGCATTATCCTGGCTTGTTGTTTGGCTGGCAGCTGCTCACAAAACATGACTGGCAAGGTGTCCGTGTCAGAATGTTGGCCATAATAAGCTGCTTAATTGCAAATGCAGCTGCCTCGGGCAACATTATAAACACATGCATTACCCTATGCTCTCACTCTCTTACTCCCTCTCTCTCTCTCTCGTACCTCTATCTGTGCTTTAATTACTCTTCAAATCTTTGCATAGAGTTGAGAGCATTAAAAATGCTTTTTGGTCGAGCCGACCTAAAATTTAATGTGCCATTCAAGACTTTAATCCATTTGAAACATACATATTTATGATCTCATAAAAAGCGACTGCCACGCATGCCACATACCTCTTACCCCCTCATGCCCCATGCCGCAGCGCAGTTTCTTTCAAGCACATGCAAATTTGCAACGTTTTTTGCCACATAAAATTACAAGAATTTTATGGTTAATAAAAGAGCTGGGCACACTCACACACATACACGCACACACACACACATGAGAAATCGCAAGAAATTAACTTGTGTGCAATGCGCTGGCATGTGCCTTCTCAGCTAAATACACTGAGAAAAATAAAGAAAATATTACTTATTTCAATTGAACACTTTTAAGCATTTTGAAACTAAAATTTATAAGATTAACTAATTTTGTATTAACTTAAAAAAAAGTTAAAAATAGTTAGTGTTGTCTTCTGTTGATCTAAAATGTTTTGTACCAGTCATGCAAAGTAAAGTGAATATATTCTTGATCAGCATCACAAGTAGAGTCGTTTAAGCCATTTCCGTCTGTCTGTCCGTATGAGCAAACAGATCTTAGAGACGGTAAGAGCTACAAGGTCTAAGTTGGTCAGTATCAAGCTATAAAAACACTTTATTTAAAATAAAATGTTTAATAAATAAATAATATTTACTTTGATCTTTTTCATCGGAGTCCTAGCCAAACCTAAGTTTTTGTTTAATGGTTATTCGTCTTGGGGTCCATGGTTACTTTCTAAAAGGATTCTGTTCTATTGAATCTGACGTTTTAAGTTTTTTTTTATTCTACAATATTTTTTAAGAATAGTTCCAAATTGTTTTAATTATAATTCAATAATTCAAGAATAATAATATGTAATTTAATTCTGAATCCGAACTAAAGGGATCAGTTAAACTCTCAGTGCAAATTGTGTATGTAATAGTTTAGTTTCTCAAACTTAGTTTCACGCAATTAGCTTGCTGTTGTTTTCTCTCAGTGTATGCTGTCAATGTAAGCAACATTATTGGCTTTGGCACCTCGTTGCTCGTTGCCAATTTTGCTGCCTGCTGCAGTTCAAACACAATAAAAATTATGCGTGCCATAAATCCAGCTGATGAGATTCGCCCAAGCAAATGTCGTTATCGCATCAAGCGTAAGTAGGGTAGGGTAAGGTAAAGAAATGAGACGGGCGGATGGGTTTGGAGGTGTGATGGGTTGTAAAGTGCGGGTGTGCGATAATAATAATTTTCGCCTAATAATGATGCGCGTTATGGCTTCACGCGTTTCGGTTGCCATATACCATAACTTTGCATGTCCTCCTCGCTGAGATGACAGTGCAGCCAAACAAATGACGCCATCCAGCAGGCGATGTATGGATGTGAAACTTGATGTGGATGAGAATGATGGCAAGAATGAGGACTGAGGAGATGGGATGTGAATGTGCCACGGCGTACGCACAAAACTCAATCATAATCTGTTGCCCTGACAAGCATACAAAGGCTGAGTTGGAGATGGAGATGGAGTTGCTGCTTATGGCTCGGGTGCTGTCATGACAACTTCCAGCAGAGATTGCTATTGCCACTGCCACTGCCACAGCTCGTTGCAATAACTTCTCGTTGAGCGACGCCTTCTTGGTTCTTCGTTCTTATTGTGCAACTGATAATCAGTGGCATTGGCATCGTAAACAGCAGCCGGAAGTAGATAAGACACTTGCCACACTGGCTTAACATGCCTCTTAATGTACTACTTGCCACACTCACCTCCTCTCTCTCTCTCTCTTTCAGCTCACAGCTTATGAGCATAAAAAATAGTCACTTTTTTGTTGTTGTTGTTGTTCATACTTGTCTATACAATGTTGCATTGTGTTGTTAGATTTCGTGCTTGGTTTCTCCAAGCTAAGCATGGAAATTTAGGCTTTTGATTGGGCCAAAATGCAGCTATGAATAATTTATGGCAAGTGAAGCAAACAACTTTCGGAACGGAAGCCAAAAACCTCTGCATAATTGCCTATAAATGTCTCTGGCAATTTTAAGTAGTCTTTGTTGTTGTTGTTGTTGCCCGTTGCCACATAGCCAAGCACTTTGTGCATTTCCGGCAAGTGCGTCCACAGCATGTTGACAAGAAATTGCATAATTATGGCTTGCCGGACAAGCGGTTAGATCAACTCAACCGCAAGTGCTGTCTTTACACGAAACGCTTGCAAGGAGCAGAGAATGGAGCAGAGCAGAGAAGCAGCCAAGTTGCAACAGGATATGCTTTTGGTTTTCGGGGCCAACTGGCATCAGGTGGCAGAAAAAGAACTAAAACCAACTTACTCACTCACTCTCTCTCTCTCACTCTCATACCAAGTCCAGTTGCAGAGTGCGACTTTGTGCATATGCATGTGCATTGTGCAGATGCCTAACGAGGGGCAGGACAGAGCAATTGAATTGCATAACATGAATAGAAATGAATTGGCAGACCAACAGTGCTACAGCCAGTTGAACTTGCAACAGACACACACACACACATCCTGCGGCTTACCTACAGCGTCTGGTTTGGCCAGAAGCTCAGTAAAAAGTTAACTGTTTGTCCATTTGCATACTCAAGGTTGTTAGTAATATGTACATGTGTGTTCTAACCTTCTAATGCGAGACTTTTATGCACTTTGTTCGATTACATGATTAATCGATTGCTTGTTATTAAACATGGAATGTAATCATTAAAAACTTAAGTAAACTTTAAGTGCAGCCAAGAGCATTTTCACACTCGATTAGCTATATGTTTAGTCCTGTTTAGTCATGTTTAGTCCTGCTACACACACAGCCACACGTGCCTGCATATGTTGTACAGGCACTCAGATAACGGCCATTGCTGTTGCCGTGTTGCTCGTGCACGTGCCACAACAAACAGTTTTTCGTGGAAAGCGCTCAAATAGCTGAGAAAATTACAATGAACGTTGTTGAACGTTGAGTTGCTATTGGATTTTCATATAACGGCTGCTGGCATATGTATCCCTCGCTCTGTGTGTATGTGTGTGTGTTTATTTGGCTCTTACAGCAAGCAAAAAAAGCATTGCCTACTTTGCGGCGCCGGCGAAATGGAAAGTTAAGCACTCGAAGCGTCTTTAAGTGCCGACTCCCAGCTTCAGTTTCCATTCCCATTGTATTGGAGTATTGGTGTTCCTACTCCTACTCCTACTCCCTGCTGCTTAGTCGTAGCAACCCCTTTTCGCGCACGCACTCTCCTTGCAAATACGTCGACAATAAGACGCAATGGCTTTTGTTCTTTTTTTGCACAGTTGCACACAATAATGAAAATGTTGTTGTTTGTGAAATTCCAACAGCAGTTGCCAGCACACTTGAGCGAGCGCCACACACACACACACACACATACACAAATCCACACCCTCACAGTCACATACACAGAGCCATAGAGCCACAGAGCCACAGAGCTACATTGCATTACTTCCGCCTCAATGGTAATAATTTTAAAATCAATACAATTCAATAAAGTTTTATTACTGGCGCTGCCTGGGGAACGAGTTGCAGAAGCTAGTAGCTCTCTCCGCTAAGAAGTGAGGGAGTTGCTAGGGAGTCGGAGAGAGTTTGAGGTTGTGCAGAGGAATGAGATCATGCGTGTATCTGTGTATGAGGATTGAGGAGAGCAATTGTAGAATGCTTTGGGAATTGGCAGCAATTGCTGGAGTTCTTTAAGTCGCCTTTTTGTCTTAACCGCTTCGCGTTGTGGGACAGTTTACCTAATGCCCATATTAGCCATAAACTTTGAGCTCCTTTTGTCACTGACAAAACAGCGTCGCCTCAAATTGCTGGCAATTAGAATATGAACGTTTTAAAAGCAAATTGTGGTCACGCCAGTCAACTTATGGCAACGCCCATTTGTATGCAAATGCCAGCACGGCCAGTTGTCTTTCCACCAGCTGCTTCAGCTCCAACTCAAACTCCAGCTCCAGTAGCAACACCAACACCAACTCGTGCTCCTGCTCCTCTGATGAATCAAAGTCATAACGTGGCTAGGGAACAGTCGCTTACGCTGTTGTCGTTGAAATTGCCGTCGCCGTTCGCATTCGCGTTACGCATCGTTATGCACAGCGGCAGATGACTGTTATTAAAATCAGTTGTTCGTCAGGACTCAGCTTCAGGACTCACAGCATTCAGGATCACAGACAATGTTGGGCGCCAGCTGTGCAGCAGAAGCTCTTGGACTACACCAGCTCAATTTGTGTGTGCTCTACTCTACTAGATGGGGACGAACGAACGGACGCGCATTCATTTAATGTCTTAATTTTGCACTCATCCAAGTGAAAAATTAAAATGGATTCTGTTTCAGGCTTTTGGGCAGTTCTTGCCGCTTATTAACTGCAGCAGGTGAAATGAACTTGCCACGCTCATAATTCTAATGCTTTAGCTGTGTGTTCGCCTTGGCTGTTTAAATATTAATAATAAAGTCGAGGGGCCCCAGCCACAAATTGTTAAATTGAAGCTAATAAAATTTAGTATTACGTTACGTTCCTTTCTTGCCACCCATTTTATGGCCCACAAATTTCATGGCGATTAAATTTGATGGCAGCGCATGCATCTCACGCCTCTCTCACACTCACACCGTCTCTTCCACCCTCTCTATCTCTCTGTCTAGAACTGTTTTGGCTTCATTGCGTAATTGTGGCCAAACACTTTGAGGCACAGCTCTTGGCTCCGATAGCACAAACAATAGAGCTCCTTTTATGCTTGCCAAAATGTAACACACCGAGAAAAAAACACACTCGCCAAAGTGCGCAGCGAAAAATAGCTAAAAAATAGGCAAACAAACATGTGATAAACTTTAAGCTACCCTGTTGTCATTAAAAACCCAGTGAAACGTATTTCGCTTTTCGTGTTTTCTACTTCGTGTACGTACTTCTACCCCGTTTTCAAAATCGCATTACATGAAAAGTCTTTGAAATATCCTAACTAAACTTTCTCATTATTTGTATGTTGTACCTTATCGATCCTGCCCGAATTTGATTATAATCTTACAACTGCATTGTATAGGTGTCATTGAAAGAATTCTTTCAAATTTGTAATGAAATATGTTGATAAATCCCAAACAAACTCATACATAATGTAGCTAATTCTGCATTTATTGTGTACGAGTATTCATTATTTAGAACAAATGCGTTCAAGTTAAATTTACTTTAAAGTCAAAATGATAATAATGATGGTAAGTTCAGTGCATATAAGCGGAACTTAGTTTAATATACGCTGTAAGATTTGATAATAATTTATTTATTTCTTGCAATTTATTTGATAATACGTTTCCATTAATCATGCTGCATAGTAAGTGTTATCTTTAAATAGTGTTGGTTGTAGAATATGTGAATATACAGTATAAAAATCTATAAATAGAAAACTATGTATGTATGTATGTAAATAGTTTATAGAATTATTCACTTATACAGTATTAGAGTCAAAAAATCTATATTAAATTTTGTTTTACTCAAGGTGTTATCTTTAAATAGTTTAGGTAGTAAAAATAATAAATTTTAAATTTATTTTTTGTAATTTATTCTATAAAAGCTTTCCATTGATCATGCTGCATAGCAGTTAAGTCCCCCTTGCTTTCCCATAGCTAATGGGTATATGCGTCTAAAAGAAGAAATAGAAACTGTTGAAAGTCTGGCAAAATTAAAGCGCCAAAACGCGTAAAATGCAAATGTGGTTGCTTTGTTAAGGATTGAGGGGTGTGGGGGGTTGGGGGTTGGGGGTTTTGGTTTGTGCAAATTATGGTTTAACACCTCATTGAACTTAGCAGCATTGTGAGCACTGGCAGAGCGGCGAAAATTTGAATTTGAATATGAATTTTCAGAATTTTATATTCAAATGAGTTTTCAAAGACTTTTTCGCCACGCTTGTGGGAATCGAGTTAATTACACATATACTATATAGAGTACAGTAGAAGAAGAAGAAGAGGAGAACGATAAGATAAATCTAAATTATGGCTTATTGTTTCCCTTTAAATGCAAAATAGGCCACATTAAATGCCAATTTAATTGCAACATCAAAGTGTTTGTGTGTGTCTTTCATTTAAATTAAATTCGAAACATTTAAAGTTAATGAGAGCCTTAAGCAAAGCAATTTCGTAGGCATTATAAAATGAGAATCGCAATTCGCAAATCGTAATTTGTAATTTGTAATTGTTTATGCAGAAAACGGATGCAGTTGGTAGTGCATATGTGAAACCTAATTACAACTAATTACTATTTGCACAACTGACAACCTTTGACCTAATGCAAACAAAAACATTCATATGCTGTGTATGAGTGTGTGTTTATGTGTCTGTGTGTGTGTGGCTGGCGGTCAACAAGCCAATTGAAACCTTGAATGCCGCCCAGCCAGTTGGCCAAATAAACAAAACGCTTTGATTAGAAAATTTCATTACACCAAATCGAACGCTTGCCAATTGTACACACACACACTCACACACACACTCACACACTCGCACACACACACTCATGCACAATGCAAATACAATCAGTGCCAGTGCAAACAAATAAAATGCACAAAGGGCATTTCCATTGCCTGCCCATGCGTCAGTTCATTAAAACGTCTGCTCCTCATGCCTCCATCGTTTTTGCAAGCCCGGCTTTTCCTGATTTTCCTCACCCCCTCCCGCTCTGCATGTTCTGTTTGTTGTTGCTTGACTCAGTCTGCTACGAAAAACGCAATTTAATAACGGCTGCAAATGAGCATTCTGCCACATGCTGCATGCTGCATGCTGCCTGTGTGCGTGCGTGCGTGCGCCTCGTGTTTGTGTCAAATTTTATGGCCCAAAGGCGCATTTGAAATGAAATCGACAGGCTCAGTGTGGCGCCAGCAACGTACCCCAAAATATGCAATACCCCTAATGCTCAATGCTGCACTAGTATTTGCCCCACAGACGGTCAACTCAATTTATTAACGCACACACAAACAATAGAGCAAAAGAGAGTGAGAGAGAGAGGGTGAGTCGGTGTAGGGAGAATGCATAGAGCGGCATGCAACGTACTGTCTATCTAAATTATTACAAATGCATTTGTGCAACAACTTTGGCAGTTGGCAAAAACCATTGCCTACGCATTCAAGGCACACTTGCAACATGCACCGAAACGTTGCACATTTGGCCTTAACTTATGTTTCTGCATGTAAGATATGTGATACAATTATGATGGAATACAATTTCCACAGAAGAAACAAGAAGAAAACTATACGAAAGTATAGTCAAACAAACTGTAAAAGATCCAGTAATTTCTCCTATGCAATCAATTTATTAATATCAACAGCTTTATATGATACATTGAAAATTTCTTATTAAACGAGTAGGAACAGCTGCAGTAGAGCGAGCCGACTGTAAGATACTACGGAATGGCACCATGCATATACTGTTTGAATTTCGTACGCCGTATTATAAAAACTATTTATTGCAGATTGTTCTACGGTTTCTTTGAATTATAATTTTGTACAATATATAATTTTAAAATATTTTAAAAGCAAATATATGTCTATATAAAATAGCGATTTATGGCCAATCATTATTACAATAGCCAAATAATTTAGTTGTTCGATTTCAACCAAATTTCAATAGAGAGATTATTAGAAAGATATTGAAATTCACTACTTTGATCAAAAATGTACTTTTATACGACAAAGCTGTATATTCTGCAATCAATTCACACTTATTTAGCCAAACTTATTAGACCCTTGTATATTTTTGTATGCTACAGAGTCTTAGAAACCATAACTCTGAGGATTAAACCTCGATAAACTCAATGAAAAAAAAAGTTATGCATAGATGTTGCATGCAACTGTGTGAATTTTTCTTCTATTAAAACATTTTTAACTTCGAACAACTTTAGTTTTTCATAGCGCATATTCACAACACTTGTTTGAACTTTTAATTAAAATTTATGTACTACAATTCTCATCAATTACTTTTTAGCATTTAAACTGTTCTCAATGTAATTTATTTTATATTTTTTGTGTAATATTTATAACTTTGGCCAATATCGATTTAAATGTTATTTAATTGAGGACAACGGCAAAGTGTTTATCGGCATTTAGCTGTCCAGTATTGAGATGAGATTATAAATGCATATTAGTTTAAAATAGTTTTATAAGCCTTGCGGAGATTTTCCAATAAATATATAATTGATGGTCGTTATATATTTTATTGGATCGTGAATGGCCGCAAATATTTCAGCACTCAATTAAAATTGCATTGCAAATAATTGCAGCACATTTAAAAGGGAAATGGTTATAAACACTGATACTGACACATACACTTATACTTATACACACACCCACACACACACACATACTGACACAATTAATGCATTTTTGTGGTAATGGCTACAAATTAAGCGTAAATTACATGGCCAACGTTATTGATATACCGCATTTTTGAACGATGAAATTGGTTAAAACGGTTGCGCTTTTTAAATGCACGCAAATTGTATTGATTTATCTGTAGTAATTTTATTAAGAAATGCGAATCAAGAGCATTTCCACTTAATGTGCTTAAAAATGCATTAATGATTTAATGAAAGTTTATAGAAAAATGCCTATTAGGTAGAAGGAAACTTTGAAGTGAATTACCAATATGTATTCTAAATTTTTTGCTATATTTAACAAGTAAATATTATGTGATAGAGGTATCTTAAGTATATATTGATAGTTTATAGTTACATTAAAATAATAGAACTCATTTATTTTTTAATAAGGACATTTTCAATCATGTTTAAAATATTCGATACACGAGTAAAGAGCCAAATTGGTTTTTATAAGGGTTTTTATTTTCGCGTTTTGTTACTTGATTTGAATTTTTGTAAAGAGTCAATTCAGTAAGTTTTTACTCATTAAGCTTCCGTTTTTCCGCATTTGAAAAGAGAGTTTGACTTCTATGAAATGTGTTGTTCTGTTTCCTTTTAGAAGTATTTGAACTAACATCGATATTTTGAAATTTTATCATTTTGTAGCTCAGAGTCTTGAAACTCATCTTTGCTTTAAGAATCTTACAATCTTACACTCAATCTTTCTAGCACTTTTAAGTATTTTTAAAAATTGCAAAAATAACCATAATTTAATTTTATTCAATTCACTTTAATTGTTTAGATTTAATGATACTTTCTTTGTTTTTCTTGACCTAAAATAAATCAAAAAAAAAAAGGATTACTAATTTAACTGCTCAACTTGGTTTTTGTGAATTTTGTCTTTGGTATAAGTTACTTTTGTGCCGTAAATGTTAACAGTTTTTGTTCAATTGCCTTAATGAACTGGTGCTGCTGCTGCTGATGCTGTTGGCCTTGTGCTTGTTAGCCCTTTTTGTATGTCATTAGCCACATGATGCAGACACCCAGAAGAAGCCTTTTGCCGTTTGTCGAACTATTTTGCATTCGAAGCAGTCGCCACAGCAGATAAGAAGGAACCGGAGAGTCAGACCGGTGGGTAGAAACCTCCCACATTTCAGCACTTTGAAAAAGTTTAAATATAAATTAAAAACTTTTCTCATTTTTTTGTTGCTGTTGTTGCTACTGTTGTTGTATTATTTGGTATGTATTTTATGTGGATGCAAAGTAAAAAGTTTTGCCGGACGACATTGAACAGCAGTTACTGTAGCCATTGCTGTTGCTGTTAAGTATACGCAATGTGGTGGCTATCAACATTAGCACATTTTAATCTCTAGCCTTAATCCTTTACCAATTTCCGTTTCACTTACTTTCACACTGAAACAACGAACGCGATGACATCGAGACGAATGAACCGCTTCAATTTATGCACTGACCGTACACGTTGTCGTATCAGCAATACATTATTGCTGTCAGATGAAGTTGTCCCTTTGGCAAAATTAATTGCATCCTTTTTGCCCAAAAATTACGGGCAGAGGGCAACGCTTGAAAGCTTGAAATTGTGGTACGACATTGTTGTAATATTTTTGTTAGTAAAATGCGGTCAAAGTTTTGCCAGCCATAGAGGCACAAACAACCAGCTATCAATGTGGGCGTAAGTGGGTGTGTGTGGGCGAGTGTGTTTGCATTTAGGCTAACCACAAACATCTGACCGTAATGCAAACGCATTTGCTGCCTGCAGTCGCTTTGAGCCTTGTGAACACATTGTGGCCCACTTGGAACTCGACTCGCAAAGTCTCCGAGTAACCGAAAAATGCTGTTGCTGATCATTTGCTTGCTTTTGCCTTAAAACAAACTAGGCGAGCAGAGAGAAGAGATGAGTGAGGTGAGTCAGAAAAGAGGGGAAAGGCAGCATTAGTTCAACATGAAAGGCATTGCATTTTGCTTGCGGCTTGCTTGAGGCAAGTTCACAGTCAACCTTGTGCAGCCGAAAAATCACTCGAATTTCCAGCAAGTACTTTGTGTGTGTGGGAGTGTGTGAATGTGTGTGTATGTGTTGCCACTAAATGTAATCTTTGACTGGAGCCATATATCTCCTTTGCAGCGGCTTAGCTGGCCAGACCCAAAAAATGTGGTTTGCAAAAAGGAAATTAAGTTCAATAAAAAGTATTTGTAATTTATTAGGGTTTTGGCCAAAAAGCAGCAGCAACTTTTCGGCCATGGCTTTAAGTTTAAGACCACAACGTGGGATTATAGAAGTTGCCATTTATAATTTGAAAACTAATAATTTTGACAACTTCTTAATATGCAATTTCATTACGCGCAACTTGCAACTTGCTACTTGCAACTGTCGTCTGTTGGCCACTTCAGCAGCTGCAATTTAACATTTTGGAGTTGGCCTCCTTCAGGGCGTTCAGTTTCGTAGATTTTCCGTTGGCTCCAAGTTCTGTGCAACGGGAGCATAATTGCATTTCGTGGACAATTAATTTCTTTTCTATTGCCCATTTCGTCGTAATTTAATTGCAAATTACTTCCTTTTGTGTTTGTGTCCGTTTCCACTCGTAATTGTAGCTTCATTTGCCTTTTGCTTATGCTCCGACAACTCAACGATTCCAACGAATCCAACGACTCGACTGGCTACCATGGCCCAGTTCGTGCCAACAGGGCCAACAACAACAACAACAGCAAAATCACGCAACGTGCAGCTCTTGGCCAACACTTGCACTAACAGACCAACTATGATTGCGAGTTAGTTTCGAGCCGAGTGCATTTGAAATTAGCAAAAATGTAAAACCAAATTGCAAAAGTTCCACTCAACAACAAAAACAACAACAGCAGCAGCAGTATAAGCTATAAATCTGCCCAAATCTGGTCTCAGTTGTGCTTTTATACGATTTTTATATCATTCGAAATTCTATGCACAATTCTTTCGGCTTGGTTGACAAAGTAGTGTTCAGAAGTTTGAGAAAGTCGCCCAAAAACAGAATTGATGAAGTAAGCGTTCGATCGAGAGGAAGAAAGAGTTGAAGAATTCAGCATTAATCTGAATAATGTAGAGATAGATAGAAAACAGAGAGGAAAATGGTAAGGAAGAGAAAAGAACTAGAAATAAAATTTCAGTCGGGCATGCCGAACTGGTAATACCCTCTGAGTATATGAGTTCAAAATGGAGTAACTGCAGCAACAGCTTAACATGCACACATATTTGTGTGTCCGTCTCGCCCTCACAACATTTTCCGTTGTTTTGCTGGTTGTGTGACGTTAGGCGCTGTAGCAGAGCTCTGTGCAAATCACAGCTTGTACTTATGTATGTTAGCTTTCTTGCTTATTGTCCGATTTTGATGCAATTTTCCGACCGTTTGATATTATTTGTCTCCAAGCTTACGCTAAGTTACAAAACTATACGTTTAGATACACGTGAGTTAAAGACATGCAAACTTTCAACGATTTTGTGCTTCTTATAGGCAAAGGTGGCGGTGGCAATCAACAAATGTTGATGGAATTTTCTTTTTATTGCATCTAGCAACCTGCATGCTAGAATTGTTATAGTTATTGAGATATTTGCTAAAAAAAATTAATTTTTTTTGCGAGGTAAGTCTGGTTTTACGCTTATTCTGGGCAAATGGGGCGTGTCACTAAAAAAATGGAAACAAATTTGTACTCACTGACTAAATATGTGATCGATACTGACCAACTTTGAAAATGTCGCTCTTATCATCTCTGAGGTCTGTTTGTTCATACAGACTGACGGACAGACAGAAGGATTGTTGATCTATGCTAATCGAATATTCAAGAATTAAGAAAGCATTGAATATGAAGACAAAAATTGTGAAAGAAGAATAAAGAAAGATAGAGTTAACAGAACAGAACATTGGTCTATGTCGATCAAATATATAGCAATAAAGAATAGAGAGATATAAGAAAGAACGAAAGTAGGTAAGACAGTGATCTACAAAAAGTGAAAGAGATCACAGTAAACTGTGGAATTAACTAGACAAGCATGCTTTTTGGCACTCATTGAAGCTGTGCATAAGTGTATGTTCTGCAGAATTGAAAAGAACAAGAAATAAGAAACCAAAAACAATCTCCAGCCACTTCAGCATAGCATTAAATTTCATTTGGCATTTTAGCATAATTGAAGCAGAGTGCAAAATGCAAGCAACTGAAAGAAAGTAGTAGCAGAAAGTAGTTTACTTTTCTTTTGCCTTTTTCCTTTTCTTTGCTATACTTTCCTTTGCTTTGCCTTGGTTCTTTCCTGGTCAGGACACGAAACGAAACTCAACAAAGGCGACAAGTTTGCACTGGGCAAATGAAAGCACCGCCCGGTGGGTCAGTTTGGCGGGTGATGCTTAGGCGGATTAGGTGGTTGAACCGAGTTCTTGCTTGCTTTGCCAACAAAGTAGAAAATCCGAAAGAATAACACAGAAATTTGTACGCTTTTCGTTTAACAGTCGAACGCATCGACATCGGATTTTTAGCATGGTCATTCGAGTTGAGTGGACAAGTACCAGCACCAGTACCAGGTAGGATAGTTTAACGAGTAGCACATGGAAAGGGATGCTGAGTGCAGCTTCATCAGTACCAATTGTTTGGCATTGAAATTCATTTCGAATTTATGCAAAGTGCACAACAGCAAAAAAAAAATACACATAATCCAAACCGAATAAACGAATTTACATTTTTGTTTTTGCTAGATAATTATCTTAATTGCAATTTTAAGCAATTAAATGCAGTCAACTGCAGTGAGCCCAATTATATGATAAGTTGAATTTAGTAACGAGTAAGTGTAATTTGTTTCAAGCACAACTTGTGTGTTGGCCGCAAAATAAATTAAATGCCAATTAATTTGGGCCAGCTTCAAGTTTCAAGTTTCATTAATAAATGCAGGCACATCCATTACACCTGCATTTATTGCCAAAGTTTTTGGGCTCAATATAGGATGAGGGTGAGGATGAGAATACTGGAACTGGTGCTAGAGGCAGGTGAGCTGCATCATTTCTCAAAGGCAGGCAAATGAAAGCACTTAATCTTGTGCTTGAACTTTGAAACACTAAAACCAACACCAACACCAACAGCAGCAACAACAGCAACACCAACACCGATAACCCAAACACTTTTGTAATTTTAATCAATTCATCTTAATTTCGTTTGAAGTGCACATTAACCTAATGGCCAGAGCGAAGAGGTAGTCGTCCAGCTGCCAACTCTAAGACCAACTCCAAGTCCAAGTCCAAGTCCAAGTCCTGGCTAACAACTTGCGGCTGGCTAACAAGTGCTTTTCCTACCATATTAAAATGTTATCTGCTGCTCAGAGTGAGTAAGTAAGTGAGAGGGTGGGATAGAGAAACAGAGAGAGAGTGTAAGAGAGAGAGAGAGAGAGAGGGAAAATGTAAAAAATAGTCAGGTCTTGGCCCTGTTAACAGACACAGTATGGATCTGTGTGCTTGTGCGTGGGCGTCGTCTTAAAGGCAAAGGTGATGTTTCATTTTCACATTTCTCATTTATCTTATTTAGCCTGGTCAAGATGCCTTTGGGGCCAGACCAGAACCACTGTGAATACACTTTAGCAAGTGTGTGGGTTTGCAAATTGATGTGAAATACTTGTGTTTATTAATGAGAGCGCGTAAAATAAACGCTAAAGTGTTTCGAGTGTTGCAAGTTCTCGACATATTATAAATTTCTGGCTTGTTGCTGATGTGGCTTTAAGTAGACGGATGCGAATGTGGACATGGATGCGGATGCATTTGCAAGAAATAACAAATCATCTTTTGATTAACTCAAGCGTGTCAATTTGACGTAAACCAAATATTTGTTCAACACACACACACACACTGCTTGGAGAAAGAAAAACCGATTGCATGCCAAGGAAATTGCAGTCAACAACTAACAAGGCTACGTATTTGCCTTACGTCTGGATGGCAACAACGTATACAAAGATACTTACCATATGCAAATGCATAAACTAAATTTTCTCTATGAGTATACATATATATATGTATATGTTATATATACTACTTACTTCAGTTGTGTAGCAAAAGAAAAAACACACACACGTATTTTTACGCTTCATTGCAAAGGAAAATTGTAGCATTGTTGGCACCAATGGGGTTAAAACAGTCATACCCTGTAATTTTAAATAGAAATATGCATAAAATATATTGCCAATTAGTTTAAAGGGAAATACAGATTTTGTACAGTGGTGATTTTAAATATTTCTTACATTTCTTGTTAAACTATAGACTCCTGCTATTCCACATTTAATGGGTCTAAAATATGCAGCTGAGGAAATAAAAAGGATTTGAGTTCAGTGCCGGCAGCAATGCAGAAAATGGAAATAAATATACTTGGACCCACTGCAAACGGAAGTGTTCTTGTCTGATTGAGATCCCAAGACTTGCCAAGACTGGCAGGTAAGAGTTTCTTCCTACCCTGCTCACCCACTCCCCCCACTCCCCCCAATTGGCCAATCAATATGCAGATACTGCAGAGGCGTTAAACAATAATCAGGAAACAAACTTGAGTGCTTTGATAAATATTAGGTATAGTATATCGAGTATGTCAAGTTAAATGCAATATTTGTTTAATATAATTTGTTGTAAACAATAAACTACTCGAGGTGTTGTTAATTTGGCATTAACTTTGCCATAACAATGATTGGCAGCTGCTTCAGCTGTGAATTGCGCCTAAGGACGATGGCACTAGGCAACAAACTACAGACAGAGCCCAAGACTACTGCTAAAAACTGTGCAGTACAATTGTTTGTCACAGTGCTGAAAATCAAATTAAATAAGCACTGATTAGATTGAGATTGTAAAGATAGAAGCAGAAAGCATAAATGCTATAAGCCAAGCAACTTGGCCGGAAATGGAAAGGGAAAGGAAAAGTCAGAGGAATGGGGCAGCAGAGATGGTAATGGTAATGGTATTGGTAATGGAGAGGGAGGAGAGGAAGGGCAAAGACAGACACGCGACGCAGCTAACGTCAAATCTAAATGAGGTTATAATTAAAAAAGTTTTCTTATTTGCTGCTGCTTCTGCTCCTGGCTCAGCGGAGGCAACAGCAACAACAACAGCAGCATCCAGCTGCAAATGAAGAAACAAGTAATTCGCCTAATAACGAGCTTATGTAATTAGCTCATAAACAACAACAACAAGTAAACAGCATGGCAATTGCAGCCGAACAGCAACAACAGCAACAACAGCAACAACAGCAACAACAACAACATCGACTGCCAGAAAATTGTACAAGTCGAAATGTAATGAAAAAGTTACGGATACGAAAAAGTTCATAAAATTGAAGGTAAAAACGGCAAAGCTGACGCTGCTGTCATTGCAATCTGGCTTTCTACCGATGCCAACCTACATCTATCTGCTACAGCAAATATTTTGGCGAGGGCTGCCACTGAAGTTGTTAAAAATGAGAAAAAATCTATAAATATTTTAAATATGATAAGTTTACTTAACATATGTTTATAGCAGGAGTAAAGTAAAGTAATTAAATTTATTAGCTTAAACTGAAGAATTTTTCACAAAACATTGTCAATCATGTAAAAAGTGCTAATAACTAGTTATAATTATAAGTTTATACATAAAGTTTTATTAAAGATATTGTCTTGTAAACTCTCATTTAGTTTCTTGAAAGTAAAACTAGAAAGCGTTACATAGAGTGACTGGATTATAGATTCACAGTGCTACATAGAAGTTTGAAATCTGAAGGTACTCATTTCAAGCACCCAAACTCACAAATCATAACTCTCAATTGGTTTTTCACAAGTGTGGTAACGTAATCCTTAGAAAATTTCAACATCTTAACTGAAACAACCTGCTAAAACTTAATAGTTTTCCTTGAAACCCTCACTAATGGTGTCTGTGTACAATTCAGACAACGTAAGTCTACGTCTTAAGCAAAATTCTAAAATACTTCCTAACTATATGGTAAAACAGTTCAGAGTAACTAAAGAAAATATTCAAAGCAGTATGTTAAGCAGGCAAAAATTCAGTATAACCCTCGAATTGTACCCTAAGATTACAACAGTACTTAAAAATTTAAATATTTCTGTACTACAGATTGCACTGACTTTGTCATTTACTCAACTTGGGTATACAAATGTCACCATTGAATAGAGTTATTAACATTATTTGAACTGTTTTTCCTATGAGTGTATATGACTAAGTGTATATAGAATAAAGCAACAGTTACATTAAAAAAGAACACTTAATGTCATATTTATCACAAAGCTTACAAACTTCCATTACTTTTGAAACTACCCATGAAGAAAGTATATTTTGAGGCAAGTTTATACTGTACTACTAGTTACATAAGTTGATAG
Organism: Drosophila tripunctata; assembly: GCA_035047385.1. Lineage (NCBI taxonomy): Eukaryota > Metazoa > Arthropoda > Insecta > Diptera > Drosophilidae > Drosophila > Drosophila tripunctata. Next base: position 12,988,755 of record JAWNPS010000288.1, read on the forward strand.
TTCGTCTCGCTTTAAACTCAAAATGTGGCATAAAGATGCAATTGTTGTTAATTAACTGAGGATGTTGAAAAACATATATGGAAGCCAAGCTGCTCGCAGAAGCAGAGGAGAGGCATTAAATTTCGTGCGGCACGTCCTAGTCTGTTAGGTAGCAGAATGGGGCACGTTTGCGATTTTAATTACAAAATTGCGCAAATACTCGTAATTGACCGTTAGAGTCACATTAGCAGGGCTACAAACATTGCTGTCAGCGATCGAGTATATCAAATGGATACGAAAACGTTGCCCAATGGAAATGGGAATGGAAATGAAAATGAAAATGGTTGGGCCATGAACAATGGTCATGGTTTGGTGGTTAAGTTGCCACATGCGTCTGTGGCACTCAAACATGGCAGTGCACCGGAGACAGTGCGCGGCCAGCGAACACTTCCGGTGACATTTCAATTACCTCCACCACCTCAAATGGAACCGAATGGCAACTGCTGACTAACAAGTGCACCACGGACACCACCATGCACCACCACGCACCACCATGCACCACTTTTACTCGCATGTGCAAGAGATAGAGCCAACGAGTCATGGGTTGTAACAATTTTTTGATTAATGTGTCTGCTGCAAATTACAAAGGGCAGACAATAACCAAATGTCCTTGGTCCTTGAGTATGTGTCCAGTTTTAAATGCCTCCCGCTGTGTGCCAAACGCGTCCAAATGAAATAAACATGGCTACTAATGTAATGTAATGTACATCCGTGGCACTTATTAACGCCAAACCGACACTGAAACTGAAACCGAAACTCAAACTCAAACTGAAACTCAACTCGACTGACGCCTAATTTTATTTTATTTTTATTGGCACTGAATTTGCAATTTACTTTATTAATTTCAGTGCCAGACCGCGAAAACTCAGCACTCAGTACGGAGTACTGAGTACTCGTAACTGAGTAACACGAGTAGTTGCCCGAGTGCGGTGCTGCTGGCGGTGGTGGTGCACTGCAAGTGGCAAAGCCGCAGTCAAAATCATTTTCTAATTAAATTCAAGCAAAACTTTGGCAAGCGAATGAAAACAAAAATTTCTTTGGCTTGCCGAAAACTTTAAAATTCAATTAAAAATTATGCATTGCCAGCGCGACAGCCAGCAGACAAACTGAGACAGTGACTCTTCGGAAAAGAAAGCTGGGACAGCTACAGCTACAGAGACAGCGACATAGAGATACAGAGAGTGCGAGAAAGAGATGCAGAATATGAGAAAAACTCGTACGCAGGCCATGAAAATGGAATATAAGCAGTTCAGCAGCAAAAACAAAAAAGGAAAACGAATACGATACTGAAAATGAGAATGAAGCGAACGAACGCTTTCTGTAATTTGTGCAAAATTTTACTAAAAATTACTGCTAAAGAAAATTTTGCACATAATTTGATTAAAAAGTTACACGCATTTGCAACAGTAGCAACAGAATCGTCAACTTTGTTGCACTTTAAAAAGAGCTAAATAAAAATGGGAGACCTTAACCGATTATAGAAAAAATTATCAACTTGAAGATACGCTATAAATGCTAAATGCTTACTGCTCCGTAACGTAGTTGAAAATCCCGAAAACCCGCCTGAAAAATTGAAAAGCTCGGATTTTTAGTCTACGAATGTAATATAAAGCTAAAAGTACTCTACTCAGAGGTGGTTTGTGTCTATCAGGCTGAAAGAGACGTGACAGACCCCTTAAAGCATTTAAATTCAAAATACTTATCTACATCCGAGTCGATATAGTCTTTCACGTCTCTCTGTCTGTTAAAATTAACACTTGGATCTCAAAGTCAAAAGGAGATACAGTCACCAAATTTGGCATCTATAGTATATCGGTCTATACCGAGATCCCAATATTTTCTATTCCTATAACTAGAGAAGTTTTGAAATATCTCAACTAAACTCACCCTTCATGTTTATGACACTATTTTACACATACCACCTAACTTTAGTTGAAATCGGACAGATATATAGTCGCTATATTATTAAACTCAACTTTGTTTTATTTTGAGATATCTTAACTAAACTCTGAAAATATAATACAAATGTAGTATCTGGCAACCTGGTCTAGGTGGCAACGTCGAAGAAGAGTCGATCAAAAAGTGGGCTGCAATCGATAAAGAGAAATTTGTTTTAAATATCGGTATCAAAAGGATAAGAGTTTCTGCAGAATTTTTAAGTTCGTATTTAAATTATATTGAAATTATCTATCATATTGCACATTTTACTTAAATTATAGTCGTTAAAAAATAAACAAAGTTTTTGTCAATACCAAAAATATATGTTGTTGAATCACGTCCCACATATAAATCATGACCAACCATAATAAATTCTTCGTTTCGAAAATGTATAATTTATTTAATAAGTTGAGTTTTTATGGAACTCTGTAATGCAATAGATATATCACTCTCCTTACAAACATATGGGCATTTCCGCGGTCACTTACACGACTTTCGTAAGCAAAATAAAATTATAAATGTTAAATATATCAAACACTATTAAATTTTTTACAATTCACCACTAATAATTTTTTGTAGTATTTTGAGACTACTATAATTGGTAAAAAAATTGAGAGCCTCCAGTTTTTATCTTTTGAGATAAAAGCCACAAAAGAGCGGTCACTCACGCGACTTCAAATATACATGACTTTAGACATCATTGCTAATAATCGGCAAACTCTGCGAATTGTGTGAAAATTTTAAACTTTAAATATTTTTGACATAAATAAGAAATATCAAGCTTTATTATTAGACTTATGATTTTTCAATATTTGGTCTGTCCTTTTTTTGCGAAGGATTCTTCTAGGTCACTCACGCGACGTCACTCACGCGACATTGTTCACACTGCAGTTTTGTTTGCAGTTATATATACAGTTATAGTCATTACATTAGTATTTAAGCTAAGAAGATAAAGAAAAAATACAAAAAGAGTTGTCCATGAGCTGCAAACGACTAAAAAAACTCTATATTACAGAAGAAATGAAATTTTTTTTTGGACTCTTGGTTGACCTTTTCGCGGAAATGCCCATATGTATGTATTTTCAGGGTATGACACATCTTAAAACAAATTTTATTGAATTTAACAAGTCGTTTTTAATGAAATATCTACAGGGTATTCTATAAAAATATGAAATATTGCGACTTGTGTAGCTTTAGCTCCAGAGGTTGCCCCGCTTCTACACAGGTCTACTAGTTGCAGCAACTTGTTTGCTGTTGATGACTGTCTAGATCTCAGTTGACGGCAGTTTATATGTAGTTCTAGTTCGATGGTTGCAACTTCTACTGCGGTTTTACTGCTTAAAAACTACGGTTGGAAAGGGAAAACTTTGAAGCGGCACTGAGATTTGCTTTCGTGCGTTGTCTGCGTTGGGTTAAGGAGCTAGAGGTTGAGCTGAGATAGAGAGAGAGAGAGAGCAGAGAGAGGATGATAGAAAAAGTGTAGGAACAATTATGTTAACTTCTAATAGGTGCTGGGTAGACAAACTAAATGGAAACTGAATTTACCCGTTGCATGGCATGAAAAAAGCATGTCAACTTTTTTGCGCTCAAATTAAAAAGTTGCAAAACTTTTTTTCGGAGCTAATCAAATATTTGCAGCATGAGCAGAAGCAGAAGCAGTAGCTGTAGCAGTAGGAATAGGAGCAGGAGCAGGAGCTTGAAGGATGATGACGATGGACGCATTCGTGCGGGGCGTATACGAAAGGACTTAAATCCTTTTAGACACGTGTGTGCACAGTACCGTTAATATGACAGAAACACCAAGCTCAAGCGTGCGTAAGTGTGTGCGTGTGTGTGTGTATGTGACATGCAAATCTTGTTTGCCAAGTGCCACGTCACAGCAGTCAGTCCAAAACAAAACACACGCACACAATGTGAGCACAAATTTAAAATACTTTGAAAGCCGAGAGTGAAGTGCGTTTTTTAATTGAAAATTATTACGAAAAAGTTGTAAATCCCTCGCATTTATGTGATGTGAAACTAAGGATGGGCACAGCAGAGCAGCCGGGCAGGGAGCAAGGAGCAGGGAGAAACTGGAAACATGGAGACTTACACTTGACGTGGCTTGGCTTATTAAGGGGAGATCTCTCTGGGGCCAAAAAGGTGGCCACATATAACGGATTCATGTTGTTTAATTAAATTAAACCGCCAGCTGGCGCCATATCTGCCCCTTTGTGTTGTGGAATAAAGGCGTTATTAATATTATTAACATTGTTATTATGATGTGGAGAGTAGTGTGTGTGTGTGTGTGTGGTTGTGCAACCCACAAAAAGGGTCAAATGTATTGCAACATTTCAGGTAATTTGCATAATGCGGCATGTGAAATTTTAAGTGTCAATGGGCGTCAATGGATGCCTTTTGTCTTTATTATGCTACTGCTGATGAGTACAATGTCCTGCCCATAAAACGCGTAATGTAAATGTGGCTTACAATAACTGAGGGAAATCTTCAAACTCGCAACTGTCGCGGTTCTCAGCAGCGAAACCCTCTCAGAACGCTCCAATGAGTGAGGCAATTGGGCGAGACTGACTGACCCTGAATGTAGCTAGATCTATATATATATATATATATATATGTATCTATCTTTATTCATGTTTACTTTCAGTTGAACGTGGTTTTTTTGGCATTACCCCAATATGCCTTGTCAATTGCCAGTCTGTCTGTCCGTCTGTCTGTCCGTCTGTCTGTCTCACTGTTTGTTTGTTTGTTTGTGTGCTTTGATTTATTTCATTTGAAAATGATGCAGTTGGTTGTCTGAGAGTCGAACACTTGGGGCAACTTAACAGCATATAATAGGGCAAAAAGCAATGCGATTTCGCCAGACTGAACCCCCATATATATAAAATCATCATCATACTCTTAGAGACACAATCAGTTCTTGTATGGCTTCCAGCTATTTTTATATCATTTTGCTCTAGCACATTATGCATCCCTCAATACTCTAGTCTTCACCCTCTCTCTCTCTTTCGCTCTCTTGACGTCCTGCCTGCAGTTGTAGTCGCAATTTTCATGTATTTATATTTATTTATTGTGTACTTAAAGCCACTTCACAACATTTTCAATTTTCCCCCAAGTTTTTCTTCTTCTATTTACCTATTATTTTCACAATTCTTAAAACTTTCCCTCAGCCAAGGTTCAATTTTTAAGCCAAACATCCATACGTAACTGGCAGACGACTAACTAAATACCGCACAGTCTGTACATATATTTTCTTCTTTGACCAAAACTTTTAATTAGCTTGTTATCATAACTAAGGAAAAAATATCTTTGACAGCATGTAATTTTTAATTAATGTCATCTAAAGTTTTCGCCGAGTGTCTTAAACAAAATGCTTTGTTTTAGAAACTCGACCTGAAAAAATATATATGTACTATATAAAACTTGGCAACAAAGTTATTGAAAGGAAAAGAAAATCTGGCTACAAAAGTTAAGAAACCATAAAGAAAGGTCTGCTTAACTAGACAATAAAGTGAAAAACTAGCAATTTGTTGAAATAAAATTTTGTTAAATTTGTTACATAATTAGTAAAATACTGCATTTCCCCATGGACAGATACTTTGACAGTCTGGCATCATCAGCAAATTCAGTTCCCAGTGCTACAACGACAACAATTTGCAATTTTCACACGTTCATAAATTACGTTCATTAAATTGCGAATTCAAATTTAATTTGTTATTTATGCAATTTGATATTTTTAATAAATGCAAGCAATAAAAACTACATATTAAATATGTGTTTGTATGTATTTGAATTTGTATTTGTTTTAATTTGTATTTGTAGAAATGACATGTAAATTTCATGAATATTTTCTATTCAGTTGAGCTGCAAATTGAGTTTGATTTAATTGCAAGTATTTTTGCTCGATTTGTTTGCAAGTACTTCTAATTAGAGAAAATAGATAAAGAATAAAAAACCATAAAAAAATATTAACTAAAATAGGTTGGTTTAGCTGCTTAAGTTAACAAGTGTTTTAAAAATTAAACTTTGTAGTTTTATTGTATTTCTGTGCAGAGCACAGGGTATCTTTTGGTCTCTATGTTAGTTTTATTGTATATAAATATTCAGAAGCTATTAAATGCAGTTATGCATATTAAAATTAGCTTTTTGTTGTACATTTAAATTGCTTATGTCGCGGCTGTCACATATTAAAGAACTGCAAAACGTTTGTTAACATTAACTGATATGCTAAACCAAAATTAGGCAAAGTAACCAAGACAAATTTCATATTAATAAATTTAAGCCCAGATAACAATAACAGAGTAGAAAAAATTACTCTCTTTCCCCCCGCGCATTGACAATTCTCGGTGATGTGAAAATTTGTTTGCGAATTTGTAAATAAATCCGTGGTAGAGGCACACTCATTCATTGATTCATTCATTCATCCATTCACTCACTTATTTATTTTTAGATACGCATCAAGTTGATTTATTTAGATTAAACTTTTGCCGCATTTTCAGGCTCGCAGTGGTCTGTGTGTATTCGTCGTAAAATGATTTACATAAGACGGACAGAAAAGAATAAATTGATTTTAAATCATTTTCGCAGACGACTTTATCGGTGGAGGCTGTGATGTTGACACGAGGCTGTTACAGAGAGAGAGAGAGAGAGAGGGCATGTTTCGTATGCAAATAAGCATGAAAATAAGAATAACAAAAGCCAAGTTAACGAGTATTCAAAAACAAGATTAAAATAGGAGTGTTCCAGCAGACACAGCACACAACACACACACAGACAGACAACAAGGCGCTTTCGCACCGCATGTTGTGATTTACCGCCCACCATTTTCCACCCAACACTTTTGTGATGTGACAGTTGCAGTCCGTGGAAATTTTCAAGTCTCCTTATCTCTCACTCTCTGTCTCTCTCTCTGTGCTTCATCTGAGGCATGTGTGAATGTGAGAAATTCCATGTTGCGACCTATCTACGTACAGCAATCTGAGCTGGCGAATTTCGAAATTTTGAATTTTGATACAAACAGCAAGCAGTAGGCAGCAAGCAGCAGGCAACAGGCGGAGTGAGATATTTGCTTTTAGCCGTGTTTCCGCTTCTCCGTTTCTTCGATTCTCGCTGCTTGTGAGTGCATTTGATGTGGATTTGATTTGTGTTTAGCGTTGATTGAAAACGGCGCTGAAAGACATGTACTTCAATTGCGATTGAAGCTCAACTCCAAAGACATTTGCATATTCACTGCAACTTCAACTTTCACCACAAGTTTCCAACTTTTACTTATAATTCACTATTGCGAGTTTCGGTCTTTTGCTCTGACACAAAATATGGAAATTGCACTTGCCACAACTCTGACACTGCCCCAGCATCTGAGCTGAGGTTTTTGTGACATGCCACATCAATCTATCAGCATTTTCGCACTATGAATGTGTGTGAATGTGAGTGTGAGTGCGAGTGCCAGTTCAAGTACTCGATCTCAGCCTCTGGGCAGCAACATGAACAAGCTGACAACGTGGCACGGTGCTCCGAGCTCGGTGTTCGATGCTCGATGTTGCTCGGTTGTTGCCCCAAATTGAATAGATTGGTGGATGGTAGATGGACCAGTCAGTCGCTTGCCAGTTGGCTGCCAGCATTTTACCCAAAATTTTGCATATATAAATATTTATGAATTTATTAAAAGCGAACCACCACACGGACCTGAACGGCCATGCTGGCGGCTGCCTAGTTGGATGGATGAATGCATAAGTCAGCGAGGCAGGTTGGCTGCCAGGCAGGCAGGCTCGATGCCACACACATGCATACGTTGCCACATGCCGCATGCTGTAGCTGTTGCTGTTGCTGTTGCACATACAATACACTACAGCAGCGGCAGTTGTTAGCGTTGGCAAACTGGCTCATGTTTAACGAAATGTTTGGTACATTTTTGGAAAATTTGCACTACACGGCAACGGCGGCCTGCTGACCAGGCAACAGCAACAAAAAAGGAGTATTTTCCCTCATGGTGAAGGGGGAAGGGGGAGTGGAGGCTAGTAAATAAAAGAAAAATGGGGAAAGTGCACAAAATGGCGAGCTCGTCAGCTGGGAGACTACTGGGACATGGCCTGGAACCTGGCATCGGACCCATTCATTTGCACGAGAACAAGGCAATCGCATATTTGCGGCTGGCAAACGAGATTGTCAAGTTTTTGAGTGCCGCAGCCTCCATTCCACTCCACGCCACTCCACTGCCTGCTCCCTGTCCCCCATTTGATCTCGCTCTTTGTGCCCAGTGGCTGCAGCGAGCCTGTCGCTTCAAAATATGACGCACTGGGGCTCGCATAATGCATGAAGTTGTCATTATCAGGGCCAATTCAATTGAGAATTTCGTGCCTAATGTTTGGTTTGGTCTCCCCTCTCGCTCTCTCTCTCTCTCTCTATGTATCTGTGTGTGTGTAATACGAAAAAGGAAAAACAGGAAACAGCATTTGGCAAAAATTGAAATTTTGCCGCTTCCACTCCCAACCGATGCCACAGTCACATATTTGGCCTCAAGTGTTGTCTCGTTGGTGATTGCAAATTTCGTTGTGTGCTGTGTGTTGTGGGTTGTGTCGTTGACCATTGACCCCCGTTGCCAGTGTTGCCACTTGATTATACGCACTTGTTTTCAGTCAGCAGCTGTAGTATGAGCCTGTGTGTGTTCATGTGTATGTTCAAGTAATTTAAACTTCATGTCAAATTCAGCAGCGTCATTCAATTTCATCGATGCATAATTTCACAACCTGCCCACTTGAGGCTGCCAGTCTGCCACGGCCACATAATTACCTGAAGCACTGTAATTGCAAAAACAGCTACCCCATCGTTACCAGCCCCCAACCCCCCTCCATCCACTCGTCTTTCTTTAGCCAAACCACCAACACCACCACCACCATCACTACCATCACCGGGTGGCAACAATGCAAGCCAAGGACCACAATGACGCTTAGTTTTTGAAGCGGGAGCTGAAGGAACAACTCACCCATATGAGACGATGATGATTTTGGGCTTTGAAAGCGGTTTGCCTTAAACGCAATTTATGCAAATTCTTCGTTCGTTCGTCTAGCTTCAGCTCTAGCGTCAAAGACTGAAGACAGCAGACGGCAGGCGGCAGAGACACATGGCAATCAGCGAAATGTGTTGACAGCCAACGATGTCAGTTTCCTGTCCCTTCCCACACTTCCGGCCAGTCCGGGCACATTTAACACGCTGGCCGCATTAAAACCCACGCGATTAGCATAAACGCATTAAAAATATGCCTGCCTATGTATAAGGGTGTACTGTTATGCTCTGTATACTCTGTATATGGAATTTTGCATATAATGCTGTTTGTTTTGACATGCTCGATGACAGTGTCAACGCACAACATCCCAAAGGCAACTTGGGCTCTGCCACCATGTCGTTCCGAGCTCTTCAGCTAATCTCACAATATTTCAATTGCCAAAACATGTTTCGGTTTTATGACATTTGCATATGTGCGCGTCCTCTAATAAAACCCCATTCTCCCAAACGATTATGGCCATATAAAAGCATTAAGCAACAAAGAAAAAGCCGTGTGTGTGTTGATTCAAGGCTGCAAAACTTTAAAATTTCAAAGAAGTTCGGTTCATGGGTCCGTATCTCTGGATTTTAGCTTACAACTTTAAATAAGTTTTTAATATACATTTATTTAACATTTATTTTAAGAGCTACAATATCCGTTTTAGTCAATATCGACCACATATGTATTTAGTCAGTCAACAAGCGAAAGACCAGACATATCTTAAACAAAAAACATATTTTTGGCGAATATCTCTATTTCTTAACATATAGTTATGTTATTTAACATTTGTTTAGAGACTAACAATATCAAACGATCACATCAAGATCGGACTATAATTATGAAAGTTTTGCACGCAACGATAAATGTAAATTTTAAGCAAAGGCGCATATAGCTATGAGCTACTCCAACGCTGCCGTGACACAAGCCGCTTAAACGGAAAACGTTGTGCGAGCGAGACAGACATACAAACACGTGTGCATGTTAAGTTCTTGCAGCTTTTATTTCGATATGGACGAATATAAAAGGAAATGAAACTCAGAGGGTATTAAACAGTCGGAATACTCGACCGAATTTCTTTCTTGTTTATTTTTAAGCATATGTACACAAATACAAACATATAAATCCGCAAAATGAATTTGATTTAAATTACTTATATCTTCTTGGACTGCCATACGATTTTAGTGTAACTTTTTGGTCATGGGTTATAGTGATATCCAATATATTGACTGCTCTAGTTGAAGAAATTCCGCTCACTTTTCTGCTTAGGAAGTAGTTCACTTAAGGCATTGATGGAGAGAAATATCGACAGCGGAGAGGAAACATTTTACAATACATATTTTTCTGATTTCTGAAAATTCTTCTACCAATTTCAATTTATTGGTTAACAAAATCAACCTTATATATAAATATATTAAATATTCCAAAACTTTGGTGTGCATTTTTAACTTTATTTTGTAAGCAGCCTTAACATTATAATAACTGGTTTATCTTTTAGTTCAATAGCTAGACTTTAAAGTAATTTTCTAACCATGACTTGTCATATAATACGTTTAATGGCAACGCAACTTGACAGTGCAGTGTATTAACGTTTCATACGTAAATAATATAAATAATATCAACATTTTTACACGTAATAAACATTCGTATGCACACATATATACATACATAGTTGTAATGGATAAAGAAGTGGCTGCCATTCAATAACCAGGCACACGCACATTTGGTATGCAAATTTTTATATTGATTTATATTTAATCGTTTTTAAGTGCAGCAGCAGCAAAGCAATAATAACAACAACTGGCAACTGAACCCACAATAAATATTGCCGCCAGAAGCAGATGATGCCATCCAAATGTGAGAAGCAAGAGCGATAGGGAGAGCGTGAAAGAGAGAGAGAGCAAAAGAGCAAGAGAGGTAGAGGAAAAACGAGGGGAGTCTTTGAGTCTGCTCCGGCTGAGTGCAATGAGTGAGTTGTCCGTTGTGCAATCATAAATAAAATGCACGCATATAGAATATTTATATGTAAACAAGGCCAACAACAACAACAGCAACAACAACAACAACAATGGCTGCCAGAGCAAAAACCCGAATGCAAAAATGAAAATCGCGCTTTAAGCAAATAACGTGCTCGTTGTGCATACACTGGGCTGAGAGAGGAAGAGGGGCCAAGATCTGCAGTACATCCACTACTATATGCAACCACACACAGCACTGGCAACAATTTAAGCGCAGAACACGCACACACATGCACACACAAGCACACATTTGTCGTTGTCGTCATTTAACATTTTGCCTTCAAGTCTCGTTGTCTGGCGAATCACTCACTCACTTAGCGTTGCCTCAGTGTGAGTGTGTGTGCGAGTGTGCGAGTAATACGCACTATGCCACAAATTACATTTGCTGCAGCTGACGACAACGTCATACACATAGATGAGCCTGAAGTCTTTGCATCGCGAACTGAACTGAATTTGTATTGCATACTTTGCGGCTCTCGAGTTTTTAACCTGTCGCCGCCACGGCGCATCCCTTTTCGGTATCCCATTTCGAAGAGAGCTGCAGTCTGCAGCCTTGGCCCGGCTCAGTTTCTGAATTGTGGAAGTCTGAACTGCTTATATGTCATCACTCATTTGTCTGCATTTTGGTTGCATTGTTTATCTTCTTCAGCTGTGCTTTCACACTCTGCTCTGCCTTTGCGAGTAACTTTCAGTTTTTCACAGTGCACTCACTGTTCGTTGCTGTTGTCTGCTGTCTGCTGTCGGTGTGGCTTTGCTGTTGTTTTAACGTGTTGTCAAATGTGACAAAATTAAGTTAACTGCCAACATTATCTCGCGTACAACAAAAACTTTTGTGGCGGTTTTTCACCGAAAAACTTTCGCGATACACCAGCAATTCTGCGCGCTGTCTGTGTGTGTGTGTGTCGCTTATATGCGAATATTAGCATGAATTTTGCAATATTCGAGCTTAAAACGCACTTAAAAGCAAACATAATTGAGTTTTTAAAATTCGAATAACACTAAAATTGAGTTTGAAAATTTTAACAATTTTCTCTACTTGAGTTAATAATGCAAAAATTATTATAGTAGAGTGACAACATAAGCGGTTCAAATTCGCCTATCAGCGAATTGCATAATTTACGCCCCAATTGAATTGAATTGAATTTGATTTTATGAATTTGGCCGTGTGGAAATAGCCTGGCCAAATCAACGGTTGCAAATGTCATGCAGATACGCACAAACACAAACGCACATTAACTCACACACAAACACTTGCATACAGTCATATAAAATCAACAAGTCAGCACCACTGATTCGGGCCACGACGTGGTTCGTCCTTTTGGCCAAAGCGGTTACGCGCCACTGCATCGATAATAACAATTGAAAATGTGCATATTGTGCAAACAGCACATAAACCCAATAAACATACACATGTACCAACACATACGCACGTACACAAAGGCAGCTTGTGGCGCACTTTCGAACACTGGCACTTAATGCCACAAATCTATTAGTTACGAATTTATACGACTCGACCTCATTCATAAACTCATGACCTCAATCTGTGTCAAGGGCTAAAAAGATTTCACAATTTATTTTTAAAGCTATTAAAGAAATATTTCAAGAGAATCAAAAGTTATTTCTTTGGCCCTAATTCTTAAAATTCACAAAATTTACAAAGGGCCATAATTTTATTTAGCTAAAATCTATAAGCTTTTAAGACATGCTTTTATTGTTTTTAAAATGTAAGCATATCTCATATGTAATGTAAAGTTTGGCAAAGTATTGAATATAAGACAATAATCATCAATAAATTCTCACAATGCCAAGTCAACTTTTATGTTTAATACAGAAAAATAAAAAATAGATTTTGTTACATTGAGTGGAACAAGTTGAGCAAAAGGCGAATATTCATCTTCCAATAGTCGAAAATTTCAAATACAAAAGTACTTGTAGCTCTTACCATCTCTGAGATTTGTTTGTTCATACGGACAGACAGACGGACATGGCTCAATCGACTTGCCTTGTGATGCTGATCAAGAATATATATACTTTATGCCACGCTTCCTTCTGCTTGTTACATACTTTTCACAAACCCAATATACCCCTCACAGGGTATACAAATATTTCATGGAATATTGTCAAAAAGGGTTTGAAACAAATAGCTTTACAATGTAGTAATTAAAATTTTAATTGAATAAACAATTTAATTATGTTGTCAACACGTCGTATGCGCAATATTCTGTGGAAAACAATTCAGTGTAATGCATGTTTAATCAATTTTTGTGTATTCAGCGCCGCTCAAATGCTCAAACTCAAAGTGCAGCCAACTCTCAGCTCAATATCGACCTATCGAGGCAATCACTTCGTTCCCCTTTATGGCATTATCGTCAATGTGCACTTAACCAAGTCAAAGGGGGCACTTTGATCTAGTCAGCATTTGTGGCTAGCATTAAGTTGCCACAGCAACAGGAACCGGTATAACCCAATGTCCTATTTCGCATATCTTTCTCTCCTGTTCTCTCCCTCTCTCTCTCTCTATCGCTCAGTGGTCACTCAACAAAAGCTATGCAAGTACCTGAACATTGGATTGAATATTACCGCTGTGGAAGCACTGATTAGCTGTTCAGACCCATACCCTCAGTAACACACTCACACACTCAAGTACAGCGAGTCCTTTGAGCTCATTCACCGCTCGCATTTCCAATAATTAAACAATCTGTTGACCATTCAGGCATAAGGCTTACGTGTCACTTGAGTCACTGCAGTAACATTTCAGGCAGCTGCCCAATTGCAAATTACTTGAATACAAATACTGGATGGGAATACACTCAATTACTCAAATGGCTGCAATATTCCCAGCTGTCTATAACAGAAACATTTCAATAAGTTGAAATTAAAAGCATTGCAATGTTGATAAGATGTTGAATTCGGCTTCTAATTCGAGATATGTTTCAGATCAAATGGCAAACGGTTTTGCGGCTTTGCGTTAACGTAAAAAAACCTGTGGTTGATTTCAATGCTAACTGAAAGGATTGAGTTCTGGGCTCAGCTGCTTTTTAGTTGGCAGTTGGCAACACATGGCAGGGGAAAAGGCAGCTGAAATGGCAACTGAAACGGCATCGGCAGCTGTTGCCAATTTCAAAGCAATCGCCGGCAGGAGACTCGAAAATATTTTTTTTTTACTTGGTTTTTGCCAACGTTTCTGCGTTACTTTTTTGTGGCATGCAACGAGCGGAGGCAAGCATTTCAGTGATGATTGTGGATCGCTCGTTCGTTCGTTTGCCATACAAATCAATTTATGGCTGACCAACGATTAAACAATTTTTGCTCCGCTTTGTGCAATTGACGTGCCGATAATTACGCCATCCGAACATGTACGAATGCGTTCACTACAAAAACAAACCACAACATCACAGCATCACAGCCATACAGCAACTACAACAACAACAGCGCAAAAACAAAAAATAAGTACAGAAAAAAATGGCAACACAAAGATGAATTCCCGACAAAATGGCAATCACAGAACAAGTGAAATTGTTCCATGTTGCTTAGAGTTCGCTACTAGAAAATACCCTGCAGGCAGCGCTCAACTTTTTTAAGGCAAGAACACAGAGTAAACTTTAAAGCTTCTAGTGGCCAAATTCAGTTGGTGGAAGTGTAAGCTTGGTATCTGCACTGCTTTGTTGTGCAAGCAGTTGAAAAACCCCGAAAATATCTTATTAATATATATTGTATATTTATTAAATATATATCAGCTTGTTTCTCTAATACTCCCTAAAGTCAAGTCGAACACTTGTTTATTTAATTTTCTAGAATCAACAATGAAGTTTTCGTTTTAAACCATGTTTTACCAAATTTGATGACAATTCTAGATTATCTTCTATATTTTGTTACTGGTTTTTGTTTCAAATTATGGTTCGCAAAATTTTTGTGGCAATACTACTCAGATCTAGATTAGAATTTAGATTTTTTAACAGGCTACTACGATTGGCAGAAAAGTTACAGATAACTTAAAAAAATGCAAAATAGAATCTAAAATTCCATTTTGAACCGATATACCTATTGGAACTAGACTTAAATTGTGGTTTTAGTTTGTATCTTTTGTGACTATATGTCCAAATACTATTTATGAATTAGGTGTCTTTGGAATAAAAGTAATAAAATTATTATAAATTTGGAAGTCCTTAAAAATATATCGTTTGTATTAAGAGTATAAACAAATAAACTGTTTGCCAAAAGAAACTAGATAAATAAAATTATTTTTATTAGTTTTTTAATTGTATTTAAAAGGCATCCACTGAAGACCGGCAAGACCTTTTACCTGAACAACTCACATTTATTCGAGGTCCATGCAGGATTTTTTTAACACTTAAGCATTTCATTTTAATATTTACCAATATTAATTTATATTAAAATTTTATTAAAATTTATAAATAGCTAATATTTAAAAAAAAATAAATAATCCAGTCTGGAGTACACTCAAAAAGCATTTACAATCGATTAAAACTCCTCTGAATACTTACAATTACAGGGTATAGTCGTTATCGTCGATGAAGTCGTCTATGAGTAAGTTGACAGCTAAGTTTTATATGGCTTAGAAAAATGAAGAAAATCTATGCTGCAAAGTCAATTTCCTTGTTTATTTAAATTTCAAAGCGACAACATTTTCAAAGCGAGCAAAAATCGCAGTTTGCTTTGGCTGTTGACTTTTTTTTTTGGTTTGTGGGTACACAAGGTGTTTCATAAGTCGGTCGTGGCCCATAAACTGGATTAAATTTCGTTTAAAATGTAAATGGAAATCGTCGACAAAAGGTGATAGACAAGCGTTTGCCGAATTATATCCGAAATGGCGTATTATGCACAACATCAAAAACTAAACAAACACCTCATCAAAAACATCAAAGGCAACACTTTTGTTGTGCTGCAGCCTAAACTGAATAAATATAAAAAAGTAAAGCAGAAAAAAAACCAACTACGGAAAAGTGCTTGTAGGTGGATAAAAACGCCAGAAATGAAAGAAAAAACGAAAATTGGCAAAGAAAAAGCATTTTCTTGCGCAAAGCGCAGAAAATAAAATCAAGAATTTCACACCTTATCAATTTTGTTAGATTATCAAAACGAAGAATGGCGCCCTCGACTCAACTCGACGCGACGCGACTGAAGGGGAAGCGAGAAAGCTCTTAAATTGCATCATCAACTTGTGGCGCCCCAAACATTGATGTTGATGTTGAAGATGTTGCTGATGGCATTGATGACGTCGTTGGTGTTATACTGCTCTGTTGTCATCATCATCGCCTCATCGTTGTTGTTGTCTGCTGCCACACTGTCATTAAGGAAGTCAAAAACTTAGACCCCAAAACGCGTTTACAGTGAACCCTCAGGAAGTGGGCTGAGCAGCTCTCTATCTCTCTCTCTCTCTCTCACTCTCTTTGTGTGACAGCAGCGTTGACATTTATTTTGATTTCAGGTCGAGTGCAATGGGGAGCTGAAGCTACAATCAGCCAGGCATAAGTGCGTGCCACTTCCCCCCTTCCACTGCCACTTCCACTTGCCACAACCCTCAACCTATGTGGCGTTAACCTGAAGTCGAGCTCATGCTAATGTGCATTCAGCTTAGTTGCGTAAAAACCCAGCGATGAGGGTTGCTGCCCTTTTTGTGACTTGGCCAAGTTCACTTACCATTTGTTGTTGTTACCGTCGTTGTTGTTGTTGTAACATAAAAGCCACTAAATTGAATTTTATGTGACAGTGCCAAGTTTGATGTGTGCGCTTATTAATGGCTGCTGGGATCAGATCTAAGGTCTAGGCTAAGTTCTAATGATAGCTGACGCACACTCTCAGAGCTCCGATCTCCAAATAATTGATGGCTTTTTGTTTAGTTCTCGTTAACGCTATGTTGATATAGCCAGTTCTCGGGGGTAATTGCAGCTGTGTTGTTGTACTTAAATGCAATGAAATATGGCTAACAAAAGTATTCCGCGAATGCTTTTGTCAGCACAAAACTTACGTTTACAAATGCCAGCAATGTCCTGGCCACGTCTGCGAAAGTCCTCAGCAAATTCTCGGCATAGCTTGTAGCAGCAAACTAGACGAGCATATGTAAAAAATGCACACACATCAACACACACACTCACTCCATGGCATAGTTGTGGTCGCCATAAAAAAGAGCTAAAGCTAAAAAAAAAAAAGCTGGTAAATTGTGTGACCCTAAAAGTGTCCGGCAACACATAATGCCAAGTTTCAGTATGTTCAGCATTCGGTTTGTGTGTGTGGCATAAGGAATAGACTCTAGCTGCAGTCAGTCACACACACACACACACATATTCACATGCAGACACGTACATGCACACACAAATCTGACCATGTCCTTTTTATGCAACGTCTATTCGTGCCTCCAACTACGACTCCGCCACCTCCTGCTGCCCCTAGAGCTTGTTGTTGCCACCGAATGGCCGCATGGAATTTCACACAATTGCTGGAAAAATTGCAGAAAATTGAAAATGTGCGAGAGCATATAAATTTTTACTGCGTCACTTGTAATGCTAAATTGTTGTTATTTATGGGCAGCTGCGACTCGTGTGACTCATGCCAACACTTCACTCCCCTTCCAGGCCCTTGTCTTTGCCCTTGCCCTTGAGCTGTTTTGTCTTTTTTTTTCGGTTTAATAGATTTTGAAATATCACAAGAGAAGAGAATTATTTTTTTGTTTAATAATATTGAAGATACTAGAGCATTCAATTAATAAGCAATTGCAATTAGTTTAAAATCCGTCTTCATTTAACGAAATTATCTCCTCACCAGTGTTGGTGTTGCAGTAGTTTTCTGTACAATTTTGATCTCTTTTTCTCTTTTTACAGAAAGTACTTAAAACATTTTCAATCTTAAAGTAAGTACTTATTAAATCGGTTTGTCTAAAATTTCCACTTTAGTAATGTTTAAAACAAATTAAAGAAAATACTTTTTTTTTTTAGCAAATAAATGAAAATATTAGTGTATAACTCACGTGTTTCCTAATGTATAGTTTGTAATTTACTTCATATTCATTTGCAGACATCCAAAATCAACCTATCATGAAAATCGCAACAAGATCGGATTATAATCAAGAAAGTTATCATACATCGAAAAACGAAAATTTTCAGAAGTGGCGCAGCCAAGTGCCTAGCACTGAGCTCTGCTGCAGCGCTGGCGTTTCACAAGCATCGTACACGAAAACATGTGTGTAGACGGTTATAAATTTCTTTTTAATTAATTCTTTATTTCACAACTTGCTTCTTTCTATGTTGCCGTCATTCAACAGAATGATCTTTTTCTTCGGATATGCTTAAAGTTAGATCTCTATGTGTTAGAGTGAGACAACCATTGTTAAACTCTGCTTAGTGGTGACACTGCTAATCTTCTAGTGATGACAATGTTTTGTTACATGTTACTAGTGGTGATACTATTAGCCTGCTACATGTGTGAGAACGAGAAAGACAAACAAACACGTGTGCAGAGCTAACTCCGAATTGAACTCGTTTAATTGGAAACAAAAATTAGAGGGTATAACAGGGTTGGGATACACAACTAAACATTTTTTTTGCTTGTTTACGTTTAATTCTGTTTTTGTGGCGAGTAGTTGTCAGTACTTATCAACAGCTTTTTAGTTAGAATGCTCATAAATTTGTTGTTGATTCATAATAATAAAAGACAGTATATTAGTTGATAAGTGTACTATAGACTTTTCCAGAAACTCTGTATAATTCTGGTTTAACTTTGAATTTGGTGTTTAATACCTTCAAATTTCAAATTACAAATGGAATTTTGACATCAATAATAACTCGCTATAGTTCCGGCATTATAGGCAAATATAAACAATCTATTGCTCCAATTCTACGAATTCAGTAAATTGATTATATCTGTCGATAAAAATGCAATGCATAGATTTTAAATGTGAAGAAGTCCTTTTCTCAGAGTATATATTCCGCTGGTGGCTAGCTTAAAGAGTGTGCCACGCCCATTGGGTACCGACATGGACAGAAACATCAAGTATACGCTCAGTGAGATGGCGTATTTCTTAGACTCAAGCCACTTGCACGTCTCACTCCAATCCAGAGTACTTCTGGGCTGCAGCACCAGAGCACTCTCGTATTGGTTGAAACTCTGGCCGAAGAAGAGTAAATACGATATCTGAATGCAGTTGGCATCGCGTACTATCACAAGTCCATCATTCTCGGCGGTAACCTGCGAGGGCACCTCCAGATACTCCACAACAGCCACACAATTCAGGAGAGCGCCACAGCGAGAGGCGCCCCAACTAGAGCCATGCTGACTCTGGCACACTGCCTCATCCAAGTTGCTGGTGATCCTAATGGGTTCGTTCATTGGCAGACAACCAACGGTGAGCATGCCGTAGAGTTCCTCCAGTTTGCCACCATAGAACCCCATGCGCACCGGATACTTATCCCTCAGATTTGTGTAGGACTTGGTGTGAGCACACTTGAGACTCGGTGTGACCTCAAAGATCTGTGTGGGCGCTGTGGAGGGCGCGGGTATCTTGAGATGTGTGTACAGATCATCGAACTCACAGGGTTGCAAGGTGCTCAGTGCCACAAGTTCGCCGTGCTTCACAAGCACCGCGTGCAGCAGCTGCAACACTTTTTTGTGCGAACTGTTGCAGTTGTCCGTCATTATCAGTTGCAGAATGGTCTCCAATCGATCAAAGTCGGCGAACAAGTCAAAAATGGCATTGATGTCCGGTCTGCCATTGCTGTCGAGGAACTCCTCTGGGAAGGGACGCAGCAAGGACTCGTAGCGGTAACTGTTGGCAGCAGCCACAAATAGAGACAAACGTGCATCGCAGGCCAACAGATCGGACTGCAGGTGCTTCTGGATTTGATACACCTCAGTGGCAGTGGGCGTGGCATTGCGGAAGGGCAGCAAGGCGCAACTCTGTGCCGCATCCGATAATTTCTGGCATATCGTTAAGCCGGCGGCGTGTGATTCGTCCAAAAAGGATATCAACTTCATGGCTAACAAATTTACAACCTTACTTAATTTAGTTGGCCAAAATGTATGTGTGTGTGAGCTTGGTCTTCGGCTTCTAGATACTATTGTGTGCTATTCACTTGCCTTTGTTTTAAAGCTGAAATTTATTTGACTACGTTGTATTTCGAAATTTACCTCAATGACAGTTGCAAATGACAAACTCAACTCTGACTTTTCCCAGGTGCCGGTTGAGATTGACAGATTTCCAGCGACTTTTGTGTTATTTTTGGGGGTTTTTCCATCTCTCTTTCTTCTGGGGTTTTTTTTTGTGTTACCCTGATTGCTGCTCTGCAGATTGAATTTAGACACTTGTGTGACATGTCGTGATTGTCGCACTACCACTGCAACTTATGAGCCCGAGGGAAGGATGAAAGGAAGTGGAGTTGGTTGGCTTTTCCGTGGGGAGGCGGGATGGTGAGGGTGTGTCTGTAATTGATTAATGGAGCTGATGCACGACGCATAGCTTATGTCAGCTTGCATGTTTACAGCGTCGGGGCAAAGGGCAATCAATTGAACCCCATTGAGTTATGGTTGGACATGAAATCCACCACCAAGAACCAGTCAAAAGCTGGTCACTACGCATAATAGACCAGTTCGGCGACAAGGACAGGGGTACACAAACTCTACTCGATCAGCAACAATTTCATTTACCCTGTAGCTGGTGTATGTGTGTGTATTCTGCATTTCAACGGCCGTCGCTTTATCTACTTTAAAAAGTGCCTGGCAGCAGGATGCGTAATTTATTGATATACTCCACCTAAATTATGAGTCTCCTGGGGGCGTCGGGAGAGAGAGAGCATACAATTTTTTGTCGGTTCTACTAGTAGTAGAGCTGCAGGTGTTGGTGTAGAAATCAGTTAACCGAGAAAGTTTTTCAACTTTTTATTCCGGCCGTTGCTGCCCTGTGAAATCAGAAGTTTCAGTTTATTCAAATAAACGCCAACATTAAGAGAGTTGCAACTGTTGCTGCTGCTGCTGCTGCTGCCCCAATAGAGCACAGCCAAGCGAAGCGTAGAGGCATAAATCAGACAGAGATAGACAGTATGAGAGAGAGTGAGAGAGATAGAGAGAGTGAGAAGTATAGACCTGAGCTGGGCTTCAGTTTGCCAACTTTTTTCGTAGATAAACTTTTGACGCACCAAAAGCCACCACCTTTGCATCATTTAACCCTCTTTGTGTTTTTTTTTTTTTGTTTCTTCTTTCTCTACGTACTCGTATAGGTACGCCCAAAAGCGTTATTAATATGCGCCGTTTTCTTTTGCCAATGCCAATTCCCCTGGGAGCCAAAGGGGCACATCTACTGAATAATTGCCTTGGCATATGCTCCAAAACGAAACGAAACGCAACGCAACGCAACGAAATCGAAATGCCACTGAAAAAATAAACTGAATGCCGGAAAAGTTGTTAAACTTTTTAAGCATTTTAAGTCAAGTTGTTTGTTATCAGAACTGGAACACATCGTTTAATTGTTGCTTGTAAACAGAGATTTGATTTAAGCTCAATACTTTAAAAACTTGATAAAAAGAAATACGATTTCAAAGACTCGACTATTTGGCTTATATTGATGCGGCAGTTCTGCAACTCGCCAAGCAGAGATCGTAGTGGTCCAGAGTTCTGAAATCAATAAAAATGTATTGGTATTTATTAATAGAACATAACATAGTTGAGGGGAAATGTCGGTATGTAACGTTGAAAAGTCACCTGGATGTGAAACGAATCTGGGATATTTTATTGCGGTTTGAGAGCTAAAGAAATGCTCAGGTTGATTTCAATTATAGGCCCGCCATTTGGGCCAAATCAATTGGCATATTTTCACACATAAACATAAATTGCCTTCGACGCAAGAAAAGCAAAAGGAACGGCATGGAAAAACAGTGAGAAAAGCATTAGGAAATACACACGCGTTCTGCTTTTTGCCATCTCGCCGTCATTTCATAAATATGTACAGCACGTAGACCAGCTCAATTGCCAATTAGAAGAAAAACGCCTTGGCACTTGGAAAGTCTGCTTTAAAATACATATCGTGAGTGAGACAGAGAGAATGAAAAGTTCGGTGGCAAACCGCCGGAAGTTGATTTGTATACGAATACGGTAACTGTACATACATACATGCACATAGTGTGTGAGTGTGTTCCGGCTGCTAGATGGAATTATTCGAGACGTAATAAAGCATCGAGTCCAATAAAATAAAATGCTGCTATAATATTTCTCTCACGTTTCTTTTGGGAAAATTATTAGGCAGCCGCGACCGAGTCGCTTCCATCTTCGTTGCCAACTTAAAAGCTCAGAAATATATAAAAACAGAGGGACACACCTATATAATTGTTAAAAAACATATTTGACAAGGCCTAGAACTGAACCTTTTCAAAGTAAAGTAAGCTACGTGCCAAAGGTGAGTTTTATGAGGACGATGTAGATGGAAAGTTATAGGTTCGATTGACTCACCTGCAGATTGCTTAAGATTTTCGAGAACTTGGGCGTTCCAATGCTGTCAATGAGTTTGGAGAACTGTTGATCCGCTTCGATTTTATCGAAAAATGTTGCCAGTATTTGATCCTGTGGCAATGCATCCAGCACACTGTCCACCAACCCCTGCAGTCCCTTAAACTGCTCCCTTGTGCTATTCGTCTCTAGTTTCTCTTGTGTCAGTGGCATCTCTGAAAGCAAAACCAAATATTCAATTAAACATTAGCATAATAATTATTATAAGTTTCTGCTGCAGCAGTATATACCAGGCACTCTAGCTCCTTAAGCTTATTCCATCATATAGAAATACCTTGACGAGGCTATTAATTTAGGAACGAGAGCGTAAAGCTTCAGAACTCTAACTTTAAAACTGTTTGCGGACAAGCTTGTATGAAAACATGATACTAGACCTCAAAGACTATGGGAGCTAAATCTGCGAAATATTGAAGTACTATATAGTATATATCAGTCTATGCTGCAAAACGATTAAAATCAATTCCATTGCAACAAACATACCAAGTATTGGACATAACTTAAAAAAATTAAGGATATAGTACACTTTTCTAGGATCTTTATGATGGGTCTGGTGTTCTACATCTTTTTTAAGCTGGTTCCATATTAATGATCTGTCCAAATCGAAGATGAATATGAAAAACCATTTATACTCTGAGAGAGAGTACACTGCCTTTGCTACGAAGTTTGCAATGCGGTAAGGGGTTGTGACAGGCCTCATAAAGTATGTTCTTGATTAGCATTAACTGCCGAGTCTATAAAGTCATGTACATCTGTCCGTCCGTCTGTCCTTTTGTCTGAACATCCGACTGAACGTCTGTATGTACGTCCGTCTGTCCGGCCGTGTGTCTATACGTCCGTCTGTCTGTCTATGAAAACTAGCCTTTCAATTTTAAAGCTATCTTGATAAAATTTGGTACATATGCGTATTTTTGCAATATACACTTTATATCTTGAAGTAGGCCAGATAAAGCTGTCATAGGAACCGGGTTCTGTAAGTGTATTAAAATTTGTCTGTGCCAAAAATAACCTTCTTTGTTTTAAAAAGATTTTGAATGCGTAGATTACAGTCGAGTTTGCGCGAATAGAATAGAATCTCTAGCTAATATAGTTTCTAAAAAAAACAGGCGTTCATACAGACGGACAGACAGAAAGGTTTTCGCACGAATTCATTAGTCCCTTTTGCTCTTTTTCAAAGAGCTCAGGGTCTAAAAAAAACCTCCTTTACAATCTACTCCTACGATTGTAGCCTTCCCTCTTAAAATAACTCTTATATAAAAAAATTTAACTCTGAAGAAGATAATTCCTAAATTAGGTTTTCAAGCGAAAAACATTTCAGACTAAAAATTTTTGACTTAAGAATCTGGTAGAAAAAGATTTAAATATATTTCACTACCTCTGTGTATCACACATACGCACCGTGGCAAGCTAAACTGGTGTTATCCTCCACAGCTTTGGACAAATCCGTTGTGGCTGGTCCAATGGCCTGGAACACGGTTTTAGCCAGTTTCAACACATCTAAGCCACTTGCATTCAAGTAACGAGTAAAGGCCACTACTTCCGGCAGTTGGAAAAGTGTTTGCTTCTTCTCGGCAAATTGGTCGCTCTTGAGGAATCTGTAGGCACGTTGAACCTCTGCATCATGTTGATAATAATTGCTGACAATAGCTTGGACCTGCCGCGTAGGTATCAGTGCCACAAATGAGCTCATATCAATTGGGTCTGCAGGAGGCGTGGCTGGCATTGCGACTGGCTCTCCGCCATCCTCCTCTTCATCATCTTCCTCATCCTCCTCATTTTCATCAGATGCTGAGGCATCGGTTTGAGTTTGCGTTGGAGTTGCGTTTTGCGATTTGTGGGCCAGGAAAATTAAGTCGTCGGATGCATTAACTTCTTTGCTGTTGGAATTGCTGCTGTCCTCACTTGAATTGGACTCGCTAAGCGTGATTAGCGCTACATTGGAGTCTGCATTGCCACCCGGATTCACACTGACAATGTCCTCAACCATGACAACATCTTCGACCTTACTTTGGGGTCTTGGTGCGGCACCGACAACCACACAGATCGTGAGGATCAGGCTCAAGGATGCGACGCGTTCGCGTTTCATTTTGCAACTGACGAGACTGTGACTCTGACTGTGATAGTGGGGCTACAACACCAAACACAGCGAGACTTCACTTTATTGTGGGTGATTATTTAATTGAGTTTGTACACAATGCCCAGAGCATAAAGCAATGAGATAAGTATGTGTGAGAGGCGACCCTGTGGCACTGTTGATTGTGTATCAATTGACAGAGAGACTCGGCATCGTCTACACTTTGAGATTGTACAATATCTCAGGGTTTAATTGAACAATTGATTTATGTAGCATATAAATAATGCTAATCTAGCACAGCGTTTATCAAAAACATTTCGATTGAGCAATAAAATATGGCCACAGGCCTTGACTAAATCACTACAGATGGAGAATAAAGTGAGCAAGTTTTGAATAATGCGGAAGTAAATGTAAATTTACACAAACAGCAGGAAGAGAGCAAACTATATAACTACACGCACTTGTGTGGGTGTGAGTGTATGAGTGGGTGTGAGTGTCATTCACACTTTGACAGCTGTTACTGTGTATCACTCAGTTAGTCACTGGCTGTCACTCATACTGGGCTTCAATTCTCATTCGCATGTCAAACTGTGCATAAAATATATGTATCTACATCTACACACATACATTCACTCACCCACACAGTGATACATTCACGCTTGATATATTCATTCGTTCATTCAGCAAGTTAAGTAGGAATAAAATTGTCAATTTTCATGTCATTATTTCATGTCGTCGTGGCATTCGCGTTCACTTTCGCATGTGTCAGACTCTGTGCGACTATGAGTATAAAATGAATATGAGTGTGGGTATGGGTATGGGTGTGGGTGCACTGCACACACAGTTATGATTTATTCACTTGGTTTGATTTATTACAAGCACCCCTACCTCTCCCCCTCTCTCTATATCCCTTCGTACATACGCCTCTAATGTGAATGTAAATTGTTCGCATACAAACCAATAATTGTATCGTCGTCAACGTTGACAGCTCCATTGAAGCAATTTTTGAGGTAAATTTGAGTTACAGTTTCAATTTCTGTTGCTGTTGCTGTTTCTGGTTCTGGTTTCTGTTTCAGTTTCTCTGTTTTTGTGGATAGTGGAAAGTGTCAGGCGGCAAATTGCATAACATATGACACTTTATAAATTTTTAGCGCCTGTCCAGGTGCAGCACTTGCCACAAGTGTCATAACTTTGCCACACGCCAAAACTTGTCCCAGGCTGTCAGTCCTCCATAGCCATTTGCCATGTAAGGGTGGGAGGTCCTGTTCAGTTCAGTTCAGTTCAGTTTGGTTCGGTTTCGAGGTCCTCTGCCGCGACAGTTTGCGAACCAAACTTATAAATTAATTTTGGCACACAAAATACTTTGGCAAGCTCTTGGCATACCTCAGCTGCTTCAGCTTCAGCTTCAGGTCCCATTCCATCTATGTCCTGAAAGAAGGACGGCCTAAGGAATTGCATGGTGTGTGGCAGCGTGTCGCAAGTGTTGCGGTTATGGCCAACTTACTCATAATTAACTGCAGTCCAGCGAAAATGGGGCGAGTTTTCCTGTGCAGAACAGGGAGAGACTTTTCCGCGCACCTGTGACTTGCATAC
Organism: Drosophila tripunctata; assembly: GCA_035047385.1. Lineage (NCBI taxonomy): Eukaryota > Metazoa > Arthropoda > Insecta > Diptera > Drosophilidae > Drosophila > Drosophila tripunctata. Next base: position 13,014,958 of record JAWNPS010000288.1, read on the forward strand.
TTTGCCCGAAGGAGGATGGTGGAAGAAGGAAGTAGAAAGGAGGGTTAAAGTTAATTTCATGCCCGGCCAAGGATGTGTGCGTTATTCGCGGTTGTTCAGCTGTTCAGTTCTTCAGTTTGGTTGTTCGTCGAGTTGGTTGGTTGGTGTTGTTCTGGCTTTTTTGTTGCTTTTTTAAAAGGTTCGGCGCTTTTGTTTATGTTGCGGCACAAGAACTCGCATTTTACCGCAAGTGTCAACATTTATTTCCAACTTAACACTTTGGCGTAACATTGCGCTTAATCCGACGCGCCAGAACTTGACTAATTTTGTGCAAAGTTCAGCATTAACATTACCGCAAATTAGCAAAAGTTTTCGCACAGCCAAAAAAAACAAGAAGCAAAACCAAAAATAAAATCCAGTTTCAGGCGCAAAACAAAAAGCTCGACGAGCCGCCATTTGAGTTGTTGTCTGTTTTCTGTTGTCTGTTCAGTGCTAGCTAGTGTTGTTGTTGCTTTAGTTCTTTTAGCTGCTGATGTTGTAGTTGCTATTGCTTTTATTGTTGTTGTAGTTGTTGTTAGCTGTGCTATCTGCCTGGTTCACTGACTGCCATAAATTAACTTGTCCTGGCAACGAGGCAAACTGCTTGCGCTAGCATTTTCCTAGTTGTCGACTGCGACTTGCCAGATTTTTGTTTTTAATCTGTTACTTGTTTTTCTAGTTGTTGTTGTTGCTGTTGTTGCTGCTGTTGCTTTTGCTTTTGTTGCTGTAACTCATGTTGAGTTTTGGGTACTTTTAATTATGTGCCTGTAGTCTAGATGAGCCAAGTGCGTTTCTGTTTGCCAAGCTGCTAGATGCCAACTGGAGTAAGATCTTTAAACTTTGCCAATCGCAAAGTGATTCTTCAGCCATTTCTGTTAAAACTGCTACAATAATGTTTCTCTTGAATCAATGTTAATTAGAGCAGCATAAATTATACGCTTGCAGTTTTATTTCGAATAAAATATATTGAAGTCGAGCTCTTAAGCCGAAACATTTATAAGTTTTCTGCATATGAAGTAATTTATTAAAATGTTTATTTTATTTTATTTAATTCTTTAATTTTTATTTACCACGGTGTGCCGGTTTACAGTGTAGCCATTTATTTTTAAATATACTATTTAAAAGACATTTAATTTAAAATTAATCATATAAAAGCTACTTTTACTAATATATTGACTTCTCGAAATGAACTGATAAATGTGAGTTATAAATAAATAAAATAATTACAATAAATTTAATAATTAAATTAATAAAATTTATAAAATTAATAACATAAATAAAATCAATCTAATAAATTAAAAAAATAGTATTCATAAAATAAAATAAAATAAATAAATTAAATAAAATGAATAATATAAAAATATCAATTTAATTAATAAAATAAATAATATTAAACAAATAAAATATATAAAATAAATAAAATGAAATACATAAATAAAATCAACCTAATAAATAAAATGTATAATATTGATGAAATAAAATAAATAAATAAAGCAATCAAACAAAACAAGTACAAAACTAGGACAGCTTCTAAATAAATTTGTAATTCAATACTTAGTTTAATAGCAACTTACTTATTAAACATATTAGGTACATCTAAATCCTTTCACATACACAAAAAATAATTTATGTGTGAAAAACTGTGTTTTATCTGCAAAGTCAATCAATCGAACTAAATAAAAGTGTACTTAAATTTTTTTAAATAGTTTAAATAAACATAGAATTTTTAAAATAAAAACATACAAATCTAACACATAACACATAAACATATGTAATTTTGACTTGCGGCTAAAGTGTGCTGAAGCCTCGAGCATCAGCTGCCATTTTAACCTATGTAAATATAAACTAATTTTATCGATACTAATGCTTTTCAAACCCATATTTCATTCAAATACGTTTATTTTTAAATATTTTAATAAATCTGTAAATTATAGAAAACCAACAAAATGGCTTCAAATCTATTACAAAAGCTTAAATTAAATTCTAGTTTGCTGTAATATATTTAATATTCAATTTAACTTAGGAGACATCTATGAATACTGTTATTGTGCCATCAAAGCACTTGCACAACTGTCACACTGACAGTTAGACAGTTAGTCTCAAATGTCCACAAAATGACAGACATTTTCGATAATATCAACATTGATTTTTTGCCATAAAAGTGTGTGGCAAAACAATAAATAGATGAGTCTATCAAATAGAGCTGCTTTGTTGTTCTCTTTGTTGTTGTTGTTATTGTAGTCAGGTGATGGTGGTAAAATGTTTTGTTAATTTGCATGATATTTTGTTAGTATTTCAGCTATTGTTGTTGTTGTTGTAACAATTGTTGTTGTTGGTTGACGAACTGCTTATCATTCTTTTTTTGCCTGACCGCACAATGGACTGCAAGTTGTTTGTGGCATGCCCCCGGTGACAGTCTCCATCACATTTCCACTTTCATCCCTAGCTCTGCACCTGCACCCGCACAATCTATGCTGATGGTGGCATGGCAAAGTGAGGAGGGTGGAGAGGGCGGAGTGTTTGGCGCTTTGAAGCGCAAAGTTTGCAACGCTTTTGACACGTTTGGCAAATATTTGAGCACGTCTAAAAGCGCGTAACGTTCTCGCGAGCGGTTCATATTTTGATTTTGCAGCCCTGGCTGTCTTCCCTTCTATTCACCCAACATTCCAGAAGGAAACACGGAAATAGAAAGAGAGCGAGAGAGAGAGAGAGTGAGAGAGAGGGGCTGTAAGCTTGCGTGCCAACTCGTGCTTTGCTCTTGTCCGTGGCTTTAATTAATTTTCGCTTCCGTTAACAATTTTTATGTGCGAATTTGAAACTGCGGACAGAACGGCTTTATACTCATATATAGTCATAGTCGTATGCTCTAGTAGTACTACGTAGTACTAGCTTGCATGTGCTGATTTCGTGTTTATGCTTTCTTTAATTTGCCACAAATAAGTATACGACCAGTTGGTTTGTGGCACAGCATTATTTGCCGGATACATGCGATTAGATTTCCTGAATTGAGCTTAGTTCAAGCCACGGGAGCGTGCAACAAGTTAATTACGCTAATCCAAGCTTCTGTTCACCATAATATTTATTGTGATTTCACTTTGATTATTGCTTCAATAATTCCCACAAACATTCCAAACTTCAATTGCCCAATAAATAAATTAAATATTAAGTTGAATTTAGCGGCAAAAGACCAAGGCTCTCTCTTAACTCATCTCAGTTGAATGAATAAACAACAAAATGGAAGCGTGCCCTGCATGCTGCATGTTCTGGAAAAAAGTTGAAAGTTGCAGCAACCAAAAACTCCAAAATGTATGTGAAAGTACAAAAAATAAAAGGAAGGAAAAATAAATAACAGAGATGTACAGAAATAAGCTAAAAGTCTTTTGAAGTTCCAAAGTAAAAGCAAAGGCAAAGGCAACGATATAAAGTTGGCGCTTTTTGGCTTTGACGCACGTAGCTGCCGATTTGAAAGTTTGTCCTCAGTACATGTGATGTGTGTGTGTGTGTGTGCGAGTATGTATATGTGTGTGTGTGTGTGTGTGGCACAACAACACGCCAATGCCAAGCCGCGTCGAGAAAGCCAAAAGCATTCGACAAGAACAACAGCAACAACAACAGCAACGATAGGGAAAGCAAAAGAAAAGTCGTGCCACTTTTCCAAACCGCGTTTCCAGCTGCCACTCCCCCTGCTCGTGTCAGTGTTGCAGCGCTTTTATTAAGCTTATAAATTTTTTATTCAAGACTTTGCTCTTTGAAAGAGTTGGGCCCAAAACTACGGCACTCATGTGACATTTATTTGAGTTTTTCGATCCAATGCAACGCTGTCAGTTAATCATGCCTCAAATTTTGTCTGACTGCCCCAAAGCAAACATTTGTCAAATTTTAAATATATGTGGCATGTGGCAGCAACATTTGGCCCTGAGCTATTTGAAATTTGCATCGTAAATTATCAAATCGTTAATGGAATACCATTTCACAATAAAAATACTTTGCAACTGTTCATTAAATGCCCAGCGGATGGCAGAAACAGTACAATGCTTGAAATTTCCGTCGGAAAAAAAAACACAGTACCGTTGGGCATAGGCATTGAACCCACTCCAGCAGCACTCGATAGTCCCACTATAGCTACACTCGATTCCCACTACATTCGATATATAATTTAATAAACGGCTGCTATGCGCTTTTGTGGCTGAATTTTCAATATGTGATCACAACAGAGACACTTTTTATGTGACCAACCCGAAATTGACATGGAAAACCCTTTCAATTCATTCTCTAACAAACTGTAATAAAAAACTGTTGTCACTACCAAAAAAACTAAACAAAAAACAAAAAAAAAGTCACTGCACAACATAAAAGCTTAGTTAAGCTCGAATATTTTTGTGGGTTTTCAATTAAACGTTGAATATTTTACAAACTAAGGATATTTATATCCACTGGATATGATCGATTGAAAGAAATAAAATAAGTATATAAATTATTATTAAATTTACAATGGTAAACATAACTTTAATTTATAGAAATACTTCTTATTAACTAAATGAAAATAGTTAGAGAAAAGTTGCTGCAAATGTAACTACTAAATAAGAAATTTGACATGTTAGGTATTATGGGAGTTTCCTTCAATTTGTAGCACGTGTCGTATGTGTAATATTGATAATGCTTATATGCGTCACGTTCAGCATATAAATTGCTTAGTTTAAGCATATTTTTCAAAAAAGCAAATAAAATTATACGTATGAAAACCATTTTGTTATCGAAGAGGTGCGAATTGCTTTTGTTTTTATGCTCTTGACAACTGTCAAAATAGTTGTTGGCCAGCAAATGACCAACGCAAACTGGACCCACACAAACACACACACACATACATAAGTATTGGTATGCATAAGTAAGGCATGACACCAAAGGAAATCAATTTCCATATGCAAAAGTTTTTAGTGCACGTGCCAGGGACCGTTTTGTATGGACCATTCAGATCTGGCCGAAATCGAATTTGGTCCATAAAATATTCAAATTGCGCTGTATAAACGTCGCATAAACATTTTTTGTGTTCTGCTGCAACTCAAAGGAATAAATACACACACCATATATGTACATACATATATGTATGTTATATATATTGATAGATATATATATTTGGAATTGGTCTTTACCTTTTGGCCTGCTTGCGCCATGCACCTAGTGCATAAATTTTTATGTTAAAACGCCAAAGCCGTAGGCACAACGAGGTGAGTTCGATCACTTAATATGTCCCGTGGCAGAAATTCAATTTGCAGCACATCCGTAGACGATGAAAAAAACTGCAAATGGTGTTGCCTTTAATGTCCAAAAAGTGCAAATGTGCCACTGCCCTCCCTCGACCTGTGCCCCAGCTGCCACATCTTCCCTCTGCTGTTGAAGCAAAACAAAGCGTAAGCCAAAAAAAAAGAGAAGAGAAGAAAGAAATTTCCGTTAAGCCCTCTTTTTCCTCTCGAAATAAAGCGTACTGAACACACACACACTCACACACACATACAGAGACAGGCAATTGGACATTTTGGTTACTTTGTTGCCGTCGCTTTTGATGTCCTTCCACCCGAGTTCGAGCACGAGGACGAGTGGAAAAAGTTGGAGTTTTTGGCAGCTTTCGATGTCCGTGCGATTGATTGAAAATTGATTTCATTATGAGCATTTGACGCAATCCTCAGCTCACACCTCACACCTCCGACATGCATTGTAATTGGATATTGTAAGCAAACATTTTAGTTTATATTTTGACATTGATTTTGTTTATAAAACCGATTCGGTTAGTTGCAAATTAGTTGCGGACAAGTTCGATAGTCTTAACCAAAGTTGTGGAATGTTTTTTTTTTTTTCAAGTTAAGTTAACTGAAAAGTCGTTGCCGTTTGAATTAAGCCGCTTATGACCAACTGTTGGGCTGCCTCATTGCTCTTGGCTCTTGTTTTTTAATGCCGTTGCGAGGACTTTAGTCTTTTGGCCGAAATATATGTATAACAATGTTGCCATTTCACTTAAGGCCGTTGCCCAAGTGCACTTCTGCTTGCCACAAATGGCTGTTGTCAGGGGGGAATCCCCTTCACAGCACTCCTTCTTCCCTCCGCTGAATATTTAGCATAAAAGGTGTGCGAGTTTCGAGTTTGGAGTTTTCGTGTCTTGGGTTCTCGTTGCTGCTGATATTTTGCATCAAATTTCGAGAAGTCGAGCTGTCGAGCAAGGATTCCAAGGATATTTCGGGGTGTCACTTTAAGGTCTGAGGTCACCGCAAAGTGCGCTGGATACATTTACATAATGCGCCAACACGAAATGCTAATGAGAACAAATTAAATGTGGCCAGAGTGCACTAAGCTAAGCACCTTACGATCTATATAAATCTATATGTATTCAATATATGAAGAGTAGCAGGCGTTACTTTAGTTAAAACAAACTAATACACACTTAGAATTATATACTTTTTTCCAAAATGCAGGCCAGAAACAAGCCCAAGAAGGAGGAGAAGGTGGAGTGTATCTTTGAGGAGGACAAACTGAGCAAACTGGAGGGTTTGCCACGTGATATAGATACCTTCTGGAATGCGGACATGTCTATGCCACCCTCGACAATGAGCGGTAAGATGCATCTGATATACAGGATACACAACAAGGGCTTGGCCTTCACACATCGGGAGCGACAGCTGCTCGGCATTCATGGCTTGCTGCCGATCGCTGTTTTCACCATACAACAACAGGTGGAGGCGTATCAGAAGTATTTTGCCACGCTGACTTCAGATCTGGCCAGATACATATTGCTTACAGACTTGGAGGCCAGCAACAGAAAGCTCTTCTTTCGTCTCTTGATGAGTCATCCGGATAAATACTTGAAGGTTTTCCGGAGTGCTGATTCCGCATATTTGGTGCAACATTTGAGTTATGCGTACGCCACATCGCGTGGCATGTACATTACGATCAATGATCGTGGTCATGTCTTCGATGTCCTCAAGAACTTTCCGTTTCGCCAGACTGTTCGCTGCATACTCGTGACCACTGGCCACTCCGTGCTCAGCTTGGGCGACAAGGGAGTCAATGGTACGCCCATTATTAATTACAAAATGTATTCAAATGTTGTCCACGGTGGCATTGATCCCTCGTACTGCCTACCAGTGACCCTGGATGTGGGTACAGACAACGAGACGCTGCTACAGGAAAAGAAATATGTGGGATTGAGAAGAAAGCGGGCGACGGGTCAGGAGTACGATGAGTTCTTTGAGGAGTTTACACTGAGTGTGATGCGTCTCTTTGGACCGCGAGTCATTATTCAGATAAAGGACTTTGGTTCACTGAATGCACAACGTCATCTGTTGCAATATCGTCATCGGCAATGCTTCATGGATATCGATATGCAGGCCTTGGGAGCCTGTGGATTGGCCGGGGTTCTGGGTGCCAAGCAGATCACCCAAATGGCCTTTAAGGACAATATATTGTTGTTCCATGGCATGACTGCCTTCAATATTGGAATGGCCCAAATGTGTGTGGCTTACTCAATGCGTTTGGGTCTAGATGAGACTACGGCAAAGTCGCGTATTTGGTTCTATGATAGCAAAGGACTTGTAGTCGCAAATCGAGCAAAAGTTCCTGAACAACTGAGACAGTTTGAACAGATTCATGCCCCGGTTGAAGATCTTGTCGAGGCCATTGACGCCGTTAAGCCAAACGTTTTGATTGGCTGCGGCCTTAACACAAATGCCTTTACGAAGGATGTTCTGAGGGCCATGGAAAGAAGTGCCCAACAGCCCATCATATTTGCCATGTCAAGGCCAAGTGAGTACGCCGAGTGCACCGCCAATGATGCCTTTGTCTACACCAAGGGTCGCTGCATCTTCATCTCGGGCATCGATTTGCCACCCCTAAAATATGCCAATAAGATGTATCAACCGGGTTTTTGCAACGGTGATTATATCCTATCTGGCCTTACGTTAGGCGTCATGCTCTCCGGCATGACCACTGTGCCGGACGAGACCTTTCTGGTGGCTGCAGAGCGGCTCTCAAACATCGTTTGGCCCAACGATCTGGCCAAAAGGGACGTCTATCCGCCACTTCGTAAACTGAGATGCATCAACTTACATATCGCCGATGCTGTCTTCTCTCTTGCCTATCGTCGTGGCTGGGCCAGTCTATTTCCAGAGCCCAGCAATCCCATGGACTACATCAAGAGCAAGCAGTACGATCTCGAATATACCCAATCGATTCCTAATGTCTACTGCATGCAAGATCGTTCGATTGGCACCACAGAGTCGGCAAAGTACTACAATCAAAAGATATAGTCTAGTCTATCGGTTTCATTATTAAACATGCTGCTATTAATTGCATATATTTATATAATTGTATGTCTTGCTCAGTCTTACAGCTGTTGCCAGACAAAGTTAATTTCTACTGCAAAATGCCAGACGAAGGTCAATTAAATGCATGCAATTTAGTGTGTATGCGCTAGAGCAGTTCGAGTTGTAAAAGTATTAAAAACAGCAATCCCAATTGCACATAGATTGTACATTAAATTGAAAGAACCACCCTAAAATTGCATAAATACAGTTAGGAGTATGTGAGTGTTTGTGTGTTATCCTGCCAGTGACAGGTATTTCAGAAGGGAACAAGCTCTTATTTCATTGGCGTTTCATTTCATTTATCAATGTGACAAATGGAATGCACGTAGCTCCATTCTATCTATCAATTCAATTCGGTTTTTTTGCGGTTTTCTACGACAATGAGCACGACATTATTTCGTTTACAATTAATTGAAAATAAATAATAGTATTTGTAGCAAATATTGTCATGTGTTATTGCAAACAATTCTTAACGAAATAATACAGAAAATTGCTATATTTCGGCTGTTGAGCTATTATCTGATTCGGCACTTACCTTGAGAATTGCCACAACTTAAAGCAGTTGCGTGTACTGTGAGCATAAACATGGCGCAGCTTAAATCCCTGAATTATAACTCTATTAACTTCATATATAAATTCAAGCACCTAATTTCCCATTCTCCGACTAGTGGATAAAGCACACACCAGCTGTAAATGTTCAACATTTCTTAGACTTAAGCCCCGGAAACAATGCACAACTGATGCTCGTTTCCTGTGAAGGTGAAGTTAGCAAACTTCCATTAAATGGCGACCATAGATACAAGTCCTTTGCATGGGGATACAGCAGCTTGAAACAATAATATATAATAATATTAAAACAATAAATTTCTATTAAAGAATCTTATCACATTTATTTACTGCATTTTCTTTTATGATTACAACTAAGTTTTCATTATCCCTTTATTATTATTAATATTATTATTTGTTTTATGAAATTTTAAGATAGCTCATGATACGTTCCTCTGGGCAGCTGTGTTTTATAGTTTAGTTTTTTTTTTACTTTTCAGTTTTTAGCTTTGTTTTCGTATTAATAAATTTTGAAATATTCTTTGTAGTTTATCATAGACAGAAAACTGTATACAGACATACACATATGCAAATGTATTTCAAGCGCGAATTATTTTGTTATTGTTTGAATACTTTGAAAAACGTTTCAATTAATTTTTCTTGCTTTTGTTTTTCGTTTTTTTTACAATGTTCTTTTGTTCTTTATTATTATGCTATTTTAACTATATAAAGTATGTATATATATATATATATTTTAAGTTTGTAGTTTATTTCTTTTGTTTTTGCTCTAATGTTATTCGCATTCTGAATTCATTAATTACTGACATTGCAATTTGCTTTAATTACGGATCATAATACATACATTTTTATTTGCTCAACATCATGTGATTGTCATACAAAACATTTCACATAATCATAGAACTATTTACAATAAGTCTCAACTGAAATTTCTACAAAAAGCAAAGGAAACTTGTTGTGTATCAAGTTAGAAGCTCAGAGCATTAGTAGCTGACAAAATACGTTAAGAGTATTTTCATTTATTTCATTTACAATGTTATAGTACTATATAAATATTATTTGAAGACTAAGCTAAAAGTTTTTTTGTGTGGATAACTTCTAGATGGATACATTAAAATTGTTTTGTTTTGTGTTTTGCTTTTGCATTTGTTTTTGTCTGAGAAAACCTTTAGAAAAATATTATTTGTTAAATTACTCATATACCTACAATACCATCATATACATATTATCGTATAAGTACCTATGGGCTTTTCCTTTCTTCGATGGCGATACGACCAGTTTCCATGGCCTGTCGATCAGAGAAGCGTTTAGTTTTCCATGTTTTTGCATTTTAATATTGTTGATAGTTTGGTTTATTTGCTTTAATGTTTATTTGGGGGGAGAGGGGAAATATCTATGGCCCTAGATGAGTATACACTCGCAATTGTGAATACTAGTATTCGTTTGCCAGGCTTTGCTTAAACATTACTAAAATGTATTTGCCACACCAACTTGCTTAAGCTATAGTTAATTAAATATATAATCTATACTTACATATTTCTATATATGTATGAGCATGTTGGTCTTAATGCAGTAACTGTGTGAGTGTGTGTGTGTGTGATACATATTGCTTATGGTAAACTTCAGGCTAACGCGCAAATCTATACAAAAACGACCAAAATGCCGCCAGCGTGTTCTTTTTAGCCAAAAAACTCGTTCAAAATCAAAGTCTAAAAATAAACAAATCCAACCGAAGATCCAGCGTACATGATACATTATACAGAATTTATATGCCAAGACCAGGTTTATATATTTCTATTATTATTTAAAGATTTATTTTTGTTGCAAGTGTATAACTAAAGCATTATTATATACAATACTTAACCTTAACCTATAGACCATAGCCTAGAGTTGGAGTTTGAGTTGGCTGTGCGTGTTCAATTTGTTGGCAATGTCTTGAATTTTGGATTCATAAAATACAATGTACGCCAGAGCCAGTATCGAATATATGTACTACTTATTTATACATAGCTATTATTAAGTATTATATATAACTAATGCTAGAATTATTAAACAAATATTGCTAGTTAATATACAAATTCGTTTAAGATCTTTCCCAATGGCCAAGCGACACAATCTTTGCATTTAATTTGCCAAAGTGTTTTTTAACAATCGAAATAGAAACAGAAACAAGAACAAAAGCTCGAAACGGAAACGGAAATGCTAATGCAAATATACACAAAACTCAGTGAAAATTCGTTGAGTATTTCTATTTCGTTTGTATGTTATGTCCTTGCTGCTCCTTCTAAATCCTGTTCAGCATTAATGTACGAGTAAAATGTCATGTAGGTGGTTTTTCTTTTCGTTTACAGTTTTCTTTTTCCTTTTTCCTTTTTATTTTTTGTGTTATTCTTAGCATAATTTTGTGATTCATTTTGAAGAGAGATTGCAATAGAAATAGAAATAGAGACTCTGTCTGTTCTATGTATGTAAAACCGTATTTTCCATTCTCATTATGGCAGGATCCTTTTGTTAGTAACTTTTAACGTTTACTTAACACTTGTTTAGCTAGTTGTCTTTGTGAGTTTGTGTTTGTGTTTGTTGTTGTTGTTGCTGATTTGTTGTCTTAGATGATTACTTTCGAATGCCAAATGAAGAGCACTAAACAAATTTCTAAGTATATACGATATACGAGTGCGAGTTCGGGTACTTTCCGTAAATGAAGCAAACAAATTGAAAACATATTGAAATATTGTCTTTCAAAAGCTTAAAAATTTCAGTCTTTGTAGTTGGTTGCTCGGCTCTTGTCACTGCTTTCTGGGTGCTGCTTAATCAGTTATCACCTGCTCTGCATTATTCTTGCTGGCTGCAAAAGGTTATTGGAAAGAAGAAACATAAAAACATTATAATTAATATTAGGAATCCATCAACTATGTTTTAGGTTTCAATATATACTACTACAACTTACTTTAACTAGAGACTTTAGAAACTAGTTGAACACATGGCAAGCACAATTACGAAGGTGAAAATGTACAATTGGTGGCCAAAAGTGGGTTGCACGCCCGACGACAAGAACTCAAAGTTGTACAAGTACTCTATGAGTGGGCAGCATAGTTTTTTATTTTTTGTTTTTGTGTTTGATTTTGAGGGGAGAGGTACAAGAGGGCAAAGGTAGTTGGTTAATTTTATTTCATTTTGGACTAAATGTACTGGGCTCAAAAACGAAAGGAAACTGAAACTATATGATGGGCTGTCAGGGCGTATACTTACTTCTGGGTCAGACCAAGGCGTCGTTGCTGAACACATCGTTGACATGTTTGCCATTGCTGCTGGCTGTCGACGTCTTGTCCTTCAGGCCACATTGCTGCAAAAATTACAAGTACAGGTAGAAAGTAATTAGACACAAATCTAGAAGCATGTAAAAATATTCAGAAAACCAAAAATAATTTCGGTAATTGCAAGCGGTATGGAAATTAGGCACAGCATCAGCGATTTGCATTAAAAATTAATTAAAACAATTAACGACATCCAATTAAAGGCAGCTGCTGCGTTAACTTTCGCCACCAGGTTGTTAAATGTATATTTAATTGGAATCCATTTCACTTACCTCCTGTTTGGCCTGCCACTGTTTCATGGCTGATTTGTATTTCTCGAACTCGTTGCACCAATGCGAATAGATCTTTTGGTAATCTTGTTTCTGGGATGGCGGCGAACATCTAAATTAAGCAAAGAAAAAGAGACACGTTATCAAAATGCTGCACACATGCTAAAGTCGAATGCTGAGACAACTTTCTAATTGCACAGTGGATATTTTGCGGTAAGATTAATTGTCGAAGGCGATAACTCACCTGTGCGCATCTACAGTAACGCCATAGCTGCATAGCAGGGTGCCATCCAAGTAGCTATCATATCGACCGCCATCTCCCTCGTTCACCGCCAACAAGACAAGACCCCCCTCATTGGTCTCAATGTATTTGGTGGGTGTGTAGCGTACCTCATACCTGGGAATGAAACGAAACGAAATGAAAGGAAACGAAACGAAGGTAAAGAAGATAAGCAGATTTTCTATGAACATTTTCTAGTTTGAGTTGCTTTTCCCGTGGAAATGTGTCTCATTGGAAACGCACAATAAAAATCAATATAAAGTGTGTGAAACTTTGGCAGCGCCAGCTGAAACTTTTTCCATTACAGACAGACTATTACTCCTACTCTCCGCTTTCCCTGTACCCTCACTTGCCTCATTCCCCCATTATTATTGTTGTTGTCCTCTTGCTGCGTTCAGAAATAAGCGTAAACGCCAAAAAGCAGACTTCAACAACATTTTAAAGTGTCAATTTACCGCAGCATTGGCAACGAAGCGACAGACGACAGAATCAAAGTTTCAATTACACTTCCGATTTCATTATTTGCTTTCAATTTTCATTCAGATTTTGGCTCTTTAAAGCATCTAACTGTCTTTGTCTTTTAGCGTCTCCAAGGAGTCCGTTTAATATATGATGACATTTACTTGAAGTTGTTTTTATGGCGTTTACGTGTTCTGTGCACTGTTCAAAATATACGCGTTTTTAAAATTGCTAAATATAGGAATGTTGCTGTATAGTATCTAAATTGGTCAATGTTAAATGGATGAATAGATGCTCGAACTCCCAGCTGTCCTAAGAGGTGCTACATTCATGAGTATATTTCGATGTCATATTAAGAAAGTTATCAAATAAAGTCAAGTAAATAACATAAAATGAGACTTGAACTGATAGAATAGAATTAAAAAATTTAAACCAAGTTCTTTAATTTTATATTTTTAAAAAACACAGTTTTGGATCGTTTCTATAGTATCTGTTTAACGTAGTTGTTCGTTTGTGCGGTTTTTGTGCAAATTTGAAAACTTATTCTGAAATCTATAAACTTGATTAGTTTTCGTCAACGGATCAAAATACTTAATGTGGGAGCTCTTACAAAATAAGAAATTCAGGTGTAAAATAAATAAAATACCTACTTTATGTACTAAAATATTTTTAAAACTCTTCACCAGCGTATTTTAAACTTGATCTTTTAGTTAGATTTATTTAGAATAAAAATGTTGATTAAAAAACTCCAATTCTTATATACTGTTAAGAAAAAGAGAAGGTATTTCTAGTGAATCAAAAGGTATTTAAAACTTTCCCTTTCTTTTAAATACAAATACAAGTTAGTTGGATATTTTTAAAATATATTGACTAAGAACATTATATAAAAAAATAAATTAGTATGAAAATATTACTTAAAATCCCTAAATTTGTATATAGTGTTGTCTAATATATAAAAACGTTGTCTTATTTTTCCCATTTTCTAACGAATATATTATTAAACACTTTTAAACTGATTTATACACTTTATGTTAACTCACCGTCCCTTTTCCGTGGAGTGATGATACCAGCGCGTCTGCTTCTTGCGCAGCACATCGGGCATCTTGACGAAGCAGGATAGATGCAGAGTCTGGCCGTAGGAGGAAGTGACACGTTTGCGCAATACGCTCGTGTCACAGATGCCCGACGTCTCGTTGGCCACATCCTGCAGCAGACCCAGTTGGTATGGCCGGCAAGCGTTGACTTCCTTGTCCCAACCACAATAGGGATCGGCTACACAGCGGAAACAGCTGTCGTAGCGACGCGCACACATAGCCAGATCGATCTGTTTGACCTGATGATCTGTGGCTAGATAGAGGGAACCAGTTTTCTGGCTCAGTGTGAGCTCGCGTATTGGCTCGTTGCGTGGCGAGGCATCGAAGATGTCCACGAGATTGGAGTGCCGCTGGCCATAGTGCATGAACTGTACAATCTTGTAAATTTGGCCATGGCTGGTGGCCACAAAGTACACAAGGAACTCTTGGTTGAGTTTGTCAATGCGTATTCTGGGCGAGTGGTGGAGGGAAAAGAACAAAGATAACACATACGTTAAGTTGATAAATGGCGCACAAAACAAAGAAAAAAGTCTGTAAAAAGTCTGTAAAAATCTCAAATGCACGCGACTGGGCCAAGTTGGAAAACAAAACGCTTAACTAAAAGCATATCCTGCGGCGCATTGCTCATAAGTTCCGGCCAAGTTATTTTACAAGTCGTTATGCTGCCAGAGAAGAGAAACAGCAACATCAGCAGACAAAATGCAGAAGGAAAAACATTTGTGCTGTCAGTGAGCGAGTGCTCCCAGATGTCAGAGCATTTGGGTCGTCTGTTGTTCTGTTTCTCAGGCTGTGGCCAACAAAAGAACTGCACTGTATAAACTTGGCAAATGTCAACAAGCGAGTCACACACTCAGTCACACACTCTGCTGCCACTGTGTGTGGCCTGTTGCCAGCAGCAACAACTAAAGGCAACCGCAGTGAAGCCACTGATGTTGAAGTTGTAGTTGTAGTTGCAGTTGCAGTTCGCTGCTAATGAATACATTTACACATTTTACTTACTTGTCTACGACGAGTCGGGTGAGGATTACATCTCGTTTGTAGAATACCGGATTGCCAAATTCATGATCAACCGCCTTGTCCATTAGCGGATGTTTGCGTATGAAATTCAACACCGAGTCCGGCAATGTTGCGGTGTCGTTGTGGCATGTACCCGGACGTGGATCCGGCACTTTTGAGTTCAGCACGGGCAGCCAGGCACTGTTTGACTTTTCCTGTTCCTTGAACTTGCCTACGCAACAGACAGAGATAAAGAGTGTGAGATAGAGATAGAGAGAGAGAAAGAGTCAGTTGTATTTTATGTAGTGCATAAAAGTGCTGCGCTGAAAAGTATGCTACGTTAAATTTATGTGTGTCAGCGCTGCGGTAAATGATAAATTGCCGAGCTCTTGCCGCTGATTTGTGGCCCAGCCAGACAGAGGCTGGCCAACAACAGTTCGAACTACTAATTACAGGGGAGTGAGTGAGGTGAAGAGAAACACTGAGAGAGAGAGAGGTAAGAGTGGGAATGGGATAGCGAGAGAGATCAGCGGGTTTTTGCCACTGCCAAAGTACTTTAAGTGTTTGCTGCATAATCATTTGTATTTTATAATTAATTGCTCTCGGTTTGAAGCATTTTTTTTTAACGCACACATCGATGTGTGGTTGTGTTAGTATATATATCTATATATATATGCATGTGTGTGTGTATGTGCAGCATGCCCGCAAATATTTCATAATGAATTTTAAGTGTTTGCCAGATTTTTTACTGCCATTTGCCCGCTGGCGCTGAGTCTGTGACGCCATCAGTCTGTCTGTCCGTCCTCCCGTCTGTCTGCTTGTCTGTCTGTGGGTCTTGGCACTTCTCCATATACACAATTTTATGGTGTTAATGAACTTTTCAACAAAGTGCTCACAATAACAACTTGATACCAAACTTGGCATTTGCGTGTGTGATTGGCACTACTTGAATTTGGCAGCTGCCGTCTGAATACATTCATGAATAAGAGTTGTTGGACACACATACACTCATATGAATGCTGAATATGCCTTTGAATATGTCACTTTAATCCATTTGCAATCTTGCCATACAACTGATTAATCTAGCACACAAATTGAATTCGACTGAACGAGCGAACGGAAATGAATTTCCACATGTAATGCAACATCTGTTGGCTGTCGCGTTTGTTGTTGCCACAGATTTTGTGGCAGTTGCTGTCGCTGTTGGTGCTGACATATACAAAACGTGAACATTTGCAACTATTTGAAAGCACATGCACTTTGCATGTTAATAGAGCACAAGTATAGAAATATACTTAAGTATATGCTATAGTACTGTGTGCTATGTGCTTGCCGCATGTGGCAGATGAAGAGAGACTGCCACTCGTTCTAGCTGGGATTAAATTATGACATGCGTTGCAAGTTGCACGCCAGATTTTGTGCACTGCTAGCAAATTTTTGTGCATATGACGTTGTATTACAAATTGCATGCGTCGTGGATTGCGTGTGGCAAGTAATGGTATACTCGTAGTACTAGTTGCAACTTGGGGTCGAATGGGGCGTTGTTAACACCTGTCACGCATATCTTGTTACCATTGCCACTACCGTTACCGTTACCGTTAGTCAAGCAGCACGCCATTTTGTGGCAAATGTTAAAGCATTTAAAGGCAGCCAAGCGACGAGAAGCAATCTCAAAGAGGCAACATCCCCAATGGCAGCAGGCACATCAATTCAACTCGCGCCATTTAACGCTAAAATGCCAAAGCTGCTGTGTACGACACACACACACATACACATACACTTGCAGCACCTGTGAGCGTAATTTCTTCCGGCAGCTGCAGCCTGAAAAACGTAATGGGAAACGTTGGAAGAAGTCAAACGTAGCCACATGCACGTTCGTAAAAATGGCGCCACAGAGAATTATTGCCAATGCAATAAATCTCAAGCTCACAGAGACACACACACACACATACATATACGTAGTGAGCAAAAGAGAGGGAAATAGATAGATACACCCACTAACCTTCAAAGGCCGCATTAATATCGCGTATATCGTAACTGCAGACCGCAGAGCCAATCAGTCCATTGGTGTTCGTTGTAAATGTTGCATAGAATTTGCTATCATCATTGGGCATTTTATAGACCGATTGAATTTCGTTGAAATAGAACGGGAATTCGCTGGAGATGCTGCAGTTCATGCGCGCCTTCAGATACGTTGCCCAATTCTGGCTGATCATGTACTTGCCACCGCGATCATTCTTGCAGACGCGTGCCACACGCGAATAAACCGCCTTGCCGCAATTGATGTACTCCACGGCATGTTCGCGAAAGAAAAAGTACACAAAGTCACCGATATCAAAGGAGCCCACGAAATTTGGTTCTAAGACGAAAGAGAAAAAAAGAGAAATGTGTTAAAAGCAAATAATGATTTATGCAAATAAATGTTCAACTAAATTTGAAATTAAAACTAAGATTAGCTGAAACATTTTCATAAAACAATAAAAAAATATTCAAAGAATTCTTTCTTTATAATTTATTACGTAGCAATTGTCAGTTTGTTTGAGTATTAATCAAGACAAATAGTTGGCAAATAGTGAGTTAGAAATGTTTCAGAATCTTTTCTTCAAGTGTTGCGTAAATAAACCAAATAAACAAATAACAAATTTTTTTTTTTTTATTTAAATGTGTTTTAGTTGTTGGTTTGTCTCACTTTCAAATCAATTATAAAATTATATATTTTATTTGTTATGCTATTTGCATATTGAATTGATATATGAATTGTTACTTACTGTCTAACAACTTGGAATCGTATTTGACGGTTCGCTTGAAGTTGGCCTCTTTGCGACCGTTGGTAAAGTTGTAGAGATCCGAGCGAAATATTACGGAATCCGCTTTGGTAAACTCGGCATTGGTTCCGGCGTACTGTAAGTAGACGCAAGTCAAATGGATTACAACGCAGTCTTCTCTGTGCTAGATCTCGGGCAATGCAGGCAAATTAGCGCCAAATATTCGGGAAATTTGATTTTCCCATGGCAAAGGCAAAGGCAATGGCAAAGGAAAACACTCACACATATACACACACGCATACTAGCACACAGGCACGCACACAATTACGCGTAAAGTGAAAGCACGTGCCTCAGACCCAGTCCCAGTCTCAAACCCAGACCCAGACCCGATTCAGTATATAGCTTCTCCCTTTGCCGCTAGATGCGTGTATGTATGTTGTATGTGCCTCACTCTAATTTAATTTCAGCTGCTTTATTGCGACTCTTTTA
This sequence comes from Drosophila tripunctata, assembly GCA_035047385.1. Lineage (NCBI taxonomy): Eukaryota > Metazoa > Arthropoda > Insecta > Diptera > Drosophilidae > Drosophila > Drosophila tripunctata. The sequence goes on from JAWNPS010000288.1 coordinate 13,033,557, forward strand.
AATTTCTTGCCATTTGGCCTCTTTTCCTCCTAGAATCACCCCTTCCCTTGTGTTCCCCGAAAAAGCACCACCATCACTTTCTGCTTCTACTTCCTACTCCGTACTTCTTAGTTCCCACTTTTAACTTTGCCTTTGCCTTCGCCTTTACTTTTGTAATTTTATTACAATTGACATTTTTCGTTGTTTTTTTCTACACTTTTCTTTTTGCGCTTGCGTTTTCTTTTTCTTTGGCTTTTATTTTTCCTTCCGACGCGTCGGCAGGACTTGGACTTACCAGAGCAGGCAAACCAAAGGGATTTCCGTTTTCCACATAGACGGCGGTTGAGTTGTCAGCAGGATCGTAGGGACATTTGCCAATGCCCAACCCAATGCCTGGCACGTACTGGGATCTGGGTAAATGTGTTAAGTTGGCCTGCAGAGAGAGAGAGAGAGAGAGAGAGAAAGGGAATACGACGCATTAGTTGACTTTAATTTTGGCATTCAGCAATGTTTGTGCTCCAGGCAAATTTAACTTTCAACTTGACTGACATCCACAATTAGGCAGCAGCCAAGTCAAACCTTAATTTAACCCTTTAAAAATGTTTGCTAGATGTTTTCTCATACTTACATTTATGACATAATCCTTGGGGTTGTGTGCATTCGTGCCACAGACGTAGAGTCGATGTCCATTGAAGTTCATCGGTTGTATGACGCGAATGTGATTGCGGCACTCTACCTTCTTGTTGTTGCGCCAAAACAGTTGGTTGAAAACAAAATAGTTAAAGCAACAAAACAATTGTGTAGTGTGGTGTAATGGGATGAAGGACAAATAAGAAGGCAATGCATAAGTATCAGGTAACGAGATGATGGCCAAAATACAATTTACAAATTTTCTTAAATTTTGCTAGGTACACGCTTTTGGATATGGATGAGTTTACATAAATCATATGTGGCTTTAACGAACCTCTCGCTTGCCCTTGGACACACAGTTCAGGATATCCGAGCCGGTGGGTTCCAGTATTAAAACATCGCGCTGCAAAGAGAAGCAAATTTAAAGTTAAACAGAGTGCTACATATTTCAAAATACTACACGGTCTTTAAGTTTGGTCGACACGCTTAACAAATATTCTGAAACTTTATTGAAAGCGTGATAAAATTTCATGCTTATCAAAAAGAAAAGCGACGCGACTGGCAAAAACAACAATGGAAAAACGAGCAACAATTGAAGATTGTTTGTAAATGCGTATGTGTGTGTCTGAGTGTGGGTGTGTGTGTGTGTGTGTGTGTGTGTGTGTGTGTGTGTGTGTGTGGGTGTGTGTGTATGAGTGTATGTCGCTGGCACACAAAACACGTACAATCAAGACGCCCATCTTGTGTGGTTGTGCTGGTAAGTGAATGATGCTTGGTAAGAAGGCAGTGCTGCTGCTGCTTTTTGTATTTATTGTTATTTGTTGCTGTTGTTATTGTTGTTGTTGTTGGTATTTCACTCACGTTGAGCATTTGTTTATTTAATTCGATTTTCGCCTGCACTTGAATTTTGAACGGCATAAAAAAGCCAAAAACGAAAGAAAAACTTTTGCCATTTGAACAGCAACTTGGCATTGTCGCACGTTCCCCGATAAATGTTCATTTTCATTTCAGTTTTTTTTTTCTTTCTCCGCTTTTGGCCATGGAAATTGTTAATGTGCATTCCACGGCAAATCAATAGGAACTTACTTATAGAGAAATCGCAGAAAATGACACACTTTGGCGCTGGCCATGTGAACACAATATCCTGTCCCGTTGACAGTTTGCCTGCCTCACTGGACACGCCTGCACTTTAAGACGGCACTCGAAGATGAAAGAGTGAGGAAAATGGTAAATGGAAAATGGAAAAGGAGCTGATGGGCAAAAGGAAGCAAGCTTTGGCTAAGTGCTGCGATTCAACTTGAAACGCAATTTGTGCTCGGCCAAAGTTGAACCGAACTGAACTGAACTGAACAGCACTGAATTGAACTGGGACTGAGGTTGAGGCTGAGGCTGAGACTGTGGATGTGGAAGCAAGCACAAATAATTGCTGTTGAAAGCATTTGCTGCAACTAGAGCAAAGTGGCAAAGATGTGGCAAATAGCAGCAAATGGTTACTTCAGTTGCGAGTCCAATTGCGAAATGCGAATGGTAAGTAGGAAATGCCAATGCCAATGCAATGAACTTGAAACGGAAACGGATATTGATAGTTCAAGACGAAATCATTAAAGTTCAATTGTCCATCTTACAACCAAATACTACAAAAACTCAGGCATGTTTCACTTGCCAGACAGCAGTTCCGAAAATCGTATATCTCTGGAGTCGCTTAATGACATTTGACCACTGCGTACAACCAAAAGACATTGGCAAATAGCTTAGAACAACAAAAAAAAGAAAAATTCTAAATAACTTAGCCAAATAGTTAGCATATTTATTCATATGCAATTGCAAATATTTGAGCTAAAGAAAATATATTTGTTTAAGAAATGCATTGAAATTGTCAATTTGTAGTGGCTTCTTCAATTATGTTTAAAACTAGTTTTATTTTCCTATATTTGTTGTTAATCTACTGGCAAACTCTTGCGGTTAATTATGTTTTGCACAACACAAAGAAGAAAAAAGATTTTGAAAATAGATGCAATATTTCAAAAAGCATAAATAAATGGAAATCAGAGCAAAGTGCTTGAAAAGCAAACATGTGTTGAGTATGTGTGTGTTTGTCTGAAGAGATGTCACCAGGTGCAAAAGGAAAAGCAGAGGCAAACGAACAGAAGCTCGGAAAACCACTTTACTTTCAGCTCAGGTGAAAAGCCTGCAAGTGAGTTTAACATATGTATGTGTGCGAGTGTATATGTATATGTATGTGTGTGGGTGTGAGTGTGTCAACAACTGCTTGTCTCGACTTGTCTGGCAAGCAACATTCAAGTGGCCAAGAGTGTCAGCTCGTGTCTGTGTATTTTGCCCATTTACATGCGCTATTTATTTCGTATTTTTCTCTTCTTTTCCACCTGCAATCAATTGACATTTGCCTTTTTTCATTTTCATTTTCCATTTTACTTTTACTTTTGCCTACTTTACCATTTTTTACTTAAACTATTTGCTTTTGGTGCGATTTCACTTACCTCACAGATGGATTGACTGATGTTGCGCAGATTGAGACGAAATATGCGATCCCTGCAAAAGATAATGGCAAATATATATTATCGTACTGTGTGTGTTCTTGTAAAAGGGAAATGAAAGTGACACTTGAGGTAATCCTGAACACGTGCTGTATAATTTGATAAGTTAATACCGAGTCTGACAGAAGCTGCGATTTGAAATTGTCAAATCTGTGTAGCATTTCTTTGTATATAAAGGACTGTCTGTTTGCCTAACAGGAGACTCTGTTCTGAAGTTTAATTTTGTTGCACTTGCCACATGTATAGCATACTTGTAGTAGGCTCTGTTTGTGATTGATTGATCTATCGATGTTGATGTCGCTGTCGCCATATTGCAGTCATGCCAAATACACATTTCCACTAGCAAACTTTAAGCGACAGCCACATTTCCAGTATCATTTTCTGTTCCCTCTCAAGTGCAAACCAAAAGCGGAAGAGGGAGCCGTAACGTCAACTGGTCTCGTTCTCGGTGCTAAAGTGTGTTTTATGTAGTTTCCGGCAGAGTTTTAGGCGCTGTCGCTGGCCCTCAACAACTCGAAACCATTAATCTTCATTTTTGGGACTAGAAAACACACTGACGACCGTCGACCGACTGTGGGCTGCGTTGGAAAAATGACGCTCGAGTCAAGTGGTAATTTTGGTTACTTTGCTTGGCTGCTGTCAGCTGCTCCCCTCCCTTTTGCTACCCCTTGCCACCCTCGAGACCACAACTGTTAAAATGCGGCCATGTTCAACTTGTGGCAGACAAATGAGCAGACGACGGCCATTGTCAAATTGAGCTGGAGTAGTACGACTACTCCAAAACTGGCCTTGCTCTGTCGGGACAGGACCCTGCCACCAACTCGACCTGACCCCAATACAACCCCTAACCCTTGCCCTAACGCCCACACCGCACGTCAAGCATTAATTCATAATTATGTATGCCGACAGTGTTGCCAACCAAACCAAACCAAACTCTCTCTAGCTCTTTTTTGGACCAAAAATGAAATATGCAACAGCAAAAGTAGCTGCTACACCGACACAAATCTTCAGAGCCCCGCCCGAACCGGAAGTGAGCACAGTCGGACCGGAAGTGTGTAATTATCGCTGTGAGCTTGAACTGCATAGTTGGGCAAAGTTGTTCAACTTAACTTGCTTTATAAATCTAACACTTATGCCAAAAATGCCCGCAAACCGGAAACGGATACGAATACTTACATGGCGCCAACGTAGAGCGCATTGTTGCGCTCATCCATGTAAAAGGTTTTGTAGTGCAGCGGGCCACAGCTAAAGTCCCTGACATGTTCTGCAAAGAGTCCAAGAAGAAAATAAAGCATTTATTAATGTATATATACACAAAAGAGTTTTAAAGGTCACTCTGTAGAGCAAGGCAGAGTCTTGCTCTTGAGTCTTGAGCTAATTAAAGTTCATGCATCTATTAATGAAACTGTCAGCGACAGGCGTACAAAAAACTAATTAAACTATTATAATTTAGACACAAGCATACACACACACACACACACACACACACACACACACTCTCTCAGCTAATTTATGGGGCGGCATCAAGACAAAAGAAGTCATGTATATTCGTAATTTGGAGAGAACAATGCACACACTCGTAAACAAACAGTGGATGGCAAAGGTCCTTGCAGATTTGACAAAGACTGCGACTCGAATGTCACGTACACGGAAACATCACGTGCCTTGCGTCTCTCCAAAAATAAATGCCTGTACGGCAAGTGGCAAGGAGACTGTTGCACGGATGGCTCTAAGTAACCGAGGCTCTACAGCTCCGCGGTTGTATGTTTGCACGGTTCCATCTATGGTTTCATCGTTGAGTTCCACTGTCAATGTCATTAACGATAGATTGAGGCATTTAGCTAAAATTTTTACGACATTAAGTTGTCAACTAATTTGGCGCAATTAGTAAGCAATGGCTGAAGTGCTGAAAAGTAGGCAACTTTTTATTTCAAAGACAAATCCTTTGATGGCAGCGCTAAGAGTCAATTTGTGTTGTTCGTTGCAAGTTTACTTGCCACTTTCAACTTTGTGTCTCCACTCACTCCCCCCACCCCCAAAATATACAACGACATCTAATGAGCTCCCACTGACAATGGGGATCTTTATTGTCCACCTCCTTAAGCTTATGCAACAGCACGACAACACAGAAACTTGGCAAAACGAAGGAAAATAAGAAAACATGCTCATTAAAATGAGCAAAGCCTTAGACATTGAGTTGCCCAGTGATTTGCATAATAATACATAATGAATAATAAGTAAGCATCTAAATAGTATTGTCAGGCCTCAGAGCTGAGCCAGCAAGTTAACTTGGCCAACTGACTAGTTGACCCTTATGCAAATTGCCACTTTTCTGCTACAGTTTGTACTTTAAACAGCCAACAATTCGCTGAATTTAACCCAAGGCTTTAACACAAAATGTTTATAATTTGTGTGAATCAAAGGCAACATTTAAATTTTTTTCTATATTTTCACTTGATTTTGAATATTTTGTATTTGCTTTATATAAAATTAAATTTTAAAATGGCTTTTAGTCAAATATTGCTGGGTTTAAGTCGTGGTTTAAGGTAAGTATAGGTCAAGTGAAGGATACTGACTGATTCCCTTTCTTCAGCGCACCAATGTTGAGCAAAGGGCAGCGGGAACTGCCGGTTAACAAATCCAAATTTCATTGGGAACCAAGAAGGGTGGGAGTGGGATTCAGCGAAGTCGTTAAGCCGCATTTCAATAAGGTGAGCAGGGAGTTAAAATAGGAACTGTAATGATATGTCTCCTCTTCTTATAGGGCATGGCTTTCACGCACGAGGAACGACAGAGTCTGTGTGTTTGTGGAATGTTTCCGCCCGCGTGTCGTACCATGAAGGAGCAACTCTATTCTGTTGCCACCAATTTTGCATCACAGAAAACCAATCTACACCGATATATTTACCTGAGAGAGTTGAGAAAGCGCCACGAGAGTCTCTATTATCAATTTGCCAGCGATCGTGTGGCGGACGTGATGCCCATTGTCTATACACCCACAGTGGGTGAGGCTTGCATACATTTTAGCTTGTTGCACTATGCCTCACAGGGCATGTATGTATCTCAATACGACAAGGGACATATTTACGAAGTGATTAGGAATTGGCCCGCCAAGGATATTCGTGCCGTTTGCGTTTCCGATGGCGAGAGAATTCTGGGATTGGGAGATCAGGGAGCCAATGGCATGGGAATTCCGGTGGGTAAACTAGATTTGTATACGGCACTGGGGAAGATACCACCGGAATATTTAATGCCGGTGCTACTGGACATTGGCACCAACAACAAACAGCATCTGGCAGATCCTTTGTACATTGGCATACGTCACGAGCGAATCAAGGGGGACGAGTACGATGAACTGGTGCAGGAATTCATGGAAGCAGTTGTCAGGTGCTGGGGACCTCAGACCCTCATTCACTTTGAGGACTTTGCCACAGCGAATGCCTTCAAGTTCATCAACAAGTATCAGGACTGCTATTGCTATTTCAATGATGATATTCAGGGAACAGCAGCCACAGGACTCGCTGGATTCTTGGGAGTGGAGCGCATAACTGAGATTCCCCTAGAGCAGCATATCGTCTTCTTTGTAGGAGCAGGCAGTGCCTCCGTCGGCATTGGCAAACTGCTTGTCAAAGAACTGATTCGTCGTGGCATCAGTGAAAAGGATGCTACCAAGAATATCTATATGACCGACGTTGGAGGTCTGCTAACCAAGGATAGGGACTCCAAGAATATAATACCGGATGCGTTGCCATTCATTAAGGATATGCCGCAAAACAATAACCTAGAGGATTTGGTGGATAAAGTGAAACCCTCAATAATATTGGGTGCAACAGGCGTAGGCGGTATTTTTACAGAGAAACTTATTAGGTCTATGGCAAAAAATCACAAGAGACCAGCCATATTTGCCTGCTCCAATCCAACGAGCAAAGCTGAATGTACAGCAGAGCAGGCCTACAATTATTCAGAGGTATAAACACATATAATTCCAATAGCTTGTGTTAACTAAGTTTTCTTGTTATTAGGGTCGTGCCCTCTACTGTTCTGGCTCTCCCTTTCCGCCCGCTGTGGTCAACGGCAAGCGAATTGTTCCTGGCCAGGCCAACAACTCCTTTGCCTTTCCCGGCATCGCCTTGGCCGTATTCTGTGTACGACCCTATAATATACCCGATGATGTGTACCTCGTCACGGCACAAACACTGGCTGACTTCTCAGTGGGAAATGAGAACAAAGATCAGATTTATCCAAGTACCAGAGAGGCTTGTGAAGTGGCTCTAACAATCGCCGTCAATGTTGCGCAGTATCTTTTGGACAATAATTTGGCCAATGTGCAGCCAATACCAGATAATATCTGTGAGTTTATTGTGCAACATCAGTACTACACGGATTATCAACCATCTGCGGCACCCACTTGGAAGTATCCCAAGATCAAGAGACTACCTTTGCCAGAGCTACCTAAAAAGGACTCGAAAGAAGTGCCGCAAAAGGATTTGAAACCGACTCCTAAGAAGTAACTTAGATGGCTCTGTAATATTTTATGTCATTTCGGTGTTTATTAAAATTTAAGTGATTTTAACTGCTTACAAATATGTTTAGAAGAGAGTTAAGATTAAGCCATTTAGCTCTTGCAAAGTAAGTGCTTCTTTTTATCAGCTTAATTCTTAAGTATTACTTAAATACTTTTTTATGCAGTTCGATTCGCAACTATTTTAAAATTTGTCATCATGTGAAGCGTTTAACCCACTCGAATCCCTATAGTGAAGTTATGCAAAACAACACGGAAGCTTTAGTGAATTCTCGCTACAACAAGGTCAGTTTGAACTGAAAGTATTAACAATGACTTTACTCCTGTTCCTATGATTAGGGACTTTCATTCACCATGACCGAGCGTCAATTGCTGGGGATACATGGTCTCATGCCCTGTGCGTTTCGATCCATTGAAGAGCAGGTGGAGGTGGCCAAGAACAACTTTATTTCACGCAAGGATCCACTGGGGCAGTATACCTATCTGATGTCCCTGAGACAGCTGCATGAACGTGTCTTCTTCCGCTTCATCAAGGAGTACACAGAACTGGCCATGCCCATTATGTACACACCCACAGTGGGCAGTGCAGTCACCCTCTTCTCCACTGTCTACAGAAGTGGCATGGGCATGTATGTGACCATCTACGATCGTGGCCATATCATCGATGTGCTCAAAAACTGGGAACTGCCAAATGTCCGGGGAGTGTGTGTGACAGATGGAGGACGTATACTTGGACTCGGGGATATGGGTGCCAATGGCATGGGTATAGTTCTGGGTAAACTATTTCTGTACACTGCCCTGGGAGGAGTTCCTCCAAATCTCCTCTTGCCCATTACTTTGGATGTGGGGACCGACAACCAAATGCTCCTTGATGATCCACATTACGTTGGTGCACGGTGCAAGAGGATCAAGGGAGATGAGTACGATGAATTCATAGACGAATTCATGAAAGCAGTGGTCTACTGTTTTGGCGACGATACCTTGATCCACTTCGAGGACTTTGCCACACCGAATGCATATCGCTTTCTGCGGAAGTATCAGTACAAGTACAGCTACTTTAATGACGATATACAAGGCACTTCCGCTATTGGAGTAGCCGGCTTTTTGGCTGCCGAACGTCTCTTGAAGTACAAACTTGAAGATCAGGTGTTTCTCTTCATTGGCGCGGGTAGTGCCTCCATAGGCATTGCAAATCTTCTAGTGCAAGAGTTAAGATCACGTGGACTCAGCAAAGAGAAGGCAGCCAAAAATATTCATGTGTTTGATGTGGATGGACTCATTACCACTCAGTCAAAGAATCTAAACGAAGATACATGCACTTTTGCCAAAAGTTTAGAGCCCATGAGCAATCTGGAGGAAGTTGTGGATAAACTGAAGCCTGCCATACTTCTGGCTGCCACGGGCATAGGAGGTATAATCAGCGAGAATGTCCTGCGTCTGATGGCCCAACATAATGAAAGGCCCGTGGTCTTTGCTCTCTCGAATCCCACGTCCAATGCAGAGTGTACGGCGGAACAGGCTTTTCAGCATACCGAAGTGGGTAGTAATTTACAAGATCTATTACTTCTGTTTCTTATATTCAACCATTACAGGGCCGAGTGATATTCAGTTCAGGATCACCTTTTCCACCCGTGCTCATCAATGGGAAGCGCTACACAACCGGTCAGGCTAACAACTGTCTCGCATTTCCCGGCATAGCTTTGGGAGCACTCAGCATGCGAGCTCGACATTTACCCGATGAAATATACCTGGGTGTTGCCCATGTCCTGGCCAACTTTACAACTGAGGAGTGCCTGATGAATGGCAATTTGTATCCCTTAATTAAAGATGTTCATGATCTGTCAATCGCCGTTGCCCAAAGTGTGGCTGACTTCTTGGAGAAACACGGTGAGTCTAGCTGGAGAAATTGACACTACTATAAACTCTTTTCATTGCAGATCTCTCCAATTTGCATCCAAGGCCCAAGGATGTGTGCCAGTTTATGCGTAACTACATGTATAGACTGGAGTATGGTCCATCGCTGCCCAAAACTTGGGAGTATCCATCGTCAGTACTTTAGAGAATTCTCAATTTTAGTTGCTTAAAAATTGTCTGTTAAATTCAAATTAAAATGTATTCAAATCTGTGTTCGAACTTTAAACAATATAACTTTCTTCGAGTGTACGATTGGGGGACAAGGGCAAACATGAAGCGACCCAAATAGCGGCAGGAAAATGTTGAGCATTTTAACGTCATTATTGTCTGTCAGCGCGACATTGACATATGTATGCATACCCAAAGTGTAAGTGTATGTGTGAGAGTGTAAGAGTGTGAGTATTTTTGTGTATGTGTGTGTGTGTGTGCTTGTGTTGCTGCTTTGCATATAAAATAAGACGAACGAAATGTGTGTGCTCACCAAAAATGTCAATCAATTTTTAAAACGTCCTGCGTACAGACATATTTGCTTTGCCCCTCTTCATTTCTCCCCATCTTCTCCCTATCCATTCTGCCCCCCTCATCCTTGGTGTCTTTGCTCCGTCTCTTTCGCTCTCTGCGCCAGGACATGCATGCATTAAAAAGCAATTGGTGTTAAAGGAGCAGTCACGTTGCCTGCCTGTCTATCAGCGTGCCAGGCTGTCCCTCTCTCTCTCCTTCCTGCCGTATCCTACCCCAATAACTGGTGTGAAAAGGACACATACGCATACAAACACACACACACAATAAACGTTAATATACAAATATCCAAAGAAGAAGACGATGGGCACAACAACACAACACCAACAACTGAAAAAAAAGGGAAAATGTAAAATCATTTTCTTCAACTGACAGCTGTCAAAATATTTGCTCTCTGTCAACGTTGCGTCTTCGATTTTCCATCCATTCAACCATCTATATATAGGTATGTGTGTATGTGTGTGTGTCGCCTGTAAATTTCCTTTTAATATTCATTACTTCACACTATAATGCTAAAGGTTATCGCTGACCGAACTCTGTTATGCTTGCGGGCTTTGCTCTCCAAGTGTTTTTTTTTACTTTTTTGGTCTCACTCGTTTTCCATTTTCCACTTTCCACTTGACCTTTTTCGTTTACTTGTATGGGTGAGTGTGTTTGTGTATGTGTGCTCTATTAAGCTTTAACAAAATGTAGTTGATCGTAAGCAGACAATATGCAAATCTCTCTAAAAACATAAAATGGGGACCCTACAAGTGGTTTGTCTTCCCATCAGTTGGTTCCGCTCAGTTCAGTTGCCATGGCTTATAGAATTTAATTGCCTATAAAAAAAAAAAATGTTGTGTGGTGCGGTGGTACAGACAAGTCGTAAATTTTAAGCATTTTACCCCTCGGGCCTGTTGGCGCGCCATTGAAAAGCGCTCGAATCTAAATACGAGGGGTCAGAGGTTAAGCTCTATCCGCGTAGATTATATGCTGCGCCAGCATATAAATTTCATGCCAGATATATATTTATGCAGTACAGCATAGTATTGGGGTCGTGGGCAGCCTTGACTCGCCTTGGCCTCAGCTCTCTGAGCAAAAACAAACGATTGTGATTGCGATTGCAAATGATTCGAATCAAACAGAAGTCGAGTGCTGTTAAAATGGCATCAAATGCGATTGCTTTGCCATGCATTAGAAACGAAGGACATGAAACTAGGTCGCCTTGTTTAATATGCAAATGCAGTTGGTTGTAGTTGTTTGTTGTTTCCCTGCTATTTCTTGTATTGCTGTGAAATTAAATGTTAAATACGTTGCGTATGCGCAATGTGGTGCACTGTCAAGCAGCTCTGCTTCAGTTTTTATCTGAGCTGGGTCAAAGCTAAACTCAAGACTGTATAGAGTCGATAAGTAGCCACAATAAACACAAAAGCCTAAGTAGGGCGGCTACTTCATCTTTTTGGAAGATTTTCATTTATCTGCCGACAAACGTTTTCCACAGAGATAACACACACACACACAGCCTACGACAGCAAAATGAAGTGGAGGGAGTAGGAAAGTAAAAAAAATAATGCCGCACTTAAATCCATTTAAGCGAATTTTTCAAGCATTAAATTTGCGTTTACGTTACGTATACTTAACTTCCAACGGCAACAGCAACAGCTACCAAACTGCTGGCAAACTGGCAGCTGGCAAACTCACAAAACTGGCAACTGGCGGCAGGTAAAAATTGCCCGTGCGCTAAGAAAAATTCACGTATATTTTTCTTTTCTTTTTCGCTTTTCTTGTGCCTTTTTGGTCTGCTCGTTGCCTTGGCAAGGGCACTGAAAACGTATTTGCATCATTTGTTTTAACCTTCGAGGCGCTTCTACACACACATCTTGCTCAATGCATTCAGTTTTAGCCCAAATCGCTTCTGAGTAACTGTATGGAGGTGTGTGTGTGTGTAGGCCCACATAGACATGAATGGACAAGCAGCAGACGCACTCATGCGTTTACAGTTTCCCTTCTCAAGTTGGCAACATTTCTGTTTTGCTGTGTCGTTCATTGTTATATTTTGTGGGCATGTAAATGACTTGCCACGCCCCCAAACCTCCCCTGAAATGCCCAGCCATGTCTTGCCACAATGTTGTTGTTGTTTTCCTATTTCTTTTTTTTTTTTGCTTTTTTCTTTTCTTATCTCTGCTTTGCATGCCGCACTCTGCTCGGGGTTTTCCAGACGAACTGAGTCAGCACTTGATTTTTATTTGATTTTACTTCACTTTCTGTGACTCTCGAAAGAGTGCATCATTTTTTATGGCGTTAATTTTTACAATGATTGAATGGAAGCCAGTCTACATTGAAGTAGTCACCAAAAAATGTCTAGCAAGTGAGCTGCAAGCGCCAATATAATGGCATAGAATGACAGCAATGTCAGACTCGACTTTATTAAGACAAATGCCAATGCGGCAAGTACCAAGTACCAAGTACCCAGTGGCAAGTGGCTAAGAAAACAACTGAAAGCAATTACTCTATGAAAATGGCAAAAGAAATCAGTTCATTTGAGTTGCCACTGTACGAGTGGCAATGTTGTCGCACGGGCAACATCAGGTGTTGACACATTTCAGACTTGACTTCACTTTGCCTTATTCCTTTCCTTTGACACCAGTCGGAATCGGAGTCGCAGTCGAGACAGCGAGTCCTGTGAGTCTGTGGAGTGCGTACCCGTGTTTTCATTAGTGTCCTTCTGATTGAGAGTAGTACGCGCAGCACAAGTCTGACTCAAACCGAGACACTGTCTGATGAACTAATATAAACTGAATGGCATCGGAATTTCTTTCAAGGCATTTCATTTTTCAATAATTTTAAATAGAATTCGCTCTTACAATGAATTAAGCACAAATTGATAAGCTTTTTAGCCGAGTAGGTGTTGTCTTATGTAATTAATTTATAGGCTGGATCAAGGCTGTTTTTGCAGTTAATATAATTTGAAACAAATGAATTTATACTTGGTAAAAAATGAATGGAAATTGCATTTGATTTATATTAAATACGATTTAATTTACTAAGAATTAATGGAAATTGCATTTGATTTGTATTTAAAAAAAATTGATTTACTAACTCAATTTATTTGAATTTTATATATTTATGTGAGTAATTTAATGCTTTTAATAAGCTTACAGTGCAGTAGAGTTATGTCTGCAAATACATATTTTAACAAAATAATTAGAGTGCTTTGAAATTTATATCATATCGGGCATTTAATGCTAAGTTCAGCGACATAGTTTAACAACTTAGAGGTTTCAAATTAAATACATATGAAACTAAATTAAAATTAAATTAGAATATGTTAGCTTCTACTGCTTGAAATCTAGTATACACAAAAGGCAAAATAATATTGTGACAGTCTCTTACACAGTGTGAACCTACCATAACTTGGTTATGCCTCAGTATACAGCTGCTTTATAGCTTTAATTTTATGTAGTATATATTTAAATGTATATATATGTGTGTGTGTGTGTGTGTTAGGTGCATTTGTCAGCTGATGCTGTTGTTGCTTTAAGTTTGCCTTCACTTTGGGCCATGCATCAGGCTTATCTGGTCCAGCAGCAGCGGCAGCAGCAGTAGAAAATGTCGCACAAATCTCAAACCATTTAACAAAGTCAGTGCTGGGTCCATTCACTATCGTTGCATGTGGCAGTGGTCTGCCTGTGTGTATGTGTGGCATGTGGCAAATGTAGAAATGTCTGTTCGATATTTAACAGCTTCCAGTTGAGCAAGCCGTTTTGCTTTGCCGTATGCAAAGTGTGAGCCAACTGCCTGTTGGCTTAGATTTAGCTTTTGCCGTTGGCAAGTTTGCTTGCCGCTTTGTTCGAGTACATCAACTTTGCCGCAATATAAAAAACAGAAATGTAAATGTTGAAATTTCCATCTCTCTCTCTCTCTCTCTCTCTTTCGCTTTGTGTAGCTGTCTCTATTTCTTTGTGTGTCAGAGCAAAGACAACAAACAGTGGGTACAAATAGCTGGCGCACTGTAAAAATCCAGTCAGGTAAACAGTTGGCCAATATGACGGCGCGGTAGGAAACGCAGAAGAGCTCCAGGATATGAACGGAAAAGTGAAGCTGGAGGTGTAAGCACCTGGCATTTGTGTTGAGCACGTTCGTACCTTATGTGGGATTTAGTTTTAGACTTCATTTTACTGCTGCGAGTTTGCTGCGCTTTTGGTTTCATTTTGCCATCGCCTTACTTCCTTCGTTATGCCAGTTTATGATGGCCGCAAAATCGTGCCGTAAAAAGCAGCGACATGGAGCAGAAAAGAGACAGCTGTAGAGCTGTATAGTGAATAGAGTGAAAGATGTATAGTAAAAATAAAGCCATAGACAAGCAGCACTTGAACCAAATATACAGAGAGAGAGAAACACATACACACAAGCCCAGCATTAAGATATAGTTCATACATATAATGCACAAGAGGCTGAGTCTGAGGCAGTGACAGTCTCTGTGGCAGAGTGTCAGAGTGTGGCAACTAGACAATGTTGTAATCTAGAGAAAACACAAACGTGCACAATTCTGTTGCTCCAAATACGAAGAGTGTCGAGTGTAGACTGTCGACTGTAGACTGTATAGTGTAGAGTTTGTAGATTGTAGAGTATGAGTATCCTTCCGACACCAAAATGGCGTGGGAATATATATTACAAGTTGACTGCCGGCATTAGATGAGAAGTATGTCAGTGTCCTGTAGCCAATGACAGCGTCATCTTAAAGCATTCTAAATATTTAATAAGGCACCAAAAGATACAAAGGAACATTTCAGCTACTTGCATCATTCAGCTATCGTCAGAGATCGCCAGTTGTGCAACTGGGAATGCAAGGAGTCTGGCAATTAAGAAGAATGGATAGGTCAAGGCGGCCACAGAGCTCAGAGCCATGGCTGTAAAACCAGTTGATTAACTTGAGCAATTCAAGCTTGCAACGTGTGCAACTTTAAGACCGATTGCTGTTGACCAGGCTAACAAAAATTGAATGAAAGTATAGTCGAGCTTACACGACAGTAATATACCCCCATAACTTGTAGCGATAAAAAAGTAGTATACACCGATAAACATGTTTAAAAGATAGTTATATCAGAAATACTTAAATTCTGCTTATAAAAATTGTCTGTAAATGTTTTGTTTATATATTGTGTACACAAGTATATGAAATGAGACAGAATGTGAGGTTGTTTGCTCTGTATCGATCACAATATTGTCGCCATTGGTTTCGTGCCAAAATATCATTATATATATATGGAAATTATTTTGTGAATTGCTCGAATGTTTTTTAACCAATCTTTATTAAATTTTCAGGAACGTTTAATATTAATATTTAGAAGTCAGTCGTCAAGTTTTATCAAAATACAATTAGGTGTACTTTATTATATCGTGATTAACAGGCAAAGGGGGTGCGATATCAGAAATTAAAGTCAAACTTGTACTTTTTAAGGATATGTAGAACCTATATGGAAATATCACATACAAACAGACATCATATACACATATCATATACTTTATATTGATTTCGCTATTGATGCTGATCAGGACAATATATATTTTATGGTGTCGGAAAATTTATCTCCCGCGTGTTACACATTTTTAACAAACTTGTTATACTCTCGGTGGGGTATAAAAAGCAAACTCTATAATTCAGCTGAAAATTGTATATCTTCATCTTTGGTAGAGTCAGCAAGCAGCTCAAAGTGAATAGTCTGTATGGGTGTGATTGTGTGTGTGCAACTGCAAGAGGAAACATTAGCAAGTCTAGACACCTACGTCATGCGTCATGGCAGCCCAAAAACGTGAGCAGGAAGCGCGCTGATGTTAAAAAGAAAGCCAAAAATTGAGACGTCAAGCAGACGAAAACGTGGTACGGCAAACGGACAGACAAACAGACAGACAGGCAGACAGTCAGACTGTGAGACAGTAAGACAGTCAGTAAGAGGCCAGGGCCAAGTCAGTCGCCTGCTGGGTTCTTCTTGCAGCCTGCAGTCAAAAGGCACATCGCACATTGCAAATGCATTGCGCCCAATTCGTTGCCGGAGTTGGACCCGTAGGAGTCTGTGCCGGAGGAGCCTGGCTGCTGTTTGAACCCTTGGCTTGTTTAATATGCTGAAAAATACGCGTCCCGACTTCCTGAAGTCTTTCTTTGCCCCATTTCCTTATGCTGCCAGCAGTCGATGGCTTCTCGCTCTGCTCTACTCTGCTCTGCTCGGTTCTGGGCTGCTGCACTTTGACACATGTAAGTAAAATGTCGGCTCAGACATGCACACACATGCTTGAGTTGGTTTTACCTTCCTCTCTCTCTCGGTCTTTAGCTCTGTCTCACACAGTGAGAAGTAAATTTAGTAAAGTTTAATGTCGGTGCAGTTTGAAGCGATCTTTATGGGGAATATGCTAAAATTCTATGTTGCATCGTGGCATGTTTAATTACATCGCATAATTGGAATTCAATATCAAACCGCATGTGTGTGTGGAGCACCACGAGCGCTATTTGAATGGAATCTCATATGGCTAGCTCTGGGTAAGCTATACATATGGTTCGCAGCCATTGAAAATTCATGAAAATGCAAGCATGATAAAAATTTTCCAATTACCAATTTTACATATTTCAAATCGTGAACGTAAATATTTATATCGAAAATTTATGAAAACTAAACGTGTGCCAACGATACCACAGCACAACTATAGAGATATCAGGTGTAAGGGAGATGGCAATAGTGCTCTAGCATAGATATATGTATATTAGAGGAGTGCAAGTATCACACACACTCACAAACGCTTGAATGGCACTACACATTTGCATGCTGTGACACTGAGAGAAATATTAAGGAACTACAATGTAAAACGTATGAAATTTGAGGGAAAAGTTCGCTATTTAAAGTTTTTAAATTTTTAAAAATTTTAATATATTATGATTAGCTTACATGTAAGCATTTGATAAATAGAAAACTTAGCTGATTTTATAAAAATAGTTTAACTGCAAGATAGAAAAAATCAGTTAGACATCACTCTGACTTTCATTTGCTGACACAAATATAATTAAATACTTGCATGCCTATAACTCAAATATTTCTTAACATATAGATTTGTTACTTTACATTCTTTAAGAGATAAAAAATATCAAAATATGCTTAAAATTGCATTTAGATTGGATTATAATCAAGAAAGTTATCATACATCGAAAAACGTGAACTTACAGCAAAGGCGGAGAACAGTTTATAGCACTGAGCTCTGTTGCAACGCTGCCGACGCACAAGCAGCTTAAGCGAAAGCATGTGTGCGAGCGAGAAAAAAATGACAGCACGAGGTGCTGTAGCACTTTTCCTATTTGAACTCTTGGTTACTTATATATTAGTTCCTTAGTTTTTTTTTATATATATTAATACAAAATAAATATAACTAGACACAAAAATACTTTTCATTGACTTTATCTCGAAAATTTTATAGTTTGGGTCAATTGATTTTAAAATCTATTTCCAATGCCGGTTGTTTCAAATTTTTCTCAGTGCACTGCATGCAGTTGGCAGCAGTGCTTTTAGCTCTTCTGCTCAACCCTAAAGCAAATACAATGTAACACGATGGCTGAGCACAGGAAAAGCGACAACAACAACAACAACACCAACAACAACAAAACCAACGACGACGACAACAACGTTGCATATTTTTAGGTGATTTGAATTTTTAAGAGCGTAGTAAATTTTTTTTTATATCCCTGGGGTTATGTGTCACTGCAGCGCAATCTTTCTCTCTCTCGCTCTCTGTCTACCTCTCTCTCTCCCTCTCTTTCTGTACTAGTCAACACTCTTCATTCTAATGCTGCTGTGGCAAGTTGTATAGAGACTCTGATTACAGTGCTAGTAGTGTAGTAGTTGCTATGTTTTAGCCGTAAACTGTGCAACACTTACGCTTGCTTAGATGGCAAATGGTGTTGCCAACGATTTACACTTTCACTCGTTTGCACCCTGAAAGTCAACCCTTCTTACATCAAATTGCTGCAACTAGTACATAACTGAATACTTGTGACATTGACATAATGCAGCTCCTTTGGCCTCATTTCGTGCTCTCTTTCACTCTCTCACTCTCCGTTTGTTTTTTGAGCCTGTCAAATGAGCACTGCACTCGTATGCTTTGCCTCTGTTTCACGCCTACACTAAATGGCATTTTAATTGTTCAAGCTACCCTCGCACTTTGCGCTGATTTCCCAAAGCTCTCTCTCACACATACATACACTTAGACTGCCGCAATTGCCAGCAATTTGTTTTGTGGCACTAAACAAGCTGCTCCCCTCTCTTACTCTTTCTATTTCTCTCTAACTTTTTCACTGCGTTGGAAGAGCTAATTAATCTTGGCCGCCAGCCATGTGCCAGGTGATATGAACTGCACGCCCTGTAGGCACGCCACGCCCTTTCTAGCCCCCCGACTTCCCTGTTTAGAGCGTCTGCAGGTCGACAGCCGGACTGCGTAGCCGTGGCATATTCTGGCAGCTTATTTCCGTCATTAATTAAATTACGCAAAAATGTTCAAAAGCACATAAATCAGACGGCGTCATTCGGGACTCTAGACTCGAGGCTGCCACTCTGCCACACTAAAAACTGTTGCCCCCGTGGCAAGCTGTTTGCTTTTTTAGTGCCCTTTCGGGACGTCTATAAATATTTATGCACCATGCCACACACACACACTCACTCGCTGTGAACGCGTCAAGAACTTTAACTTGAAGTTTGCGCCGGCCGCTCCCTTGATTACCCTCAGCCATCGCACCGCAACGCACCACTCTGCACCACAACCGAGAGATAAACTCATTTAAATGTTAATGCAACGAACGGGCAAAAGTTGCCTCTAAGAACAACTCGCATTGCATGCATTTTATTTCCCATTTTCCCACTTTCCCACTTTCCTATTTTCTGTTCACTTTATTTGCGCCAAGTCAATGGCCAGAATTGAGCTCTGGCATGGCTTTAACCAGGGGAAAGGGCAGACTGTTGGTGGTTGGTTGATCTACTCCATATCTGTATCTATATCTATAGCCATAAGCATATCTATAACACAACTTTTGCCTTGTCTTGGTCCAACATGTTACATAGTTTAATAACTGCAACAATGTGTTTAACCCCTCGACTGGTGTGGGTTGGTGTACTCGGTAGTACTGGGTGCTGCAATATGCTTCAGGGTGGTGCGGTGTGGTCTGCATGTTAATTAAGTGGAAAAATGTATGCTCTGGATTCCTTTTTTTCTTGAGGGTGGCAGCTTGTTCTAAGGGTGGCTCTGAATCAAACCACTGTTGTTCAACGTAATGAAAAATCATAAATAATTGAATCATACACAAAGTTTCATGTAACAATAATTACACCTCCAGATGTCTAAAAACTTCATCATCAACATCAACAACATCGACATCAATGATGAAGCAAATACTTTGATAACAACATTACATTGTTTAAAATTGTTTGTAAGTCATGGAAATCTTTCAATGCTTTAAAATTCTTTTCAAATACTTTCTACCTTTTTGTTAAATTCTTTTCAAACTGATTTGGTTAAATTTACGAGTGTAATTTGTATAATTTTTATAAAAGGCAGGTAATCTAATGATGACTGTAATTATGATAAGCTTTTGCAAACTTGTGGGATATTTATTAAGGATATTCCATATGTTGCTTTACACATAATAAGTTTGTTTGGTTTATGTATCTCAATTACTTATCAAGTTAGGACATGTTGGAAACAGTTTAAAGTAATTTGTAAAGAAACTTAAACTGCTTGCAGCTTAAACGAATCTACATGCACAATTCAGTGACTCTAGATCCAATAGTCTCTAGGATGCAGGTGTCTGCTGATCAGAAATATTTCCATATAATTTACGCGGACTGAATTTTGTCCCACATTGTCCTTTATAAACTTAATTGACCTCCTTTTGTTTTTTAAATTAGTTATGTAGCTTAAAGTGAACTAAAAATTAGTAACAAGAATCAAATACATACATATTTTTTCTATAAAATAAATAAAAATAGTTTTTATTAATATTTGTTATAAAGAGGTTCTTTAATCTAAAATAGAGCATAAGCTATTTAAGCTATTTGATTCGGTCTACTCGAATATCTTATCTTGTTTCTGTTCGGTATAATGATTTTTTTACGTAAATTACAGTCCAAGTCCTTATAGGAACTAAGAACTAAAAGCAAAATACGAAAACAACGATGAGTACAGCTTTCTATTAAATACATAGCAACAAATATGTATCATTATAAATATTTTTTCAATGCATATATTATGTCCTATAAGCTATAAGGTATTCTTTGCAATTAATATTTTGCGAATACCTTAAAGCAATTGAGAAGTAGGAGATGAAATCGAAAACAAATGTTCAAATTGCTGATTTGTATAACACATAGTAGTTTATTAGAATCATTTTTTTGTAATCTTCCTATAAAGAAGTTAATAGTTATAGACTAACTATAAACAAAATTTAAACATTTTCATACTTCCCCCTCGAAGTTTTATATAAAAGTCTCCTTTGTAAATAATATTTTACCCATATGCAAGTTCATGATCTTAATAGGAACAGGCATCGAAATAATACATGCAAATTTGTTATCTATTAAATGTACAACAATTAAAAGAATCATTTGTAAAAATTCCTCCATAAAAAAGTTGTTTGATTGAAGAAAACTCTAAGCAAAGTTCAAACTTTTCCACACTTTCTTCTCGAATGTCTTATTTCTGTTTTATATAAATGTCTTCTTTGTAAATTATATGCTACTCATTTGCCAGGCCATTTGCTCCTCTAGCAATTCCAACTCCATACTGAAATGGACTACTTCAGGTTATTTGTTTATAACACATTTGCTCATCGTAATAATAACCCACATTTCGAGGCACATTTCGTGAGTGAGCTGACAGCCATTAACCTGTTAATGTTGCAATTATGCGGTAGAAATGATGTTGTTATTCTTGTTTTGTTTTTCCCTTTATGGAAAAAGATGAGCTGTGGAAAAGTGCCATAAATAGTACAGAGAGAGAAAGAGGGAGATAGGGGCGCATTATTAAAGTTGGCAAACTGAAACTGTGCGTTTAAATAGCACTGCATAATTAGAGTCAGGAGTCAGAGGAGCAGCAGGTACACGTGATACGTATTACGTGATACAGTAAGCTCTAGCTACAAAGTAAGCTGCAAACTTAAACTCAAAGACAGCTACAAAGTGTTGCTACAGTTGGAATGGCAATTTTAATTACCCACATTATAGCAGCAGTTCTTGAATGTAAATAAACTTGCAAGTTTCTTCAAAAGGAATTAAAAAGACTCTCATTCCCACTCCAACTCGCACGTCATTTGTCCTTAGTCTAAATAGCGTAAATATTAAGTAAATTTATAAGAGAGAGAGAGTGAGAGGGGTTTTCTGTCATACAATTCATGCGTGTTTCAGGCCTGCCGACATGCACTACATTTCCCTCCTTATTAACTCAACCAGTGTAATTGCATTCTGTTTTGATGGTTTGGATTGGTCAACTTGAGGATTGCATGACGTCTGATTTATGTCATAAAAATCGTAAAAACGCAAACAGAAACACACAAAAAATACAATATAAAAAAGAAAAATAATCATCATAAAAATGAGAATGAGGCAAAGGTGTGTCCACAAAATGATATTCTTTTAGCCGCCTTATTTATAATAATATTACGACTTTCATATACTACTCTGAGTCTATTCGGAGCAGTTCAAGACTTTTCTCTCTCTTTCTCTGCAGTCATAAATCATGTGGCTTGTTTGGCGTTAAACTTGTCTCGTCGTTTTCTTCGTTTACTCATTAGATTTTCTCATCGTCCTGTTGTCCTGTCGTTCTGTCGCCATGTCGCTTTGTCGCCTTTGTAATACCCACACACCAAAAAAACCGAAAAAGAAAAACACACAGCACATAATAATATGCTTATTTCAGAATACACCTATTGTGTCAACGCCAGAGAAATCGTTGTATCTCTCTCGCTTTTCTCGTTCTCTGTTTCTCTGACTGCTGCTGCTCTGCATTGTCAGCAATTCGGTGTCTGAACAAAACCAACAACAGCAAGAACAACAACACCAACAACAATGCCTCTGGCGCTATCGTGCCAAGCGGCGTTGATTGGCAGCGGGTCGCGTGTGGTGTGTGGTGGGGTGTGTGGTGGGGTGTGTATGGCAGGTGGGTGGCGAGTGTGGTGGTGCTGGCCTGTTATTTTCTTAATTTTCAACACGTTTGCTTCTTTTCGGCTTGATTATCCTTTTGCTGTGTGTGGAAAGCGGAAACTGAAGTAGCACAAGACAGGAGCAGAGCAAACGAATTGCCACACAAAGGCGTATCTATTTCGTGACAAAAGGTAACTTTACTCACTACATGTGTGTGCGTGTATGTGTGTGTGTGCGAGTGTGTGTTGGACTGGCCCTACTTTTCGAAAAGGCAGCCTACATGTATTTACACCTGAAAGTATGCTAACGTCTTGCAGCACGCACATTACGCGTTGCGCCTTCGAGCAATCCTCACTCAGGTTTCGCCGCTTCTATGCGCATAACTTTGCACCTCGACCAGACACCAACGAAATATTAGAGAAGAGTCGTGATTATTTGTTTGGTAACTGTTCGTAGTCACTGTAACAGATTACTAGCTAATACAGCAAATAGTTTACTGTTCTCTCTACAACTAAACTGTGACTGTGACAGGAATAGTCACTGTTTACACTCTACATATTTTTGCCATCTCTATTGACCAATCATAAGACATTCTTGTAGTATTTTCCGAGCAATGGGTAAGGCAACTTGAGCCGCAGCCATGTGTGTGCTGTCGTCTTATGACAGAAGTTATTCAGCTCAGTGCTGCCACGCCCACTGTAGCATTAAAGGCAACTTTAATGTGTGCCGAATGCGATGAAATTCAACTTAAAGTAGCAAGCAGCAAGTACCAAGCAGCAAGCAGCGCAGCAGCTTCCTAACTTGGCCAATTTAATGCCCGCGACGCGTGGCCTAAATTGTTTTAAATTACAAGGCGACCATTAAGCTGAGACCGTTAATCCTGCGGGCAAACACACACATACACAGCAAGACAGTAAATAGCTCAGAGAGAGAGAGAGAGAGAAAGAGAGAAGAGAGTGTAAGAGAGAGAGTACTGCACTGTATGTACACAGTTACATATGTACACGCCGTCAGGTATTTCCGGCAGCTCATTTCCGTCTCACCTCAATTGGGTAAATGTAAAGCCAAAAACACAACAACCACAAGAGTAAAAGCAAAGCTACAAAACCAAGCTAAAATAAATATAGAAAACTAAGCAGTAAAACAAGAACGAGAAGGAGAGGAAGAGAGAGGAGGAAAGGAAAAAGAAAGTACAAAGGGTGCCCGAGCCCACATGCAATGCCATAACTAGACGCAGCAGGTTTCCTCCAAAAAAAAAAGCAAAAAAAAAAGCCAGAAGGGTGCATAAATTATGGCTAAAACGAAACGACTCGTCGCCAAGCTGCAGTTGACCGTAGACTGCAAACTTGAGACAGCAGACAGGAAGACGAAAGGCGGAAGACGGCAAACAGATACAAGTAGCTTTGTGCAAATGTCTCGTTTCACGCTTTGCGGCAAAACTTAAAGACAATTTTACCCCCCTGGAAACTGAGCATTGGGGCGAGCACTTGTGCAACACCTCAGCATTTATTTGTGGCAGAAATTTAAATTTCAAAGCACATTGCATACTTGCAGGCGTCAGCAGTTTTAGGAGAAAGGGCAAGCGGCAAGGGGCTAGAACACCCCTCAAATTAGCGTCGCTTCCCTTACGGTTTTTATGTGTTTACCTTTTATGATTGCTGGCTGAGTGTTGTTGTTGTTGTTGTTTTGCGGCCATACAATACCACACTTTAGACTTTAGACATTCGACTTTATTTTGGCAACACCCTTATGGCAAAAGTGTGGCAAATTGCGCACTCATGCCACTGGCACACACACACAATCCATGTGAATATGTACAGTGTACACTGTAATACAGTGCAAAAGGAAATTTGGCCGAAATTGCACGGTAATTGCAACCGCTAAATTTCACTTTTGTTTCCAGTCTCTTTGCTTCGCGCACCGCACACCACTCACCGCACATCGTACACTCTGAGCTGCGCCATGTGTGCCACGCCAATGGATATGACTGTGACTATATAGCCATAGGTATAGCTCTAGCTATAGCTCTGGCGCAGTACAGCAGATTGAGCAGTAACAAAAAGGAGAATTATGCGGCAACAGAGCGTGTCGGTGCTTTGCCTCAGCTTGGGGCACCACACCACATCACACACACCACACCACACCATGCCACACCGCATGGTCGGGCAGTTTTCATTTTTAAATTGGCGGTTTTATGTGCAATTGTATGTGTGTGTGTGTGTGTGTGTCTACACCCACACATAGACAGAGGCACACCCTGAGTCTCTTGGTTATGCGCATTACCAAATTTTTATTGCATACTTTTGTGCGCTATTGCAATTTAATGTTACCCGCTCCACATGCGGCTTTCTGCTGCTGCTCCACGCATAATTTGTGCTCGGCAACAAACCAAACCAAAACGAATACAAAATACGCGCACTGACTGAGATTTATATTTTCATATTAGACCACATTTGACATACGAAATGTGCACAAATTTGTTGCGCCTCCCACTCACTCGCACATAGCATTTCTCTCGCTTTTTTATTCAAACGAGTGTCGCTTGTAGACACGTGTCACTGTAGTTGTGTTTCTGTTCTGTTCTATTTGTTGTTTTACTTGACATTTTATTGAAGTCGTCTTCATTTCGTGTTTGAAACGCCCTTGAAATGTGTTTTGTTTATCATAAAGTCAGAAATAAGCAGTCAGTTTGTTGTTGTTGTTGTTGTTGTCGTTGTCATATAAATTAAAGCATAAATGGAGTGCATAATTCCGGCATTGATTTCGTTCGTTTGCATGTCAATTTGCATATTCGTGCTGGCAGGCAACGTATATGCTGCGTATACGTAATAAATAGTTTGGCAGCCTTCTTAGCAACCCAACATGCCACACTTGCCACACATGCAACAGAGATAGCTTCGACAGTCGACCATTTTGCATTGTGTTGCCAGTTTATTAATGTGTGTGTGTGTGTGGGAGCAGAAGAAGCTTCTTTGTTTCCCGATTATTATTATTATTATTTATAATAAATGACAGCACATACCAGACCCGACGAGAAGCGCAGTCACAGTTCCCTCAGTTTCTTCCCTCTCTCTTGCCACCATCATTCATTATTAAATAATATTATTGAGCCTTTGTCTTTCGCTCTGCTATTGTTTTTAGTTTGCCATGGGTGGAAAGTGGGCAGAGAGTGGGCAAAAAACATGTGAGAGCTATTGGTATCTGCTTGGAAGCGGGTCAATCGATTTTATTATAGATTCTTTTGTAGGCGTTTCGTTTTGTCGAGAAACAAACACGCAGAGCAGCAGAACTACGAGTAGCCTCTATAATCGACTTCTTCTACACACATAGTAAAATAGCAGTAGTATGAGTATGTTATATCGAAAGCATTAATTAGAAATTTGTTGTTTATTTGTTTGTTTGTTATAGCACACATATGCTTTTCATCGATATGATTGCTTTGTTAGTTGGCTCCATTGTGCGTCGCTCAAATGATGTGTTAATTTTGTTCTAGAGTTTCTTAAATTGCATATTTGATCGGAGAAAGTGAGCACTAGTTCATTCCTATGCATGACCAGACACAGTTCACCCCCAAAGGCAGTTTTCCCCTCTTGCACTTAATGCAATTATGCTATGGCCAAATTCCACAGCTGACAATAAACCAATTTAACTATTGCAATATGCTTGGCATTACCAACAAAAAGGACAAAAACCACCCTCGCCTTCTGCTGCTGGTCAAAATAGTTTGGTTTTTATTACAGCTGTAAGTATTTATTTATGCGACTGAACTTTTGACCACTACCCACTCTTCACTTTATGTGCCAAATATTTATGTATGTGTTGGACTTTTCAACCACCATCTTATTGGGTTGCGGGTCAATTGTGTGTAGCGTGCTTTATGCCATTTGCTGGCATAACTTGGCCAAGTACTTGCCACGCTCGCAGTTGTAAATGTTATGACCAAATATTAACAGATAATTGAATTAAGTGTAAATAAGTGGCAGCAGCGAGGTGTGTGTGCCCTGTATGGAGTATCTATGTATCTGATAGGCCGCACTAATAGTTGATAAATGTATCTCCGTTTGCTAAATGCAGCTTTAAGGCTTTAACTTGCCATCGATAAACTGAGCGTTTAATTAAAAATATACAACAACATGTCCTGTTATCCTGTTGTCCTGCTGCCCTGTTGTCCTGTTGCCCTGTTGCCGTGTTGCTGCTGGCTGTCGTGTGTCAGAACAAGTTGATGGCCCACACCGTGTACAGTTAATTAAATCAAGCGACACATGTTTTAAATTAATTAAATAAATTCACATTACATTATAGTATTATTTTTGTTTTTAATGGCAACGGTCACCGCACAACTCAACTTGAGTCCTTGAAGCAAAATAAGAAATTTTCATAACTAAATTTTAGTGGCAGAAAGAGCAAATTTTTGTTTTAATTAATTTGTAGTCATTAACTCAAGCTGCCCTTGTATAAGTATGAATAACAGCTTGAGTATGAATGTGAGTGTGAATGTGAGTGCGAGTATGAGTATCAGTACGAGTATAAGTTTGAGTAGCAGCAAGATTCCTGCTGTGTGTGTATTAGTAGGTGTCAATACATACACAAATATACACACTCAGTCAGTTTTTGTTAGGCAGCACCGCAACGCTCCCTCCTATCTCCCTCTCTTATAAGGCCTCTTGTGTGTGGTGCACCGAAATGTTTGCCACATGTGATGCTAAGCAGCATATAGAAGAATGTGTATGCGAATGTATCTGTATCTGTCTGTGTGTATCTGTGTGGCATGAAGATATATTACATTTTGTGGCCAGCAGATATGTGTGTGTGCAGCAAGAACATCTGACAAGCATTTGTACTTGTGGCTTTCGACTGTTTTGGGCCAAAACAGTTGCACATAACTTGAATTATGGCACTTGCCACCACACGGCGCTAAGTGCAAAGGCAGCTGCAGCTGCAGCTACACTTGCAACTGCAACAGCAACTGTAATAGCAAGAGCAACTGCCTAATGAAGTTGTTTAGTCAAAGCAAGAACAGAATTGGGTCAACAGAGCTGTAAATTATGGCTTAAATGAAAATTGGGCAACGCATTTTCCACGCCAAACGGCGCTAACAAGCGACAACTGTCAAAGAGGCAACTGTAATAGGAGATGGCAAGCAAAACCGCTTAGACGTGGCAAGGATACGGGATTATGTAGCAGGGCAAGGAGTATGAAGCAGCAGGGACCGTATTATTTTTAGCACAAATCTCATAAAATGAGCAACAGGCCACCCACAGCCTGAGTTCCTGAGCTGCTTCGACAGAGTATTGATTTTATGTGTGTCGTGTGACAATTTGTCAGCTTTTGTTAAATTTACGTTGCCTACTTTAAGGCGCAGACGTAAATTGCGTATACAACGCATCGCACAAACGTTTTGTGTGTGTATATGTGTGCGTATGTGTGTGTCTGTGTGTGTGTGGGTCTGTGTTTGTACATCAACAAATACCTGACTCAAGATTATTTGTCGTTGTGGCTTTTGTTGCTGTGAGTTGGGGCAAATTTACGAGCATCGCTTATTTGATTCGTGTGTGTGTTTGGATATTTTTGGCTTTGAATTTAACTCTGGCTTTGCCTTCAAATTGTTTTTCCGCACATCAACTTTATTATGCCTTAATAATTGATGCGCTGATATACGCACAGTGGCCACAGGTTGACAGAGCAGTGCTTCTTGATCGACATAAATTGAATTGTGTAAATTTGCTGATGGATTTATGTAATGCAGCTGAAGTTTATTTCGGTTTTGCTGCTGCTACGTTTTGCTACGTTCAAAGTACTATATTTGCCAGGGCGATTACAGCTGAAAATTGTTGCTTAATTGCTAAGACTGAGTGTGGGGAGTGTTTTGGCCGGGCTAATTTACCCAGCTAGCCGGTCTGTCGGCCCACATACACTTACCTGGCGCCAAAGTTTGCCCGCTTTTCTGGGTTCTCTGGGCGGTGGGAAAACTTTTCGTTTTCAAGCTGTGCTCGTTGTAAAGTGGGCAGCGCTAAATGCCCCAAATTCTTTAAGTTTTACAAGAAAAACATTTGTGCGCAGTTTTCATTTTTCCAACCATTTTTTTATACACCATTTTCTCTGTTTTTTTCTGTGTTCTCCTCTGTTTTTAGGGACTTGCGTGCGTGCAAGAAATGAGGGCTCCATGTTGGCCAAAGTGTAGCAAGTTTTTTGTTTGTGTATTTTTACACCCTTTTTTCTCCGCACTCTCGACGTATTCTTTTAGTCAGTGTTTCTATTTACGCAATGGCCACAAGTTTTGGCCTGGCATTTGCTTTTCCGACTGCCCGCAAAAAGGGTGAATAGGGGAATGGGAATGGGTAGCTGGTATGGGTTTGCGGAGAATTCTCGCTAATATTCGCCATTAAACTTTTGCTTGTTTTTCTTTAATTAACAACGCAAACATCTGATATGCTACTTCTTGTTGTTTTTGCTATATTTTTTTGTGGATTTTACTTTCGTTTTGTTGTGTTTGTTTTTTTGCTTTTTGTAGCTTACTTTAGCCGCTCACTGCATACCTTTATTAAGTTTCATTTTTCCTTTGCTTTAGCGGATCCCCAGCAACTTTGGTGCTTAAAATTTGTACTTGCCGTTTGTTTTATGTCCGGCAAAGCAAAAAGGAAAAGGGTCAACGCCTTAGTCCCGCTACTTAGGACACAGAACAGCCTGTACTTTAACCACACACCGCGCCCACAAAAACCGCCTTTAAACAATTGCTCTTTGTCTTTGGTTTAATTGCATTAATTGTTGAAATGCCTGTGGTTTCCTGATACACTCTCCTTTTGTTGCAAACTGTTAATAGCTACTCAAATATTTATGCCTAATCTGCAGCCTAAGGAAATTAATACAATTTAAAATTGTCAGGAATGCATTTGCATTGATCCTTTTTCTTTACATCTACAATAGTTTTCATGCATTACTCAAATACAAATGGAAAAATATTTATTTCTACTAAAAGATTTATTTAAATGAATAAATAAAATGTAGAACATGAAACTGAATTCTTTATTTCTTACATAATAAATGTACAATAAACTGAAATTAACCTAACGTCACCAGAAGTTCAAACAATTTGCGGAAAACACGCATAAAAGAAAAATGTTTCATTTTCATTTACGCAAAACATAAATTGAATATTTGATAACATTTTCAATGAACTGTTTTTGGTTTCTTTATCAAAATAAAATGCAAACAATGTAGACTTTATATAAAAAATTTGGAACAAATAGAGAAATATCCCTAAATATGCAGCGAGTTGTGAAAAAATATTTGAAAAAGTAGTCATGAATGCAGTACGTAAATTTTAAAGGATTTCTATGCAACACAATGGAGAACAATTTAAAGTAAATTGCTTATGCTGTGTAGTTCCCAAGGTGATTGTAATTATGGCGAAATGCTGGCGATTTTGTCAGCGGGAATGCAGATTTCCACTCGAGTGTTAACATAAAAATTAAAACTTTTGTTCACAACTTTTCATTTAGTGCTGCAAATGAACTAAGCGATGCAGCAGAAGTTGCTGTCTTTCAACTGACTGTTAACTTGTGCAACGCACTGTTGGCTTGTGTGCACAAGTGGGGCGAGCCAGTGGCCATTGCTGTGGGCGTGGGCGTGGTCGTGGCAGTTGATGGATGTGGGTGAGAGCATATTAAAGCGGATTACTTAATGTGCGTTTGCATTTTTGATGCACTTTGTATGTGAGTATGGTATGTGTAATATTTCTGTTTGATTTAGCCAAAAGGTTGTTAATTATTCAACCAACTTTTGCACTCGTTTGTGGTCCAACAACGAATGAAGTCAAGAGCCTCGGCAATCGTTCGCTTAATCTGCTGAGGTATAAGCTTACTTTAAGTCCATAAAAACACCACTTGAAAACTAATTAAACACTAATAGCAAACAACAAAAAGCTGAGCAAAGGCAGCTCAAGTGGCGGAAATGCCAGACGGACGGCAGGACAGACATACAGTTGGACAGACGGACAAATGGACAAATGGCCAGTCAACTGGCCAACAGCAGCCTGCAATTAAACCAAACAAAACAAAAAGCGAGAGAGAGAGAGAGAATTGGATAAGAAAAGAAAAGCTGAGCAAAAAAGCAAAACTTTTTAATTTCGCAAGACGAGGGAGGGAGAGACAGAGGCAGAAAAGAGCAGGAAGCACAGGCTGCTGGGCGCGAATGAGTCTATAAGTTGTACTCGAGAAACTCGTCTTGCCAGGGAAATAAAACAATGGCCAAAACAAAAGTAATGCGATACGAATCCAGCACGAATATCGGGTGCCAACGAAAGGATAACAAATGCGCAGAATAACGGTGGATGGGAGGAAAAACAGAGGCATAGGAGAAGAGAAGGGAAGTGGCAAGTGGTAAGTGGAAATGAAATGGCAAATCAATGGAAAGCAGCGACGCCAACAAAAGCAAATCGGCTTAAAGTGAAAATTATTCCGCTAAGGCCGAAAAAGGCATCTCTGTCGTGCATATGTACAAAAATGGGCTAAGCATCGTTCGTCGCTAGCCAAATTCTAACCATTCTGGCCATTCGCGGCTATGTAAGCCCTAAGCTGTTGACTTATTTGCCCAGCTTCGATTTGCTTTTGCTTGGCTTTTGGGGTGTTGGGTTTGTTGGCCAGCCCATTGTATGCAGAGCTAAGCTGCTCAACGATTTCTATTCATTCTTTTCCCATTTTTGGCAGCATTTAGTTTAGCCAGATTGCGTGAAATACGTGTGGCTTGACTTGATAAACATATGGTATATAAACTGGGCTAGCAGTTGCCAACTGCCAACCGCCAACTACTTTAACGGGAATTATGCACTTACTTAAAACTAAAATTACAATATGAAATATGCAAAGACATGGCATGATGGCAGACTTACCTTTGTGATGCCGCAAATGATGGCCAACAGCAGCTGCTCCGGTGCAACAAGGTGGCTCGTAATATAAATTCCAAGTGTTCTCATAATCCGCTTCAGCATAATCCACATAAATTATTTGCACGCCGAGCAGAAGCAGCAGCCAAGCGGTAGCGCTAACCAGGCAATGCCCCAACTTGGCCATCTTAGTCAAAGTGGCTAAAACACACTCTCACACACTTACACAACACACACACACGGTATTCTCTGTTTTGAGCACGGCCAAAAGGAGATAATTATTATTATTAAACGTTGCTAACAACAAAAAGTATGCGATTTGAGCACGGCGTTTACCATTTGAGCCAAGTTTAACTGAATAACTGATCGAACTGTTCTCGATTCCTTCTCACATTGTCGCCAGCGATTGACGCGTTTTTCTCTGGCAAAAGTCTTCGAACAGAACTTTGAGAATAGACCGACTCTGAGTGTGTGGTGGGCACGGCACGAGTTGCAGATACGAACTGACTGGCCGGGACACGAGGAAGTGTGTTAAATAAACACTGCGAAGCAATGACTCGGCACGAGTCACAAGGCGACACGAAGTGGCAGGATATGCGCTCGGCACTTTTCACTGTTCGGCAATGCCAGTCACCTGTGCGAAAAGAGAGAGAGAGAGAGAGAATGTTAGACTGCGCATGCGCATTGAGAGAGCTTAAAATATCCCTGTATATTTCCCAGTTTTGTTTATGTTTACGAGCTGTGCCAAGTGTATTGAACTCATTTACAGCAATGCAACGTACAACGAGCAACGTGCAACATGCAGCGTGCAGCGCTATGCATTTCAACCAACAACAACAACAATAATAACAATAACAACACACACACAGATTTTCAAGGGTAACTGCAGACTCATTCAAACTGAAGTGCACACAAAGCCAGCCAGTTGCTTCTCCCTCCCACCCAACTGCTCCGTTGCTTAAAGCCAAGAGCTGGCGAGACGAGACTGTTACCAATCCTGGCAGCTGGCAGCTAACAGACAGGACACCGGCTGGCCTAACCAACCAGGCTAAAACACAGACACAGGCACAGTTTCTGTTCCAGACTCAGTCTCAGACACAGAGACCGACACAGACGCACAGTTGCACTTAAAGCATTTTCATGCATTATTATTTATGCATATGCTTGTAATTGCAGTAGAAATATGTCTCTATACTATATATGTAGATATATATATTTATATGGGTGTGTGTGCCCAGACTCTTTTTTGCTCTTTGTGGCATCGCGTGTTGCCTTCTGAAACATTTTTCCAGCACAACTTTCAATGCTGCATTTGTTGTAGGCTGGAAAAACGACACAAAAAAAAAAGAGTTCTCTTAAGGCCAGACATAAGTCACTCAGACAGTCATGCAGACGGCATAGGCTTCAGGGCAGACAGTCAAGCACAAAGACAATTAAACACTACACTCTGTCTGTGTGAGTGAGAATGTGTGAGTGGCAGACACTGAGCGAAATGTTGCTGAATTTAAAAGAGTTGCCTTACTAAATTATGAAATTGAAATTTTAAATTTATTTTAATAGTAGAATAAATAAAACTTTTTGTTGTGATAGAGCATAAGGTACACTTCTATTAATTTTTGAGCTTTTAAATTTTGTAAAAATAAAATTTGTAATGAAACAATTTAAATGAGAATTCTAAGCAATTACTGCACTCGTAAATTTGGTATTTTACAAACAGCTAGCATTATTTATATGAAAACTAAATATATTCCTAAGCATTTACTGAATTTTTGCAAAAAATTATAAAAAGTTGAATAAAATAATTTTATTTTAATAATATAAAATTTATTTAAAAATATATAAGTTTAACATAGCATTTCTTTTAATAATGTTATATAAATAACTATGTTTACGTTTTTAACAAATTTATAAAAACCAATAATATTTG
Source organism: Drosophila tripunctata (assembly GCA_035047385.1). Taxonomy (NCBI): domain Eukaryota; kingdom Metazoa; phylum Arthropoda; class Insecta; order Diptera; family Drosophilidae; genus Drosophila; species Drosophila tripunctata. Next base: position 13,066,630 of record JAWNPS010000288.1, read on the forward strand.
ATAAAGACGATAATAAAATTTAAGAATACCTACAAATAAAAATCTACCGAATTTCTCTCAGTGTCAAATATTTAAAGTAAGTCTGAATTTCTCTATGTCTTAAATACTTTTAATTCACTTGTTAATTTGTTATTTAAAAAACAGCTAGTTTATTTTTATCAAAACTTGATATGTTCTTAAGTATTTACTTCACTTTGCAGTGAACTATTCTCATAACTGGTATAAAATAATTTTATAAATATAATACCAAATGTTGGTTTCATAAATATACGGCATTTCTTTAATTTTTAATCAATTTATTGTAACCAATAATATTTTCAGATAAAGTCGTTCACATTTATTGTGAATACATACATATAAAAATATACAGAATTTCGCTTAGTGTCAAATAATTATACTGAGCTAAAATTTTGCTTAGTTTTTTATGACTTTAGGTATTTAGAATTTTGTAAAAATCAGTTAAAGATTTTTTTTAGATGTAAGACACTGAACACGTATGAATTTTTGCCAGTGTAATAACTTTATACTATTCAATAACAGCTACAATATTTTCTCAAACATAACTGAAATTTGTGTGAGTTTTCTTTTAGTGTATTAACCTTCAGACAGCCGAGTAAGTTTGCAAATACTTTTGCTATTTATGGCGCGCTTGGACTTGGACTTGACTATGGAATCCTGATCAGAGCCGGAGGCCAGCAGCAGGAAAAGCCGGAGAAAAGCTGAAACAAACTGTCTGCTCGGCTGACCGCAAGTTTACAAAGTTTTGGCGATTCTGCATTTCGGCTCAAGTTTACTGCATTGGTATTGGTACACATACATGTGATATGAGAATGTGTAGGTGTGTGTGTGTGTGTGCGTTTCCGTTTGTTTCCAAGCCAAGACAATTTGCGGCTACTTTGTGCGACAACTAAGGGCATATGGCTTTAACATTGTATGTTTGATCAAAGAAAAGCGCGACTATTCACAAAGAAGAGAGAGACAGAGAGAGAGGAGGTGCAAACGGTTTTCTTCAAGCCAACACTTTTGCCAACTGCTGAATCCTGAACCTCCTCTATAACCTCTATGTTGTGTTCTGTGTGTGTTCTGTACAACCCGCACCTGTCGTGTGCGCTGAAGCGCACAAAAACAAGCTCAACAATTGCCTTATAAATGCCCTCAAAGTTTTGACTAAAACGAAAAGACTTTTGGGAGAAAAAAAACTTTGATTAATGTGCGCTTAAAGAGCCGGCAAATGCATGGCAAAAAGAGAGATAGAGGGGCGCGCAGGCAGAAAAACAGGGACAAAAGTTTTCATAACTTTAACACAGGGCAGCAAAGGCAAAAGCAAAACAGGACGAGGCCAGAAAACCGCGTGCAGTCAGCCGGCGGCTTCTTGGCCGAAGCGCAACAAAAACTTATGCAATCAAGGAGGCGCAACAGAGGCGGCAACATACAGCAATGCCAGGGCCAAAAACAGGAACGGCAACAGCAACATCATAGCGCCAGGAGCAAAAGCTGGCATTGCTGTTTCAAGGCGCCGCACAACAATGTCAGCAACTGCAGCGACAATACAGCACAACCGAAGGAATCACAGCGCAAAAGCGTTAAAAAATGAATTGTAAAACAAACGAGCAACATTTGCTGGTGGCACACCCCCAATACACACACACACACAGACACACACACAGCCACAAAGTAGCCAGCGACCCGCAGCGAACCGGCGGGCGTTCACAAAACTTGCTGCAAGCTCTCCTGCTACCACTTTATGCTGGGCCACGTCAAAGTCAGCAGACCGGCTGAAGTTCACCCGCATCCCTTTACCCGTTCACTCCTACTCTTTCTCCACCTACCCCTCGCTCCCACACTGGTTAATAGAAAATGTAATTCGATGCATTTAATGTTGGCAACAACAAAACACGCTGCAGGTTGTCCTCCAGGACAAACAGCACCGAACCGAGCTGAGCCACGTTAGCGAGTTCAGCTTTTTGCCTGCTTTTTTTCAGTACGAGTTTGCATTTGACTAACAGAACTCTCGAATGCGCTACAAAACTATCAAAGGGTTCAATAAGATGAACTGACGGATTTCTTTGTATACTTGGAAGCGCACTAAAGTAATTTTAGTTTCATTTTAATTCATTTGTTTTATATAATACTTTAGCTTTTGAATTTACTAATTTACTTAATTCACTTTAAACACATTTTGCTATAGTTTCTCTGGGTTTCACAGGTTTAGAGTACTAGAAACTTGATTAAATCCACAAACTATAAGTATATTATGTGATGTGTTTAAAATAAGTTAAATTAACAATTATTTATTGAAGTTTGAAAGCATAGACTATCAAACTTTTTTCAACAATCTGTACAAATTTTTTCATTTCTAACTAGAGAATATAGAATTTATTTTTGATGATTATGTTTACTTTCAGTACGAGCCGCAGCAATATAGAAGAGTTGTCTTTGGTGAGGATAATTCTATGCCACATACAGTTGGAGGTTCTTATCAATCCACAATATTGTTCGAACGTAGCGCCAAGTGATTACCACTTTTTTCCGCCTATATTAAACGATTTCGCTGGTGAAAAATTTACTTCTACGAAAATAAGTTGCTCCGGTTTTTTGGATCATAGGGACCTAGGTTTTTGGTGAAAAAGGTGTAATCACTAACCATACAATACACAGATGTATCTTCTAGAACAAACTTTAATTTTTAAGTAAGTGGTATAATGAAATAACCATAAAAATGATAGAAAGTATTTGAACAAATTGACACATATTTGATCATACTTTAAATACTTTACTAAAATTTAGATTTCAACAAAACCAATGGATTTCTTTTTACTACTTTGTAATAACATTTCAAATTTCCTCCTACGTTACTAGATGTCACAAAATGTTTGAAATTTGGGCAAAGCTTGAAATTTGGTGAGTTCACACGAAATAGACGAATTGGGGAGAAGTGGCTAAAAATTTGACTGACATCGAGTGCCATGAGAAATACAAACAATCATCAAGCAGCGACCTGTCTATTTGTCCGCTATGCCTCTGCTGCACACACACACACCCCCTCCATCCCTGCACCAGTCACATTTGCCTGGCAATGGTAACCTCAGTAACCTGCGCCGCGTGCCACAGCAATGACAACCAAACGGCGGCAGCGCTAATAGAAATTAAACGAAAGTGCTGCCTGCTGGATGGGTCGATAGGTGGTTGGGTGGCTAGGTTGTTGGGTGGCGGGGTGGTTGCAAATCACCCTCCTGCAGCGCACCGTGTGAAGGTCGAGCCAAAACGAAGTGCAGCAGCCGTATATATACTTATATACATATATATATACATTTATACTTGAATTCGCAATCGCATTCGCCTTCGCTTTCATTTCATTTCGCTGGATTTCATTTCGTTTTTCACTATTTACATTTGCTTTTATTAATCATAAAAAAATGCTGAAATTGCCGAAATTGCCGAGCTGGTCGCTATGCCTCGCGCAGGTTCGTGCACGAAAGCGCAATTTGATTTTAATGGCGGCAAAATGTTGAATGTTTCGTCGCACAGCGCAGGCAAACAGACACACAAACAGACAGACAGACAGACAGACAGACGGACGGACAAAGAGACATAGAGACAGACAGTTGAATGAAGTAGAAAAGCAAACACGCAGACAAACTGGTTGCTGTTTTTTCGTCCTTTCCATGCAATCAAACGCCATTTGTTGACATTTGTCTGTATTGGTGTTTGTTAATCTGCACGCTGCATATACGTACGTAGTTGTGTATGTGTACGTGTAGGTGTATATGTGTGCATGCGTGTGTGGCCAGTGCAACACTGACGCACAAAAAGCACTACACTGAAAAATGTCAAGTTGCATGATTCAAATTTAAGTCGAAAAACCAGACATACCTCCGAAAAATGACATGTTTTTGGCGAATATCTCAGGAACTTTAAAACCTGGGGACTCCAATTTTGGCTTGCAGGTTGCTAGATGCAGTGTAAAGTTAATGACAATCAAAATCTTTTGAATGTCAATCCCCCCTAGCCCATAAGAAACAAAACAAATTCAAAATTCGCATGCCTTTAACTCCAGTATTTTTTAAATTAAAGTTTTTAAACTTCACATTCGTTTAGAGACAAACAATATAAAACGATCCTAAAATTTTCATAAAGATCGGACTATAATTAGAAAGGTTTTCATACAAAGAAATATGTAAATTTTAAGCTTCGTGAACTACACTTAGCTGCGCTGATTATGCATCGACTGCATGCAGCTTGCACCGCTTACTCCAATTTGAACTCAAATAATTGGAAATGAAAGTCATATAACATTACGATGCTCGACTAAGATTTTCTTTCCCCATTTTATCTAATTTCATTTCTTTCAGTGTTCTTTCAATTTGCATGTCCTTGTGTCCTGTCTATTGCCTTAGCCTTAGCTTTTGTTGCTGCTTGCTGGTTGCAAAACGTGCGTACATTTATTTGTTTGTTTGTTTTCGATAGAGAACGTAGGTGTGTGTAAGTGTGTGTGTGTGTAGATTGCATGTGCGTGCTTGCACAGCCGCTCATCACTGTCATTAACGTGATTGTTGTTGCCATTGTCGCGAGTCTTTTGCCTGGCTATGAGAGTCATGGCCAGTGTCAATGGCATTGACCAACCACCAGTGCGTCTCACTACATATTTTAAATATTTAAATGACATTGTTACACATACACACACACACACATACAAACTCATATACACGCAAACCCTTTAATTAATGTCACAGCCCCTAAAAGAATGCTACGGAAACTATCAATTATTTATTTGCTGTCATTTAATCAGACGTCTTCCCAAAAAACACGCACAAATGTCATTTTCAGCAGCACAACAAACCAGTAAATATATATATTAAATATATATACAATCGAATCTATATATAGCTAGAATATGTACAAGAATATATATATACACATATGTGTATATATATATATACGATAGCTGCCGTAAGGTAAATGTATTTCTTATGAAATTTATTGCCGCTGTGCGATCATTGATAAGCGCAAATAACAACATGGCAGCAGGACAAGCAGAACAAACAGCGGCACCAACTGGACATTCTCAATGCAACGATGCTCAGTTATATGTACCTAGTAAGTGCGTGTGTGTGTGTGTGTGTGTATGTAAATCGACGTTAACAGACGTTTCACTGTACACAATCGCCAAACGATTGCGTGCCCAGAAGGGCAACTGCTATTTGTTTGCTGATGTTTGCAGAAAGTCAACGACAAGTCGCCACACACCACAGCAGCACAGCAGCACCGAAGCACAACACAGCACAGCAGCCTCTCTCCGCCTCCCCCCCCTTCAGTTGTAGACAACGGCTGGTCGGGCGTGTGCCGCTGATAAGGGTCGCTGCTCGAGTGGGCAAGGCGATGCAGTGTGTGCAAGGGATTTACTCTAGTTTATTTGTTAATGGTTTATTTATTAATTCCTGCGGATTCTCACGTCAGACAAGGCATCAAGCAGCATCACAACAGCGAGATACAGCACGGGCGACCAAAAGGACCAAAATGTTCGACCGGAAGTGAACAGCAGCCGCAACAGGAAACGCATATGCTATAGCCATTTTGTAGCAGGGGGGTTGCAGTCGCTGTGTGTGTGTGTGTTGCGATAACGCTTATCGTGTTCTTGGCAATTGCTGCTAATGGCCAAATGTTGAATGCAACATGGTCTAATCTTATGGCTTGCCCCACACAACCCCCCGCCAACCCCTTGTCAGTCTCTACAAAGTTTTGGGTAAATTGAAAATTTGTGTTCGCATTGAAATCATGCATTAATAATGCTTAAACACTAAATAGTTTGGCAAATACATATGTATGTGCACTGAGAGAAAGGACTCATGCAAAGTGCCAGGAACATGCGTAGGCAATTTCCTAAATCCTTTGCAAGTCATGGCACGTCAAACGTGGCGAAAACCGAACGGAAATTTGAAATTTTGTGCAACTTGAAGACTTTTGCCTTTAAAATCGAGCGATAGAGAAAGAGTGGCAAAGGGAGAGGCAGAGTTAGAGAGCGTCGTAAGGCAGAATGATAGAGAGAAAGTTGCCTCGAGTGCGTTTGACAGCACGCATGTCCTTGAGAGTGTTCAGGCGTGTGTGAACTTCCGCACATGCACACACACACACACACCCACACACCCTCATACACTCACTAACTCAGCAATCGCAACTACAGACAAAAATCAACCAAATATAAGCAATTAGTAAATATATTTCAACTAACACGGTTAAGAGCACAGGGCTGAACAGACTGAGTTTTGCCAACTCTGACATTCATAGACATCAACCCGACACTTCTGTTGGCTCTATTCCTCTCCCTCTGCCTCTCCCTCCCCACCACCGTGGCATAATGAAAACCTTTTAAAGTATTCAATAACACTGAAATTCTAACCCTGTTCGGCCTTCTCCATCTACTGCCCTCTACTGCCAATGCCAAAAACTGATGGACATGCCTGCAAATTGAATTTCTCACGCTTTACTAGCTGCTCTCATAAAAAATACATATAAAATAGATCAATGTCGCTGGCAAACTGATGGAAACATTTGTAATTTTCAATCGAATTTAATCAGAAATGTCATGGAACTTCATTAGGACTATACAAAAAATAATTAAATTTTATACTATTCAAGTACTAACTGCCTATAGAATGTCAACTTACTCAGTTAACAGGAGGGGGAAAAAAAAACAGAGAGAAAACCCGCATCAAATTACTCATTTAACTCGCGACTGAATTCAAACATCAAATGAATCCAATGAAAAAATGAATCAAATTTCATTTGGTTGCCTTGAAAGCAAAGTAAACGCATATTATGTTCTACTGCAAAAGCATTCCTTAGGAGCATACTAATCGAATCAGTTTGGAAATGTGAGAAGAGTTTCCTTAAATAGAAGAAGTATGTTTATTTTTGAAAAATTTCTTTGCTAAAGTATTTTTAAGTATTTACAATTGCGATAAAGAGCTGTCTGATTACTTTTTTTAAACAAATATTTTAAACAAAATATTAAAGATAACTTTCTGCAAGCTTTTCTTTCAGTTGGGTTAACATAAACTACAAATATTTTTAAGTTATATTTAAACTATTGTCAGCTTGCACTTTTTAAGCACGTTGCTAAGCAACTCAAGTGGCATCTGCAAATAATATGATTTCAATAATAATCGCATGTAATTTTAATTAACAACTATTTATTGTCGATGGCATTGAACGACATCAAAGAAACAACTTGAAATTGAAAGAGCTTAGGTTAATGCAGACACCGCTAAATAAAGCCACTTATCATTGAGTTGTCTTTCACACACTCAAACTGGGAAATTGAATGTCATCTTTATATATATATATACATATGCAGACATATTTTCATATGTAAGCATGATTTTGACATTGAAATTTGCATATGCCATCAATGCTTACATTTTTGCATTGAGTTTTGTTTTCATGCCTCAATTTTTGTCTCCCTCTGTCTGTGAAGTGTGTGTGCAAAAAAATGCCTGTAGACAGGGTGGATGTGAGAGTGGCAGTGGGCGTGGCACGTGTGTGTGTTTGGTAGCCGCCTTTGAAGTGTGCCAGCATGGCGCTTAGCTGCTGATAATCCTTTTTAAATAAATTTGTTGGCACAAATCGTTATGCCGCCCGGGGGCTGTGACACGCACCTTTTTGCAAGCAAAACCTCGCAACAGGGAGACAAGTGTGTATAACAGAGAGAGAGAGAGAGAGAATAAAAGAGAGAAAGAGAGAGAGAGAGCGAGTTGCGTTTGAATTGCCGCCTGTGGCTCGTTGCGTTTTTCTCTGTTTGCTAAGCATGTTAATACACAGGAAATTAAGCACTTATGCGGAAGTCATTGAAAAGCTCTGTAACTCGCTCTCTCTCTCTCTCTATCTGTCTTTCACATACACTCTTAAAAACATCCACACATGGGTAGCACAATTTTCATGTGTCTGTGCCTTCAATTATGCACAGTGATACAACAACAGAACAACTTAAAAGACGAAAGGTGTGAGCTTCTGTTTGAGCGACTAAATGACATCCTGTATGTGTGTATTTTGAAATCCTGAAACAACAATAAGCTAAAATGAGTAAACAGTGAGTGTAGGTAGCAGTTTCTGCAGAAATGCGCAATTTCGCAATATAAAATAGAGCGCGTTCTTTAAGACTTAAGCAAATATTACTTTCAAAATTAGAGCTTAACATGAAATATAATGATATGCAGATAAAAAACGCTAATAATAAATATTTTAAAATAATTTAAACAAATTAGAAATTATATCTTATTGTATCTTTTTTAATTATAATCCTATTTTAATGGTATTTTTATAATCGATTGATATTGTTTGTCTCTAAATGAATACGAAGTTACAAAACTATGTAATAGGAAATACGGCAGTTAGAGGCAAGCAAAATTACAATTTGTTTTGTTTCTTATGGGCCAATGGGGTCATGGTATCCAAAATTTTATGATGACATTATCTTAATATTGCACCTAGGAAACCGCATGCAAAAATTAGTGTCCCGAGGTGCTGTAGTTATTGAAATATTCTTTGAACTCTGTTTATTCATACGGACAGACAGACAAGCGGACAGAAAGACTTGTCCGCTGTCTCGGCTGTTGATCCTTCAAGATCCTTCTGCCTGCTACAAACTGTTAACAAACCCAAAATACCCCTCAGGGGGAACATAAATGTATCTATTAAAGGTTTTTGAGCAGCATCAGTAATGGCAGTCAGGTGAGCGTTCTATAAAACAGATTTACAGGGTATTAACATCAGTAACAAGCATACAATAGCCACACAGTCATGTTAGTAGAGTTGATTATTATGTGAATGTGAATTTGTTGAGCATCATGATGATAATGTTGAAGTTCTTGCGACCCACCGACACACACACATTTTAATTGTGTACGTAGGTGTGTGTGTCTCGCATTAGCACAGTTAAATGAGTGCAGCAGCCTCGAATGAAGCTGTCTGTCTGTCCGTCCGTCTGTATGTCTGTCTGTCTTACAGTGTGGCGTTCTGTCGTTCACCCAGCCAGACGTAATCCCAAATAAAAACGCACTAACCGAAACAAAAACCCACAGTCCGTGGAGAAATTCATTTAGTTTGCACTAACACGCTGTCAACAAAGGGACAGGGTGATGGGGAAAATGAGGGTAACGGTGCTGCCGGGAAAACACATTCATATACAACAAGGGGGCGGCCCTGATGGTGGTGGAGGTGGGCGTGCCACACAGCGAACTTAAGCGATTTTGCATTTCATTACGTTTTTGCTTGACGCAGACGGGTTTTGGCCAAGAGTATGAGTATGAGTATGTGTGTGTGAGTGTGAGTGTGTGTGTGTGAGTATTTTCGGTGGCAGTTGGCAGACCGACAAAGGACGAAATATAGAGTGAGACAGAGGAAAGGAGGCAGGTCACAACTTCGGGGAAACTCCCGTCGCTTTCAGCTTGAAGATAAACAAAATACATAATCCAAAGGCGTACAATAATGGCAAAAGGGGTTAAAGCTTTTGTCAGATAGATGAAACTGCTTCTTTCAATTGTTGTTGTTGCTGTTGTTGTTGTTGCTGTTTGTGTTTTTGTTGTGCCCATTCCCATTGTTGCTGTTGTTGTTAGGCGCGGCTTGAGGTACTTAAATGCTTTGAAAGCGCATTGTAGCGCAAAATGAGGCACAATCGGCACGGATTCGTATTCCGGATTCCAGGATTGCGTGTTCGCTTATAAGATAATTGCTTAAAGTAACCGAAAAACACAACAACAACTGAATACATTCTTTGGTGGGGTGTTTGATGATTGACACGCTGCCAAACAAACTTAATGAACAGCATAAATATTTAAGTCCCCATAAAAGTGCCGGCTAATATGAAGGTACTCCAATTATAAGCAAACTTTCCCACAACTCTTATTGCTCCAATAGGGTTTTTCAAGCTATTTTGATTGGACTTGATTTGTTCTGGCCGTCAATCGTTTGCTATAAATAATCCAACAGAAATAGTCAGCATTGTTTAATTATGTCATGAATAAAACAACTGGACGTAATTTTATATTTACGGGTCAGATTTCCATTTTAAAATTAGCCTCAGTTTGACAGCTTTTCACTGAGGCATGGAATAGGTATCTAGCTACAGAAATAAAAATAATATTCATTTAAATTATTTATATTTAACCTTTGTCATTTATAAATTGTAAATTAGTCATTATACTGGATGACCTTTTCTGGTCTTAAATTAAATTTAAATGCGAATTTGTTTGTAATTTATTTCTATATCATTTATAAACACTTTTCAGCTATCTGTAGTTGTTAATAGGAATCAAAATGTCTAGAAATTTATTTAATGGCAATTTAATTCCAATTTTTTGCTACTTCTAGATATAAATAGCTAAGAAAAAAACTAAATTTATAACCTATTTATAAAACAACAGATGGTATATCTGTTGATATTATCAATAATATTGTATCCACAGATTATTATTAATGTAATTAACTGCAAAACTATTTATAAACACTTTTCAGCAATCTGTAGATGTTAATAGGAATCAAAATCAATAAATCTAGGTATAAATATTTGTGAGAGTTATTTTTAAACAATTTATAAAGACTTTTAAGCCATCTGTAGATATGAATACAAACCAATAATGTTCTATCTACAGGTAATTTTATATATAATTTATTTAAAAATAGATTACAAACACTTTTTAGCAATCTACAGCTATTAATAGGAATCAAAAGTAATAAATCTAGAGATATTTATGTATATAGTTTCTTTATAAACAATTTACTACAATTTTGAACATTTCTGTAGGTATAAATGCGAAACAAGAAAAATTAATCCACAGATCATTATGTAAGTAATTTATTTAGAACCAATTTATATAAGCTTTAACCCCATCTGTAAATACGAGATATTTATAATCAATAGCTTCCTACTGATATTAATAACAATCATTACTTCTTTAACCAAAGATGAAAATGTTTGTAACTTATTTTTAAACAATTTTAAATGCCATTTAGCTATTCGTAGATTCTGCACAATTCTCATTTATTTGCTGACTGCGGAAAAGCTTAAAGATTTTGGCACAAAAAGGTGTTTTAGATATAATCATATTCTCTTATTATTTAAGCACACAATTCTTATCTATTCATTACAAGGTTCTATATGAATTTCTAAAGACTATAAAACTTAACCTATCTATAAGTGCAGTTGCATAATTTCCGTGCTCGATTTAATTAGAATATTTCGCGCTCTTGAAACAATTTTAAAACGTTTGCAATGGAAATGAAAATGATAATCGTTTTGATATTGCCAGAGGCAAATGCTATATTAACAACGATTATTATTGCAAGTTGATAGGACTGTTTAGAATAGTTGTGTGTGTATCAAAATAATACCAAAATTTCGGAAAATGCCCATTACTAAATATGTATCTCTAGTTAGTTGACTCGCATGAAACGAGGCTCTTCAATTGTGCACGCTCATTAAGTTCTAACTGGCAATATTACGGCGATTTACATTAGCTGCGCTTTAAAATCAGAGTAGACAGATGGAGCGAAAGAGAGAGAGAGGGAAAATGGAGGAATAGACATCGACATCGATTAAATTGCACAACAGAATGAAGCAATAAACTTTTAGAGGGCCAAGAGCCAGGCAATAGTCGAGCACACACATATGTATATACACTGGGGAAAATGCCAGTCAACTTATATGTATAAGTATGTGTGTGTCTGTATGTGTGTGTGCGTAAAAGCGGGTTAAACGTGTGCGCTTCAAATGACCAAGCGACGTTTAGCAGCCGATAAAGTCATTCAATGTGGCAGCAACAGCCACAGAGAGCACGTGAATGCCGTCGGAGTTGACTTTGCAGCTCCAATATAGATGTGTATGTGTGTGTATGTGCTCATTTTACGCTTTTGTGATAAAGTAATCAGTTGATGTTATTTGACAAAGCCGAAGATAAATCGATAGATTGGCTGACGTTGTTATTGTTGCCACTGTCTTGTCACTGACCAGCCACAAATATTCAAGAGCGAGAAGAACAGAAACTACAACTATAAATATTTATTGGTTTCGTATATTAAGCATACGCAATGTGTGCTACAAATGCATTTTCAAATTTATATACGATTTTGATATAAAACGTATACTTTATTTACCTGAACACGAATGCATGATAATAAATCAAAAACAAACACACAGCATACCAAACAGAACAAAGCAAATAAACAATACAGAGTTGTAGGCAGTAGAGTACAGTAAGTGGCGCAGGGCAAACCCGTCTAGACTCTAGACGGACAGAGTTACGTACATGGCCAATAAAGCAAATGCGAAAATAGCCGTACATAAAAATTAACAGCGGCGACGACACGGCAGCAAAAGAGTGCGAAAAATAAAGCATAAGCCAAAACTGGCAGACGTTGACAGACAAAACTAAAACACAAACAGAAACAGAAATAGAAGCAAAAACATAAACAAAACAAATGGAAAACAGACAATAAAAGGCGACTAGTCTGTCTGAACTGAATGAACTGACTTGTGTATGAATGAAAATCGGAAAATTCGTAGCAAATAACGCTACACAAAAAAATGAAAACAGAGCCACAAAATGGAAGCTAAACAAAGTCCAAAGTCATGAAAATGGACTTGGTCTGGTTTAGGTTATTTCGACCGCTTGACCGCAACAAAAGTGCATGTCCTTCTCTGCGTGTGTGTGTGTGTGCAATGAAATAAAAACGCAACAAAGCGCAATCATCATTATCGTTAAAAGAGGCGCTTACAAAACTAGACAAATTGCCACTTTAGAGGCGAGAGACGAGTGGCAAAAGGCAAGAGCCAAAGGCAGAAGCAGCAAGCTGGCGGCCTTTTGGGCCAACAGCGCGTATGAGCAACGTACGAGGCGTCTATAATGACCTCTGGCCAAACACACACACACACTCACAGACAGACATACGCTTAAAAGCAACCAAAATGGCGCACATTAGAGACCGCAGAACGCACAAGAGTATGCTAGAAAAGTGTGCAACAAAAGCAACAAGCTCATAATCAACTTGGTATATACAGACTCGTGATAGTCCTGATAGTCCTCAGAGCAGAATGAAATACACACACACACACACACACACACACACACACACACACACACATACATACAGAGCATATAATAAAATAACAGAGATTTCAACATGGAAAGTCAGCAAGTTCAAGCAAGCACTGTTGGGACAGTAGTCAGTTGGGGTCATAAAAAGCATAGGCCAGCACTTTTAGGCTTAATTATAGACACGCACAATACACACACACACACACATTCACACACACTCCAGGGCAGCCCAAATGAGCGATTATGTGTCGAGCTTTGCCAGCGAATTCTGTTTTTTGTTTTTTGTTCTTTTCTCTGTGTTTTTTCTTGCTTGTTTTCTGTTGTCGGGTTGCTGGTCAATTTGCTGGCATCTAAACACTTTGCGAAGAGCATTCATTAATAGCCCTAAAACAGCGTTTGTTGTTTTTGGCCAGCTGCTCATGCAATGGCGACAGCAATTATAGTTACAATTAAAAAACCATTAAGCGTAATTTCGTTTCGTTACTTGTGGTGTTGTTTTTTTTTTTTTTTTGATACAAAAGGGCAAAAACAGGACACGCTTTCCGGCAAACGCAATGAAAACATTAACTTGGCTGCTCGATAAACTCAGGTACATATATAGCAAGTATAACTAGTTCATATCTAAGCTTTTGATTAATTGCCATAAAAATAAACTTTATATAAATGCACTTTGAACAGCAAGAATTTCCATATAACCAAAAGAATTGACACTAACAGCAATTGAAGTGGTTATTTCCATTGTTGATTCACTTAAATCAAATATGCAATAATCATAAATAAATTGCTTCATTCATTTAATGATCAGCAAATGTCTTGCTCCATGCAGCCAATAATTGAATGTGAAGCTATTATTATAAGTGGAGCAATGAAGCAATTTAGGGGCATTCTTTGCTTGACCAGCCGAGGGTCGATTGATTAATAAGTGCGTTGTATTAAGACCATGTGCTTGAGCCAAAAGGTTTAAAAAACTTTAAATGCTAGAACTATCATTTAAATATTATTTTAGATTTAAAATGTTATAATTAGAAAAGTGTTCAAGGTATTTTAAGCAGATTCACACACTTTATGTATATCTAGTAGTTGCATCATATTTATATATTTAATATCACTTTTTAGAATCAATCTAGTCAATTAGATTGCCATGGTTTAAAATCAAAAGAAAATAGTATTTTATATGCATAATTTATGTGGATTAATAAATTCGAAGTTCTGAAAATATCTTAGTTAAATTTAGACACAGATACTACAAAACTGCCTAATAAAAGGTCTTGTCAACGTATTGTCAAAATAGTCACATAGTTTGTATTGGTTTAATGTCGTAAAAAAAACTGAACTTGGTATGAAAAAATAATGTGCAATTATTTCTTCTAAGTACTGAAAACTCTTTTAGAAATATTTGCACAAAAATATCACATAGCTGCCGTATAAACGATCGATCGAATAGAAACAACTTGTATGCTTATAAATTATTTACTACTGTATACTTGATATTGCCCTTAAATAGGTAGAGAATATATTAGCTAAACTTCTTTACTAATTCATTACCTTAAAAAATGAATAATAATAAAGTAAATTGTACTTAATATAATGTATTAATTGTTATATTTTGTTTTAAATAATAATAAACTTAAATAAAAAAGAAAGTAACAAAAATATAATAATATTTTTTTTTTGTTTTAGTGACATTTTATTTGGTAAATTTTAAATTCAAACTTCTTTTTCTAATTTTAAAAATATTTGTGTTGAAAGCACTCTGATTTTAATGTTATAATAGAACTATTTAATCAAAATAGTATAGAAAATATCCGTATCAAACACTTTTATGTACTGCTTAAACTACCCTCTCATGCCTATCTTAATATGTTTTGTAACTGACCATTCTTGTGAGAGGGAGGAGGTAAAAACTATCTGATTATGCATGCAAATAACTTTGTTCTATTATCGCACAATTACAGGCACAACAATTTGGTAACAGTTTTCATGGATTGTGTTGTTTGGTTGTGTTTTATTTGTGTTTTGTTATTTTGGCTAGAATTGACATGCGATGGCCAAAAGTGGAAGAACAAAGCCGTTGATTGGCAGCTGTCGCACATGGAAAATGCGGCACAATGCCAAATTGCCCGCACCTGGGCCAGAGACAAAGCCAGAGAGAGAGAGACAAAGCCAGAGCCTGAGCCTTGGCCAGATGCTAAGCCCAAAACCCTCATATGGCCAGAGGGTACATGTCCTGGCCAGAGTGTCAAAGGAGCTTAAATGCTTTGAGAAACACGCCGCACAATACACGATCTACAAGCTACTTTTTCATTATGTTTTTTTTTTGGGTGTTTTATCTTTCCACTTTTCTGCTTGTTTCAGTACTGCACTTTTTACGCGATTTTGCAGGCGTTCAATGTCTTTTTATTTAAGTTTACTTCGCTTTTTTTGTTTTTTTTTTATTTTTTTGGGCCGCATATTTTCTTTTCATAATGACCAAAAACAGACGACTCAGTTGCAGCACAGCCAGAAATGCTTTTGAAGTTCTTTGTCGCTGTTTTGCCGCCGTGGAGTGGGGAATGTAGGGTGGAACGGTGGGGCAAGGACGGCAAGCGCCAAGGGCGATGCCTCGTTTTTTGTCTGCCTTGCATTTTGAGCGTTTCTGGCTATTGTTGCTGCTGCTGCGTTTGGGCCACGTTTCGCGGTAACCAGGTGCAGTAGCTGCAGATTCTGCAGTTTTATTGTGCAACTTTTTGCTGTATATATGTGTGCTGGCATTTTAGCATGGCTTTGTCTTTGTTTTGGCCCGCTCTAGCGCACAGTGCTAAGTGGCTATAACAATTTGGGTTTATGCATATACAATTTATGTTTTGCATTTCTTTCAACTCGACCCGACGCGACTCGACTCGACTCTCAACGCATGGCAAAGTTTTCACAATCTCACGCTCTTGGCCCTGTTGTTTGGGCCCCGTTTCTTTCGTGCTCAGCTAATTTTATGCTCTAATAGCAATTGGCATTTATGTGCAATTAGCATGAGAATGGCCACAATAAATACGCTAAGTATAAAGACAGAGACAGACAGAGAGATAGAAAGAGAGAGAGAGAGAGAGGGGGGAGAACGAATGAACTGGTCAACTGGAGGGCGCAAAAACATAATGCAAACGACTTGAGCTCATGATATGGCCAGGCCAACAAGATATAAAAACGAGCTTGGCTCAAATGCAAACAGGTAAAACTCTCAACACACACACTCAGAATTGAGAACCGACGCTGCAAGTTGCCAGTTACGAGTTGCAAGTTGCAAGTTTGCCAGTTACCAGTTGGGACAAAAAAAACAAGAAGGGACACTTGACGGGGCCCAAACGAATTTCAGGTTGTAGCACATTAAAAGCAGCCAAACACTCACTCACACACTTGATGCTGCATTTGTCTGTATTCATAGTGTATATTCGTATATTCATATATTCGTATATTCACCTTATACATTTGTGGCGCTGGAATGCAATTCACAATTCACAAAGTTCGTTTTGTTTGTCAGCTAATCAATTTATGCTTTTGGCACTTGGCTCACACACACTCGCACACACAAACACTCACTCTAAGACAATTAGTTACGGCTAATTATTCATGTACTTCAGGCATAGAAACATATACATATGTATGTATCTAGTTGTGTTTCAATTATTCATATATATTTGTATTTATTTATTCACTTTGTTACGAGTTAATTCTGGTTCTGCGAGTTGCGAATTTTCAATGCGCGACGCATGCAACTTGGTACCGTTCAAAACGCGTTTGTAGCACAAACTGAAACTGTTTCTTGTTTCTGATTCTGTTTCTGTTTCTGTTCAGTTTCGGTTTCGGTCTCTGCTGTCGCAAATTCTCTACTTCGTCTCGTCTGCAGCTTCGTGAAGTATTCGTTAGCACTCACTCAGTGCACTCGTCGGCACTCGCCTCGTCGGTGCCACACAGAGAGAAGAAAACCAGTTTTTATTTTGCATTCAAACAGTCTCCTCGATTTCTCACAGCTGGCAACACTGCTCCATGCCTTTGGGCCATGTTACTGAGTACTCTTGCCGGCATTTTGCTTAACATTTGTTTACGTTGCAACGCGCAGGCGTTAACTCCCAGCCAGCTGTTAAGCCAATGCACAGCTCTGTTAATTCTCACAGCAGCCAGAGAGTTGAATCCTGATGCATCTGCCGACAAAGACAGCGATAACAACAACTGACACTTGCAGTTTTCATTCTCTGATTAGACCTTGAATTGCCACTGGCACTATCTAATCTCTTAGCCCTTCTTATGTCTGAAACTAATTCACTTACACGTATTCCACTCACTGTCTCAATCAGCCACTTCTCTCAATTAGCACAGTCACAGTTTCACTACCAAATGCACATAAATCTACCGCAGAGCACATAAATCCTTCACCAAGAACTATGCACTGTCAGTTGTCTGGCAAATGAAAAGCTGGAAAACAAAATGCCAAAATGATCTAGCGGCAAGTATGTATATAGACACAAACACAAGAAAACTTGCATCAAGCAGGTGCTTAGAACGTAATGTAGATTTGATCTGAAATTAATTAAAGAAGTAAAAATGTAAATAATAAATTTAATTTTTACTTATAAGTTAAATTACATTTACAAAAATACGTTGAGACTTAAAGCTATATATATACTCTTTTTACTAGTTTATACGAATCAATTATGGAACCGAAAGTGGAATAATCGCATAAATTTTGTAAATATTTAAAAGTAGCTAATGAAAATAGAAAATTTGAGAATAATATAAAATGCAGTAATTGAAGAAAAAATTTAGTAGTAAATGTAAATACGTACATTAAAGTAGCCAAAAATCTGGGAATACGTACAAATGGAGGAAGTAATTACGTATATTGAAATTAATGTAGTAGAATCGATACGAGAAATTTTGAAAATAGTAGTAGCAAATATAGAAATTACTTAAGCTTATATAAAGTTACGAATCTTGAGAGAAATTTTAGAAAAAGTAGTACAATATACAAAAATATAACATAACAAAATTAAGAAAACTAACTAAAAATGTTGTAAAAACAGTAGTCGAGATTTTAATAGTTCCAGCAGTTTAATTAGATGGAATACTTGAATACTTAAATATGTAAACCAGATATACATATATGTACACTGCATTAAAAAGTTAATTAAACTAAGAATGATTACATATTAAATTTAATCTTCACAAGAAAAAAGGTTCTCTTTGGCACGTCAAAGATTGGATACCCTTGAAAAAGTCCGTATGAATTAAAAATTCACAGTTTCATACATTCATCATTTAAATTTGTTTGTGTTTACCAAAAAACACAACAGTTTTACATACTTTGTAATTCAAACCAATTCTTCAATGGAAGCAATATGATATAGTTGTCGTATCAGAACTGAAGGTGGCTAACAATCGATAGCACTATCGAGACTATCGATGGTTGTTAACTATCGAGTCGTCCCACTATCGATGGTTCTTTGCAACCGACAGTTTTCGATAGTGTCACCGATATATTATATTCATTTTTGGCGACGTTTTAGTTATAAAAATATATTTAAGTTCCGAGAAAATTGTTTTGCATATGATCAAACAAAATAATAGATTGCATTCTTCCAAAAGGTAATAAACGTACATTACGAACTTTTAAACTTTTTTCAAAGAGTTTTACTAAAATTTGTGATGGAATAAATTGTGTCAGACCGTAGTACAGTAGAATTGAAGGAGGAAAGGTCGAAAGGAATGGTTGTTATTCCTAATTCAAAATATGTGGACTAATTTTAAATTTTTACATTGAATATTCGTTTATAATTGACTTCTTTGGATTTCAGTAAACGTTTGGCAATATTGAAGAGTTGTTTTATTAAAGCGTTGCCACTATCGTCCTCTTTCGATGGTTTTCAAAATACGATCACTGACTATCGATTGTGTCGACTATCGATAGTTTTCACCTCTAATCAGAACGATAGTTCGGATATAAACAGATGAACAGAAAGACAGACGGGCAGTTACTTAGCTATTGATGCTGATCAATAATATATATATATGATTTAGGGGGTTTGTCGCGTCTACTTCAAAATAGTAACAGGAATATAAAATATGGCAGTAAAACTTATAGACATGAAAATGTATGTCCTCGAAGTATGAGAATTATGTATGTCACTGGGCACTCCTTACAAAGAGAATATTTTCAAATTTAATTGCAATATTATAAAAAAATGTAAATAAAGAAAATTATCCATTACTGAAATGATTAAACAGAGCTTTGAGTATTGTCAAACGAATGTAAAATTATAATTATAAATCAGAGGCAACCCAATATGAGGAAATTCTAATAGAAAACGTGCTGCAATTGAATGTGGCATGGTTGCATAAATATTGAAAGGCAATGTCTGATTAATTTGTGGGCAAGCCAAGTGATTGGCCATAAAAAGGAAATCATTAGGCATTAAGACATGTGCATAATTTATGCGCAAATTAATAATGGCACGTAGCCAATCATTTGAATGCCATTTAATTAATTTTGCTACGAGTCACACACACACACAAACACACATTCGGTCATGTTTTGGACTAGTTCAATTACGAATTGCTTAGAAGAAATCAAACTATTTAGAATGCTGGCCAAGTTAATGACAGCACATAAGCCACTGAGTGGTAGCCTTGTACTTTGAGAAGAGATACATCAATGAAATCAAATAAATATCGTTTGAGCCAGGTGAGATGGCTGAGACAGCAGCTGGGTGTGTGTGCTGATATGGAGGTGGCATGATGGCGGCTTGGTGGCATTGCCCCACCAAGTTGCACGCATATAAATAACCAATGATGCGGCATTTATCTGGCTCTAACTTGGCTACCATGCTTGGCCCGGCCCACAATCAGTCTCAGCTTACGAGCCAGAGCCAGCGTCAGAGCCAAAGCAGCAGCTAAACGGGCTATTGAAACTGAAGACGTCCATTGTTGGCCTGGTTGGCTTCCTGGCAGCTCAGCATCCTTGGGGCTAAAAGGGATAAACGTTTAGCATGGCCAGCACGATTTTTATGTAAGCTACGTGTTGTTGTTGCTGTACGTATTTCTGTTGGCCATGTCCGTGTGACTGTTTCGCGTCATTTGCTCTGATCCCAGTGGTAATTTTGTGGGCCGAACCGTACCGCCTTCAACAGAAACGCAACACCACTGGGCAAATGGGAAAATGGGAAAATGGGCAATGGACGATGTGCGATGGGCGATGGACAGTCGAATTTCATTTCATTTCGTTACGTTTCGTTTTATTTTTGACGAAAACGTTTCTGTCTTTCTGCCTTTGAGACTTTGTGACTTTCGTGAGTTTTGTGACTTGCCCTCTTCGGTGTCTAAAGTTGTCAAAACAAAAACGACAGCACCAAACAATAAGTGCCAGAACAAAAAAAAAAAAGACGAAAGGAGAAGAAATGAACAGAATGAAAGGATGAGCACAACTTGACAAGCTAACCAGCCATCTGACTATTCAGTTCTATATGCTCACCTGGCAGCGGACCAACTCAGTTGTCGGTCCAACCCACTTGAGGCATTGCGCACAATGGAGGACCAGCTTTTGGCAGTGTGTAACCTTGTCAAAACAGAATATCGCTTACCAAGTCGTTTGGCAATTTTTCTCAATTTTCACATGGAAACTCAAAACACAGCAGCAGCAGCATTGAAAGCATCGAAATGCATCTCCAAGTGCTGCAAGTGGCGTCGTTTCTCTGCGCTCTGCTCCCAAAACTTGATGTTTGGGCATCCAATTTGAAGTGCACAGAGAGGCGGGAAGGCGGAAAAGCACTGAGTCTGAGCGCAAAATCTACCTTGATTTCCGCCGCTATCCGCAGGTCATACACACACACACTGATGCACACAAATACACAGCACCGACAGGCATATTAAAGATGCCTTTCGACTTGGCAACACCCGTTAAAAATAACAGTGCATACTTTTAGGCGGCAATATAATAAAAAATTGTTTGATTTGGTTAGTCTGCAATTATGCCAGTCACTATATCTGAAAAATAATACAGCAAAATGACAAAAAAGAACATTTTCAAGAACATCCTGACTAACTAATAGAATTAACTCTATGATAGAGCAAAGTGATATATTAAAATACTCAAAGACTTTTAATAAGCTTTAAAAATATATATTTTTTTAAGTTTTTAAATTTTTGCTTTTAAGCAAATTGATTTTCTATTTGTGTTCTCCTCTGGGAAGACTCCTTTTACCCACAAATTCAAAAAACAAATAGTTGAAAATTAGATAATAGATTTCCCTGCAGTTATTAATACTACAATAAATAATATTTAAACTAAATTGATTAGTTTTATTTAATTAAAATCTTATATTACTTGTCATACCCTACTTGAATATTATATATGGGCATTTCCGCGAAAAGGTCAACCAAGAGTCAAAAAAAAAACTTCATTTCTTCTGTAATATAGAGTTTTTTTAGTCGTTTGCAGCTCATGGACAACTCTTTTTGTATTTTTTCTTTATCTTCTTAGCTTAAATACTAATGTAATGACTATAATTGTATATATAACTGCAAACAAAACTGCAGTGTGAACAATGTCGCGTGAGTGACGTCGCGTGAGTGACCTAGAAGAATAAAGTCATGTATATTTGAAGTCGCGTGAGTGACCGCTCTTTTGTGGCTTTTATCTCAAAAGATAAAAACTGGAGGCTCTCAATTTTTTTACCAATTATAGTAGTCTCAAAATACTACAAAAAATTATTAGTGGTGAATTGTAAAAAATTTAATAGTGTTTGATATATTTAACATTTAAAATTTTATTTTGCTTACGAAAGTCGTGTAAGTGACCGCGGAAATGCCCATATCTAAAAATGTTGCTGATCTCAAAACTAATAAAATAATTAATTTAATTAGTTGAATCAAAGCTAAGAGCACCACTATTTATAACGTTTTTTAATTAATTTGAAACACTTTCGATATACCCATACTCTGCGTGTAACGGGTGCGGCAAGAACAACAAATAAGCGGCAAGAATGCTAGTCTGGTGTTGCACGATTGCTCTTTGGTGATTTGGGAGCTGGTCCGGGAGCAACAACTTCAGTTTCAGCTTTGGCTTCGACTTGAACGTGCACAGAACAGAAACAAAGCACAAATTGTTGTATGTAATTGTGCGTTACTCATACACATCAACACGCGCCACACACTCACACATACACACATACATATATATATATATATATATATACACACACACAAGCACACACTCACCTGCTGCTGCGTGCGGCGAATTCCATTGCATACTTGCCGGCTCTCGTTGGCTGTGCAAATAAAAAGTGATATACGCGCGACACTGAATGAATATTAATCGCCTTTTTTTGCCTTGGCATCTGGCATCTGGCCATGGCCAAAACCCAGAGCCCAGAACCCACAATCCACCAACAGCCACTGCTCCACCTCGCCACACATTAATGCCATCAGCTTGGCGCCAGCTTTGGACCAGCTGGTTGGCTGATTTGCCAGCTTAAATGATTTCCGCCGCAGTTTCTCAGTCTCAGTTTCAGTCTTTCTTGCTCCTTCCCTCTCTCTCGCTCTCTCTCTCTCTCTTCCTTGTGCTGTGTGTGTTTGCTTAGGTGGGCATAGAAATAAGTATGTGTGATTTGTTGAATTTGACAAAATTTATTAGTTTCAGGTCTGCCTATTGTTTATCGACAAGTTCGTTCGTTCGTGTGTCTCGTTTTCCTCAGTCATTTCAAATGAGTCTCAACGTTTTATTGAATTTCATTTGGTTTCATTTGTATTCAGTAAATTGCTTTTAGTTCCCTCCCCGCTTAGGGCTCTTAAATTCAACACTTTTTTATACGCTCTTAATTTGTGGCACAATGGCAAAGGTGGCGTCCATAAAATGTAGCAAGTGTCGCTATTGTCGCGACCCTTTTGCTGCAAAAAAAAAAGAAATTAAATAAAAAGTAAATACTCAGTCGAAACAAAACATGTATTACTTATTATGGCTTGTCAAAAGGGTTAACACGCTTCCTTTGCTCTTCTTTTTAAGTTTTTTTTTTTTTGCGTTTTATTTTTGTGGCAAGTTGTTCGCACCTTTGTACGGCTTCTGTGCGGCAAAAACAAATTTTCGGCAATTCAAATTCGTTACTTTTGTATTTCAACTTTTTTTAATGAATTTTTGCATTGACACTGGTATTAAATTTCAGTCAACGAGACAATGGCAGTGGGGTGGAAAGCAGCAGGAAGAAGGGGCACTGGGTGTCTTGTTAGCTGTTGACACCTTCGTTTTGGCCAATGTCATCGCTGAAGTGGACTAACTTTCGAGTTGGCAGACATTTTCTGTTTGCTGCCATCAAATTTATAGTTAATTTTCAATTCAACTGAACAAGCTTACACGTTTCAATGAATGGATTTTGTTTTCGGTCCACACACCAACACTCACTCTCAGTCAGGTAACAACATTCTGTCAAAGGCAAACTTTGCAGACAACAAAAGCTTAGAGCAGACAACGCCACAGTGCACACTGGGCGGAATTGCCAAATAAGTGGCATAAAGTCGAAAATTTTGTGGAAGCAAATAATAATTATATTTCAGTATATTCAAACTAGAGTCTCTAAATAGAAAAAAATCGATGATCGCTTTTGCCAAACATGCAACCCTGTCATTCTGATCAAGCTTTAAAGCCAGGTGATTAGTCAGCTGATTCCTGCGACAAAATTGGCGGGAAATTTTTATTCACTTTGAGCGCTTTGCAAATTCACACAAAGAAAAAATAAGATATAGTAAAAAATGGATTTTGGAGGCCAAGGTATGTAGAATGGATAAAACAAAACAATTTGGTGTTCAAATTTACTATATTTTATGTATGTGTACTGTTTTGTATTGTCCAAAAAGATAGAAAACTAAACAAATGTGTTCATCTTCTGTGGAGTAAAAACAAACCTTCTGCGTGTTTCTGCGATATGTAATGTATGTGAAAATAAAGTAGAGAGTGTGTATAAAAAGTTACTAATAATATTGTTTGCGGCTTTTTGCTTCTTTGGCGGTATTTTTAACTTGTAGATCACATTTAGTTCTATCATTAAACGCTGCTGGACGTATTTATTAGATGTGGAAAACAACTAAATTATGATTTTTTCTTAAATTATTAGTAATTAAGACCTGTCCTTAAGTGAGCATTTAATTAAAATAAATATTATATTACTATCAATAATACATAAATAATATTAAAATTGTTGTACTTTATATATAGTTCGCACACTTTCCTTTGTGATCACGTATACGCATTGTTGCCTTATATGGGATATTGGGGTAGGCGTGATGAAATTAACTTTAAATTTTGTTTTGTCTTATCAAATATACCAAGTTTCAGCTCGATATCTGCGTTATTCGACTTTATGCCACTTATTTGGCAATTCCGCCCAGTGTGCAGTGGCAGAGTTTGCTAAAGGGGCTTAAGCTGAGCTCCTTTTATGCATTAGCTAAGCTACGCCACTGCATAGGGTATCTGTATGTGTGTGTGTTATTTCTAAAAACGCAAATAAAAATTCACAACGAAACTAATCTGCAAGTGAACCCGATGAGCTCAACACACACACACTGTGGCAGAGATACAAGTATACAAAAGCAATTTGTTTGCGGCGCACACTATTGTTGCATTATTATTGTTTGCTGGCTGCGTCTGGCCGTGGATACAACAACAACAACAACAGCAACAATGGGTGGCAGTCTCCCTCTGAAGTTGCCACAACAACAACGACAACGACGACGACGACAACACGCAGCAGCACATGTTTGCCGCCTTGTCGAGCCGCATTGCCACTTTATACTAACTCGTTTTTCCCGCTTTTTTCCACTCTTTCAATATGCAAGTGTGTGTGTGTATCTGTGTGTGTGTATAGCCTGTCCTTGCGGTGTATTTAACCTGTCTGCTCGTTGGATTACGAGCAAACCGCCCACAGACCAAATGCCAGACAGACAGTCAAACAAACAACAAAACATGTATCTATTCATATGCCACTTTGCTTTGCCAGTGCATGTGTGTGAGTACTGTGTATGTGTGTGTGTGTAATGCAATACGCATGCAGCGCGGGGCATGCAACCGGCAATACGCGTGCCTGCCACAGCCCGAGGCAAGCAAACGCACATGGCTCCATTTCTTTGGCAGACATTTTAACGCTTATTTTAGTTTAGGCTACATACACACTCCGGCTCACACCAATAGACACACACACTCAACCGCAATGTTCACACTAATTTGCACAAACGTCATCGTTTTGCGTGTTCTTTTTGCCAGCTCAATTGCATTTCACACTTTGCTGCGAAACACCCTGTGGCATTGAGTACACGGCGTCAATGCCGAGTAGCCCAACCCTATAGCTTAGATAAGCTTTTGAGCATTTTATTTATTCCGGAATTATAAATAAACAATCAGTATATTTATGCATAATTTCTACATTAAGCATTCATTTACTTAGTAATAAAAAGTTTGTCTTTGTTTCGCAATTCCTGAAAATCCACATAGACGACATGTATGAAATAGAACCAGCCACCTAAAAGAATCAATAAGATCAATCATTCTATCAATATATTGAAAACAATTGCCAACCTGTAAAAATGTAAATCAAAAATAACATCGTACAATTGGATTTAACATCTTTGAATAGGTTGAGCCAAATGTAGAGGCTTTTGTAGAACAACATATAGGCAAAAGCTGATGCAATTATTAGCCAAGGCAGGAAGAACCATTGATTAGCCTGTGAATTCGACAAAGCTTAGCATTCATATACAAAAGGTAATAAGTTAACCAGTCTTACATGACTGGAGCCGATAAAGAGCAGAATACTGGCAAATAGCTGCAGTACACAGATGTGATTGATTATCAGTTGCCCTGTTGAAATACTCAATACAGTACCAGCAATCGTAGAGTTAACGAAGACAAAGACAAGCATTGATATTAGCACCGAAAGAATCGCAATCGTTTTCCGTGCATTCTCACTTTGAATTTTGTATACCATTTTATATATACGGAGCTCTGCAGTCAAGAGAACCTAAAGCCAACACCACACTACGCAAACTGAGCGACTTTATTGGAGAGCAGAGTTATGTGTTCGAAATCAACTGCTTTGCTCACCGCTTATCAAATTCTAATGAATTTCATTTCATTTTATAAGGTCTCTCGGTTTCTCTGTCGTCATAAAGTAAATACGTTAGGGAATAAAATCAAGCGAATTTATTCTTATATTTTTATATGGCTTTTAAGGGATTTATCAGTCAGATTTTTATCTTTATAAGTTAAGACTTAAGACTTAATGTGCTTAACTCTATTATAGTAGAACTGCAGTTGTATTTGCATTATATACCCGTAACTTGTATAGTAAGGGTATATGGGAATATGTGCAACAGGCAGATGGTGATGATGTTTACTGCCTAATAAATTATATGTACATTGATCAAGATCAACAGCTAAATTGATGTTTATTTACTAGATCAAAAAGATTATAAAATCTAAGGCTGACGGCAATGTGCAATGCTATTGAGCGATAATGAGCGAGAAAGCTCTGCCTGCAAGTTTACATGAAATCGTTTAATACCTGACAGAGTGCAAGCGAAGCGAGAAGAGTGCCAAAGCGAAAAGTAAAGCGAGTTGCGATAAAGCAATTCTGAGTCGCTTTATCGCATGATATAGCTTTGGTAAATAACCGTTGGAAGTATGCTTTTCGCAGTTCAAGGTTAAAAACGTAGGGCAGTTTAATTTGTTCCAGGCAAATTAGTATTTGGAGGCACAAATTATCGAGATTTAATTTGACGATAAAGCAGTGATGCATTAAAAGTGCCATTATCGGTTAGTGTGCCATTTCCTCCAATTCATTCAAATTCAATTGCAATAAATTGGCAGTTTGTATCAGCCATCCCTTAAAGAATAACTGAAAAAAATTGGTTATAAATGTAGAACATAGATCCATGGCGACAATGAGTGCGACAGAGATTAAAATTAGAACACTCGCAATGTTTCTCTCTTTGAGAAAAGCTTTCAATCTGCCATGAGCATTGCATCGCTTATCGCGGCTACTGTGGCGTCGGCCTAAGGCGTCTAAACTTGAGTCACAGCCTGACAACTGCGCAAAATAGATTAAGTTAGCTTTAAATTTTTGCCCTCTTTAGATAATAGCTGTTATTAATCACTTGGATGTACATATTCTTTTGAGTATAGAGAGCTTTGTTGATTTTTTGTATCTCAAAAATATTTACATATATCTGTAATTTAAGTCACTTAAGAAATACGATTAAAATCAGACTACTACTTATAAAATTAAAATTAATACTAAATTAAATTAAATACTGAATATACTTTGATTGTTTTAGAGAAATCGTAGCTAAATTCAAGATGTATTAATATAGGTGATGTGGGGGAGTTTCTTAAATAAATATTTCTGATAATATTTGATATATTTCTAATAAGTATCCTCAGTCAACAGTTCCTAGGAATATGCGACCTTATTAGTACTCATTGACCAAAACTAAGAAGTCGGCCTAAATTGACAGCATATGAGCAGCTAAAATTGCATTTTAGTTTTCCAATTTAAGTCTAAAGAAACATATAACCATTTAAACACAGTAAATACAAACCGATAATCAAAACCCAGTGGTTTGTATTCAGTCTCTTTGTAATCTATTGGCTTGAATGAATACTTATTTATAACTTTAAATAATAAATTGACTTAAAGTTACGGGTATCCTATAGTCGTGCATCGACTATGGTTTTCCATTTACATA
Source organism: Drosophila tripunctata (assembly GCA_035047385.1). NCBI lineage: Eukaryota > Metazoa > Arthropoda > Insecta > Diptera > Drosophilidae > Drosophila > Drosophila tripunctata. Next base: position 13,094,469 of record JAWNPS010000288.1, read on the forward strand.
TTTTCTTAGCTACAATTTACTACAAACTCTATAAATAAATAAAAAAGTACAATGAATCACAATCGTAATAACTTTGTAAATAAACATATGAAATGCACGCTTTATTAACTTCAACGGAAAACTTTGTAAACCGAGATTGAATACTTTTATGAAACAAATTAAACTATTTTATATAATAGATTGTTACATTAATAAACGGTGCCTTTTCTTAGTTTAAGTAATTTTCAAATTAATACAACATTTGTCTAATTTAAATGCTGCTACTTAAGACGATTCCATTAGAAACACGTGAAAATCGGAGAGAGAAAAGTAATCGTAATGTGATTGAAGTGAAGCAACAACAAGGAATATGTGAAAAGTTTTCTTAAAATGTCGATTGACGTGAGCTGAACACACACACACACGCACACACACACATACGCGTACAGACTACATAAGTTAGAGGGGAAAACGCGTTTCGCGTAAATTAGCCAAGTGTAGACTTCATTAAGTAGCGCCAGTAAATTAAGTGCTAATGTTGAAAGTTTTGACCGCCAAAGTGCGCAATGCAATGTTTCTGTAGTTGTAGTTGTTGTTATTGTTGTTGTTGTTGGTGTTCGCGCCACGCTTCCGGCGGAAACAGTCAACATCAGCAGTTGCTGTAGCAGTAGCTGTAGCAACCGCAACAACAACAACAACATCTACAACATCAACAACGAGCAACAGCAACGAGTCCAAATTGATGATGGTTGCCCCAAACGAAAATTGCACTCACTTTCTTTAGTCTCCAGGGTATGCTACTTACAGGGTAGCTCATGTTCTGCTTCTTGTTGTTGTTGCGTTCGCCACGCAGTCTGCAAATTTTTAATGCTTTAATCTTGATGCTAATAAATCTAGAAGTTTCTGGCACTTTCACATTACTTTCAAGCCAAAGGAGAGCGTCAGAGCTCAGAGAGAGAGGGAGAGAGAGAGAGAGAGAGGGTTAGAGAAGAGTTAACCCTCCATTTGCTGGGGCCAACGGGCCAAATTCAATTAGACAGCTGCACGCTTAACCGTCTTAGTTTAAGCCAATTTGAATGCATTTTACCAAACAGCGACCAGTCACTAAAGTGATGCCCTCCCCTCCATTTGCCTTTTCTTACACCCACAACTCCTCCCAGCCAGACTTTCCCCTTTCTCTGTGCCCCTTTCCACCATATACTGGTAATTAGAGCTGACGCACGAGAAGTGTGAGTTCGTTGTGTGAAAATTGCCTCTGACAGTTCGGTAGTGTCGGTTTCACTAATCGAATTGAGAGTTGGCCATTTGCGTGTTTCAATGCAATTGATTAGCTATATTGTAGTTATTAATGCACACAACAAATTTATATAAAATTCTTAAACTAAAGGCTGCTTTAAAGGCAGTTGAAATAAAAATGTATTTCTTTTTTATTATTGCATGCAAACAGCAGGAATCATTAGTTTTGTCACCATTGCATACTGGTATGAAATGCATTAGCTTATACATCAGATTAAAATAAAATATTACATATAGTTTATATTTATGTTTCTATAGTTAACCTTAAATACTTATTAAGCATTAAGAGCTAGTTTTTTTATTTCAATTAAGATTTTTCGTTGTTATAGATAGAAATTTTGATATAAAATGCATGGAAAATAATGTCAAATTTGAGTTTTAGAGTCGGGTAATGCTTGAAAATATTAAATTATTTTCAATACATATATTTAAAATATAGTACTATTAGTTTATTATTATTGTTCTCCTGAATTTTGAAGAGTTCATCGGGAAGGTTTATTCTTATTATCTTAAAAAAAAAAAAAATTACACTCTCTGAAACTTATTTTGTAGCAAAAATCTATTAGTTAAATACTTATAATTTAATACTTTGCTTATAAATTTAGAAATGCAAAACGATTTGAGATAAAGCACCTGAACTTGTGACTGTGACTTGTTGTGAAGCTCACACTGTAAACTTAGCATTTATTTATTTTAATAAAATTTAAAAGCCAATGTAAACTGATTCTGTTATATGTTTTAATGCATTAAGCGCAATTTTTGCTGTTATCTGTTTATTAATTTTAGGCTTAAATGAATTCAGAATTCAATCAGCAGTCCGTTTATCTACGATTTTCTTATACTGATTTAATTGACTAATTAGTCTGTTGATTACAATATTCAACAGCAACAATTTTTTATTTATTACAAAAATTCGTATAACCCTTATCAATTTTATATATTATTATTTATTTTATATTTATTATATTAACTTTTTAACCTTTTTCAAATATCCTATAGTTTTTTAATTAAATTATTTTTATTTTTTCTATGTATTGAACAAAATCAAAACTAAATTCAAGAATTTTCAACTCAAGTTTTTGCGCTTATTTTGTTTCTTATACAAGTAGTGATTTCTCATGAAAATACTAGCTGAGTTTTTTTATTGGCTGCCTAACGCTTTACAATTGTTAAAGTTCAACCCTTGCAACTAACTATTGACACACTGTGCAGTGGCCGCACTGTCAGAGTCAGTTGGCTTTTGCCTAACAATTGTGGGTGGGTTTTTGCGGTGGATTTGTCTCTCTGTCTTTGGTGGTTTGTGTGGCCACAAGTGGAGCTCCGAGTTGTGACACACAACTGTCAAAGTGGCTCGTGACAAATTTGTTATTAGCGCAAAGGCAAAAGAAGGCTTCTTGCTGTTGGCTTCTTGCTGTTGGCTGACAGCTTGGCTGCTCAACTGCTGAACTGTTCAACTGCAGAATTTTCCGTTTCCTCCTTTCCGTCATTCTGCTTCTTGTTTTATTAACTCAGAATTTATGACCCGCCATTAGGCGCTGCAAATTAATCAAATTTTTTATTTGCCATTCGCTAACATAAAAATTTAACAACATAAATTTGTATTTAAAAATGAGTTAGCTACGCAGCTTGTTCCGCCGTATTCGTATGCGTTCGTTTGCGTATTTGTATCCGTGTTCTTTTCCGTGTTGTTTGCTTGGCTTTGAGTCAATTTCACGGCGTCTCACCTGCCAAATGAATGCCATTTTTCTTGCCGGCATCTCTTATTATGTAAGAATTTGTCATTTTCGAGCATGACTCGACTAGATGAAATGCAATTTAGACTTGGCAAGAGGCATTTTAATGTCCTCATTTAATGGTGGGCCTCTTAAAGTAACAAATTCAACCATTGAACCATGCATTCAAGCCAAAAGCGAAACTTTGTCCAGACTTAAACATTGTAAACAGAGCATATGTTTTTTGGCCAGTCTGAATAGACCCCACTAACTTGGCTACTTAGTACGTTTGTTGTTGTTGTTGTTTGCTGTTTTATGCCCAGAAAAAGTGCAAAAATATGTTGCACATAAATTTGTATTAAGTTTGCCGCTGTCACTTTTTCGTTCGCCCAAGCAATGTGGGCAGACAGCATAACGACATAATCATAAATTTAAATATGCAACCCAGCGAGCCTCAAGCCCCTCATCCCTCTTTTCCCATCTCACTCACATATACTTTACATTTCTTAGCCAAAAAAAAAAGGCAAGGAAAAGCGGTAAAAACCATCGCTGTGACAGTTTCACTTTGCCAGGCATAAGAAATTTCAGCTGCCGCCACACACACATGTTGCCCTGCTTTATGCGTGTTAAATGAAGTTGTTTCCAATGGCATTGGGGGGTACAAATGGTAGTGGCACTACCTCTGGCACTGGCATTGAGGTCTTCACATACATTGTAAGTATTTATACTCGGAATATCAGATGATACTGCCAGCTAATGCCTGGCTAAATTCAATTTATCATATTTTCGAAGCCTTGAAAACTCACTTGAATTAATCAAAAGTAAAGTATAGAAATTGCATAAAACCAAAAATATAAAATAATTAAATTATTTTAAAACTATAAAGTTTATTTAACACTAAAATAAAGTAAGTTAACTCGTAGATAATAAAATCATATCGAATTGTAAGGTAAGAGTAATGCATTTCAACCTGAAACCTTTGGGAAACTAACGATATTCTGTCCAAAAATGTTGGACAAATACTATCGACATTTCTATCGAAGATTTATTAAAATTTTAATTTCCATATCCTTAAAAGAAAACTTTTAAGAACAGAACAGTATGGTCATAAACTTAGTCTTTAAATTATCTCCTAGTTATGAATTTTAACAAACTAAAAGTAAATAAGTTAAATAAAATTCAAATGAATTTCCACTTAGAGTTATTTAATTTATGCTTCAATTATGATGCATATTCGAAAAACTAAAATCTAAGTAATAATAAATTCCTTGCGCGTTCCACGACCATTACCTCATAACTGGAACTACTATCGATATTTCGTATAACTATCGACAGGTTCATCGATTGCTTTACTTCCCTACCGCTTACCCAAGCTCTGGTCGTATACAAAACATAAACCCATAACTATAATAGTTTTATAACAATGGACTGTCCAAATATATCCAAATATAAATTTTAGAACTTATTTTAATTTAGTTTTAATTATAAAAAAACATGTTCGAGAAATCAATAAACTTATCTGTCAAATAACAAAACAAAACCCAAAATAATACATAGAATGTGTTGTCCAAATAAAATACCATAATATGAATTTTAGAACTTACAAATTGTAATTTTATTTTAATAATTGAAACACATTTAAGAAATTAATAAGCTGATTTGTCAAATAACAAAACAAAACCCAAAATATTAAATGCACACAATGTGACCCAATAGATTTGCTAATTGTTTATTAATATATAATGTTATTTATCTACAATTACAAAATTTTAGAGCATCAACAATTTGCAAAAGTTCCTAAGCAAAATGCGTGAAGTAAATCAGCACAAAGTGTTCGTTCTGCACCTGGGCACAATTTTTGCGTTTGCCAAGGACTGAATATTTCTATGTGGGACAGGACTACATCTTCATACACGTACTCCAAGTTGAACCACCCTCAATTTAGACAAACATTTGCCAATACAGAAAGCCGTAATCCCAAAGCAACGACAACAACACCGTAAAATGCTTTGCAAATAAGCCTACAAAGGGCAACGGCAAACAAACTATGGGCCAACTGCCTTGTAATAGATTTAAGGGCAACCCAAACTGGTCCAAAAAGAAGCATTAGTTTATTAGAGTATTTCACAAAGTGTATATGTATGTGTGTGTGTGTGTGTGTGCGATTTTAATAGTCGGGTAGCAAAATAAACAAAGTGCTTATACAATGACCAAGAAATCTTTGCTGCCATTGTGTGTGTGTGGATGTTTTTTTTATACATTCTAGAAAAATATTTAAATGGAAAATCTTTGGAAATTGCTGGAGGGGGGAAACAAACCCGTCGGAAAGTTAGTGTTACGCTTGTAAAACATACAAGGTGCTTCCGCAAAGGATGAGCAAATAATGTCTGTAAACAATTTTTATTGCTTTCTGCATGGAGAGAACTCAAACTTCAACTCGAATGCGAATTGGAACTGGAACTGAAACCGAGACGAAGACGAAGAATGCAAAGATCAGGACTCTGGTCATGTTCTGACACAGGCAGATTTGCTTAAAAGTAAAAGTTGTTGATGGAAATCAGAAAACACAATAACATAAATTGCAAAAATGTGACAAAGGGTTGCCTGCCCAGCACAAGAAGCGAGCTAAGGGAGTGGAAAAGTCACCCCCTTGGAGTTGCCTTGGAGGCACATTGGGTCAGCCAGCCAAGTAATAAATAAGCAGAGAATAACAAAACTACAAAAAAGAAGGCATTTGAAGTGCGGCAGCTTTCTCAAGTTTTGTGTCGATGACATCAGCAAACAACAGACGCAGAAATTGAAAAACTAATCCAGGGTATCCGCACATATGACGCATTCGTTAAAACTGCAAGACGAAGCTCAACTTTCTCCCCAAGTGATTCGTATTAAAAGTTTAAACTTGCCAAATTGCCGGTGAACACACGAGCACACACATGTTTGGATATGTTTAAACCATCTCTCTAGTAGGGGAATGAGTACAAGAAACGAGTTCAAACGAGAAATCTGCTGAAATCTCGGCTCAGTTCTCTGCTCGGCTTTAGCTTTGGCTTTGGCTTTGGCAGTTGGCAAAAGGAAATTGCTTGCTTTTCATAACTAAAACTTGGGAAATTATGAAATTCATACAGGAAGACAATTTTCTTGCACATCTAATTCGGTTGCCCGACTCCGTGCACCGTACACCGTACACCGTGCACCGTTCACCGATTTCCCGTAGTCCTGCTGCAACATTGCAGCATGAAATTTGTTTGTGGTCTTAGCCATAAGTTTACCCGTCGACAGGCAACTTGCGGCTGCTGACTTCTGACTGCTGCCGACTGCCGGCTGCCTGCTGTTTGCTGTTTGCTTCCCATTTCCATTCCCCTTGCACTTTCTCTTTCCATTTCCCTTTGGCCAACAACCTTCACCCTTCACTTCACTTCACTTTTATCCAAGAGATTTGCAGTTTTTAAGCCTACAATCCCCTGCACTGCGCTCACTTCTAAGCAATTTTGGTTGCTTTTTTGCGGCACTTTTGACGGAAATCCTATCCACATTCATAGAGAAGGGATGACGGGTGAAGACGGGTGAAGCTAGAGCAATTCGTTAGCTTTGTTTAACTTGCAATTTGCTGGCAACTGATAGGTAGGTAGACAAAGCCGCAACTTGGCCAGAACTGACTGGCATCTTGACTTTCATTAGAGTGCAGCGTATTCTGCTGCTGTTGTTGTTGCTGTTGTGTGAAATGTGAAATGTCTGCCACAAACTTCAGCTTCAATTTGTAGATTGCAAATGGCTTGTGATATTTTGAGATGGCAACAGGTTTAATTCATTTTTTATGGCTGCATAAAGCAAACCATTTATAAGCATATAAAAAGGCACAAACAAAGATATTGCGGGGATGCGAGCACAAAACCAATGAGCAGCAGGAAATCTAAAAATTACATAAGGGATCAGGGGACTTTTCGATAGCACGGCCTCTCTATCTCCCCGTCTCTCCCACTCTCTCTCTCTCTAGCTCAGTCTGTGCACAAGATTGGAGACAACAGCAGCAATGCTCCTTTTGCCAACTCCATTTGTTATTATGGGTCGACTCGACTCGACTCGGCTCGGCGTGCAAAGGATGCCACGTCCTGGCCACGTTTGTTTAGTTTACGTCCGATTCCCCATGCAATAACTTAAAAAACACGAAGACAGCCAGTGAGAGTCTGACAGAGTCAGGACGACAGCTAGGGGCAACTGGGCGGCTGTACCCCAGTACCAATAAATGCCAAGCCAAGCACCTTGCCACACTGCCACACAGTCAGTGGCACACAGCGATTGCCGCACAACAATAGGCAAACAGCCGCTGGGCACGGAAGTGCCGTCATGACGAGCATAATTCTAACATGGCCAACACCCCATTTGAGCCAAAAGCAACAGGGCTAGCACGCCCTTTCCACTTGCTGTTTAGGCACGCACTGCCTACACTCCACCCCTCCACTCCACTGCTCTCCTCTCTTCTTCTGTTCACTCCTCACTTCAGCAGCAGAGGAAATCATATTTTCTCAGCTTATTGACAGCGTAATCAGAGGCAATGTTTGACAATACTCAAAGCAACAACAACACGCAATTGCACAGACGCAATAATAAAATACAAATACAATTTATAGTTATACTATTTTTACGGTTACTCCCTCAGCTTCAATGGCATACAACAAAACTGGTAATTCATTACTTTATCGATGCCATAAGTTCGCATCGCAGCTGGGACCAGGTTGCTAGTTTCACTCCGTTCTTCTAGTGCGTGCACACACACTCCTTTACTCACAAGTGTAAGAATTTTTTGTGTACACAAAAGCTGACAATTTATAGCCTCAGTCGGGTGTCGTCTGGGCCAAGTTAAAACCCTTTGTAAATGTTAAAAAAATAAGAGTGGAAAAGCAGCAAAAAATTGTATATAAACAAGTTACACTGAGTTGGTCTTGTGTCTAGTCCGGGGTTGTGGTGCCTCAGTTGCCACTTAGCTGACACTTTTTAATTATGCCAAACAGCGGGAATAACAATAAAGAAAAGCAGTTATTGATAAATGCAATTTATTCTTACTAAATAAACAAAATACAATATACAAATATATGGGAAAGTGTTTATTTATTTGTCGATGAGTGTGGTCAACACTAAATAAACATATGTATATAGTTGCCGAAAATTTATTATCAATTATTTATGCATCGCATACACTGCACGTAATGCGCAGAACACAAAAAAAAATTACAATATACTTGTTACATTTATTTTAAACAAAGCGATTTCGCGCAGTGCAGCTGCATTCGACTGGTTGATTGTATATTTCTTGGTCTCATTGTTGAAATATTGTATATATATTAAACAAAAACAATGCTCAACACATTGTAAACAGCACATTCATGTGCTCTGGATACATGAGTGCCTATAAAAATATTGACTTGCCACACAATCAACACCTAGACAAAACGTTGTTTGGCCCAAAGCGTCGAGGCAAAAACTACAAATACACAAAGTAAAAACAACAATAATACCACTAATAATAATAATAATAGTCACACGATGTTATAGTTATTACTATTATTATTATTATTATTGTTTTTATTATCATTACTTGCGTGTGTGTGTGTGTGTGTGTGTGCGGCAGCAAAAACTTCTCGCATGACAAATTTGACATTGGCCCCAAAAAGTATGCTATGAAAAAAGTATGAGAGCTGTTGACAGTACAAATAAGTAGAAATACTACTACTATATACATATTTGGGAAAATGCATAGATTGGTCGTGTGCATACATAAATGTAGATTTCTAAAAGCAATTTAGACCACAAACAAATATGTTTGACAACAAAAATTGAAGAAAAAGTTGGTGCACATTAAAACAAGGCCACAGCTAGGACTCGGCCAACGGCCATCTGCCAGCTGTGTGAGAGCCTACGAAAATGTCGCCCACAGCAAATTGAAAATTAAACGAAAAACTTTAAAATAACTATATTAAAGTAGAGTGCTGGGTGGGAGGACTGGAAGTGGGAGTGGGAGGTGAACTACCGTCAAAGAAAAAGTTATATAAAATGTTTTTACTTCATGTTGACCCCAAAAAAGTGTAGGCCTGGCCTACAGCCCAAGCTGACTTGCTCTGCAAGTGTTGCCAACTTAATAAAATGACGCTCAAACATGGAAGTTGACCAGCACAACGAGGAGGTGTTTTCCCAAGACCAGGACAATGCCTCAGCCTGATAGCCACAGAGCAACAACGAGAGCACCAACACAAACAACCAGCACAGCAAGTGCATGTAAAAAAGTTGCGCCAAAAAACACATTTCCCTTTTTTGGCAAAGGCAATTTTTTACAAACACTGTCACTAAGTTCCTTATATACAGATGCAAGTATATATACATTTATGTATATAGAGTGAGAGAGAGAGAGAATGTAATGTGTATATACATACTTTTATATTGTCAAGTTTGACCGTTGAGCTCATATTTTACAGTTGTTGCCGCCATTGTTGCACGTTGTACTAGAGGATATGTCCGTGTATGTGTGTGTGTGTGTGTGGGTTAGTATGTGGGTGTGTTGGCTGAGTAGTGCCACAAGTCTCTGCGGAGTGCCTAAATTGAATATCATCAAGGCTCAAATTAATGTCTTCAGCACAAACTTTGCCACTTGCAGCATATTTTGCCTGCCTCTCGCGTAGTTTTCTTTTTCTTTTACGTTTTTCTTTTTTTTTATTATTATTTTTTCTTAACTTTACTTTACTTGCTTTTACTCTATATTTTTGTCGTTTTTGGCTGTCCGCACTTAGCTTGTTGTTGGAAAGTTTTTTGTGGTTTTTTTTTTGGCAATGCTCAGCAAAAGTTTTCTGTTTCTGACCCGCAAATTGAAATACTCGGCATTTTAGCTAATTGCACGCACGGCCGAAAACGAAAAACTTGGTCAGTGATTTGATTTTCCGATTTTCCCACATCTCCAGGAAGAGCGGCACGCGTTGTACCGTAAACCACCGTGTGTTATGCATCCCTTGGGTTCATCCCAAATGCACAATCCGCACAAAAGGGAGGCAGACCTGACCATATTTAAACTAATACCAATGCCCACAGCACAGTAAATGGGGAACTTTGTAATATGATTGCCGGGCTAGTAGATATCCTGCAATGAGATATTTTCTTACTTTAGTTTATTTATTGTAGAGAAAATATAGAGAAAATTTACTTTTAGTTACACTGATAAAATGAACATGCACTCGAAAATATTAACGTTGACTTTTACAAACAAAAGTGCTAAGATTTTGACTAATAATTTTTAAGAACTTTAATGTTTTCTAATATATATAATAAATGTGACATAATGATATTCAAAATTTAGTTCTTAAACTTAAAAGTGATTGCTTTATAAATAAAAATATTTTTATATAACTTTATAAAGACTTTTTTATTAAGTTTAAAGATTAATGGTCGTAAAAATGTATAAACTCTTAGCTCCTCATCAATATGTTCATCAATTTTTGTCATAACTTTTACCTTTATCTTAAAATAGAGTAGTCCAATTATCAAAAGTTTTTGTTCTCGACAAGTTTTTAGACCAAGAACCTTAGTTTTATTTTAGTTAGATTATTTTTGTAATATATTTACTTACTGGAATCTATTAGAATTATTACAAAACTACATTACCACATTGTACATACTACGATATAGCTACATACATTCCGAATACAGGGTGTTCAATATAGTGAGTTACCCTAAACGTGCGTGTTATTAATTTCAGTCAATCTATTAAAAATGTAAAATGCATGAGCTGCAAAGACAATTGCAATCCGAAATTGTAACTATATGTGTCTGATACAAGGGAGGGTAATGCTTAAGGGACATGTCGGACCATCTCACTATCTGTCTGTCTGTCTGCGTGTCTATCTGTCTGAGTTGGTCGATGTTTGGCTGATCGTCTGGCGGCACGTATCCTCTAAACACAGGACTCTATCTGTCGTCTGCTTTTGATGTTGCGCCGTGCGTGCCTCGTGGGCAAGTCAAATCGTGAGACAACCCTCTCATTTCCTGTCTCTCTTTTAACCACTCTTCACTCCTCTTTCGTCTCTTGTCTTCCTTTACTGTTGCATTATTTACGCGACGCTTCTTGTTTATTGATGTTTGTCTGTGCTTGTGACTGTCTCTGTCTCTCTGTCTGTGTCTCTGTGTGTCGACTGCAGGTTTCCCTTTGCCATGTTACCTGGCGCTTTGTGGCTTTCACTCACCGTCCAACCCCCGAACCCCCAAGCAGCGCCCCTTTGGCAACACCGCCGTTGTGTCGACACAGAACAACTGCTTACATATTCATGAGGGTTGCGGTAGTAAAAGTAGCCAAAAAAAGAAATGTCTTCGTCTCGTATGGGCATTGCCCAAAAACGAAAAGAAATGAAAATGAGAAAAATTGCGGTTCAAGTTCGTTGGGTTCGTATTCGTAACTTTGGAGCCTTACATCCCTGTTTATCTCCTGATGCACTCTCCCAAGGGGAATTGAACTAACAGCTGGGGTGTTAGTCCGGTGCTTTACTCCAACTGCAATTTGCCGTTTAAATATGCGGATTTAATTGAGTTTAATTGTATATGAAAGGAAAGATTTGTATTTCCCATTTTTTGCTTCGTTGCATCGCCAGGGATAGTTCTAAAATGTCGCATTCACACAGTCTTTCTGCGAATTCTTTCGAATTGGGGTTGATACGAAATTTCAAAAAGGTAAAGTTGTGTGTCTTTACTAAAATTTTTTAAATATTTCGTCACAAGTAATTTTGAGCACAGATAAGCTCGTTAGGGAGTTTCATGTGATGTCATTAATTTCGATTGCAAAATTGTTAAAATCGATAAAGCATCAGATACCAATTGCAACGAAACTATCTGCATGAATGATAGCTTTTAATAGTATAATAAGGTATATAGGATTTGAATCTCAACCAGAAGAGCAAGTTTTGGAAGACTCACGAGAGACGCGTAGTGGTCTACGTTATTAAACACTATTATGAATGAAGGAATGAACAAGTTACTAAGTCATTTAAGGCAGATGAACTTAATGAATGTACAAAAGAGTCGATGCCAAGATCTCGTAACTGTTGTTAAATAATAAATAACGCAAAATGCAATACAATACCCTAAAATAATATAAACTTATCGTGGTCGTTGACTATTATTGCATCACTGCGGAATATCGGAACTACAGATATATAATGATTTAAGCACCGAATACATTACTATCAAACTGTGACATACTGTGACATACTGTGACAGTAGCCAGAATAGATCTCTTTATAACACAGACGATTACTCGCTAATGATAACTATGATAGCTTGTACAGAGAATTTTACTCTCAATTATGTACGAGAGTACAACAAAAACTGCTAACAAAAAACTATTTAAATGTCGTTTTGAATCATTTAAAACTAATTGTTTTTGCTGAAAGGCATTTAAAATACCTCTTTAATAATACATTATAGTTTCATTTGCATAAATAACTCTAGTTTTTATTTCAAATTATTTCCAGCCATACCAACAGTTTTTCCTAAAAGTGTATGAAAAATGTGTCTTTTAGTCGTTGAAGATTAAAACACCCATAAGAGTTGCATAACACTATCCTAAGTCCAAGTGACAGGAAATAATTATACAACCAGAGTCAAGCCAGATTTTAATCTTGTCCGGGGTAATGTCAACAGAACCTTATATGCTCAAAACAGCTCATTATCCAAATTGTATCATCTATTCCAAGTTTATTGGGCATTTAAGGGTCTGATCACGATTTTCACATGTCTTGAAGTATTAATATTTTACAATTTGGGACATTTTTAAACTATACTATCTATCATCACTCACTGCTATCGTAGCGATCTCTATATAGATTCTTAAAGTTACCTTTAACTCACACAGCTGTCATCTACAGCTTTAATAGCTGTACATACCTATAGCTAATTCAGTAAGCTTGTACACTTGTGTCTGTCTGGATGTGTGGGTGTGTGCGTCTGTTAGCCATAAAACAAAGACGCACTATGCAAAGGTCGAGAGCTTATTAAAATTTATATATATTTAAATAGCATTTACCGCAAGGAGTTAAGCCCACTCCAATGTAGTCTATCACTGCCAGCATTTCGGGCATTACAGATGAAAGTTTCAAGTTTCACACACACACAACGCACACCCCCTCAAACACACACACACACACACACACTCGCAAACACAAACTTGCACTTGGCAATTGGGAATTGACAAAAAAAGGGGTAGTTGTTGGCACAAACACAGACTAGAAAAACAATTTCACGGTTATTCCTTGGCAAATATGAAAAGTAAAATGTAATAGCCTCAGTCACAGATCTGTTGTTCCTCCTCCTACTCCGCACCCAATCCGATAGATATAGCCAACCCCGCAGGGGAGCGCCGGGGAGCGTCGCATATCAAGCGGAAACGGAAGTCAGACACTTACATATGCGCGCGTAACTTTACGCCCACCATCTTTATATCCAACTTGTTGTTGTTCACAATTTTCGTTTTTCGTTTTCGTTTTACTTTTTTTGTTGTTGTTTTTGGTCTGTCCGCCCTGCGGCATATTTCAACAGTTGCCAACTGTTGGGTTGTCGTTGTTGTTGTTGCCATTGTTGTCATAATATTGGCATGCATATATCATTCTGACGGTCTATAAAAATTTCTACACCAAATGCCGTCATAAGGGTTGATTTCTCTTGTCAACGCTGTTGCACTTGTCATAAATCTGTGGCTGGGAGTTAGAGAGAGAAAGGGAGCAAGTTTAGAAAGAGAGAGAGAGAGAGAGATAGAGAGGGAGTGTCGGTCGCTATTTCGTTTTTAGAATGTAATAAGCCTCAATGGACTATCGCTTATTTTGATCCTAAGTGGTTGATAATAAATTGTTAGTGAGTAATGTTCAATGTCAATTTCAACTTCAAACCAAGGGTTGCTGTTGCAGCCAACCCCTTTTGGATCCCCCCCATCCGAAATATCAATACACTTCTTTTTTTTGTCAATTGAAGCTACAACAACAATTTGATACTTGAACAAATCAAATGTCGCTGAATCGAGAAAGGCGAGTTTTATAGTGGCTTCTGCTTATTTATTAAGCACATCTCACGTTCACAACCTGAGATCAGACTCACGAACACACATATATGTTTATTTCCTCTCTGCTGCCCAGCCCAGCCCTACCCCTCTCTTTAGCTGCTCACCTGCAACTCCCTTTGGCAACATTTTTATTAATATTTAATGTGAGTTTTGCAACTTTTGGCAGCCCCTGTCCTGACAACCCTCATAAAACGCAACTTTTTGCACAACTGACAACTCAATTCGGCAGCTTTCCCTTTCCATTCCATTCCCGCTTTCCCCCCCGCTTTTCCACAACAGCACGTGCCAAATATTTTTGTCGCTCTCCACGGTCCTTTCTGTTGCATGCAAAATGACGCAAACCCACGACGACTCCTGGAGTCCATTAGACGTTCGTAGTTCTTAGTCTGCATAGCTCTGTAATGAAAAATTTCCACGGCTCAGAAGCTACTTTCCAACAAGAGGGTTGTGCACTGATTTCAACGTGGACATGGGCGTGAGTGAGGGCTTGGGTGTGGGCGTGGGCGTGGCAGAGGGCTTTGTAGACGCAACTAACGCTCAGCCCAACATAAATCATAAATATTTTAAAGTTTCAAATTACCAGTGGCAAAAACAATCAATGCCGACATTTCCTTTTCCTCCTTCCGCCATTACCACGGAACAAACTGTCAGCATTCGTAGGGCCCCAGGGCAGGGGTTGGAGCTGCAAAGAAGTCGAACCACGCAATCAACTCTAATCAAATGAAAGACAATGCCGCATGTGATCATTTCTTTGACAGACAGACTCTTTGAAATAGGCCTACAAGAGTGGAAACGAAACAAGGACAAAAATTTGTTTAGAACATTTTAGAATAGAGCAAATTTTAAAAACAAATCTGTAAGCTGTTTTAATAAAAACTGTTTTAATAAAAACTAAAAACACTAATAACATAACTTTCAAGTAGTTAGTCTAACTACTTAAATACTTTTTGTGCTACAAAATTATTAATTTTCCTTAAGGAATTATTGTATTGTTCTTCGAATATGTAAGCCACATCTTTTATAATATGCGCTACTAAAGCAGAAAGATTTGTAAAAATTTAACGAAATGGATATTTCAAGCTCTTTCTTCAAATTTGTGGCAACAAGGAAGAAAAGTTCAGTTAAGCACGCCCGACCGTATAATACCGTCCGACTCTCATTTCAAAAAATTTCAATTGGAGTAAGCGCTGTAAGAACGCACACCTGTTTTTGTTTACACTGTTCGTATGACGGCAGAGCTACCATAAAGCTCATTACTCTATGGCAGCGCTGAATCAGTAGTTTTAACTTCGCCTTTGCTGTAAGTTCACATTCTTCGATGTATGATAACTTTCCTAATTATAGTTCGATCTTAATATGAATTTCAGGATAGTTTTATATTATTTGCCTCTAACCGTATATGACATTGCAAAACTATACATTAAGAAATACGTGAGTTAAAGACATCAAAAAAGAGAAACAAACAAGTAAAGACTGACTAAACATCAACTACAAACTGACTTAAATGGATCAGACAAACAGGCGGACATTGCTATATCAACTCGGCTTGTTTAACTGATCAATAATATATAAACTTGGTGGGGTCTTTCACGCCACCTTCTGTCTGTTACATACTTTTCACAAACCCTATATACCCCTCAGAGGAAATAAAAATTAATGAATATTGCTTGAACAATTTGACATCCCTATCTCATATTATATATGCTACTAAACTTCTCAGGTTCGCAGAAGTTTAACTACTAGCTTAGCAACTGCATGTAATAGTAGTTCCAGTATAATGATCTGATGTACGCATTACAATCAGAAACTATTCAGAAACTGTGCATACAAAAATGTGTTTTTAATGAAAATATGTTATGAAGCTTATAAAATTTGAATGTTTTTGCTTAAATGTAATGGAAAATGCAAACTTAATGCTGCAAAGAAAAATAAAAGGTGCGTAGGGATTTTAATGCTCAGTGGTACTTAGACTTGCAGCAAGAAGAAGGATGTGAATTGCATCTGGTGAATGAATGGAGTGAGTGCGCACTCACTTATTCACTGCTTGGCAGTTATGAATATTACAGAATGCCAAAATGTCTTGTAAGTTCGCACAAGTATGTAATATGGCGCGTACTTTTCATTTGGCAGTTACAGTTACGAGTATAAGGTAGCAGTTACCAGATACCGTTACCGTTAGTGACAGCACAAAATGGCGTCATGTTTCCGCTTGCCTACCGCTTGCTGCCGTCCGTCCGCCCGTCCGTCCGTCCGTTTTGTGTTGCGTTACAGTTAACGGTTACGGTTAACGTTGCAATTCATATAAAAATAATTGTTTGCAGGCGCACATTCATTATTTGCAATGGCAACCCTGGCAACAAAACACTTCAGTTGCTGCCGCAGCAGCTCCTTCAGTGCCAGCAAATGATATTAAAAATGCAATTTGCCAAAAAAAAAAGGAAGAAAATATGCGTATTGCTGTTGCCCAGATCCATTGGCTTCTGTTTGCGGCTTAAACCTGTCCCAGTAGCAATCGTGACATACCCACCCCTTCACCCCTCCACCCCACCTCATCTCTGCTCAACTGAATCGTAACGCACTTGGCAGCAATATGCAACCCGGAATACGAAATACGTATTTGCAAATTGCATTTCCAGCTGGATGCCCAGTGTCCTTTTGCATCTCAAGTTGCTGGAATTGCACTGCGCTTGCTGCACTACAACTATATGTATATCCGCTATATCCTCATCTACTTGGACATGCGCATCAAATTAAACGCCAGCGCGCAATAAACATTAATAAAAATCACACAAAGATTGCCATTGGCAAGGTGCAACCGGCAAATGATAATGGAAATTGCTCATAAACAAGTCCATCAAATAAAGTGCACACAGCTGAAACTGCAAAGGACAATAAAACGCATAAAACCAAAGAGAAAGGACACTCCAAACTCGAAAATGCGATACTCTACTTACACTATAGTAGAACTGACAATAAGATATAAGCAAACTTAAAGAGACTATTTCAACTAACAGACGCTAAAAGTTTGCAAATGGCAGCTTTATTGAGTCTTCTAAAAAAAATAATTTATTGAGTACAATTTCTTAACCGATCATGAAGAAATTTTCAGGAACGTTTGATAATAATATTTTGAAGGCCAATGCTTAGTTTGAATAGCATACGACAAGGCTCACTTGTCATAAATCGAAGAAAAAATTGATTCTTGCTCGGACAAACAGACAAGCATTTTCACTACAGAAATGATAAAAAGACATAAATATTATATTTTCGAAATTAAATAAAGTCGAACATACTAAAAGTGACTATTTCAAATAACAGAGACTGAAAGTTTACAAATGGTAGTTCAATTGAGTCTTGTTTAAATATCATTTAATGAGTACAATTTCTTAAGTAAATTGCTTCCATGTTTCTTAGCCGATCATTATTAAATTTTTAGGAAAGTTTAATAATTATATTTTGAAGGCTTGTGCTAAGTTTGAGCAGAATAAGACATAGTTTACTTGTTATAATTAAAAATATAGGCAAATCACAAATTGAGAAAATATTTGCTTCTAGCTGGCACGGAAAAATCTTTATCGCTACATCCAATACACTATTGATACTGATCCAGAAAATATATTTCGAAAATGTTTTCTTCTGCCTGTTACACAGATTTAATTAATAAATTTTTAAAAATTTTAGTAACCCCATCTATACCGCTTGATAACCAATGTGTTTAAGAAATTAAAATACCTTTTGAAAAGTGTATTTGCAAAGCGGAATCGTTTGTGACTTTTGGCGTTAAACCACAGCACAATATTAACAATGACGCATGCTATACGCACACACACACACTCTTACATATATATATATATATATATATATATATATATATATATATATATATATATATTTATATAAGTAGTGTGAGTGAGAGGTAGACATAAAGATAGAAAGAGAGAGAGGGAGAGAGGGAGAGAGGGAGAGAGGGATGCGACCACAGCAGACTATCAAATTTTAATACGCCAGCAGCTTGTGCCTTTATTTCATAAATGTTTAATGAAATTAAGCGGCAAGCTTTTTGGGTGAGCTGTCCCAACAGTTTCTGTCCCCTGTACACTGTACTCTGTTCGTAGTACCCTGTTCCCTGCACCCCCTCTACCATTTCCCCTTAGCTGTAGAGCCATTCGTCTGTCTGGCTGCCCCGAAAAGAGTATTTCGAAATAAATCATAAAGAGTAAAAATGCATAAGTAAGCCAGACAGTTGGCCAGCCAGTCACAGCAGTCAGAACATTGTTTGCATACCTTTTTAAACGGTTTTCAAAGTTTTTCAGCTGTTTTTATTTCATATTCAATATTTTTTTTGCTGCTTTTCATAAGCCACAACTAAAAGTGCGGCTGTTAAATAATGTAATAATCGGTTTGTTCAGAGTTTAATGAGTGCGACTCTCTCATACCCACTACATACTTGAAAAGGTCAACTAAAACGGGTGTACAAAATATGAAATACTTCCGGCAAACCAAACCAGTCATGACTCAGGCAAGCTACTATAGAGAGCTGGCACTGAAGCGACTCGGCATGGCAGCCCCTGGCAACACCCCTAAAAGTGTTCAACACAAAAAACTATATGAGAAATGAATTTGATGGTTTGAGTTGGACAACAATTCCTGGATTCGTATTCGTACCACACATTCAAACACACGAATATGCGAAATCAAAAGTTGTTTATGACTCAATTTGTAGTTTTGAACATGAATTATTGCAGCTGCGCTTCCCAAAACGGGGCAAAAGTAAAAGAGAAAAAAATTAATAAATAAAGTGAAACAGAAATGAAACTGAATAAATTTTGTGTGTGCAAAAAAAGAAAATAGAAGAGAAATGGACAAAAATGTAGTTGCTCGAAACTAATTTCGCAAAGAGGAAATTAAATATGGCAAAGTTTGACATGTGACAGATTTGTTGTTGCTACCATTTGGCATTGTCTTGATTTTATTTATTCACATCTAGCAAACATATGCATAGCTACTAAGTAGCTACAAGTAATTGAAACATTTCAAGTAAGTATCTCTCTTTAAACTACAGTCAGATTATCAGTTTCAATATTAACTGCAACTGTCAAGAAACTTGACCACTTTCCACTTAATTTAGTCAATAAGATGCAAATGATTCGAAATTCTTTCGGTCTAATTAGAGAAGCGACTGCAGAGCACAAAGAGCAGCTACTCAACTCAAGTTTTGTTAGTTATACCCTCTGAGGGGTATATTGGGTTTGTCAGAAGTATGTAACAGGCAGAAGGAGGCGTGGCACACCCCATAAAGTATATATATTCTTGATCAGCATTAACAGCCGACTCGATATAGCCATGTCCGTCTGTCCGTCTGTCTGTCTGTCTGTTCGTATGAACGAAAGGATCTCAGAGATGGTGAGAGCTACAAGTTCAAACTCGGTCAGTATCGACCACATATTTAGTCAGTCAATACAATACAGTCAATACACGCCCCATTCGCCCACATTTAGCGATAAACCAGACATACCTAGCTAAAAATATATGTTTTTGGCGAATATCTGTGTAACTATAACACCTAGGGTCACCAATTTTGACATGCAGGTTGCTATTTGCAATATAAAGACAATGCAATCAAAATTTTTTGGATGCCACGCCTCCTTCGCCCACCAAAAGCACAATTTTTTTGTAACTTTTCATGCCGCTGGCTTACTTATTTTTCAACGCATAAATTTGTAACTTAGCATTTACTGGCAGAAAAATAATATCATACGATTTTAAAAATTTCATTAAAATCCAACTATAATTAAAAAAGTTTGTCATACAAACTTATTTTTTTATCGCAATAGCAGTGCACTGCTTTCGTTTACGCTGCAGTGTTTACAAGCAGTGCTTGTGTATTTAAAACTTACCCAGTGCACTGCTTGTGTGTATAAAATTTAAGCAGTGCACTGTTTGTAAGCAGTCCAAAATGAACTCATATAATTGAAAACGAAGCTCAGAGGGTATTACACGGTCGGCATGCCCGACTGACATTTTCTTTCTTGTTTTAGCTGGGTTTTCCATACTAACAGCTGTGCAGCTTACTTGAGTCCACTGAGAATATGCGCTGACAGCGACCAAGTCAACTTTCAGACTGATGAGCTACAACATTTTTGCATTTGCTTACTCTAGAGCCTAGACGGACGCAGAAACTCCGGAGAATTACAATGGAATTCCAGGGGTGTAGCAAGTTGAAGTAGATTTAAGTTATTCCTAAGTAACAACTAGCTATTTTACTAGGTAATACCTAACAACAGTTACCCTAGCAGTTATGTCAGACTACGCCACTGTTTGTCTAGTCTGTGTGTCTACTTCTCTGTGTGACTGTGCCATATGCAGCCATGTGGACCATGAAATGATGAGCACATTTCTCATAATCAAGTGTGCAGTGAGTACGTTTATCATTGGACTGCGGTTACTTTTCCGCATTTCCAATTTTCCACACTCCTAGCCCCGCCTTGGTTACGGCTACAGTTACGGTTACGGACTCGTTTGCCGGTTTCGATTTCATTTAGCTTCGATGTTGACACATTCGCTGACAAATGACCAGCTGCATACATATACTATGTACGTATGCATAATTGGATAAAAAGTGCATTAAATGCTCAAACCTAATAATAACTGCACTTTTCAACTGCATTCAGCTGGAAAATTCAATCAAATTAGCACAACATTCAGTATAGTAGTACTGCAGTAGTAGTAGCAGATCGCGCCAGTTTCATAGCCAAAAATGTTTTATGGCTGACTACTTATCGCTTAATCACATCAGAGCCATCGACCAGTGTTTTGGGCCATAAAACATTTAGCAACATGAAACTGTAACTGTGTGTGTTACTCTTCCCCGGCAGACATCAAAGCCAATCAAAACGGCATTTCAATAATATCAGAATGCTACAATCGCATCAGCAAATAGGGTGAGAAGGGCGAAAAGCTTCCTCACACCCCCCCAACACACACACCCCCCCGCATACACACAGGGGTTGGCACATAAACGATTTGTTCGCAAATATTGTATCTGCAGCTGGAGTTGGCTCCCACACACAAAGCAGACGAAGATTTTCCTATGGTGGGTGTGGAATATTTGTGTCAAACGGGACTTTCGCTTTTCAACAAATGTGTCCTTGTCCAAATGCTTCCACATATTACAACATGTCCATGCATGCGTGTGCGTGTGTGTGCGTGTGTTGCCATAACATAAAGATATTGACAGCTACATAAAGATAACGATGGCATCAAATAAAATGGAGTAAATGGCAGTTTGGCGGAAGAAATTATCAAAATTTAATATGATTTTTGTACTTGATTACTGATTCAGCAACTGCTTAAATTTAACTGTTTCGTAAAGTGTCTTTTAGTGACTAATTCAAAATTTGCTGGGTTTTAACTTGGCCAAAAAAAAGGAATCGTTCAACTCTGTTGGCTCCACAACACTCGCCACTCGCCGCATTCAGTCGCATTCCTTTGTGGCTTTCTCCGTGTTCAACTCCTTGTTGGGCAGTGTACACATGCAGGTGGCTTGTTCAGCTTCTTCTTTCTCTGGCACTGGATCCTCACATGGATTCGCATCTTCCAGTGGAAAGATCTTGTTTAACATGGGATTACCGGGTGTGGGGCTTGTGCCAGCTGCTTCAGTTGTTTCTTCGCAATCGCAATTGCACTCCTCTGCCCCCTCATCGTTGCCTTTGTCGTTTGTGGAACAAACCACAGAGTCCATAGTTTCCACTGAACTCTCGCACTTGCACTCATCCATTACCTCCTGCTGCTGCGAGGGCGTCAAGTCCCTCAGACAGTCCACATCTTCCATATCGATTTTAATGGGTTTGGGGCAGTATACTTGTTGTGCATTCTCGGAGGCAAGTCCATAGAGCGGTGGCTTCTGTTGTCTTAAACAAGTGTCCTTGCAAATTGGACAGCTTTGGCAATCATTCGGTGCAGCGGGTGCTGTAGGGCAAGGAGCTGGAGCAGCAGCAGCTGAGGGAGGGCATGGAGCTGGGGCAGCAGCAGGTGCAGCTGGGCAGGGAGCTGGAGCAGCAGCTTGTGCAGTAGGGCATGGAGCTGGAGCAGCAGCAGCTGCAGGAGGACATGGAGCTGGAGCAGCTGCAGGTGTAGCTGGGCAGGGAGCTGAAGCAGCAGCAGGTGCAGGAGGACATGGAGCTGGAGCAGCAGCAGGTGCTGGAGGGCAAGAAGCTGGAGCAGCAGCAGGTGCAGTAGGGCATGGAGCTGGAGCTGGAGCAGCAGCAGGTGCTGATGGACAAGGAGCAAGAGGACAAGCAGCAGAGGGATTAGCCGCAGGAGGACATGCAGCGGCAGCGGGAGCGGGAGAGGGAGCAGAAGGACAAGGAGCAGCAGGACATGGAGCAGCAGCTGCTGAAGCACTTGGAGCGGCAGCAGGAGCAGGACATGCTGTTGGAGCTGGCGCTGAAGCAGAATCAGCAGGAAATCCATTAGGACACATCTTCGCTGGCGCTGACGATGGCGGAGTAGCTGCAGACGGAGCACAAGTATCCATGGGAGCTGCAACGATTATCTCCTGGCCACATCGACACTCTTGTTCACTGGTGGCAACACTACCAATCTGAACTTCTGGCTCCTTTTCCTCCTCTTGGTAAACCGTTTGGCAATACATTTGGGAGCAATCCTCGGGTTCCTGTGCGCTTGCCACACAGTTCGGATTCGTTTCCAAATACAACACGCTTGTGATGGGACAATTCTCCATATCATCATCCACTTCTGTCGCTCCAGTTGAGACATCATCGTTGCAGTGGCAGCCTCCGTCTTGAGCGGACAGTTCATGACCATATCTGGCCAGCAGTTCAATCATGACACCGTTTGAGCAGCCAAAACCCATTTGAGTCTTGTACTGTCCGCCGGAGCCAGCGGTGCCAAATTCCTCGCAATTGTACTGCAAAAGGATTCAATTTAATCAATCTACGATATGCCCAACTATATACCAAGGTTTTCCTTACCTTCTCATACATAAATCCGCTTTTGTTATATGCCTCCAGGCTGGATCTCACCCAGAGATCTCGCCAACGCTGCGACATTTCCAGGGCCTGCGGAGTGCCCAGGTTATTGAATCCCTCGATCAGCATGTGCATCATTGGTGGCCAGACATTGGGATAGTCCCATTGCTCGCCAGTGTTGCTTAATGTGTGTGGAACTCCGCCGGGAAACGAGTTAAGTTTGTTCTCCTCAATGTAGGCCATAAGAGACTCTGTGATCTTATCGGCATTGTTGATGGGATAGGCGCGTGCCCAGAGAGGCGATAGATTGGTGACCACAAAGTAATCCCGCGGCACCTTGTTCTTCAGATCGTAGTCCAGCCAGACTCCCCGCTCCTCATTCCACAGCACTGCCGTAATGGCCTTGATAAGATTCGTAGCAATAGCCCGATATTTCTCTGCTCTGTCTGTTTTTCCCGCCCAAGTGTTGAACTCGGCAATTGTCTTGCAATTACGAAAGAGTATACAATTGAGTTCCACGGGGACTATCCAGGTGGTCTTGATGTCCGCCAATGTGCCCACATTATTGCCAGAGGCCGAGATAAACCAGCGGGAACTAAAGTCCATGCCAGACTCGCAGGCTGCCTTCAAGTGCGAGAAATGTTCCTCCTTCTCGTCATCGGTGACAAAACCGGAGGCACTTTCCATATCCTCCCGATAAGCCTCGGGTCGTGGTCCTGCCGACTTGTCACGATACTGATACATTGTTCGTCCCTTCACCTGCACATCATGGTTCTTTAGAAAGTTGTCAATTTCCATTTCGAGTATCGGCAGCACTTGTACGGCATACTTCTGATCCTTTGTCGCCTCCACATAGGCCTTAACCATCGGCACCAGCAGCGGTGGCTGTGAGCGTCCCCAGTAATAGATCCGTCCACCATTTGGCACAAACTTATACTGGGACACTATGTACAGCAGATTGTCAATCATTCCCCGGGCAGTTTGAATCATACCACTGTGCAGCAGACCCCGCACAATCCAATAGGTGTCCCAGTAGTAGAACTCTGTGAACCGACCGCCGGGCACAATCACCGGGTTCGGCACATACACCAGCGAGTAGAATAATGGATTTGATCTGACGCAATCCTTTATGCGGCGTCCCAGTTTCTTCCACATTGAATTTATCGCCGTTGCGAATTTCTTGAGTTTCGGATCCTTAACTTGAGCCAAATACGGCGGTTCACTTCGCCAATCGGGAGGACACCAGCACTCCATTTCAGTGCCGGGTGCATCGAAGTGACTCTCCACAAAGTTCGCTATATGTCTCGTCGAAGTTTCGTTCTTCTTGCAGGAACAAAACATTTGCCAATCCGCCAATATACGATCTGGCGAATAGCGACTAGGCATATCCACAAAATGCTTAGAGTCCTGGAATATACTCGCCATTTGCACTGCCCGCAACAAGGTACCGCAACAGTAGATGGCACTGTATGTAAGTATAAACTGTAACTACTCAATTCGATTGCATTTGTGAATCCATTTGCAACTCACCCATTCGCACCTGCGAGATGCACTTCGCCACATTCTGGGCATTTGCGAGCTGACATTTTATCGATAGTTTTACTGCTGTGCGTGTGGAGCCTGTAAAGTCAAACGAAAAACTGAAATTCAAACAACTTTAACGAGACAACTAACTAGCAGTGTACTAATGTTATCAAACTTTCTGCTTTCATATTCTCAAAAAACAACCCAAAATTCGACTTTTCCACAGTTGTACTTCTACACTGCACTACAAGCTTCTAAAATCTAAATTTGTAGCTTAATAACAACATTTGTTTATGTTTATTTAGACAAAAAAGTTTATTTCAGCCTCTGACTTTCATTCACAATTCTGTGAGCTCAAAGCGTTTGCGCTGCATGTGTGACGGCGCGCTGCAGCAGAGATTACAGCTATGGCTGCGCCTCAGCATAAAATTTGCGAATTCCGATGTATGATAACTTTCTTGATTATAATCCAATCTAAATGCACTTTTCAGGATAGTTTGATATTGTTTGTCCCTAAATGATTATAAAGTATCAAAACAATATGTTTAAAAATACGTGAATTAAGAGACGTGAAAATGATCTGTTTGTTTTGTTTCTTATGGGCAAAGGGGGCTTGGCATCCAAAAAATTTTAATTTTATTGCCTTTATATTGCATCTAGAAACCTGCATACCAATTGGTGTGCCTAGGGGTTATAGTTGCTGAGACTAAAATGAATATAGCTCTTGTCATCT
Source organism: Drosophila tripunctata (assembly GCA_035047385.1). NCBI lineage: Eukaryota > Metazoa > Arthropoda > Insecta > Diptera > Drosophilidae > Drosophila > Drosophila tripunctata. The sequence goes on from JAWNPS010000288.1 coordinate 13,119,786, forward strand.
CTGATGCCCTTTCGTTCATACGAATAGACAGACGGACATGGCTATGTCGACTCGGCTGTTGATTCTGATCAAGAATATATATTCTTCTGCTTTTTACACACTTTTCACAAACCTAATATGCCTCTCAGAAGGTATGATAACAATAGGTTGAGATTGTTTTAGTTTCGAAACCTCGGGCACATCTATTGGTATATATATATGTATACATACTTTATAATATTGCATTTAAAAATTGTTCACAGCTATTTTATAACTTAAAACTAGTGTTTTAAACTGTAGTTTAAGAAATATTTAAATTTTTTAATTTTTTTCACACAAAATATAAAAAAATTAAAATTGAAAGCTAAAAGTTAATGAATTATATTAATTTAAATATCGTCTTGGTTGCAGTGGCTTTCTAATCGAAATTGTATACCTAATTTTGTAGCAGTGCAAATAGAGATCGAAAGAGAGAAGAGATAAATCAAAAGCCCAGCATAACATCCATTATATTGACCATTAAAACAAATTTGTCGACATTTGCCATTAAGAGTCAACAATGCTGCTGCCATAAATCAGCGTAAATAGACAGGAAGCGCCTTAAAATCTGCTACACAAATGTGCCCCGCGTTTGTTCGTTCGTTTCTTCTGTCATACATTTATTTGAAATTACCATAAATGTTTTGGGGCAACGTCTCAGCACACAACTCGCTGACCCTCCCCCTACTTTGTTGCAGGAACAACGATTGGCCTCTTGTCCATTTGTAATTTCCAGACAATTTATCAAACAAGCGAACTGAACTGAAGGCAAAAGGCAAGAAAATGCTGAATTGAAATGGCGCAGAAAATGCGCTTCGAGTAGCTACGCAAAGAAAAGAAACGGGAAAAACTCAATTCCTGGTGAGCTGACGACCAATAAAAATGGACAATTGAAATCATCACCGCATCACTTAATAAATTTCATAAATTCCTCAATGCATTTCTTCGCATTTCTTTTGCAGTTTTTACAAAACTTTCGCTTGCGAAATTAGTTACAAGTTGTCTGCAAAGTTTTGCAGCAGTTGAAAACTGAAAATAAATATGCTATAATAAGTATATATATTAAAGTTTAAAGTTTCTTTTTTTATTTCAACATATTGTGACTTTCAGTTGGCAACTGTTGTGCGATTGATAAGGCTTCGAAAGGATCTGTGGGACTGCCATTTGCCTGATGCCAATAAAACGCACTGAATAATTAATGCATGCCGTTCGCCAAAGTGAGCAGTGCAGTTGAAAGACCCTTTCACACGTATGTACACTGCAAGAAAAGTCGCTGAAAGTTAAGTTATGAAATGAAGCGTATAAAATATGCTTTTTACTCTTACAAATCAAGTTTTTTAAATTTATTTAAATATTATTTCTCTCAGTGCAGTGCATGCAGTGGATGCTATGTTGACACTTGTCGCAAGGCTATAGCCATGGGCGGTACATTGATCAACTTAACGAGCCGAGCAACGTCAGCAGCGGCAGCAGCAGCGACAGCGACAGAGACGAAGGCAGCGACAGCGACAGCAGCTAATTGAGTATTCTTTCCTTTAAGTGTCATCGCTGCCAGCTGCAGGGGCATGCAACGTTCTGTTAACACACTTCAACGGCGAATGTGTGTGTGTGTGCGTGTGTGGCCTGTGGTCAGTTGGCAGTACAAACGCATACATAAATCAATAAGTTGGCATAAATTAATTAAAACCAAAAGTGGAAAAGGAAAAAAAAAAGGTCGAGTGGAAATCTCAAGGTAGATCGAAGGCAGCTGCTGGCCATATTACAGCTGCAGTTCATGGCTTATGGGCTTTAATCACTGCTCAGTCAAGGCAATCAATCAAAATTGCAACTGCCTTAGGGGTAGCCCTGCTCCTGCTCCTACTACCCCCACTCCCCTTTAAGAATGGGGAGGAGAAACTGAATCACGTATCGCGCCATTCCAGAGCACATGATAAATTGTCAACACGCTGACGTTTGTCTGCAGCGATTTAAAAACTACTTAAAATGTAAATGTTGTTTCGCTCATCTTGTTGTTGTTGTTGCTATTGTTGTTATTGTGTAGGGGCGCGAGGGGGTGGTGAATGGGCAGAGGTGTAAGGGTGTTGACTTTTATGCACACGTCGCAGCGCAGACTGTGAAAATCATGTTGTTGACTTTGAAAAAAATATGTGTAAAAATGCGCGCTATTGTAAATAACAGCACATAAACACGCACCGAGTTGCCTGAGACCGAGACTCTGACTGACTGACTGACAGTCAGACAAACAGACAGACTGACAGACAAAACTGACTGACTGCCTGAGAGACTGATGACAGGGTATTGTCAACAGTCAACAGCCAGCAGCAGCAACAGCAGCAACAATCGAGACAACGTCAAAGTGCACATTGTGTAGAGGCAACTACACTACACTTTTTATTTTATACACCCAATATCAGGGTATATCAAGTTTGTTAAACGTATGTAACAGGCAGCATGTTCGAGAAAGCTAGAAGCAGTTCAAATTTATTTAAAAAATTGTATTTCATGCCGCTACTTTTGCTTAATTTTGTGAATAATTGTTCTAAGATGCTGTCTAGAAAGTTTTGATGAAGATCGGTCCATAAACAATAGTATTGGGGGCATAAAAGTAATGGGTTCTACATGGGATTAGATCTGTAACAAATGATCACAAACAAGTGCCACTGTAGGGAGCTTTCTAAGTTAGAAATTCTAACATGTATATATTAGAGGTGGAAAACTATCGAATGCACTATTGTTACTATCGATGGTTTGACACTATCGAGACAGCATTGATAGCAGCCCGACACTATCGATGATGTACGATTGTTTTTTGTGAATACTTTACGAACGCCAATTAAATTTTGAAATTTAAACAAATGTTTTCAACTAAAGTCACTATCGGAAACTATCGATCGATTATCAATAGTATTCACTATCGATCGATTATCAATGGTGTTGATAGTCCACCACCTCTAGTTTGTATGCATATAGACACATTTATCCACCACTCCATAACACATAGGGGGAAAGTTAAGTGATGAAATGAAGAGTGCTTTTTAACAAAGTTTTCACTCTTAAACTTTATCGATAGATTATCAATGGTGTGCACAAACGACAGGCACATTTGTCCACCATTCCGTAACACAAAGAGGGCTTTTTTTAGTAGGAATAAACTTTTTGTTTAAATTTACTTTTTCAATAACTAATATAATTTCGCAAAAAAATTAAATAACTGATATTATGGAAATGCTAATACACGTCCGCTTTCATGTCCCTGGGTATATTATAGTCGTGTGAAACCCATTTTCACTTCATGTTATACTTTTCATTTTGTTAACAAATACATTACATTTTTGAAGTGTTAAGTTTGCACTTGGCATTCACACTCGCTCTCGTTTGTTTGTGCTCACACTTTGGCAGGTGAGTGTACAAAAGTGTACAACATAGTTACACTCGAACGCCATTATCATCATCATCAACATCAACATCAGCATCAACAGCATCATCATTATTATCGTCTTAATTATCATCATTCAATGCATACATGAGAGTACGACTTGTTCTCACATTGTCAGTGAGAAAAGCAGGCAATGATATTTTTATCTACAGCTACAAAAGTAAAACTCTTCCTGAAACTGATATCTCTGGGGACCTTTTGTTATCGCAGCACAGTGCGTTAAATAAATAATTAAACAAGTTGAGTTTCAGTTTCAGTTGCAAAAACTTGTAGAGAACAACACCTTTGTTCACCTTATGCAGTCAAAAATTGGGAAAACTATGTTGTAAGGACACTGTACAGTGTAAAAAAAAATGTCAAAGTAGATATATTTATAATAATTTGACATTTAAACTTCGATTTTTGATTTTAAGCTACTTTAAAATAGGTTATAAATATTTATGTTAAGATCTTTTCAACTGAGAACTGAAATCGTAAACAGAGCTGTTAAAAAAAAGCATTCGAATATAAAATGGAAGTGGTTTTAAAACCATCGTAAATAGTATTTAAAACTTCTCAGTTTTTAGAAATTTTGAAATAATATTTCGTGTTATGTTATAGTAAACAAATAATCTTAAATAGTTTGTAAGACAAAAAATTACACATACAATATAGTTTATTGGCAATTAGGAAACTTTTTCCAGCAGTTTCTGAAATTTTACAAAGCAAGAATCACTTGAAAACTAGAGTTTTCTAAGAGTAAAAATATTTTTAAAAATATTTGTAAGTTTAAAGCTTTTAAATTTGGCATTTCGCTTCTAAAATGTCTTTATATGTTATTTTATATCAGTGTAGAAATAGCACAACCACTGAAAAATTGACTGATCATTAATAAAAGCAATTTTGGTTAGTGAAATTGTAGAGTAGTTTTGTTTGATTGTGATATGAAAGTCTTGCCTAGACAAAGCTGGAATAGAGTGGACTAGTTACATCACTAATAGACAGACTTTCCCCGCTAGCTTTTGACAGACATTATTTATGGGGAAAGAGACACGATGTCTGTGTTTAACAAGTCCGAGAAAGCATTGGAGCTAATCGAACATAAAGTTGCGAACTAATTGCTAACAGCAGAAGCGCTGGTCAAATGAGCTATAAATTCATCTGTCAAAATACTTGACAATTGATTAATTGAAATTGACTTTGAAAGTTGGTTGATAAGCAGCCAAGACACAGTATTAGCCGTCGCCATGGGAAGTGGCCTGTCAATCAGCTAAAACCGCACACGAGACTCACACACACACAAACAATGCATCATTTGTTGATGAGCTAAACTTTGACCGGAGTAAGACATGTCTACCACTCAGAAGGCTCATCAAACAAAGCAGCAAGGGGCAAGGGGCAAGACACAGACGCTCAAATTAAGCAAGAATAGTTAAAGAGAAAAGTTTCCCTGTGCAATCGGCAAAATGTATCTCATATCGGGTTGACAACTTAAATTGTTAGTTGCACGATAAGCGCTGAGGTCCGTTGAAGTTACAGAGGGGTTTAGTCCACCCTTAAGTCTGTAGTGTAGTGCTATATTCTGTGACCTTTTTCGTTTGGGGGCGTGTATAACATTTTTATTTATTTCACTATTTTTTATGCAACGAGGCGAACGGGACATGAGACTCGAGACACGCGCCACATGCCAACGACAAACAAATAAATAAAAATCCAGTTTTCGGCTGCAGCAAACAAGCCAAAAAGTTCAGATCGAGTCGAGTCGAGTTGAGGCGAGAGTTGAATCGGTTGCGGGGTCAGCGTGTGGAGCGTGTGTTTTACAAGTCTATTAACTTGAAGCGCTTATCTAATGCTGACAGCAAGTTTTTCACTTTGCCAAAGTTTTTCTAGCCACACACACATACATGTACACACACCCACACAAAGCGAGAGAGAGAGAGAGAGTAAAAGCAACTTCCGTTTCTGCTGCTGCGTTTCCGCTGCGGGAGTTCGTCTTTTTGGCATTAAGTTGCCAAGCGGCTACTGCCACAAACTGGCAACAGTTCAAATGTTGTAGCACATGTCAATCATTTGTTTGCTGCTCATTTTGTGTTGTTGCGAAATTGATACAGTTCTATGCATAATATATGGCAGCTCATTTCCCCACTACAAAAAAAAAAATTGAGAACTTTCCTTCTTGCCACATGTCTGTTGATGCATATATATTTTACTTGCTCTTACTTTATGCATGAGTTCTTAAAGGCGTTTAACACACAGACAGACACACACATACATACACACAGTCGAGTGAAAGTGAAAGAGAAAGTGTTGAAGGCAACTGTAAAGTTTCACACCGAACGATGGCCACAAATACGTAGCAGCAATTTCTGATTTGCTGGCAACAGATAAAGCTCAAAGGATACAACTTGTTGGCCACGAACTGGTCAAGTGAACTCAGGACCCAAAGAACTTGCTCCACGAGAGAGAGAAATACTGAGAAAGAGAAAGAGAGAATTCTCGCTTCATTAAACATCAAGTGCTTCTCGGCCGCACTTCTTGGTCAAGTTGCGTTTCTAGTTTGAACTGCGCTAAATAATATTTATGAGCTGACTAAATGTTTGGCTGCTCAACCAGAAACGTCAACAGCTGAACCCGAACCTCAACCTCAACCTAGTGAACCTGCTGCTGAACCCGGCTTGCATCCTGCACACTGCATCCTAGAATCCTTTGGCACTGCACACGATACTTTTTCAATGAGCGTTGCACATTATTGTTATTAGTTGCAGGTTGGGGCACATAAAAACTTCAGCAGCCAATGCTTACACTGTTGCATAACAAGTAACAGCAGCAGCAGCAACAGCAACAGCAGCAACAACAGCAACAACAGCAACAGCAGCAGCGACATCATCACTTGTAGCACAGTGTAAAAGCAGAGTGGAGAGTGTTGAAGTAGAAGCGCACAAAGCTTTGCTGATGCTATCTGAGAGCATTGTCGTTAGCATTTTGTTCTTGTTGTTGCTGTTGTTGCAACTGTTGCAGCAACATGTTGTTGATGATAATGCTGTCGTTTGACTATGTTGCCATTGTGTTGTAAGCTCAGCAGCAGAGGGGTGGTTTCGGGGTCGGCAGCAACAATAACGTCAGCTTAACTAAATGAAGGTCCAAGTGTCATGGATGCTTCTCAACTTTGACACGACGACGAGCTGCTGCTGTTGTTGCTGTCCCCTACTAACCTAGCTGTCTGTCTCTTATACTCCTCCTCTCTCTCTCTCTCTGTCTCTCGGTGTCTATCCTGGTCTGGGTCTGCTGCTTCACTGCGGATGCGGGTGCTTTGTAGTGATTGCAAGTAAGCAAGTAACTTTTATGTCAATCTGTAGTTGTAAAACTTACTTGCAAACTAAACTCGGTACAATAATCGCATGCCAACGGTTAACAACTGCCTGCAAAATGGCAAAACAGTCAACTGGCCATTGCTATATCCTATATATAATATAATATAATTTAATTAGTGCTATATTTAATATACTCAATTAAAGGTTAAAGAGTGATAAGAGTTAAATTGAAACTTACAATTTAATAAAAGGCTGCAAACCGTTTTGATTTATTAGTGTTCTGAACCGAAGCTTGGTTCGTACACTCTTCAAAATGGAGAGCTGCTTATCTAAGATTTAAGAAACGTAAAAAGAATATCTGACCACATGTGTTCTGAAAGTTACTTTACAATCGCATAATAGGTTCCGAAGACATAAGCGAAACAATTTTATCTAATATGATTTTGCGGCCATTGGGCTTGCAGTTCTCAGAGCAGTGACGTCAGACTACTATGTGTACTTTTGGGAGCATTTGTATTTCTAGAAATATATCAAAGAAATACAATATTATAAAATCAAAATAAAATACACGTGGGGTTGAGACTGACAGCGCCAGCATGATAGAATAAAATGGCCTAAAGATATCCAAATTCTCGACAATATTCGATATGTACGACGATAACTATGAGAAGTTTTATACAACTATAACGACTAGAATCAACCCAACAAGAACGTGGCGGGAAACTACTATGAAGAGGATTTGTGAAGACGCATCTGAAGAGCAACGACGTGTCTGATGAAAAAAACGTACGATGACGACGATAATAACTTATTTTCAATTTAAATCATAATTATAATGCAAATTTTAATACTAAATAATAATAATTGTGACGTTTCAATACAAAATTCCACAACACACTTATATGTTAAATTAAACCAAGAATAGAAACTGAACTTTAGATTAAAATGCCAATGGAATCTATTCACGAACCGACCTGATTTTTTTGGTGTGAGACACGAAGCTCTGTCAAAAATCGTCTCGAGAATTTTGGAGGTATGCAGCCTTACATAAATGTTTTAGAATACATACATATTCTGGGAATAAAAAAAAAATAAGAAAATAAAAGACTGTTTTAACATTTGCTGTCCAAAAAAGTTTAACTAAAAGCTAACGTTAAAAATTAATTGGTTAAGTATGTTAAACTATTATTATTAAGAATTTTACTTTCGTATACTTAACACAAAGTTTTAATGCGTTTTTATTAGAGGTTATAGCGGATAGATAAAGGACGATAGTACCCTCGATAGTGTCCAAGACAAAACAAATGTATTTAAGTATTTAAAAACAAAACAACTCTTCAAAATTGCGAAAAGTTAAATAAAATAAAATCAAATCAATTATAAACGAAAATTAAATGTAAAAAAAATAAAAATTAATCCCCAGATTTCGATTAAGAAATAACAATATGTTGACTTTTCCTCCTTCAACCGTGTGCTGCGGTCTGACACAATTTATTCAACCTTCTATATATAACACAAATTTTAGAAAAACTCCTTGAAAATAGTTTAAAAGTACGTTATGTTTATTACCTTTTGAAAGAAAGCAGTCTATTATTTTGTTGGATTATATGCAAAACAATTTTCACGGCACTTAAAGATATTTTTATAACTTAAACGTTGCCAAAAATGAATATAATTTAATGATATATACAAAAAACTATCGGTGACACTATCGAAAACTATCGGTGGCGAAGAACCATCGATAGTCTTAATAGTGCTATCGGTTGTTTACCACCTCTTGTTCCTATTACTGAAAAACATCTCTAGCTTGCAGCAATATTTGGCTATTCCAACAAGAAAGAAATTGTCAGTCGGGCATGCCGACCGTGTAATACCCTCTGAGCTTCGTTTCTAATTATATGAGTTCAAATTGGAGTAGCTGCTGCAAGAACTAAACATGCACACATATTTGTATGTCTATCTCGCTCGCACGTTTTTCGTTTTCGTTGCTTGTGTGCACAGCTCAGTTCAATGCACGTGGCTATGCCTTGCTTGAAAGTATCGATTTCGTTGTTTAAGAAACTTTTTTAATTATAGTCCGATTTTGATGAAATTTTTACAATCGTTTTATATTTTTTGTCTTCAAATATATTCTAAGTTACAACACTATACGTTAAGAAATAAGTGAGCCCGCCGCTTGCAAAGTTACAAGGAAGTTGTGCATTTTGTGGGCGAAGGAGGCGTGGCATCCAAAAATTTTTGATGGCATTATCTTTATATTGCATTTAGTAACCTGGATGCCAAAATTGGTGTCCCTAGGTGCCATAGTTACCGAGATATTCGCAAAAAACCTGAATTTTTTCCGAGGTATGTCTGGTTTTACGCTTATTGTGGGCGTGGCATCAAAAAAAGGAAACAAACTTGTATTGACTGACTAAATATGTGGTCGATACTGACTAAAACGGATATTGTAGCTTTTACCATCTCTGAGATCTGTTTGTTCATACGGACAGACGGACAGACGGCCAGACGGACAGACGGACATGGCTATATCGACTCGGCTGTTGATGCTGATCAAGATTATATATACTTTATGGGGTCGGAAACGCCTCCTTCTGCCTGTTACATACTTCTGACAAACCCAATATACCCCTCAGAGGGTATAAAAATGATGCTAATATTGTGAGTAATAGAAAATAAGTACTTTTAGCAATATTTTCATTAACAGTATATTATTATTTTGATAAGCCGCTGCAACATTATAAACATACAGGATATTCAACTGGCTTGTATAGCCCGTGTATACTGTTTTGCTTTAAACATTGCAACTAATTGGCATTTGTTTTATTTTTTTCGAGGAAATTTTCTGATGTCTGCATTTGAACTCATTTGGCGCCAAAAAGCAGCAGAAAAGTGCAGAGAAATGAGTAAAAAACTGGTGCAGCAACAAATTGCAGGGAATTTTTTCAGTGATTTAAGTGCAGTTTTATGGTCATGCAAGGGGCGGGGCGCGTCGAGTTCATTTCCATGTGCAAAATGCTGCGCATTTTTCTGTGTCATTTACAGCAGCGGCAGCAGCAGCAGCAGCAGCAATGACTGCGACAACAGCAACAACAACAACAACAACGGCGACTTATTAGCGAGCAATGGGAGCATTGAAATTGACCGCAGCAGCAACAACAACAACAACAGCAGCGATGACGACGACGACGACAAACGGAAGCGGAAACGGCAAATAAACGCACGAGCGCTGACGTGAGTGCTCGGCTGTGCTTTGCTTTCTGCTTGCCTCCCCTCTCTCTTACCAGGTGAGTTGTGTGGGGAGAGAGCGGGTGGGAGGGGCAGTGGGCATTTATCTGGCGCTGCAGAGCTGCCACGCCTCGCCGCCGCACGCTGCAGCCATAACATTGTGGCTGGTTGTTGCATGTTTGTGTGGCACACTCGTTCCAACATTCTCCTCATTTGTGTGTGCTGCTTTTTTTTTTCGTGTGTCGACACGATGCGGCGCCATCGGTTGCATGCATGGCAAGGATTTCTCTGCTTAATTTGTGGTTTTCCAACCAAACAGCCGCCACCGATGCCGCTGCTGCTGTTGCTGCTGCTGCCACGGCCACTGCCACATAAGCTGCCCCGGCAAACTGGCCAGCAGCAATTGCTATTGAGGTTGCTGTTGCACGAATATTCCGGGAAACTCTTAAATATGATTATGGCATATATGCCACATTACATGCACGCCCATCTGCCACAACCCAGGTGCCAGTTGCAAGTTGCCAGTTGGCAGCTGCTGCTTGTGGCATGCCCAGTTAGCATCTTGTGGCATCTTTTGCTGACTTAGAGATGTGCATTTAATCGCGATGAAAGCCAAAAATGCAGCCACAAATTCGATTTAACTGTCGCACATTACGGTGAATACATTGCATTACATGTTGCATACACCCAGCGGACAACATCATGCAACACACAATGGCGTCCAACAACTGGCAGCCATTTTGCAATTACACAGAAAAATGCGACCGCAGCGGAAATGGCAGCAATGTAAAGTACAGGTTCTGTAGCAGCAGCAACTACAATAACAATTGCTTGTAATGCAACTGCAAATAATAACAAACTATGTGGCAGAGTGTCCTTTGTGATGCTACCCCTCTCTCTACTGCCCCCTCCCTCCACCCACACTTCTTTGGTGAAATGAAATGCGCCATTTGCAATTGTAGTTTATTTAATACACACCACAATTAGTGTCCATTGTGCACGCGACCAAACACGGTGAGCTGCCGTTGTTCTCGTTGTTGTTGTGTTTTGTTTGTGGCAGTTGTTGCCATGTTGCCACACAATTTGAGGCACACCAAAAGCTGCAATTGCAGTTGTCGTCGTTCGCATATCATTAAATGCCAACCATTTGGATTAATTTGTATTAACAAGCACAGCAGCAAACACAACACAACACTCAACACACAAGTCACAAAAGTTATGTCAATAATATAGTTTAATGAACAATCAGTAGTTGCTGTTTTGCCCCCCGATAATAATCAATTATAATTGCACTGCATTAATGAAAATTATAACAACTGAAAATGTGCATTCAATGGATTGTTTATGCACACATAGTTTCTAGACTAGTTTTTCCCATTTTAATAACTTACTTGAATTATATTCGAATGTAATTACTTTCGATTCCATTAGATGCTCTTGGGGAAAACTAGCCCGGAAGACTTCCTTTATTTGTAATCGACCGATTCTGATTGGATTTGGACCACTGTATCGTATAATTTTTATTTAATAAGAATTTTAAAATTCATGAAATCTGTCTTTCATGCTTACTTTAATTGAAATTAAAACAAATCAATTACAAACGAAAATTCAATGTTAAAAATAAAAAAATATTCCACAGATTTTGATTTAGGAATAACAATATGTTTATTTGTCCTCCTTTAACCGTGTACTTCGGTCTGATACAATTTATTCAACCTTTTATATAACACAAATTTTACTAAAACTCTTTGAAAGTAGTGTAAAAGTAAGTTATGTTTATTAACTTTCGGAAGAAAGCCATTATTTTGTTTGATCATGTGCAAAACAATTTTTACGGCACTTAAAGAAATTTTCATAACATAAACATCGCCAAAAGTTAATATAATTTAGTGATATGTAAACAAAACTATCGGTGAAACGATCGAAAACTATCGGTAGCGAAGAGCCATCCATATTGGGCCAACTCGATAGTTAACAACCATTGATAGTCTCGATAATGCTATCGACTGTTTACCACTTCTGGTTCAAACTCATCTTGGGACTAAATTTGTAATTAACTAAATACCATTTTCATTAATTACTTGACTTTTTTGAAGTAGTAATAAAAAGGACACTCTTGTTCCCCTATAAATAAGGAAACAGTGGGACTAACTTAATTTGTAACCATTTTAATGTAAGTTATATTAGATAAAGTTGGCATGTAAGCAACTGGATACCATTTAAAAATATTGCATATTTATAATTCTAAATATGTAATATTAAGCCTGCTTTGACTTAACAAATTCTTAGCTATATTTTATAAACTCCTTAAGAATAAGTTTTTGATATCAGTTTATTGATAAATTGTTAAGTTTTAGCTCGTTTATTTATTTTCGAAACTGTTTTTTACCAATTCCACATCGTGGAATGTGTATTTTGTTACAAAACTTATGTAGAGTGAAAGCAACATGCTATAATCCCCAAATTAATAAGCCCTTTCAGCTATTTTAATGTAACTATTTAATAACTTTGGTAGCAACATTATAAACTACTCAATTCACTCAAAAACTAAGAAATGTATTTTACTCTTAAATATGAAATGAATTTAACTGAAAATCAATTATGCTGTCATTATTCAATTCCGTCTAAATCAATTTTTACGAGCTGACTGCAATCGTTAATTGTTTTTTAAGTGTTTGGCGACACGCACACACACAAACTACCTCTGTGTATATAAATTTGTTTGTATATACATATTATATACAGAGTTCAGGGGTTAGCCAATGCTATACATATAGACATAATCATGGACGAGTAATTATTAATATCCAAAGTGGAGCTTTTCTAAAACGAACAGCCAAAATATAAATATTCATGAATTCAGCATAGTTTTTGGCAACAAATTGAATATATAACTATTTGTTTTATTAAAAATATAAAGAGTTTGCAAATAGTGTTTTTAAGGAACTAATTGAATTTTGTTTAATTGATTTAAATGTACGTTAAGTGGAAGCTTCACTGTACATACTCATGGCAGATGCACCGTAAATAAACGCGTTAAAGTAATCAATAATAAAAGCCGTTTTTATGTTGAAGGGCACTTAATTTTTTGCCTCAACTAAATGCCAATTAAAATTCGTAATTATTTTTTAATGGCATTTTGTGGTCAATATCCGTAAAATCATTGCACAAAAATCCTTTTTGGCCCAGGACATGGCCAAGAGGGACAAGAGCGTTGAAGGACGCGATGACATGAGTTGCATTTTACGAGCAGGAAGAGAGAACAAGGGATCGTAAGTGCAATGACGAGCAAATGTCAAATGGCCAATAGTCGTATCAATATCAATAGTAATACCAATAGCTATAGCAATACCAACAGCAATTGCGTTGTCATGACTTGTCAAAGTGGCGCCCAAGTGTCAGCCAAGTTACTCACTTGGCCAAATTGCAAGCAATTGCAGCATAAAAGCAGCACTCCACCTATCTAGGTACACGTGTACCTACAAGAAATCGCAATAAGCACCACTGTTGACTCTATACGGGGGACCATTTCATACGCTTACCACTTGCTGCTTGCCACTTGCCACTCGCCATTCGCCACTTGCTCAATGGAATTCTAGCAATCATCGATATCAACATTTCGTTTGGTTCGAGGACATGTCGAGAACTTTGCCGCAAGTGACAATCATTTATATTTAATAAACAACAAACGAATGCAACTGAATGACATACCAATGGAGGGCGGAATAAACTCCATTGATTGCTCCTTTCATTCGGTCCAAAACGCCCCCTGGCCAAATCGAAGAACTACTAAGCACGAATCCGATGCCAGGTCCGATTCCATTCGCCAAGTCCGAGACAATGGCCAGCGTCTCGAAATGGTTCAAACGGTTTATCATGCATTTTGTGTACTTGTAAATCGAATCCCTTGAATAATGCAGCAGGTATACGCAGCACAGCAGGGAAAAACATCACTAAAGCGGGAAGAGGGGAGGGGAAGAGGGAAGGGTAAGAGTAGCAGAGGCGGGCGAAAAGCGATCAGCGCAACACAAAGAAAATAAATAACCAAGCATGAAAACGTAGCACGAAAACTAAGAAAACAAAAACAAAAGCGTACTTCAAAAGCTGTTAAACTTAGTTATACCCTGTAAAACGTATGTTACTTTGGTATGCCAAGAAATAAAGTCTCCCATAAACAGTTCTCGACTAATCGTTACTATTTGAAATATATGTAATATTGTAATTTATTTTGAATATCAGTTTTGATTTGGATATGTGCATATGTATTTCTTTGATACTCATAGAATGCCAGTAAATGAATTTTGTGTCAACTTATAGAAAGGTTTTCATACTCCCTTTAAATAATTTCGAGTGTGAAATCTTTGTCAAATTAGCAAAAGTCGATAGTTTCGATTTATTTTTGATTCGTCTTTTGAAAACTTTTTAAAAATAACTATTGTTTTGCTCTGACTTTAAAAAATGTAGAACTTAAGTAAGAACTCCTGAATTTTTTTAAGTTGAAGCAAAAGCAGTTAATGAAAACTTCAACAGCTTTTCAATCATATGCTTGTGCTTGTACCTTTATTTGAATATATATTTTTGAGAAAGCTTATTTCAAGTTAAAGTTTTTCGTACTACTTATTTTTCATAAGACGCTTATGTTCATGATTTGGTGAAATTTTGTCGTTGAAGCATCCGAGTGGAAATTGAGTTCAGTAGATGACAAAGTCAGTATAGCCTGTAGTATATAAAAATTTAATTCTGCGGACCTGCCTTAACGTCAGCGAAGAATTCAAGGGAAATACTAAGCTGTTTCCAGACTTGCCATATCTAAATTCTATATGATTGATTTTCTTAATTAACCTAGTGAATAGTCAGGGAGTTTGAAACGTAGCCTGACTATAGAACTATATTCATATCTCTGACTTTTTCTCAGACATTATTAGTGATTGTTTCAAGTAAAAACGTTCGAGATTGAGCCTATTATGTTGGTAGGGATTTAATAGTTTGGCTACTGAAAATCGGGTTATAGTTGAGATTCTTCAATAAGCAGAAAAGTTTTAAGAATGTATTTTCGACCTATTACACATATATTGTATTGAAATTCATACTAACAGAGTTTTTTTGACCAATTGTTTTAAAGGTCCCTATGTTCTTTTGACCAAACAAGACGCACTAATGGATTTCAGTTCAAGTGAAAGTTTTGTCAAGTTAACTTTTTATATTATGAGGATCAACTGAATAGTATGTTTATTTTATGCATTAAGATTATCTTAAAAACATTTAAAGCAGTTACCCTACTTTTCCTAAGTCTATCATTTAGGGGCATTAAACACTGCTTTATCTCAATCACTTGTACAGGGTATACAATAACTGTTTCGCTTCGGGCGGCATTCAAATTGAATATTGAAAGCAGAAAACTGCCAAACGCTTGAATTATGCATTAATGATGTGTCTCGCTCAGTAAAGCGGTAGCCGTAGCCGTGTCCGTGTGGCAAGTGAAGGGGTAAACGTGGCAAAAGGACAACACAAGACAATGGCCAATGTGTCGTCGTTCGTTGGACACCACCCACTGTACAGTGCAGTACAGTGGAGTACCCAACTATATACCCATTGTACAGTATCACCACTGTCTACTGACTGACCACTGGCTGCTTATTAATTTTTTATGCGTCTGCTATTTTTATGGTTGACATGAAAGCGCTTTGCCCGTAACATTTTATGTTTCCCTCCAGTCATTTTACTTTTTATACTCACTGTGCGCTTGATTTGTATAGTTTTTGTGTACTTTTCTATTTCGGATGGACTACCTTCCCTGACATTTCCATGATAATCCATTTGGAGAGCGCATAATAGTAGGGTTTATTTGCGGTCTGTTTGCATGCTATTTATTTGGCAATTACAGTTCAGTTTTACTCAATTGAGTTACTGCACAATAAATACATAGCATACAATATACAATACTAAATTTAAGAGGTATATAAATTATTTAACGTTTAGCTCTTCCTTTCTTTAAGCAGAGTAAGGTAGTAGAAAATATCGTTGGCACTATCGAGGTATTGAATATTAACCTTTCTGAAATAGCCTATCGGTGGCTTTTTGACACTATCGATAGTGTTTCGATTGACAAATTTGTGTAAAGAAATGCAAAAAATTATTACGTACAACAACTTTTCGAATGAAAATGCATTTTAGATTCACTTTATTTAGAGCGGGTAGCTCTGAGCATGGAGAAATATTTGAGGAATCTTTAATTACTTGAATCAAAGACGATCCTATCGTTGTATCGCATATTTGTTCTAAAAATAGCAAACATATCGAATGGCGCCACTATCGATAGATTGCCAGCTCTATTTACACTGATAAAATCACTTAATGACTATTTTATAATATTGCTTTGCTCGATATTTTACTATTTCGATAGAAGGAAGTTAGGCAATGTCGATATCGATAAACGACAAATACAACGGCTGCTTTATTTATACTTAAATGTTTTTCTTTGAGTTAACATGATTTTAAAATACATTTTCCAAAAGAATATCGGGCTTTAGAAAAACTCAAGTCTTAAGAAGTTTTTAAAAAGTAAACAATTTTTTATAAATATATTAAGGAAATAAAATGAGTTGCTGAATACTTGTTGACATTTGATAAAAAATTAAATAACTTTTCAACCTGAAAAATATACGAAAATATTTGTTTTTTTTTTATTTTAAGTCGAAAATTATAAAAAATACTTTTTACATTTAAAATTAATAAAGCTTCAAAATAATTTTTTAACTTTCTTTACTTCTATTAAACATAATTAATATAAAACAAAGTAACTTAACCGTATACCTGATCTAAAAGACATTCTGTTTAAATTTTAGAAGAGTTAAGCTTAAACTTAAATTATTAATGCAAAGTTTTTGGTTATTTTCAATATTTCTATTTGCAATAAATTGTAATACAATATGGTAAATAGTTATAGGTAACACTGCACTGTATCTGTATCTGGTTGGGAATAAAACAAACAATGGAGTTGCTGAAATCAGTTGACAAAAGACGTTAATTACCGGCATTAGTGCACATAACGCTGGCCAGCTTATCGGCTCTATAAATTGAACGCAGACCAAAATTGTCACGGAAAGTATGGTCGGGTGGAAAGTTGCGGCAATACCGCGTAAAACTCATTACATACCACATACAACATCCATCCGCCTCGTAGTCCCGCAGCCAAATACACGCACATTTGGTCACCACAAACATGTTGTAATGCGTTAGCATCACCTACACCCCGTCACCCACTCCCTCTTCCTTACACACACACGACTCTTTGTTAGTCTTTGCGCCCGTATTTCATTTGGGAGCCGGATTCCCAGTCGCGTCAGTCGGGGGTCAATGCTTTAAACAATGAAACATACAGCACATGGCGAGAGGACAAACTTAATGTCAACACGCTAATCTGTCAGTCACTGTGATTGGGTCTGTTAAGAGGTAATTGGGTGGGGGGGAAGTGGATGGAGCAAGCCGAGTCAAGACAAGGATATGACCGAACCACTTAAGGAGCTTGAGCGCTGGTGCTCAAGTTGCGGCTCGCCGCGCAACAGCTGAATGTGTGAAGCAGTGCTGCCAGTTTAGCTATTTCCAAAGCAAACTTAGCTATATTTTAAAGATTTGACTGATAATCATAGTAAGAAATAGTTATTAAATGTGTTACTAAAAACCCTTTAATTAAAGATAAAATTATTTTTATTATTTGTTAAAGTTTATCAATTAAAAACACAATTTTATCGTTTACATTAATTTTTTCCGTATGAAATCTACTTAAAATTTGCAATTAAAATTTTCAATATTGGAGAAAAGCGACTTTAGGGTTAAGGTGTATTAATATAGCTGGAGTATTCTTATCTTCTGAGTTCCTTAAATATTACTAATACATATAATTAGCCTCAGTCAACAAAGTTGCTTTTAAAAAGTCAAAATACTAAGCAAGACTGGAATCAATTTATGGGAATACGTCATCTAATTATAATACACCTTCTTCTTCAGGGTTACATTAGAGCTAAATTTTTAGCTAACAAAATTCCATAGAATGAAATTCGATTCGAATTACATTTTAAACTGAGATTTTTTCTAGCTAAAATTATCCACAAAATTACATATTTCATAACAATTTCTAATAGAAATTTTCTTTCCTTTCTAATTATTTTTTTTATTTAAAATTATGTATTATTAGATACTGATTTTAAAATCAAAACTAAATATAAATAAAAAGTACAAATATATTGCGATGAAATTTATAGTACGTTTTCTTATATTCACACTTAGCCACTTGCTAAATTTCAAAACTATAGACTTTAATGTACTCTAGTTATACGGTTCTTAGATTATTTTTCCAAAGGAAGCTTATGTTTTAATACCATTGACAACTAAATTCCAGTGTCTGTTAGTCTCTTTATCACAAACTTTAGTGTTTTAGTTGTATTTCAAAGCTTTCCTAGACAACGTATGCTGAAAATCGTATACAGATCGGTTACCAGAAAGCTTATAGTAAAGGCATAGCAGTTTCTTAAGATTTGATTGTGTATATGATGTCGTCCTATTGTCGATCATTTCAACTACGCTTAATTTTAATGCAAACTTGATCTGCGTGCACTACATGGCAATTAGTTTTGATTACTAAATTAGCAACATGTAGTGTAAATATACATATCTTAAAAGTAATGTCTATCTATACTTTTTAATATAATTTCCTCTATATTTTTTTTAACATTTTTAGCTTGTTTTAATTATGGTTTTAGTTGTCTTAGGCCCCCAAGAGAGCTGCTGGCAACACTGTTTAGTGGCTGTAGAGTGGTTAATAACGAAGATGATGATTATTATTATTATTATTATGGTTTGGTATTATGCTTGGTTGCAACAATATCGCCACAAAAGCTTCATATCCTTTGAAATGACAAAAATTTGTTGCTTTCAGTGGCGCTTGACGGGATTGCTACACTCGACAGCTTCTTCTTCTTGTTCTGCTTCAAGTCTGCAGCAGAGACAGGAGCAGAGGCAGTGGAGAAGCTTCGCGAGATGAGGACGCGTCTTATCAACTATGCAAGGCTTTGTCTAAATGATTCTCCTGTGTGTGTTGTGTGTGTGTGCCGAGTGTTGCCGCCAGCAGCAGAGGACACGCCCCTTTTTGGCTGCAGCAACCTGTTTTTGTTGGCGTCTTTTGTTGCGCTTAATGAATTTTACGTAAATTTTACGAGCGCTGATTTCTGTCAGAGCGACACCAAAAGAGACCACCACATCCCCCAACCCTCCCCGCCCCCTACCCAATCCATGCCAACCACCCACCCACCGCCTTTCACGCTACGCCCAAGCTATTAATCTACACTTTAGTGTAAGTATCAGAGGCACAACCCTCAGTTAGTGGCATGAATAGATGAATGTGGAGTGTGTGTGTTCGCTTATAATGACAAGTTCAACAACAAGTTGGCAATTGTCTTGCCAGAGAGAGGACGTGACATCCCGACATTTGTTTGCTCAAGTTATGCAAATATTTTTACAGTCAAGAAGAAGTTTTTGTTTAATTGCATATTTTGACTCGAATTACGCGTGTCATAAAGCACGGCATATGACTGAAGCTTACAACGGTTCAGCTGTCATCTTGCTTGCTGACAATTAACCTGTGCTTGCTCTGTGGGGAAAAAGAGTTAGTTATGTACAGACATGAACATTATACATAAATACAACCCCAAACTCGGAAACTAAAAACAGACTATTCTCATTTTGAAACTTGAAACTTGCCGCCAAACGCAGTAATCGATAGATGTACCGGCATTTAAAAGTATCACCACCAGTATTTGGGTGTTAGGTACAACAAAGCATAAGGGCAAGTGAGAGAAAAAGTACCTAATTTAATTGTATATTCTATTAGCTCTACAGTTTTTAAAAAAATGCAGCAGTTATATTGCTTTAAAAATTTTTGCAATTTTATTTTGTATAAAAAAAATTTTGTTGTGTTCATTTGGCAAATTTTTAATTTTTTGATTAATTATATCCCAATAAAACAATTTTTTACCTACGAACCTAGAAAACTTTATAAAAAAAACTAGGAGCTACAAATCAAGTTGGTTTTAAAAAAATACAAAAATTAACAAAATGTTTTAAAGCACCCTGAAGGGATATCTATTAAAAGTTTTCATAAAAAATTAAGCCAAAAAAAATAATTGCTAATTATTAATAATTAATTAATCATTGAAAAACATGGTAAAAATTTATTCCTTTTAACATATCTCTTAAGGGTTAGTCATTTTATTGTAATTTTAATAAAATTAATTAAACAGACTGTATTAAGCTATTATCTCTGGAGAATTTGCTGTGAAAAGTATAAAATAAACAAAGTAAACTTTGAATATTTTTAATAAAAAATATTGTAAAACTGTTTTAGTCTTCAATTAATCATAAAATTATTGAAACAAATCAAAAATAAACAATATTTATCTTGATTTTGAGTTATTGACGGTATGCAAAGATATGCCCGATAGATATTTCCACGAGCTATGATACAAAAAAGCCCGAATCTGAACCAACGCGTTGCAACTGTACCTTTGCTCAGCCAAGACGAAAACCCAACAGATTTAAGGTACATTGTGCCAATTTACGCATGCTAAACTTAACAGTGCCCTTTTGAGTACTTAACAGCGAGTAGTACTTACAGATCTACGGTACATGTTTTTAAAATTTTGTGTTTTTAATCATAGGTGAAATGTACCGCTGACTACAAAGTGCACCAAAAAAAGTAAAAATAAAAAAATTGATTTCCTTTTTTTTTATTTCCATGTATGCCTTAAGTCAGTGCAGACTGTTTTTAATTGGTTATTGTTGAATAAATAATATACTATAGGAATATTGCGTTGTTGAATTTGTTCAATTTACTGAACCGTTCATTTGAACTTTTTCTGAACAAAACAACGCAACTCTTTTTTATTAAAAAGCGCACAATTTAAAAACTAAGCCCATGTCAAGCAAACTAAAGCTTTTAATTTAAAATTATTGAGTTGTTTGGCAGCATTAGACTGCCAACTTTTATCGCATCGTTTGAAAAATAGCAACGTTGCTTCGATGAGCAAAACACGACCGATGTAAATTATCGATAGGATAACAACAAATCTAATTCTTATCAGACGAATAGCAAAAGATCAGCAAGATGAGCAGCGTGGTATTAAGTCCCAGGGAATCTGGTGAACATATAGTGAGCAATGCAAAGCACTTGAAGGTGCTGCCCGAGGGTATTAAGCGACTTGTGGATGAGATTGTTAGCGGTTTGTTAAGTGAGTAACTTAGATAAATTTATAATAAAAATGTGCTAATCGAAACTGTACAAACCAAACAGCTAAGAAAATAGATGTCGCCAACTTCTCACAGCATGAGCTGCATCCGAAACCCGATGAGAGTCATGCAGCCAACTGGATATTCCTAGTGGACACACTGAACTTTTGCTTCTGGACGCCACGTGAGTTGCAGGAAATTTTCCCAATAATTCTATTTAATAAGTTTCGTTTCTGTTAATGTTTAGAGAACTACACCAAGTACAAGGTGAATGGTTATACCGGTTACTTTGCGCTCTGTGCTGCCATCAATCGTGCCCTGAAGGATGGCTTGGATATAACCAATCCGGAGTTATATGCCACCATTGATCTGGCAACCTTGTCGCACATCTTTCGGCCAGATGATGCAACCACCAAGATGCCACTGCTGGAGCAGCGTCTGGAGTGTCTGCATCAGGTGGGCAAGTGTCTGCTGAACAAGTGGCAAGGACGCTTCGAGAATGTGGTGAAGGCAGCCAACAACTCGGCTGTGGCTCTGCTCCAGCTGATTGTGGAGGACTTTTCCTGTTTCCGGGATGAGGCAGAGTTTGCTGGTAAACGCGTTGCCATTTGGAAGCGTGCCCAGATTCTGGTAGGGGACTTGTGGTCCTGCTATCGCGGCGAGGGACTTGGCTACTTCGAGGACATTGGCAAAGTCACCATGTTCGCTGACTATCGCATTCCCCAGGTGCTGGTGCACTTTGGCAGCTTGGAGTATGCTCCGGAGCTGCTGGAACTGCTCAAGAAGGACACCATTCTGCAGAATGGCGATGCCATGGAGGTGGAGATTCGTGGTGCCTCCATTTACATCATCGAGCAAGTCAAGGACACGGTGCTCGAGATTCTAAAGCTTAAACATCCAGAGGTGGACACTCGCAATGTGAATTCCATTCTGATTGATCAATATCTCTGGGATTACAGGCGGGAATATGCCTCCGAACTGGAGTACATTCCATTCCACAAAGTGCTGAGCATTTACTACTAACTCAAAGTGAACAAAGTTAATACTTTTATTAAAGATTTCGTATTTTATATCTACTTTTATAAGGAAAGCAAGTAAGAATTTTTATCAGAATTCTGACCTTGTATTTACTATATTATCTAGGCGAAAATCACTCTCACTTTAATGGAGATTTAGATATGGCACTCAAGTGTTCAGAGTGTCATATCTAAATCTCCCAAACCAGATATGCTATAATATGATATTATCTACACAATTTTGTGAAAGATAAACTACAATTGTATCTAAAACTAGATAGAACTGGAAAGAAATTTAGTTGAGAATACAGTAAAAGACCCTGTACTTGTTCTAATGGAATTACAGAAAATAATATCAGAGATTATCGTACTTAAAACCCTTTTTGTATGAATTGTTTCTATGCCAGAATTAAGATATGCGAGTTCTAATCTAATTTGTTCAAGATATAGCAAGTTATAACAAACAAATAATGTTAAATTTGAATTGGTTTTTTAAAATACTTCTTGAGTTTGGCGATTTTTATGCCCTTGCAAAGAGTATATTGTTATTTTCACGAAGTCTGTAACGCATTGAAGAAGTCAGTGCATATTCCATATACTCTAGATCAGCATCAACAGCCTTTTTATCGATATAGCCGTTTTAGACTGTCCGTTTGTCTAAATTGTTTCCGAAAATCTTTTTCTATGCGAACTAGTCTTCCAGTATTAAAGCTCTCTTGATGAAATTTGGAACGCAGTTCATAAAATCGGCCAGATCGGACTACTATATAATTTTGTTGCCAAAGGAACAATCGATTTAAATTATAAGAGTATGATGAAGTGCATTGTTTTAAGTGTTTTTCATAATTTAAGAAGACTGTAGGAACGTGTAGGAACAAAAAACTAAAAAAAAAACATTATTCTTCTTGCCGCATTGACGGACCTACAGCTGCGAAAAATAAAATAGCACCACTTCAAATACGGTGTTTATAAATTGGAAAATATATATATAAAACAAATACACAAGGTTGACATGACTCTAAGGTCTAAGTGTTTATAAAGACTAAATCACACGATCGACTCTTCTGTTAATTCTAATAAAATTATTGAAAATTTTGTACTATCGGAGTTGTCTCCTGTTGTTTATACACATTAATTTTTCTCAAAAATAATATTCAAAAATCCTTTTCACCTATGTATACCTAGTCCAATGAGCCTGTACACTTACATATGAGCAGTGTATAAACTATGTATATCTTGTTTTACAAATTATCTAATGAGAGATCCATCGTACAATTTTGATTCTAGACAGAACAAGACACCGCTTTAATTTCTTTCATTTATTTCCTCACTTTGTACAAGAATCGATTAATTGACAATGTTTTTATGGTTTAAAAAAATATATGATCGGTTCAAAAACACTGTGAAATATATATATATTGAAATCTGAGTTTAATATTGCCATCTGCTCGACTCAAATACTCCCCGTATCATACGTTTAAGCACATCAAGAGCGACTATAATTTAATTTTAATTAACTTTAGTAACAAATTGTGCTGAAATTCAGTTTTGGTATTAATACATAATCCTTTACTTTAAATATTCGTAGTTTTTAACATTTTCTTGCTACTATTTTGGCCGTGAGTTAATGCTCGATCTGCTTGCAAATACTTAAGAGTGCATCCAACAGATTTAGCGGTTCTAACTCTTAGAGTCTCTGAGCTCCACGTGTTTCTGCGCAGAGGCAGACAGAGTGGCGTATAAACAATAAAGTATAGATTACCTTAAGAACTCAGACTCATCAAATATCAACCAAGAAAAGAAAGAGAAAGTTTCACCTGCATTGAGCGGATGAGCGGGGATCAATTAATGAAACCAACTATAAACTGTTCTCTATGTTGTCGGTATTTTGGCCTTCTAATCCCGGGAGGGGCGTGTTAGTGACACGAATAAGTTATAAACAAATACGCAGATTGTCTTTATAAAGACACCCACTCAATGGTAGTGGGTTGTGTGCATAGGAAGAGAGAGAGAGATAGAGACAAAGAGCGAGCGAAGTAGTCGCATCTGGTCGGAATATGTAGATTGATAAGCGACAATTAGCTGGCTAAACCAAAATGCGGTCAAAAGTTTATTGTTACTTACTTATGTTATGTTCATTGGTTGGTTACTTGGTTGGTTGGTTGGTTGGGGTAGAAAACAACGTGGTTGTGGACGATGAGGCACAGTTGACGTTGGATTTTCGAGGCGTACGGTTGTCTCCGGTTCGGTGTTCGGTAGTCGGTTGGGTTCCCTCTCTAGTGTATACGGTAACAGATTTAAGGTTTCCCTCCATAAGTGAAATAGACGAGACAAAATGTCAATTGAAATCGGAATGCAAATAGTGAAACTGATAAGATAAAAGACTTACGAGTGATAAGCTGAATTTGAGGATTAGTCTGGATGCTGTGCTTGCCTCATCCAACAAGCAAACACTTCTTTTTGTCGTACATTGAACTCTTTACCCACAATGGCGATGGTGAACGAGAAGAACTCGGATTCGGGTTTGTGCCTGGAGTGGAAGCAGCTCAACTACTTTGTGCCTGCCCAGGAGCAGAGCAACTACAGCTTCTGGAATGAGTGCAAGAAGAAAAAAGAGTTACAGATTTTACATGACGGTAAGACGGAGCGAGTTTAAATCCCACTGGGGTTGTTGGGTAGTTGTGTGTAGTTGGGGGTGATGGGATTCGGAAAATAATTGTGGTTTCTCTTTAGTCAGCGGTCACCTGAAGACCGGCGACCTCATCGCCATATTGGGCGGATCGGGGGCGGGCAAAACCACACTATTGGCAGCGATTTCGCAACGACTACGCGGTAATTTAACCGGTGATGTGGTTTTAAACGGCATGGCCATGGAACGGGATCAGATGACACGCATCTCCAGCTTTCTGCCGCAGTTTGAGATCAATGTTAAAACCTTTACGGCCCACGAACATCTCTATTTCATGGTAGGTTTTCCTTAATTACTATTATTTTTAACGACATTTTCCACGTTGGGGCTTTTTACCATGCTTTTCGGATAAAATCTGTTTCTAAATTTGATAAAATTAATATATTTTTGATGGCAACAAATAAGAAACACTCTAAACATTTATCCAACATATCAAGAATGTTCAAATAACAGCGCTCTGTTAAGTTAACATCACTTTAACAGAAAATGTTTGAACTGAGTTAATTTTTAAGGTTAGATTAAAGTGTCAACCACCTTGAATTTATTGTATTGAATTTGTATTGGACTAACTTCAGTAATCTTTTCACTTTCTATTAGTATATAAAGCTTTTCAAAAAACTTTGTGTTTTATATTTAATTGTGCAATTTAAAAACTTGCCTCAAAATAAAATTTTATATGAAATTGTAGCTTTGAAGGAAGATACCTAATTTTGTCTGTATTTTTTAGCAAAATGATGTATTAGGAGTTTGCAGAGCAATCAATTATGAATTGGAACTATTATAGTGTTATAATAGATCAACATATTATTATATGTACATATATTTAAAACACGTTAGGGACAAATGTAGAAGTCTAAACACAAGCAAGTTCGGAAAAAATAGGCATATTATTTAGTCACAAGTTGAATTCATCAATTTAAGACTTTTATTTTGCGCTTTAGTCTTTAAATTGATACCCAGTTAAGGGGTTTTCTATATGATAAAAAGTTTAAAGTACCTAAAACATCGATTCATCAATTTTCGTTAACAATAATTTGCTCGATTTTAACTCAGTTCTTTATTTGCCTTTGTATGAATGGCTTTAAACCGATGTTTAAGAAAATATTTGCTGCTTTTTTAAATTAGTTACTCCCGGTAAATATTTCGCTAGAGAAGAAAGTAGTAAAAATAGTAAAAAAAAAATTTGGAGTCTTTATTTTCACAGCTAATTAAGAATTAAGCAATAATAATGAAGTTAAACCAAAATCAGTTCCGAATTTGTTTCTGATAAAAACTTTAAAATAAAAATTGTTAATGTCGAGTTTCTATATTGAAGAGTTTGTATGAAAAATCGATACATCGCTGTCGAATTTTTTCGATTTATCGATACCCTGATTACCCTGAATACCCTTTAAGTTTCGATTTTGAAATTTACGTTAAGATTGATTTTATTATAATTTTTATAGAGTGGTTCACACCTTATTTGTTACAGTTGTTTATTAATTTGTTTAAATGACGTTTATTGTCGAGCCTATAAGGTTTATTAATAAATTTTAAACGCAGAATGGTATAAGAATATCTTGTAGTTGGTTTAAGTTAAACCAATGATTAGTTGGTTAGTTAGTTAAATTAACTAATCAAGCAACTTAAAACCTAAAATCAATGTAGAAGCTTTAAAAAACAGAAAGTAACAAAAATAATAATATTTTAGCAAATTTAAAACCATTTAGGAATTCAAATTTTCCGAATGTAAAAATATTTTTCGAGTATAGTTTTTACATTACCATAAGACCAGAAGTTTTTCTATTAAGCTCTATATTTGTTTTAGATATTTAACTTTTTTTTTTGCTTCTTTCACCTTTTTCTCGAAATGCTCTACACGTGATATCACAATTTTAAAGATGAGATTTTCGGATTTTAGAACATGTTTCACATAAAGTACTAATAGTACCATCTATTAAACTCCCATTTAGTCCCACTTCAAAATGGATCGCAAGACGACGAGAGCGGAGAAGCGTCAGCGGGTTGCGGATTTGCTGCTAGCGGTGGGATTAAGGGACGCGGCACACACTCGCATCCAGGAGTTGTCGGGGGGAGAGCGCAAGCGACTCAGTCTGGCCGAGGAACTCATCACAGATCCCATCTTTCTGTTCTGCGATGAACCCACCACGGGCTTGGATAGCTTTAGCGCCTACTCCGTCATCAAGACACTGCGACATCTGTGCACGCGGCGTCGCATCTCCAAGCACTCACTGACTCAGGTCTATGGCGAGGATTCCTTTTCCACGCCCAGTGATGCCAGCAGTTCCATAGAAATGGATCTGGTGGTGGACAACTCCCGCGAGAGTCTGCTGCAGTCCATCACAGAGTTCCCAGCACTGAGCGTGCTCAACAACAGTCCCAATGGTACGCTCAAGAAGGCGGCCATCTGCTCCATTCACCAGCCCACCTCGGACATCTTTGAACTCTTCACGCACATCATTCTGATGGACGGCGGACGCATTGTCTATCAGGGACGCACCGAGCAGGCCGCCAAGTTCTTTACGGAGTAAGTAGCTCCAGTGAAATGAAATCCTCCTATACTCTATACTCTGTTCCATCTTCAGTTTGGGTTTCATGCTGCCGCAGAACTGCAATCCCGCCGACTTCTATCTGCAGACGCTGGCGGATGGCAAGGAGAATGCCGGCGAGATGCTGAGGATCAGGTACGAGCACGAGACGGACGGACTGTACAGTGGCAGCTGGTTGCTGGCTCGGAACTACGGCGGTGACTACATGAAACGGGTGGAGGACTTTCAGAAGATTCGCTGGATATTCCAAGTGTATCTGCTGCTCAAACGCTTCATGACCGAGGATCTGCGGAACATTAAGACTGGACTGATTGGATTTGGCTTCTTCATGATCACCGCTGTGACGCTGTCGCTAATGTACTCCGGTGTGGGAGGACTGACGCAACGCACTGTACAGGATGTGCGTGGTTCTCTCTTTATGCTCAGCACCGAGATGATCTTTACCTTTAGCTATGGCGTAATGTACATCTTTCCGGGTGCTCTGCCCATCATTAGGCGAGAGGTGGGCGAGGGCACCTACAGTCTGTCCGCCTATTATGTGGCTCTGGTCATATCCTTTGTGCCGGTGGCCTTCTTCAAGGGCTATGTGTTTCTCTCAGTGATTTATGCTTCCATTTATTACACACGCGGATTTATGCTCTTCCTAACCATGGGTCTGCTGATGAGTCTCTCTGCCATCTCCGCTGTGGCCTACGGCATCTTTCTCTCCAGCCTCTTTGAGTCGGACAAAATGGCATCGGAGTGTGCGGCGCCCTTTGATCTGATCTTTCTCATCTTCGGTGGCACCTACATGAATGTCGACTCCATTCCCTTTATCAAGTACATTTCGCTCTTCTTCTACACCAACGAGGCGCTGATGTACAACTTCTGGATAGACATAGATAACATTGGTGAGTTTGAAAGCTACTTTTAAGTTGCTTTACTCAATGTCCTTCCTGTAGACTGCCCTGAGAATGATGAGCATCCATGTGTCAAGACCGGTTTGGAGGTGCTGCAGCAGACCTCTTACCGCACTGCAGATTACACCTACTGGCTGGACTGTGGCAGTCTTCTACTCGTCGGTCTGGTCTTTCACATTGTCTCCTTCAACCTGGTGAGGCGCTATATCAATCGCAGTGGCTACTACTGAGCAGTTCTTTTATTTTATGCTATTCCTTTTACATTGTTTGCAATCTTAAACATTCGTACATTTTTTTAAACACTAGTTTAACTTTATGATTTTAAGTAGAAGCGTTTTCATCTATTTTTATGTTTACTTTTACTTTTACTTTTAATTCAGTGAAAAATATTGCAATTCATTGATGTGTGTTTTGTGTCGCTGTTTCGTGTACTTTACATAATATTATCCAAAGTACCGGGAAATTAAATAAATTAGGCTAAAAAACAACCCGTGAAGTCTGGAACAACATTTTGTAATAATAAATAGTAGTTCTTTAACCGGGCAGTGTTCCAAATACAAAAAAAAATAAAATAATTATAATCAAATAAAACAAAAATTGAAAATTAGCTATCAAAGGTTATTTGGCGCTTCGCTTTGGCGCTGGAGTCGCCACCGACGGATGCAGTTGTGGCCTGCAACTTGCGTCCAGATCCATTGCTGTTGCCACCGCCATAATAGGGACTGATGTTCCGCTGATCCTTGCCGGTGAAGTTCTTCTGCGCCGATCTCCGCTGCTCACAGTGCACATTCTCGCGCAGCGCCAAGCCGCCCAAATTGCTCTTGGACGAACTGTTCTGCAGCGTGGGATTTGGCTGAATGGGCAACTGCTGCTGTTGCTTGCAAAACAGATCCTCCGAGATGCGTTCCATTAGGCTGGACTGCGTGGCAGAGTTTGAGGCTGTTGTGCCTTGGCTCATCTGGCTAAAACCAAATGAATCAATCGAGTTCTCGCTGCCAAACAAGTTCTGCATGGAGCCTTCAGTCTTGCTCCGAGCCAGCGACATCTGGGATAGCGACTGAGTGGAGCTCTGGGACAGCAGCAGCTTGCGTTGGGCAAACTCCTCGGGTCCAATGTAGCCCGAGAGACGTGCACTTGATTGTAGCTTGGAATCGCTTTCCAGGTTACGTGCATGGAGGTAGATGTCGTCCGTTTGCTTGCCGGCAATCACGTTAAAGGCGTACTTTTTGGCCAGACTACAAAAGGATTAAAAGTGGGTCATTAGTTTGTTATTTAAAATAAATGTACAAAAACTAACCGCAGCAAGGTTTCACTGTTGCTGGTCGTGTGGCCCAGATAAAACTCCTGAAAGATGCGCTTCACAATGCGTGCCAAATCCGCGGCATGTTGCCGGAATTTCTCATGCTTGGCCGACACTTTCCTCTCCTGCAGCGCTTGGCTAACAGCCCACAGCAGTTTCTGTCAATACAAAGGTAAACAGTTAAGAGCTTGAAGTCTGTAAAGTTCCAGAGTATCGTTGTTACCTTTCGCTGATTGTCTGTCATGGCACTCTGCGGTGTGGCACTCATTTCCGAGTGTGCACGTTGCAGTTTGCTGACAACTGGCGTCGTCGTGTGGCAAGCCAAAGTGCTGCTGCTACCACTTAGGCCATGACTTAAGCGCGATGTATTGGCAAACGGCGATGCGTGTTGCATATTGGCTGCCACATTCAGCTGCGATGCTGTGCTGCTGGAGGAACCTGCTCCAATGCAAAAGCTCTGACTCTTGATTTTCAGAGCACGTGGAGTGAGACCGCTGCCAAAACTGCTGCCGGAGCGAAACAGTTTGCTACTCTGGCTCGCCAGCTCGTCGGCAGCATCCTCATCCTCACGTTTACGCTTGAGCAGCGAATCCAGCTGATTGCTTACACTGCTGGCACTCGTTGAGGCACCATTGTCCGGCGAGAAGAGTGCACGTTTCGATCTCTCCACACGATTGGCAAACTCTGGCTTAAAGATCGGCTTGGGCGGAAACAATTGCTGCTGCTGCAATGACTTGGCTGGACTCTGGAACAGGGCACGTTTCGAGGTTTCGCGCGATGGTCCTGGCTTGCTGCTGATGAGATCGGTGCGGAATAGACGCTTGCGTGCCGAAGAGGACGGAGTTTTTCGAGCTGCAATTAAAGAAAGTATTAATATTTTAAGCTTTATACAGCAAGAACTAGAAGAACGTTACTAAAAGAAGGTTAGCCAATTGGGAATATTAAAAACTGAGTATACATTTTCATATATAAAATTTATATACGATTAAGTATTCATTCACATTTCTAGGATTTTAGAAAGTATTTTAAAAAATTACATTTTGTTAGCATACAATTAAAAGCATTTAAAATTGAAATTAAAAGCTAACTTCTAGCTAGAAAGTTGGGTTAACGCAATCTATTAACTATTTAAATTGAAAGGTTTTGGGCTGTTACATTTGTAGAGTGCTTCCTCTTCATTGTTTTGTCATTTTACTAACCTTTCTTTTTGCTGCCAGGTGTTTTTCGCTTTGGCGTTGCTTTGCGCTTATTGCGCTCTTTTCTGTGAATCAAAAAAAGTGATTTATTTAGTTGTGCTAAAAGTGTTAAACAATTTCATTTACTTACTTTTTGTCTAGCAGTATTTGTGGGCCCAAGGAGCTGTTCAGCTTAATGGAGTTGGTGGCCAGATTTGCGGAGGAGAAGATGGCTCGCCGTTTGGCCAAGTGACTCAGACGATTGCCAGGCGATTGTGTGAGCATTCTGCAAAATTAAATACATTAGTTATGTGGTTATTAGTTAGTAATACCCAAGAGTGCCTTGTGGAACATATAAATAATAAATAATAAAATAAACTATTTCTTTGCTATAATTGAATTGTTAATTTAAGTTAGCTATAAACACAGATTTATAAGTAAAAGTCTTGAAAATTTTCTAAAGGGTTTTAACAATATAATTCTATAGTTCTTTGTGGTCTGTGTTTGTGTCTTTTATTTTATTTATAATAGTTTGCTAAGTTTTAAGTTTATTGTAAAATAATCTGAGTGGGTAAATTGTATTTTTGGAAAAATGATCTTAATTTACATTAAAGTTAAGATAACAAAGTGGAAAATGACGAGCAAATTGTTGATTTACCTAAATTCAAATCAGAAACTGCAAATTACTCCAAACAATATTATTTAAGAGTTTGATTCTTCTATTATTTTAAAATATAGACTTGGAGTCTTTTTCGAATCTTCCAATATCTTGACAGTTAGCTAATAGTTTGAATACATTATGTAACTATTTCATAAGCTGCCACATAATCAATAATTATCAATGGCAAAGATGTTATGAAAGTTGACAGAATTTTATGAAAACATACAAAATCTTTTTTAAAACAAAGGCAATCTAATTCCGTGATCATAAGACTGACAAATATTTTAGTTTTCCTAGGATCAAACACTCAATTATGTGTTTTAACACAACACTAAATTATTTTTTAAGATTTTATACAAATATTTTGCACCACCTGCAATAAATAATACTTACACTTGAATTATTTAAATGTATAATTATTATTTTATTAGTAAATTTCTAATTTTGCATTTAATTAATGTATTTATTATAAAGCAATTTGACTTTAAAAACTGAAATCTGCTAATAAATGCATTGTCAATCGAATCCACAGAAATTTCGTCCACTTTGCACTCTACTCCATTTGAATCTTCCAAAGAACTAAGATAAATTTATATGCTATATACCATTTGAAAGACTTATACCGCAAAGACACGCTGTTAGTTTGGTGGAATTGGAAGGGTGTGGCACATTATTTCGGATGTGAACTGTGAACAGCTAGACCGCTTGAGTGCTGCCATGAACAAGAAGCGCCCCGATTTGGTCGAATTCTTGGGAAACCCAATAATAATTTTCAAAAGCTGTTGTTACTGCTGGTACTGGAGTCCTTTTAGGACTAACTCAGTGTATCCACATAAGAATATGTTTGCGAAAACAAATCAGTTTGCCTACCAAGAGACTAAGCAAGCCAAAATAATACAGCAGAATCGTAGCCCTAATGGAAATTTCCAAAAGCATTTAAAAGCTACAAGAGTTTACTTAACACTAAGATTTAATCGTAAGATTAATAAAAGTTCAAGTGAAAGTCTACTCACTTCATGCGCATGTTGCGCTTCTTGGCACTGGAAGGTGAGCGCACATAGGATGTGGCAGTCTCAGCGCCCACATAACGCTCCACCACCGACAGACTGAGGTATTCATTTTGTTCGGCCGCCTTGTTCAGATTGTAGCTAAAGTAGAAGAACGTTCGATAAGTCTCGGTAGTTCAAATGGAGATCATTTGAGTGACTTACCTCAAACCATGTTGCCGCACTCCCAACACTTCGCGCCAGCTCATGCTCTGTGCCTCGGGCAGACTGTGCGTGGGTTTCAACAATGAGACAGTTGTGGCACAGATGCCGCTGTCCTCAATGCTGGGCGGCACATCTGTATCTGTGCTAACCAGAAAGTTAATCACTTTGGCTTTCATGCTGACCACCGTATTGATGATATCAGTATCAGGAGTGGTCACTGTAGGCGGCGGACGCACTCCTTGCAAGCAGCGACGTATGCGTCTGTACAACTCCCTTTCACGTCGACAGTTCTCTAGGAAATGGGAGCGTGGATCGTTGCTGGTCAGCTGTGTGTCTTGTGTCTGCTCGTCCACGAAACTGGATTCCGTTGGCGCTGTCAGCGAGTAGCGTGCGCTGGCATTGTGACTTGTGCTTGGCAACTCGCTGACACATTGACTCTCCTCAAGAGCTTCCGGCAAGTCCTCGAGCGTGCTGACCAGTGCTTTGTCCTCAACGACCTCCTCCTCCTCCTCGTCGCTTTCCGCAAACACGTCCGGAGAACGTTCGTTGTTCATTCTGTTAAATATAAACGATTGCGACAGCTGCTGTGGAGCTAGCTGTGGAGGTTCCTTTGGAGCTGGCTGTGTGCTGCTGCTGGTGTTGCTCTCTGGGTTGGTTGTCAGACTCTTGATCTTGCCATCAAAGGACAAGGGCTCCTTGGTTTCCTGAACTGCTGCTGCTGCAGCTGTGGCTGGCATATCAACAGCATTGCAGCTGTTCTCCTCCAGAACGCTGTCGTAGAATCTGGGAAACACAATCATGCCGGGAGACTTGTGTTTGACAGCAGTGTCTACTTCTTTCTCTGCCTCCTGCTCAAGCTCCGGATGCTTTAAATGCTGCAGTTGTGAGCCGTAGAGGCGTTTGTTCACCTGGCCGTAGGGACTGTCGCCAAAGCCACGAAACTGTGACTCCTGGCTGCTCTGGCGGCTCAACTTGTTGGCAGTGGCAGTGGCAGGTTCGGGGGTCTGGCTCAGTGGTTTTGGCTTTAGCATATATGGTAGATTCATGTTCTCCTCGTCAGATACTTGGCCCTCATTGTGTTCACTGAGCGACGACTGCAATAAAAGTTGATTAATTACTTAAAATTCCAATTAAACAATTAATTGAAATACTCTCACTTACCCCGCTGCCTGTTGAAGGTTCTGAATCGTAGCTGTTGTTGATTTTATGCGCTGTTTTAGTGCTAATTTCTGACATTTTTCAACAATTCAACTGCAAATACAAAAGTTAAAATTAAAACGCATTCACTTTTTTTTTTTTTTTTGGTACAGGCTCGTCGCTTTGGCTGCACTGTGACTGGGCGTGGCTTGTGGGCGTACGTCAGCAAATTGCCACAACTGTGAGTAGTTAGTTAATTTGACTTTATTTTAAGTCAATTAATTAACTGCAATGCTGCATTTACCTTTTGAAATGTGGCACTTTTCACAAAATTGATGCAACGGCAACGGCGGCAACACTGTGGAAAAACGCGCGCACATTTAATGCAGTTTTTCTGCTACACTTTGCTCACACGCACACCTATTGCACAGTGTCAGCAGTGTCTGTGTTTACTTGGCTGCCAATTTCATGCTTTATTTAACTGAATATGTTTAAGTTTATTTGTATAAATAAGTTTCTTAACACAAATTACATGTATTGCGTGAGTTCACGGAACGAACATCTGCCAGCAAGAATTTGGCGGCGGCTGTTAGTGCAGAGCTGCAAAACTATCGATAGGCCGATGTTTTTTCATCGGCACAACCATGGTAGGTGCGTGCTCTGTTTGCACGGACACAAGGTGGCGCTATTTATTGGTGACGTCACAAAATTACAAAATTTATTTTCCACTGGTATAGAGTTCTTTAATTGATCTAGATTTTTTAATTTAAAACGAATTCAAAAATGAAAATATAGAATATATTTATATGTTTATAATAGCTCTGAAAGAACTGTTATAATATTTTTGTTTGATTTCATTTCCATAGATCTTAAGAAGCAAATATAAAATTACTTCTTTTTTATTCAATCAACCCCATAAAAATAGTATTTTTCTTAAATTTTTATTTTTTTGTATTTCTTTGATTTATGTAAAGTAGTTTTACATTGTTTTTAAACACCCAATTAAAAATTATATCAGTGTGTCAAAAATCTAATTAATTTTCAATTTATTGGTTTGTTTTTGCTCCGACTTCCAAATGTTCAGAAGTATAAGTAAAAAAGCTTAGTCTATTTTCAAAAAGTTTTTAAAAGTCAAAATTATAATAGGTCGTATTTTCGACTTTTTACTGATAGTTTTTAATAACTGAAATGTATGTATCCATATAATTGTTTATTATTAAATATTTATGTTTTCATACTTCTGAAAAATAATGAATCTAAACTTTAAACAAGCCCAATTATATTATGTATACACATTTAATTTTAAATTTTATTTCTAATCCCAATTAAATAATGTTTGCGGTTTATTAAATAAATTAATACATAAAATAATGTTTTTAGGAAACCAATTCACATTCAATACAAATAATGCTTTTCTTATTTGTTCTAATAAAATTCATTTACCATTTTTTTTTTTTTTTATTTATTTAAGTTTAAATTTTTCCAAAACAAAATTAAAATATCTTTCCATTTGCCTCTCCTTGTATTGTAGCCCTGGTGGAACAGCTGGCAAATCACAATCCACAACAACTCTTACTTTCCACAACAGCCACAACGATTAATAACAAATGGGACAGCATGCACAGCTGTTTAACTATCGATATATCGCATATATCGATTCACTCACTGCAAGCAAACAAACATAATTTATCTTATTTGTTACAAGTGCGCACTGGTAAACAACAACTCATCTCCACATCCACAAGTGTAAATACCACATGAACAATTGGTTCTTTCCCGAGACGATACAAAACTATAAAAAAGACTGCCAGCATTGCTCATAGTTATACAATCTGCAATTGGAAATATGCAATAATAACAACAGCGCCACATATAGTAAACACTCGGATACACGAATACTCGGACATGTATGACGACTACTGATTTCCATTGCCAATAAGATGCGAGGAATTGAGGGCAAAGTGGTTGTGCTTGGATCGCGAGGTAAGCACTAAAATGCAATACGAAACCAGTTGAATCTGTTACATTTAATGACTTTGAACTTCAATCCACAAGGCTGTTGTCAGCAATTTGCAACAATTTTTTAGCAGTGATAACAGCAGCCACAGTCACAGTCACAGCCAACGAGCTGAGCTCAAATCGATAAGCGTCACAACCTTGAGTCCACTGGCGTCTTGCTTGCTGCTAGATCCCCCACAAAGGGTGAGGGATTCACCAATTCAAGGCTACGCTCGAGACACGCCTCCAGCTGCTTATCGAGCACACAGTACTCTTCACTCTCTGTGCGTTGCTTTGTTTTTTGGCAAACACAAATGCAATTCTTTAAATGCACACAGTGCGATAATTTAATTGTTAAACGGTCAGCAGACCTAGCAGATATATGTTCTATATATACATATATATCCATACATCACACCATTTGCCGTTCAACGACATTCTCCACATTGTGCTTAATCTGTTCTTTTTATTTTTCCCTGCTATATAAGATGAGTCAGCACTGATATCGAACAGAGACTTATAGAGCATTTCCACAAATGGAATAACAAAGAATCATTTGTTTGGCAAATAAGCATGAGTGTGTATGGAACATATATAGAGCTGAGCATTAACTACTTCAGTTTCCAGTTTCTTATCACCTGTTGGCGCCTTTTGTTGTTTATTGTTTTCTAGCTTTGTTTATTTATCAGATACGCAATATATTTGATGTTGACTTCGAAATCATTATCTTTGCTAATCATACCACCTACCATACAACAACAAAGACCTAAACAAAAGAAAATATCTCTAAATTTGAAATGTGACCCACATTTGAAATATAAACATTTGAAAGCAAACAAATTTCATAAATGTCTAGATAATACAGATTTAACACAGCACATCTGTTTTCTGTTGCTATAGCTAATTACATTTGTCATACTATTGTAATTGCTGTTATAGCAGCAAATCTTCTGTTTAATCTGCATAAAGTAGGGGAAACACTTCGCTTAAGAGTTCGTTTTTCTTTTAGCGTAGTCTTGAAGAAGTGATGAATCAGTGACCCTTAATAGTCAGATATTACATTTCTATAGTATTCCAGCAACGCTGATGACGATCTTCAATGATGCATATATACATAAATCCTTTTGCATATTTTTAGACCTTGTAATTTAAGTAAGTAAAGCGGTCTTTTGTGTTTACCAACTGCGACCCTATTAGGTATTTTTTTTCTTGATTTTTGGTTTCTTTCTGACCGTCTATCTGTTTCCATTTCCAAAATGGCTTACCTTGAATAGTATTTGAAATATTTCAAGAAAACACTATAGATGTGTATTTGATAGTATCATCTATATTCCAGCCAATTTTGGGTTGAATTCGGTAATATTTATCATAAGTAAATGACATTTTACAGTCGTGTCGCTTTACTGTAACTATTTCTATACGTTTTTATCAGAGAAAGACATAATATTTCCAAAATTAACTTAAGAAAACAATAGTAACTTGTTTGATTTCACAAACTTTTAGATCCCCAGATACTTTAAGTTTAGCTAGTTCGATTGTATGGATCTAAGGTCTCTGATATATTTTGCTGTTATTTTAAATACTCAACACATATAGCAAAAATAGTTTCAGTTGATTAACAGGAATATATGAATATGGGGCTTGCCACGCCTCTATCTGCCTGGTATAAAAACGGCTCCTTGTACTACCCACTACTGCTAGAGGAAAGAGAAAATCGAGGCTAGTGATCACATGAAATGTTCAGTGGATAATGGGTAGCGAATTCTGTAGTAAGAATTGTTCGATTCGACAAGTGAAATTCCTACAGCGTTTTCATTCATGAACTAGAACGTTATTAATATTAACATATTAAAATCATAGCTCGCAAATGAGAGTTGATCGTTTTTTCCTATATGCTCTGCTTCGTAACATAACCGAAGAGATTGTGCAGACAAACTCTCGCTTAGAGCGGCTCTCTTTGTTTTGTTTTGAATGAATTTTAGTCAACCGCTTTGCATTGACTCATTCTTGTGACGCTGTCTCTCTCTTTTAATTTAAAAAAATATATATTAGCAAAGAGAAATTTAAACTTATCTGAATATATAGAATATATAAAAAATATGCAATATTTAAAATGTTTGATTGAGCTTTTATAAAAAATTAATTTTTGACTCATACGATATCGAATTATAATGCCGCAAAAAGATAAAAAAAAAATATATATATATGTATATATAAATCTCAAGCAACACAAAATTAGTTCAGACAATAGACAATAAGACTAAAAGCTGTGCTTTGTATGCCAGTGTAATATTTGTTGATAACAAGGTGTTTAAGCTGCTGAACATTATCTTATCTTTGATAGAATTTTTATCTTATAATATATGTTCTTGATCTATGTATATAACTTTTTGAACAAACTAGTAGTAAATCGCTTTAGTTGGTTAGGTCTCTACAATTTCTTTATATAATTGTATCCGCATTCTCTTTGCAGGTGTGGGCAAATCTCGTTTGGTCACCAGATACATCAAGAATGCACTGCATCGAGCCGAGGAGCCCACGATAGCCGTGTCCTTCTTTACCTGCAACATTATCTTGGACGATGTCAAAATTAAATTACAAGTGAGTACAACAAGTGCTGGTCTTTCCTGTCTGTCCGTTCGTTCAACTGCTTTTGAGGAATATAAACTGAAAAGGATTCTAACTAGACGCGGTAATCCTATTTGTTCTATCAATGGGGTTGAGCGGCAGCTAATCTGGGCTTTTGTTACCACTGGCAATGCTCAGCTTGCAGTTTGTTATTTGTTATTCCTTTGGGCATTTTATAGGTTTTTTTAGACCGTGTAGTAAAAAAAAGTATAGTGGTCTATTAGTTTTGCTGTAAAAGTTTTGTATGTAGCAGGTACAAAAAGAAGGCACTTCCAATGCCAGATAGTATATACTTATATACAAGATTAGCATTTTTAACCTAATAGTTATAACGGTGTCTGTGAGTCCATATGTCTCATACACTATAAGAGCTAGAGCTACCAAATTAAGCACGTATATTTCCGTTTCTGTTTGTGTGGCATTTAGATCGATTTTGTTTTGGTTTTTTACGGTTTCAAAATCACATAACTTGATAAGTATTTGAAATATGTGAACCAAACTCACACAGTGTTTATAGTATATTATATTATATATCCTGATCGAGTTAAATTAAAATCTGACATTTGCTATTTTATACAAAATTTAAAAGTTCTGTGTTTAGTATGATAATCTGTTCGACTAAACTCATGCAATATAATCTTTATGATAGTATTATATAGTCTATATTCTAAAAAAATTTGCTTAGAATCGGGTAACTAAATCAATATGATCTATATCCCTAAATCCTTAACAAATTTGCTTAGAATCGGGTAACTATATCATACAGCTGTCCTATCATCGAACTGTTTAGAGTCAGCGTTTCAGTCAGTTAATTTTAGGTATCTCAACCAAAGACACAATGAAATAGAGGTGGCGAACTATCGATACCCCCATCGACTCTAGCTCTTTATTATCGATGATGTTCGATTGTTTTTTTAGTAAATTCTTGGATAATAAAGAAAATATATAAGTATTATTGACAATAAAAATTTGAAATACTTATAAAGTAATTTTCGTAACTCTATTAACTATCAATCGATTATCGATATGTTCGAAAAAGTATCGTCTACTATCGATTGTGCCGTCTATCGATAGTTAATTACCTCTAATATGTAATTATGTTTATGCTATCCTTTTCTATAATCTGGTATACTTGTTATTTCTCTAGCATAAGTACCAGGTCTTTTGCAGTCGACTAGCTCTACTGTAGCCAATTTCTGCAAGTTTTATTTGCAATTTCTGCGTCCACTGCACTCTGTGTGTGTTTATTCGCCTTTATATTTTAGACCGAGGCGAGCGATTTGCTGCTTTCTTTTTTTTATAGTTTATTGATAAGCCAACAGTTGTTTTCCCCTTAAGCTAGGGTTGCCACCCCTTTCGCCGAATGGCTGACCATATATTTTCTCTGACGCAATTCCGATTTTATACACCACACACACACAGTCGGATAATGGCAAATAGTTTTCGTTGTGTTGAGATTTTGTTTGGTCTTTGTCTTGATGCGTCTTGGTTGCGTTTTGGACATGTCGTTGCCCCAAATTTTTTATGAAGATTTGAATTGTGCACTATAAAGATGTGCAGAGTTGAGCAGAGAGCAGCCACGATATGATTGTATTATTATTATTGTTATTATTGTGGGAAAGCGAAATCATAAAGACCGAAATTGCTGAATAAACGCGAAATGACTCAATTAAAGTTTGAGCTCTTGAGTGCTCGGTGCTCGGTGCGATGCTTGACCAATTTCAGGGTCGGATAAGGTTAGATTTGCTCTCTCTCTCTCTCTCTCTCTCTCTTTCTCTCTTGAGTTGATTGCCATACTTAATGCTTTAACTTTGCTTTTCATTTGCAATTACAGATCTGGGATACGGCTGGTCAGGAGCGTTTCAGAGCTGTCGCACCCATGTATTATCGCAATGCGAATGCAGCTATATTGGTCTTTGATCTGACTCAGTACAAGACATTTGCGGAAATCAAGTCATGGATACAGGAATTGCATCGCAATGTGCAGGATCCCATGATTCTAACACTGGTGGGCAACAAGATGGACATGCTGTCACAGCGAGCCGTGTCCCGAGATGAAGCCTACGTGTTTGCCAGCTCCATAGGGGCCACCTACTTTGAGACATCCACCGAAACGGACCAAGGACTGGAACAAGTCTTTCTCTCCACGGCCATGGGGCTGGTGCGACTGGCCGATGAGGGCAAAAGCCATTCACTGCGCTCCTTTCAATCCACCGACTCGCTGGCCTACACCAACGAGAACACTGCCCTCAGCCATTCAGTTGCTGCACTGGCTCGCAGTCAGGACAGTGCGGCCTTTCGTCTGCCCTATGTGCATATTGGCATTCCAGTGGATGGGCAGGATGTGAAAACAACGG
This sequence comes from Drosophila tripunctata, assembly GCA_035047385.1. Lineage (NCBI taxonomy): Eukaryota > Metazoa > Arthropoda > Insecta > Diptera > Drosophilidae > Drosophila > Drosophila tripunctata. The sequence continues at coordinate 13,160,658 of JAWNPS010000288.1, forward strand.
GAGTGGGTCGCCTCGAGACACCCTCGTGGAGCATCGAGCATATTGCCCTGGGCGAGGTGGAGAGTCCTCGCTGGTGCTGCTATTGAAGCAATCGAGACCACAACAACAACAACAACAGCAACAACAAAAGCTTTTCAACAGCAATGTGATGTTATTTAAACAGGTTTACTTTAGTTATGCGCCAGTTCTCGAATACGAATACGGCTAAGCAATCAAATCCAAATACAAGACCACCAACACCACCAACTCCACCATCACCCCCCCTCCAAAACATAACCATTAAATATATAAAAAGAAACTGATAGGGTACCAAGCACATCAAGCATTAAGCACCAAGCACCAAGTAGTGCGACAACATCGACAAAGACGTCGTCCTTGACAGCAAGGACATCGAGTGGACGCCACAGAGTCGCACTGCGGTTAATTATAAGTTAGTTTGTAAGCTCTACTGTTTAAGTGTAACCAGCAAATGCCTGATGTATGTATATTATTTATAAATATTAACAAGCAGTAGCGTCGCTTAAAGCTAACTTGACTTTACTGCTTAATTAATCATTCAGACACACAAACACACAAACAAGCCAGAGAAATCCGGAGTATTTGGTGTTATCACAAATCATGTACAAACTCACACTTTATACAAAATATATATATACATAATACATATACTAAAAGTACATATAAAGCTTGGCTCTTGCCACGCCCACAAGGCATTAAAGCTAACGCCCATGCAAATGCATTAACTTGGCCATTAACACAGCAACTTGTCGTGTAATTGCAATTTAATGTGCTCCACATACACACAAGGGTTATAGTAAGAGTGTAGATATATATATATACTATATATACCTACTGAAACCCCAAAGAACTTGAGTAGCATACGAAATGTTTTAGCTTGAAACTCAGTAGGAGCAAGTTGTGGGTGCCTTTTGCGACAGCTTCGACGTTTAGCTAATATACAAAACTTATGGTCAGTTGATTTCTTATGTATAAATAATATGCGCAATTTAGCGTAAGACACAAGTTCGAGCCACAACAAAGGACGCCAAAACTCATTCAAGTGTCATCAACACATTTGCAGACCGCTGAAGCTAAAGCTTGAATCTAAACCTAAACCAAGACCTAAACCTATAACTAAACCTAAACCTGATCCTGATGATAATGATGTGGATGATGCGGTCGTTGAAATTGTAGCTACAGTTCTACAGCTGCTGTCTCTTGGCCACATTGATTTGCCATTAGGCGTCAAATGAGTTGACTCAACGACATTTGCCACTAAACGTGTGTCTGTCTCACTGTGTGTGTTTTATGCACTCAACCGGAAGTGATGCTCAAACATACATATATACGTGCACGGTTTTGGCCATTTGCAGAGTGTGTGTCTTTGACTTGTGGCCAACAGACTCATACGTACACATATTGACTTGGCTGATAATGGAGTTTAGACGCCACTGGCTTAATGATCTAGAAATGCATCAATGTAATCAAAGGTAAGACAAGCAAGCATTCACCTGCCTCTCACCAAGCCATTGTGACTTTTAACAGTTGCTGTGTCGGGTTAACCGCATTTTCGTCTACGCAAATTGCTTACTTTATTTACATAGATACACACACATGTATCTGTTATATGGCATTAACATCTATTAGCAATTTTGTGGCCTGGCAGACATTTTGATTGTCTCTCAAGTCAGCAGAGATAATGGCAAATGTTCTGGGGAAAGTAGGTAAATTTCAATTATCCGCAAGTCAATCATTGAACAACTTTTGTTGGCAACTAAATTTTGGATTTTGTGTTGTTTCGTATTTCATCGAATTTGACATCAAAGCGTTTAAGGTTTCGGATTTAAATTTATTTATATAAATGTGTTAAAATGCTGCAAATATTAAGTTAAGAACTTAAGAATTTATATAAACATTAGTTTTACAATTATCGAATTTATAATTTATTAGAAAAGGATTGATTTTAAGTAATAAGCTATAACTAAGCAATACAAGTTTAATATATAATATATATAATATTTAATATTAATATTTCATTTTTACAATGGCGAGCAAAAGTGGATACATGTTATACAAGTTGATCTTTAACTGCTGGTAAAATCTTTAAAATTGCATGAATCGATTTGAGTTGATTTTGGAATTAAATTAATTGGATATAGTTTAAACATGGAACGTTGAGTACAGTGCTGTGTTTTTGTTTTTTTACACAAAAACAAGAAAGAAAACTTCAGTAGGGCTGTCTGAGCTGTTCACCGCACAGCTTTTATGTATGTCAGCCTTCTTGTTATAGTTCGATTTTGATAAAATTTTCAGGATCGTTTGATATTATTTGTCTCCAAGCATACGCTAAGTAACAAAACTATACGTTAAGAAATAAGTGAGCCGGAGGCATGCGAAGTTTCAACGCAATTGTGTTTCATATAGTCCAAAAGGGCGTGGCATTCAAAAATTTTTGATGGCATTGCCTTTATATTGCATCTAGCAACCTACATGCCAATTTGGTATCCGAGGTATGTCTGTTTTTACGCTTATTGTGGGCGAAAGGGGCGTGGCATCAGAATAAAGGAACCAAACTCATATTGACTTACTAAATATGTGTTCGATACTGACCAATTTAGAACTTGTAGCTCTTACCATCTCTGAGATTTGTTTTATTTATAATTTTCATTTTTAATTTTTATAATTTATTTCAAAACTTTTAAACTTTGATGACTCGAATAGTGTTGTTATAAGAAATAATTTTTTGGGTATCCAAAATTTAGGAGTGACCTTCCTTCTTCATTAATCATGGAGTGAACATATTTTAAATTTTTTATTTTTTAAATACACAGCACCTATTAAGCTGACATTGACTTGATATTAAAACATACAGTCTTTTAATAAATTTACAATTTAAATATCAACAACGCATGTGAAATTATGTTAAAGCACTCAACTTTGTAGCTGTAGTGCAAAGCAGCTTAGTAGAAGTAGAAGAAGCTTTCTAAACCAGATTCTAATCTACAATTCAAGTACAAACACTGCACAATATAAATAAACTTACATGCAGAAAAACATTTAAAATGCATTTTAAAGCTAAACAATCATGTATTTTGTTTGACTTTAAAGTAGCTTTTAAATGTTTCAATGTTATTTTATTTTATTTTAGAACAAATGTTCTGCTATTTGTGTTGATTATTTAAATTTTTAAAAAGTTTTGGATTAAGGCACTTTGATTTACTACATATATATGAATGACATTTTTATCAGCTTGAATTTATTATGAATGCATAAATGAATATATAAAATGTGCAATAGGTTTGTGTGTGCTTAGCTAGTACAAGTTATACCCTGTATTGCAAGCTTTTTGATATGTCTTAGGTGTTTGGACAGAATTAGAAATTTAAAACTGTATAAAAAAAACGCAAACAAATCTCCATTTCGAAAACTTTTGCTTTTCTCTTTCTCTTGCCATAAATCTGTTATTTTATTTGCATTGTAGTGGTTCCTAAAAAGGTGCGTAAGGAGAGTTTTGTAGTTGGCATCAGCAGTTTTCTATATACAACTAAATACATATGTACAAATGGATATTTGTTATGTTATGTTGTATGTGGGCCATGCATATAAATTGAATTACATGTCCGCTTTGGCATATTTACGAGTCTGTTTGTGTGTGTTTGTGTGAGTTCACCTACGGACAAACGTACGTACGTACGTATGTACATATGTGTATATGGTCATGTCAAATACGCTAAAGTTCTCAATGCTCCATAAATTGCACACACAGGACAAACAAACACAAATCAAATATGCAAACGAACAAATTGCTGCGTCTGTATTAGAGCGTCTATCTGTGTGTGGGTGTGTGTGTGTATTGTTGTGTATGTGTTTCCTTGCTTACCGTTACCTGCCACTTCCCTATTACTTCCTGCCTGCATACAGTTCGTGCTTAGCCCAGAGCAATGTTATTCATGCATATGATTTTGAATATTTAACAGGTAGCACGGTTTGTGGAATTTGCAGCGAAAAGCGCTCGATTCTGTTGCATACTTTATGGCGTCCGATGACTGAGTTACTCCTTCTGACCAGAATTAAAATTGTGAGTGTGTAGGTAGGGGTGTGTGTGTTGTTGTTGCAATTGTTGGCAAACACTTGTCGTTGTCGTTGTGGCAGCAGATACAGATGCTAGTTAATATTCATGTTTGTTTGACACTTTGGGGTAAATTGAATTCACTTTGGCAGAATTTTACTGATTCTCTAATGGCTACGAAATTAAACAAATTGCCATAATAGATATTAAGCAAGTAAATTGAATTAGAAATCCATTTAAAGTGACTCCAGTTGAATATTGCAGCAATTGCAATTGCAATCGCATATTGTTGGAGAGAGAAAGATAGAGAGAGAGAGAGAGAAAGAGTCGACAGGCATTAAATCAACAATAAGGCAAAATGGCTTTGCTGCAAATCTCTTGAATTCCTTGGCTCTAGGCTACTGTCAGGCAAAGTAGCAGCCGCTGAAAGCTATGCAGCGACATGGAAAGACCACAGCAGGGAATGCAGCAAATGGAGGTGGAGAGAGAGAGAGAGAGAGAGAGAGAGAGAGACAGACGAGAGACATTGGGTGAGACGTTTGAGCAGCTGTCTCGAGCTCAAATCCCAAATGCATAGACAGCTGTTGTGTATCTGCAGCTCAGGCACACACAAAGGCAATGTCAACGAAGGCATCGAGAGTAGCAGCAGAACAAGACAGAAAGAGAGACAGAGAGAGGGAGAGTGAGAGAGAGTGAAAGCATAGAAGGCAGGTGGAACAACTGGAGAGAGGCGGGGAGAGGCATGTTGTCGGGTTGGCAGCTTGAAAAAGCAATTCAAATGGAATTTAATGCCATTTTAATTGAGCTGCCTTGCAATGTCTTTGCATCCATTTCTCACTCTATCTATTTCTCCTCTCTCTCTATCTCTTCCTCTCTCTATATTTTTTTCTTGTTCTGTCAGTTTGCATTTGTGTTACTATTTTTGCAGTTTAGTTATTTATTGTAAACACGTTGCGTTAAGAGGTTTTGCACTTGCCATTGCCATTGCAGCACGAGAATTTGATTTGCATTTCATTGAAATGCAATCGAGAATCGTTTTTCTTCTCATTGTTGTTGCTCAATAAATTGGAATTGCCAAAATGCATAAATTTTCATATATTTTCCGTAAATCGACACCTTAAAGCTGTAAATTACATAAAGTGCATAAATAAATTATGTGCGGCTGTATTGAAGAAAGTAACTTCCGTAAAATGTTGGAACACGGAACATGCAACTTCCTAGATCCGTTGTTTATAATTTCCCAATTTCACAGCACCAAAATTCCCAGCTCCTTCATTTTGTTCAGTCCTGTTCATGCTGTTGTGTTCTGTTTACCCAAATTGATGTGCAATGCCAGCAACAACACAATTTCAATTTATCATAATTTGCTCGCAAATTACTTTTCGCCGAGGACGCCGATGCCGACGCCACCGCCAACGCCAAAGCCGATGTTTGGCAACTCACGTTGCCAATTTGGAAACGCCAGCCGACAGGTGAATCAGGTAAGAATGTAGTAAATGGAAATGGAAGCTCAACTCAGCAAATATGGCAGCCATTAAAGTGATAAACCTCAAGCCAACAGCTGCTCAAACAAACATTGGACCCATAGGCATTTCTTCGTATTCCTTTAGACTGTGCCCACCTGTGTGTGTATGAGTTTGAGCTTGGATAGCTTCTAATACACACATCTACAATAAGTATGAGTATGTCATATACAGGGCTCAATTTGTCTAGACCGAGTAGTGACTTTGGCAGCAACTCTATTCAAACAGCTCTGTGTCGTGTCGTGTTCTGCATTGATACACTATCTCAAGGCTTTTGAGTAGAACAAATGCACGTTATCATAAGTGTTATAAAGAGCGATTGAAATTTGTGTATTTTGGAACATTAGGCACATGTGTTTAGATACACTTTTGAGCAATAACTGAATTTAATTAAAAATTCGTACAATTATTAAGACATTTCAACAGAATATTAAGTTTTTGAAGCAGTTAAAAGCATGCTTTACTTATTTGCATGCTGTTCTCAACAGAGAACAGCTTTAATTTGCAGGTGACCCTAAAAGTATGCTACACTTTTGAAGGTAAACCTACAGTCGAGTATGCTAGATATTTATTTTGCATTTATGGCCAGAACCATTCACAGATACACAAATACAATAGCATCCACCCACTCAAACACTCACACACACACACACTTACACACTAGCACGCACTCGTACCCAAACGAGCTGTCATAAAAATTGAGAAATGTGACTGCCATGAGTGTGCACCATTTGGATGTTGTTGTTCTATGTTTTGTTGCTCCAACGCATTTTTATATTCGCTTATGCTACCATTGTTTACCTGTACACGCCATTTGGCTTTCTAATTGTTTAGCTGGCTCTGAACAATGCCATCTGAAAAGGCCATCGAAAAGTGGCTTTAAGTTGCTGTCGATTTTTATTCCATATCAATTTGTTGGAATTTACTAAAATCCGCTGCCATCGCAACTATACAAAAGTCAACTCAAGTTAAGCCTCGACGATTTAAGCTTTTTGCATTATTTGTCTGCTGAAATCACTAAAGCAGTTTGTTAGTAGCGTTACACGCGTTGCACCTGACTTTAGTGTTGTCATTTTAGCAGATTTATATTTAGTTTTAGTAATCTTTAAAGTACAAGAGCTAGAAAATTTTTACAAATCTACTTTTACGAAGAGATTGGAATCTTGATGATGATGAAAGATGATTTTTGGTTTCTCATTTTTATATTTTGTAAAATTTTCTACAAATCTACTTTGCTTTTGCTTCCAAAGATAACTTTATATCACTTATATTAATTTCAGCTATTTCAAACTATTTTCGCTCATAAAGTTTTGAAAACACTGCCAGTCTTGGATTCTGAACCCAGATTAAATAAAGTGCAATCATTTGGAGCGTTTCTCTTGTAAGTTTTAAATTGAATAAAGTGTAGCAAGAAATTGTATTAATAGTCTAACAGCTTAATTTTTTTTTGCTTTCCTTTTATGGCTAAACTGTTGGCTTTGGCTAAAAGAGTGGAAAAGATAGAGAGTGCGAGTGGAAAATGACTTTCGTTTAATATCGTTTTTACCTTGGCTTCAACATTGTCTCAGCCATAGCTGTGGATGTTGAAATTGACTGCCTGATAATATAAATATCGTTGTTGCTTGCACATAATTAGGCAGGCAAGTCAATGATGCTGGCTCTGCTAACGCTAAGCCTAACGAGACCCCATAGAAAACTTTCTCTACCAAGGGTGCTAGTGGCATTAATTTTATTTGTATGTGTGTGCGTATGTGTGTGTGTGTGTGATTTTGGCTTAATGCTTCAGTCTGTTGACTTTGAGCTCTGTCGCTAATTAAGCCTGTTTATCGGCGTTAGTTTGGTGTTCAACTTTTGCTGAGCCCTGACAGTAGACAGTAGACATCAGGCAGGACTCAAAGACTGGGCAGCTTTTATCAGAGCGACGACTCATGTGTGTTTGCTAGCTGGCATTAGACTGGCATTATATGGTAGTTGAGTAGCTACCAGCTAGTGTTGGTAGTGATACACGTACGCATACACTTGCCAATTCCCATTCCTATTCAGATGCTGTCTCCCAACGCTTGTTTGAGTGCAATAATAAACCGATTCTCCCAAATGCCACAAAGCCTTCAAGTTCTCGTCTAATTGAGTAAATTATCCAGGGAAATGAAAATGGTATATCGTGTATGAGAGTGTGTGCCATGTACCATATATATATATACACATATGTTTCAAGTGTCTCATGTGTGTGTTTGTTGTCGTCTGTTTTGTGGTTGATGCGCAAAATCTCAAACAAGCAGCAAGCAAAGCAAAAATGCAATTTTCTCTCGCAAACACACACGCACGCACTCACGCACACGCACGCATACAATTGCTAACACAATTTAAGCAACTCAATTGTTTGTGGTTTGTGTGGCTAGTGACGTTTTATTAGCAGCCAAAACTAATTACATGAAAATCTATTGCAAATGACAGCGACCACATTGCGCAATTTGCCAGCGCCGCCCAAAAGTAGGCAACACTTTTTGTCTCCCTCCAACTTAGTCATTGTCTGGTGTCATTAGTAGCTGGCGTTTTCTGCAGCAACTTAAACTTTGCTAAACGGCATATTTTGTGGTCTGTCCACGCTAATGAAAAGCTTTAAAATGCATCCCTATACGCACACACATTGTGCAAACACACACAGCAAACATTCACACACTGTCAACGAGAACAAACAAAGTTAGACAGCAGGAAATTTGAGGGGCATCGGGTTAAACTGGCAAACGGACGAAAAACCCAAATGATTTATCATGATGTTGCACATTCGTAGTGCCGCCCAATTGCCATGTAACTTTGGCAGGCACTTCTGCATGCTGACAGTTTTGTAACCTGTTCAACTTAACCTTTGACTAGCAAGTATGTCTGCTCTTAAGTTCAAACACGTTTGTTGCACTTAGAATACCCTAGGAAATTACTAATAATAATAAAGAGTAGCACACATATGATGACTTTAAAATAAATTTCGCTAAACTACTCAAAGTGTTAGAATTTAGTTTCTTTAATCTTACTAAATATATATTTCTTGCCACCTATAGAACTATTTCCAGGGTATTCACTCTTTGCATTAGTCAAATTGTGCACATAAAAGTTGAAACTGTGATCGAGAAAGTGTCGATTTTAATAAATGGTCGTTTAAAACTTGAATGCATATCTGTTGTAGATGGCTGAAATTGGCCGTAGATGGAATTCTAAACTGTTCCAAGTGCATTGGAAATGTCAGTAAACGAATAACAAAGTGTGAGAAATAAAATGAAAATATGTACACATGGCTTTTGAAACATGTCTGTGTCTGTTTTTCACCCGGACAGATGATTGGTACGGTCAGATACTTATTTCCGGTTCACTTCAATTCGTATTTACTCGTTGTCAAGTTAAAACCAAGCTCAAACCTGTAAATATTTGTGTGTATGACTGCACCGTTCAACGGTGCGTATGATTCAAGTTTTTGATTGCTCTCTGTATTCTGTAAACTGTACATTAAAGTGAAACGGATGAAAGTGCAGCTTAGGAACAGTGTTGCACATTTATGTGTAGCTAGATTTAACTATCTTTTTAGGTATTTGGATAAATTTTTATAAAAGATTTAGCTGTTTTATAAAGTGTAACAAATTTTTTACTAAAACGTTATTCTTTTACCTCAATGCAATAAAACTTATTTTATTTAAAAATTCATTAAAAATATTGTTGTTCTTTCTCTTAAATATTTAAATTGTTATAAAATGGCATCTGTTGATTTTTTAAAATTTATTTATAAATAAAAAAGTCTTAAATTAGATTTGCAAAATATTTTTTTAATATATTCCTAAGCAAAATAAGTTCACTTTTAGCTTATTTTCTTAAATCTAACTACTTTTGCTCACCAGATTTGTCAACACTGCAAATTGCAAGAAAATTTTTCGGTGGAAATCAAATGAAAGAAATACGTAGCATAGTTTGCTACTGCTTCTGGAAATTACCATGGTAATTAAGTACATAGACACGGACTCTACTCGTATGTCTTTCAAATTCAAACTCAGGCACGCCCGGTTTGGGTTGGACAGGATATAGGACGTTTTATGTGGTCTGTGAACTGAGCAACTTGGCAATTGCAGTGCCAAAGTGATTTACACTTTGTGCAACATTTTCGAGAAAAGATTTAAGTGAGTGCAGTTTTCAGTTCGAGTAAAGTTTATAATTTTGTGCTCAAATGAGTTCTAAAGAAAAAATAGATTAAATCGTCGAATTGATTAGATTTTCTATGGTGATTATTAACGATTCGCACTTTGTGTGCATGCGTTTAATGTGTGTTAAGGAAAAGCGCTTTAAATTCAATTATGTTGGTAATTTTACTTGCTTGTTCGACACGCAACAAGTTATGTCTTCCACTTCTACTTGTTGCTCGTTTGGGTGGCGTCTGTTTGGCGGTTTCTTGTTTCCCGCTGTACAGATAAGGCGAACATGTTGTCATGGAGTTGTGCTGCTTGTGCGATGAGAGATGGTGATGTTGCTGTTCTTGCTGGCTAATTAGTCTAATTGGTTCTGTCGCTGCTGAATGATAAGCCACTGACGCTGCTAACTCAGCTAAGAGCAAATACTTGTTACTGTTATGTCTAATGGTTTTGGCTATAAAAGCGAGTTCACTTCGCGTCTACAAAAACATTCGAAGCAGTTAACTTGCAAATTGAACAATTGAACAAGTGAATCTAAGCCAGAATCGAGCATGGTAAAATTGAGGACCCTGCTCCTGTTTTGCGGGTTGCTAGCGATATTCGTTGCGCAGTGCCAGGTGTCGGGGCAATTGCCTGAGGATCCTGAACCTGAACCAGAACCTGGACCAGAACCTGGACCAGACCCTGAACCGGAACCAGAGCCTGAACCAGAGCCTGAACCTGAACCAGAGCCTGAACCAGAGCCCGAACCAGAGCCTGAACCAGCGCCTGAACCAGAGCCTGAACCAGAACCGGAACCTGAACCGGAGCCCGAGCCTGAACCAGAGCCTGAACCAGAGCCTGCGCCTGAGCCAGAGCCTGAACCAGAGCCTGAACCAGAGCCTGAACCAGAACCCAAACCAGAGCCTGAACCAGAACCAGAACCCGAACCTAAACCCGACCCAGAACCTGAACCGGAACCCGAACCTAAGCCCGACCCTGAACCTGAACCCGATCCAGACTGCCCACCTGATGATGAGGGACGCGATGACAATGGCGATTTATGCAAGGACTTCCAGTTAATACGCGACCTTATCGGTGAGGAAGAGCTCACGAATCTGGTGCAAGCCCACTACCAATGCAACGCAAAGTTCCGCAAGGCCATGTGCTATTACCAATCGAAGCGTTACGATTTGATAATCCAACAGCTGCAGAAGAGCGAAGCGTACCATGAGCTGTTGAAGGAGTTGCGTAATGCGGGTGTAAACACCACGGACATTGATAACATTAGTGATATCTTCGAATGCATTGTGCTGCCGTTGACCCCAACGGACAAGAAGTGCAATTGCAAGGAGCTACGTGGACACACATTCATCGGCGATGTCCTGGCTGCTCTGCCCCATCAGAAAGTTCGCAAGATCACGTATAATTCCCGCAACCGGAACAAGAATTTTGCCCTCTTCAGGCAAACGGTTACCTCACCCAAATTCCAGGCCAAACTGCGCGCCAATTTGGTAAGCGATTGAACCGTGACCCACACACAGTGTTCACAGTCCACTAATCCCATATCTATATTTCCGTTGACAGATAAAACGCGATGCCATTCGTCCACTGCGTGTCCTGCGCCGCAATGGCTGGGATGTACCTGAGTTGCTGCGTGCCGCCATGTCCATTTTGACATGGTAATTGCAACAACAACAACAACAGCATCCGCCAAATGATTTACATGCAAATGTATACAAAATATATATATCAGAATGTCTATTAAATTTGCCGATTGGGTTGTTGTCATGTTGTACGTGTATATTGCCTTTTCCTGTTTTGAACTTAATTACTTCTCAGTTAATTAACATGTCAGTTCTTTTTGAACTAACTCATTGGAACTACATAGATGAGTTGACAGCTAAAACTATCTGTTACTTACAGAAAAAAGCTGTACAATTAGTGACGAGAGTTTGAAGGTTGTTAATTAATATATTAAACAAACTGAAACTACTGAAAGAGACTTTAGTCGAGTGGACTGAATGTAAAACAACTGGGTTGCAGCTCAAGCTGCAATAAGTGCTCTAGACTTCTAGAAAGAGGTGCTCAACTTTATTAACATCTACAAATTTATGCATACAAATTAATAGCTATTTCTTTAAAAGTGATTATCGAACAAACAGGTGGATTGATTTGTATGTTTTTAGCAGAAGATTTTATTTTAGAAAACCCATGTAATACCATTTGAATTTCATTTCCCATTTAATTAGTTTGAATCGGAGTAAGAACTTAAAATGACGACAGCGCTGCAACAGAGCTCAGTGCTTTGCACGTGGCTGCGCCTGTGCTGTAACTCAAGATTATAATCATATCGTTATGTGATTTAAAGGATTGTTTTACATTGTTTGTATCTAAGCGAAAAAAAATGTTGCAAGACTGTAAGCTAAGAAATACGTGAGCTAGAGTCATGAAAACTTTAAATATTTTAGTGCTTGTTACAGGCGAACCTGGGAAACTGCATGCCAAAATTTGTGTCCCTAGGTATAAAAGTTACTAAGATATTCGACAAGGTATGTCTGGGGTACCAATAAACAGAGAAACAATCCTGTATTGACTAGAAACTGATTAACTAGGAGCTTGTACCTCTTAGAGTGCATAAAAGCTATTGGCTCGTTTACTCAACCTCAGCCAAACTTAAATGCACGTAGATGCTCCTAAGGCTAGCTTTTCCTTTTGCAGAAAAATCGGGCACATACATCCGAAGCAAATTGGATATCAGCTGAGTGGCTAGCACGCAGCTAAACGAACAATTCAAAGGACTAACATGTAGCCGCAAGGTTTTGGCGTCCGTGTTTTTAATAGCTTCTCATAAAAAGACTATACCTAGAATAGGCATAACAGTCGTAGAGAGAGATTCTCTAGAAATATTTGTATGATATGCTATGGTCATATATAAAATTATAAATAAAAGTTCGTTTAAAAAATATTATAGTTGTCCGTTTTTTGTTTGTTCTAAAATAAAATTTTTCGTTACTTGTTTAAGTGACTGCTTTGAAGCAGCTAGTAAAAGTGGGCGTGAATTTTTTTTTTAAGTGTTATGTCAGTTAGTAGTCAGTAGTATCCCATTAATAGCTATAGAATTGTCAGCATGCAATGAATTGAATTTTGGTTTAATAATAATGCGAATAATTTATACTAAACGATGCAATTATTGTTAAGATCTTTTGGCACTTGTGCACGTAACGTATGCCAAAAATTGTCAGTGGCAGTTTTTTTTCTTTGTTTTTGGCCAAAGGGCCACTTGGCCAGTTGACAAACAAATTAACGCTCGTTGCACTTTCATTGCTCCCATTGCTCCCAAAATTAACAGCCCAATGGCAGTTGTTACTTGTTGTTAGCCAGCCAACTGACGTTTTGCCAAGCAGCCAAGTGTACCGAGTATAGTGCTCACTTGTCCTTGTCCCAGGATACGTATGTACTATACGTTGCATGCAATCGTGCAGTTTTCACGTAGCCGGTGCCTTCTCATGGCAATTGATTTATGGGCGCGACGTGACTTCATTTAGCGTTATGTGGGCGTGGCACCTGTTGTATCGCCCAATGCGATTATTAAATTAACAAAGTAACGATCTCTTTCGCTGTCTGCGCGTGTGCGTCGTCAGACAAATTCAATGCCATTATGTATTATAACTGTATAAACAAATCGCACGCCCATCTGCCGTCTACCGTCTGCCATCTTGTCGACACGTACGTGCGCTACCAAAAAAGAAAACACACACACTCTCAGTGTGTGTAGGTGGTACAGTCTCTTTGCCTTGCGCTCGTGTGTCAATCAAGTTAAATGTTAATGAATTACTAGGCATCGGCACAAGGACATGCTGACAGGACAACGCGGCCGACACTGACAAGTTGTTTTGGTTTCCATGCCCTAAGCGCTCTTGTGGTTGTGCTGGCTTATTGTTTGCTTTTTGGTCATTCCCTTTCATGGAGATGGTCTGGGGTGGGGGGAGAAGTGTTTCGCCTGTCAGTGCTTAGAACCGAAATAAATCGTAGCATACTTATGTGCGCAAACAATTTGCACTTTCACTTTTACTTTCGTTTTGGCTCTCTCTTGCTTTTGGCTTTGCTTTCGTTTGATTTTTGCACGTTGCTTTGCCGTGCAATCCGAATCCGTCATTGGATTCGTTATGCTGTCAGCGCGTAAATCGCTCCTGGCATGTTGAGAGGCGGCTGATGTAGCTACTGGCTGCTGGCTGGGGGTTTGGCTCGTGGGCGTGGCATCTGTAGGTATGTGTTGAGTTACGTTCAACAGATTAAAAATATGCATTGCGAATTTAATTAATTAGCTCTGCTCACTTTAGCTGCCGTTTAATCTGGTATTGCGCTTCCTCATGTTTTTTGGATCCTAACGAATTTACTGTGGGCAAAATACAGGATTTTGTTAGCATTCAAGGCAAGAAATTTTATTACTTGAATGAACGTTAATCAGATAAAACTTGAGTTTATAGTTTTTACCTTCTATCTTTCCATTTACTTTAGAATAATAAGTAGATATTTTTGGACCTATTTAAAATAGGTACAACTTTATATTGAGATGTCCGTCTGTCTGTCCGACCGTATGAATACTTGGATCTCATAAACTTTTGCAGCTATATTCAACAAAATTTAGCATGTAACTATTTCCGCTTACGCCTTACGAATACCCAGTATGTTTTCTATTTTTAGACGCCTCTGCAAAATTCTTAAAACGATTTCCCGAATCCTATATTCGGAGAAGTACTTGAGGTATCTAAACCAAATTCGCATAGTATGGTATAATTTTCTGTCTCTCGCCAACTTTTGTTGGAATCAGGCCACTGTATAGCTGTCATATAATCAAAATTGAAAATCTTAATTGGTTTGACAACTTTGTTTTTTGTGATACTTAAATTTATGATAGAACTATGTATAGCTTGACTAAATTCAATTTGAAGTGAACAACCTTATATTGTAGTTTTCATATGATGAAAATGATTTTAAAAGTTGCTTTGAGGAGATACTATTTTGCAATCCCTTTGCCGATTTGTACTATAATTAAGAATCAAAATAAAACAAACAATACCTTTATTGCTGGAGCTTTAGTGTCTAGCTTTAAAAAGTGCAATTAAGGCTTATTAAGGTATTGAGAAACATGATAGAGAATAACAACAAGGAATAGAAAGCATAGAAATACATAAATTAAATGCTGCTTCTGCTCTAAACAAAAATAAACTTTTTATGTACATTCTTCACACAATACCATACTACAAACCTATTCGATTTTCCCCATAGTGCAATTGTTGCAAATTAATTTGCACAGCATTAACAGCAATTGTGCGGGAATTCGAGAATTGAATTTGTAATTTTAATTTTATTTATTTATGTATTAAACTACATTCCTGTGGAAAAGCCAAAGCAAACGTTTGGTTTGTTTAATTGATTTCAATTTCATTTGACCAAATGACTTTAGTGTAGTAGCTGTATTTCAATAGCAATGGTTGTTTATTTAATGTTGTGCTTATTTGAGAATTTAAATGAATTAATTAGCAACTAATTAATATCAGAAGGTATTGATGATTGAGGCTAATTAAAGTATTAAACACAATTGTTTGTCTCACACTACATAGAGTGCTCATTAAAGATATGCATTGCGAATCTGCTTTAAACAACATTTGAAAATCTGCAACCTTTGCAGTTGACCACAAACTTTGCATTCTTTGGGGAAATTGCAACAATTTGTGGCTTGATTTGTTCTAGAATTGCATTACGCTAACAATCTGATGGCATTGCTTCAATTGCAACTCTAACTGGATGGACAGAAGAAGGCCACAGTTCAGCTTACTACTGAGTTGTGTTTCGTTTTCTATTTTTTGCAAAAAAAAGCGGTTTAAGGCACGTCGAAGGCATTCACATTCCCCAGCGCCTGTCTACTCATTTATTTTCTTGAACATTTTACAATAAATTGTCTTTGCTATCGTATGATTTTTGCTCGTTATTATTCTGTTGGAAATAAAATCACATTTTATTCGGACTAGGGTCAATAGCTGTATGCTCAGTTGTGAATCCAACTTAACTTCTTTGGTTATAATTAATCTGAATCTATTCTGCTTTACTATGACATCATACTGTGATATCATTTTGTCTGGGAAAATCATAACTGAAGTTGAAGTTGGTACAGAAACTGCCATATATTTTCGTTTTCCCATTCTGAGTGGCAGTGAGTGAAGCTGAACAATCGAACAGAATTTCTTAGTACAGTGCAACAATTTGTTGGCTTGATTTGCTGCACAATTGCATTACGGTAACGATCTGAGGTCATTCCTGCAGCTACAACTTCAACTTAAAATATGTACAAGAGTTTTTCTCGGACTCATGTTGCAGTTGCAGGTTCTGACTAAGGCATGTCATACGGTAGTAGTTGTGTGTTTTTGGGGCCAAATGTGATTTGTGCAAATTGAAATGTACAAAATGCCTTACTGTTTATCAAATTCCTACAATGCAAGGCAATCAATTGAGTTTGCATGACTGCAATTTAGTCTTTTTTCCCAGTAAATTAAAATTGTTTTAGCATGTAAGCAGTTTAGCAAATTTAAAAATATTATAATTCGAGTTACAAATTTACTTAAATACGTTTTTCAAGCTGATTTGCACTAACATATAGTCTTTTTGTGTGTGTTCAGTGGTGCTATTGTTGTTGATTTGGTTTATGCTTGGCCCAAAAATGTAATGTTATGGATTTTGTTGATAAAGCAACAGCTATTGCTCAATACTCAATAGTCGTAATGCCGAAGATTTATGGGCATTGCTATCAGTTTGGTAGTTACCAGTTGGCTGGCACTGTTACTGTTACTGCCACAAACTCGCTGTAAGTGAAACCAAGCAACAGCAATGGCTATAAATAAATGCTGATGCTGGAGGACAAAGCTCAAGCAATGGATCCCATTCGAGTATCTGTATCAGTTTGACAAATCTCATTATGGCCAGTTATGATTTGTGCGCCCTCCGGGTATTTTTGAAGTCTTGTGGCAGTGGCTAAAGCTGCTTATCTGCTTGAACTTGTACAACTTTCATTGTCCGGCTTGGCACATTTGTATTGAGCTTCACGGATTTTCAATTGGCCCTTGTAATTGATAGATTAAATATTGCGCTACAAGATTTCATTTAAGTGCCATTTGTGGTGCACCGACAGCACATAAATTAATTCAATCTGCAGCTCTTAATTCACACAATGAAATATGCAACACCCAAAAGTGTTGGCATTTTAATGAGCATGGCTGTTCGACACCACACAAGACACAGCAACAGACACATATATGAGAGCATGCTGAGGAAAACTGTGGCAAATTGCCAGCGTAGCTGTATTCAAAAAAAAAAGGGAAAAAACGGGGAAAAAAATAAAAAATCAAAACGAAAAATGGAAAATGGCAAATGGAAAATGTTTTTGTTGCAAGGTCAATGCGTTGATGCATTGCCATGCAATTATAATGAAATTCGAGAGTGCGTGGAAGCGTTGCAAATATTGCAATTGCAATTTCAATTGCAGTTACAATTGAAATTGTTGCAGTTGCACATCATGTGGCATAGTTTTGGGCTATTTGTAAAGACCGAACAACGCGCTGACAGCCAGCAGTTTTTGCTCATTTTTCTGGTCAAGCTTTGTTTGCTGTTTTGTGCTGTTGCCGCTTATCTTTGCCCAACTACAACTACAACTACAACAACAACAACTATAACAACGATTATAACTATGCCAGTTGCCTTTGCTTCTGTTGCTTTTCACTCTGTTTTGCTGCTTAACGGCTAAAAGTGGCCATGCGGGCGCTGCTTCTTAACCAGCGCAAATATTTTAACCAACAGCAGAAACAGTGGCAGTAGTAGAACCGGAGGCAGCAGTAGAAGCAGCGGAGCAGCAAGTAAATAAATGCGCTCGAGATAAACTGGCGCTTTGTGTGCCAATTCAGTGTGTTGAAATCTCTTTCGGCTCCCGTTCTCAATTTCTCTCTATCTATTTTTGCCACCCTTCCTTGTGTTTGTGTCGTCATTAAAGATTTGTCTGCGCTTAAAGATTTGCTTTTTCTGATGCAAAAATTGTGTTGCATACTTTTAGGCATGCCCAATATGGCGCACCGGACATAGTACGTGACTTTGGCGGCAGAAAACAACTTCGCGCTATTCTCAACCAAATGCTGGCCACGAAAACGAGAACATTTCCCATTGTTGGCCATTAGTTTGAAGGAAAAGACTCTTTAGGGCACAACTAGCGCGCCTCTCAACACACGCACTGGGCAAACTGGGTGCTGTTAAATACTTAAAAGAAGATTTAAAGATTTCACTATAAATTAACTCTAATATTTGCGTAAAACTTAAGCAATTATATCTTTACTTTATTTTGCAGTTAATAAAACTCTAGTTTTAAATTAAAAAGTAAACTGACTTACCCTGTATGCCATGTATATGTAAAGCTACTTTGTCACCCTGTGCACGTACACGGCACGTATGCCGCCAGCAAAGGATTGGGATTGTCGAGGCTTTGGTCAGCGTTAGAGTTGTTGGTCTTGGCCATCAACTTGATTTGATGTTGTGGTTTGGTTGCCGTTCTGCGGTTGCCGTCAGCCAACCCCTGACAGCCGCTGTCTGAACCTTCGTCTCACCATTGTGAGTGGGTTAAGGGGCAGCGCTCGCGCGCGCGTTAAAAAATGTTTTAGCAGCGTATTTTTTGAGGTTAACAGCGTGCACGTGCTCGCTGGGATAGAACAGGACAGGACACGACACGACCAGGACAAAGGTGGTGGTGACGCGCCCAGTTATGGCAATGACTAAGGCTATGGCTATGACTATAGCTCTATGGCTCTATGGCTGTGGCGTTGAGTGCTGGGACAGCTTGGCTAAGATTTATCAAGGAGTGAACTACGTGACGGAAAATCGTGTCGACTTGCTGCTTTTCGGCTGGCAGTCACTAGAATTATGACGAATGACGAGGATGGTAAATCTCGACTGTCATTTGTGGACAGATGTCGTTTAGTTTGAATGGAAGCAACTCCTAATTCAACTTTTATTATCTTGTCACAATTCACATTGAATTTGCCTGTTAAATGGGTGGCTTTAAAGCGGCAACCCCCCCACTAGCTAACGATTCGCTGACCTACTCTGTGCCCAATGTCAAGGACTAAAAGGCTTTCTGGATTTCTGTGTAGCCAAGTGGCAAAGCTAAGGACTTATTAATGGCTCACCCGCACAGTGTTAACGGCCATTTTTGGCCTTTAAAGCGAACCCGCTGCAAGCCATTAAAATTTACGAGTGGCTGAAGTCAGTAGAAGCTTAAACTCGGAATACTCGAAGTCAAAATCGTCTCACTGGCTGCGATAAACCATTGAATAATGTAAGCTAAATGGTTGGCACTTAATCGACGGTATGAACTGCAAACAAACACACACGCAACTTCACTTCTGATGCTCCTTAAGCCATGCTAGTTGCTGCTAAAGCCCCCCTCCCCCCACTAGCAATTGTGCTGCTGGCCAATTCAATTTGCAAACGAAAATACCAATATGTACTCGTAGCATTTAGTACAATTGTTGTTTGCCTGCCCTATCTTCGAGTGCGTTTTGCAGGTCGATTCGGAAACTAACTTGGCTCTTAGCACGCTCTGTTGCACTCTCACGCATTGTTGGCCTCTCGCACGGTCGAGACTCCAAATCGTAGACTTAGTTTTGCATTTTAATGCGATCTAAAGGCAATCCATTGCCGTGTGCTTGTTTATGCCACAGTCGTTACCATTTTTTTTGGCTTGTGTGCACCGGACCAGGTTTTAAAGTCCGCCTTTTACGATTTGCCACAAAATCCTCTGGCTTCCATTAGTGGTACAAGTAAGGCAAACTACTATATAATTGAAAAAGTGACATTTTTCTGATTAACACAGAGTCCTCAAACGAATCCACAGATGTAAAACAAATTAAAATAGTTGTAGTATTACAATTGTCATAGTTACAATGTCAACTATCTTTTCATTTATGCTTTCTGAATCCTTGAATGTACGAAGCAAATTTTGTTGGACATTTTTTGTAGTCGGTCAAAAAGTTACAGTAGTAATATTTTTATGCAAGTCAAAATTCCAGAGTACAATTGTAAATAACTCGTTGTAGTTTTTATTTAAAATACCTGAAAAACAGTTAAATGGTAGCTGAACAATTTGCAATTTAATTAAATTGACAATTTGCATTTCAGTTAAATAAAGTTATTAAATCGTATCTGAAGTCCAGCTGTGTTAAAACCAATTAGCACACACTTTCGTCAAATCCTCTTAACGAATGTGTTTAATAAATTATGGAAATTTTAATGTTTTAAATAGTTCAGTGACACTGAAATTTAATATGAATGGACTGGGTAAATAATTATGTTTACGGCTGCATCTTTCGGCTTATGCATTGTCTATTGAGTTAAAGATTAATGACGCTGTCAACTTGCTAACCTCAGTGCTCTTTCATCTCCCTGCTCTCTCCTCTTCACTCCAGCTGCCATGCCATAATGCTTAGTCACGTTCTCGCTTGGCTTCTTCTTTATAATAGGAGTAGAAGGCGAGTCATTGTGACCGAGATATTTCCCTCGCTGTCTCTAATACGCCCTCTGCCAAGTATGCAATAAATTTGACATATACCTGCATGTGCTTATATCCATGTGTGTGTGAGAGAGACCATCTCTATGATAAACATTAACGGCTTTTACTTACTCGCAGTTCGTGGCTGGCAGTCACTTTAACACTTGACACAAAAGCAAAGCACAAAATGTAGGCAAGCTGCTGGATTCATTTTTATGTAGCATACTTTTCAGCGTTTCTCTTAACAGAGCGGCAGACAGAAGAGAGACATGTGAAGCACACGTCGGGCATTCGGGCACACACTAAACTCTGAGAATGGGGCTAAAGGGCGGGACAGGGCTTATAATAAAAGGGCGACAAAATGTTGTCGCTCTTGTGCTTTATAAGTTCCGTTTTGGCACTTTAAAAGCGTCTATTTGTTATTGCAAAAGTTGACGCCAAGTGCGCTTACTTACATATATGAACTACGCGGAGCGGTAACCGTAACCGTTGGCAACCATGTGTTTGGCCACATAAAAGCATCTCTTGCAATGGCAAAGGTACTGTTTGCTTGAAAACTTTTAATGTGGTTTTCTTGGCCATATTTATTTTACGGTCAAAAGCCGACTTGGCCACACAACCTCCATTGCCTGGGCTTTAACATGCGCGGCACGTTCCATTTCATTTAAAAGTTTGGCCGCCAACGAGTAAAAATCAAATAAAATTAGCCCAAGAAGCGCGTGTGTGAAAGCGTTGGAAAATTGTTTTCAATTTGCAGCAGGTAACCATCCAAAGCAAACCACAACAAGCCGCATACGTTTGTACACACATACGTTTGTGGGAGGCGCCGGGTTTCAATTGAAACTACTACTTTATATCTAGTATGAGCTCCATTGGTAAGTGGTCCTGAGCATTTAAAGTACATTCTAAAGCGATTTAGCTAAACACAAACGAAACTGAAACTGAAGTAGCATCTGGAAATGAATGGAGCGAATAGTACAAAGCATACACCGACTGTCCAGACACAAAGTCTACTGGCCTTTCGTCTGATTCTTTTATTGGACTATCCACTCAATGCAAATCAATTGCCATATGCTGCACGGGGTAAACGAACTGAAATTGGGCAACTTTTCAGCCCATGTAAACCTGCATGTGCCGCAGTTGCTCTACAGGGAGACTCAAGTAATATATGCGTATACATAATATATATTAAGCTAATTGGTTTATATATTTAATTTATCAATTAGTCAGAAAATTGTTTGCATTTTTAAATAGGTAACTTAAAACTTAGTAACTAAATTGTCAACTATTTTATATAAATGTAAATAAGTTGACATAATTTATTAAATTAAGTGTTAAAAAAATAATGAAATTAATTATGCAATTTTAAAGCGTTAGAAAAACATTATCAAATTAAATTGTGTAGCCCTGTACAAAGGGTAGGCATTGTGTAAATTTGCTTATGTTACGCACAGAGGCAGGCAGACATAACCTCACACCCACACACAGCCACACAGTCTGACAGACAAGGAGTTCATGGCAGCGCACCATGTCGGCATTCAATAAATATAAAACACATTCATCACTGTCAGCTTAAATTCACAGCAAATTCAGAAATACTCGTACTTAAATTTGTGGCCCTCCCCCGATAGGGCGTGACTGGATAAAGCATATGAGATATGAAAGAGCGAAGCATCTGATAATTGAAATAGCTGTGTTGCCAGGCAACTTTAAAGGAATTTCAGGTCTATGTTTTGTCAGCATCTAAACGAAGATGTCGAGAATTCTGAATGCATTTGTGCTCATGTCTGTAAATATTAGGAAATAAGCAGATCTTAATTGCATTTGAGCCTCAAGATGATGGGGAACAAAGTGATTAACAAATATACTATATATATTATGGAAACCTCTTGTCAACCAAAAATAGCATATTCTCCAATAAATGTGGAAGCTTAAATAGAAATTATATGGCCAGCCGCAACGCAATGGCACAACCGACAGATTTGCTAAATTTCACATTACAAATTTGAAATTTCAAATTCAAATTTCTGGTTAGCAATTACGCTGTGGCTTTGATGTGGCTTCTGGTTTGTCTTTGAACTTTATTTCGACCATGACATGGCATAAATAAGTAAATATCCAGTTGAGAAATGTGTAATATGCTGAAAATTTCACTTAAAGCACAAACAGCAATTTAAAGATAGCACAAACGGCACAGAGCAAAATGGGGGAATGGTGGAATGGTGGAATGAAGGTAACATTTCATGGCTAATTAAACAGCAGCAGGGATGCGTGCGGGGATGAGGTCCTTTTTGCAATTGCCAGACATGGGCAATGGCAAAGTGAGCAGGTGTATTAAATACAAAGAAACAAAAGAGCCTCGGACGGAGTGACGAGCTGTCGTGCGTGTCGTGGGCTTTAACGAACTGTTCCTATTGAGTGCAGGACACAACACGGAGACGGTGACACACTGAACTGAGTGCGAAGTGGAAAATCTGGTGTTCGATGAGTTTTTAATTAACTTTCGGCATTTCAGTTGCCATGGAATGGATTGCGGCAAATCGTAAAAAACGTTGCTGAAGCAGCTTCATAATTAAACATGCTTTGATGCAAAGAAATGCGAATGTACCACATGGCGTATGATTAATGTGGGTATTTTATACATTTTATAAATTTTATTAAATCAATTGCAATTTATCATTCCACAGAGAGAGAGAGAGACAGTGAACGAAAATCAAATAAATTACGCAACATTGTGGCGAAAAAACTTTGACCATTAAATTGCTTTAAACAAACTGAAGCCAATGACGATTCATTTCAATTCTTATGCTCAGTCATTTCACTCCAGCCCCAGTCCCAGTTCCAGTTCCAGCCCTAGCTATTGTATATGAAAAGCCACCAACTGTTGGTATTTGTGTTTATTTGCCGGCCATTTTATTGCAATTGATTTTCGGTGTCAGCTGCACGCTCAGACAGACGGACAGACAGATAGACAGACAGACAGTTGGACGGTTGGACAGAACTGATACCGAACTGGGAGTCTGAGTCTGAGTTCGACTCGACAAGTGTTGCGGCTGCGGCTTAAGTCTGCCGACAAATTGAAAACTTTTTCGTTGGCCAAAGAAAAACAACAAAAACAAAAAAAACCAGAAAAATTGTAATGGAAAACCACAAAGCCGCCAGTCAAACCAAAGACTTTTGGACGCCAGCTGCAACCAAACAGAGCCACAATAATAACAAATTTCAAATAAACGTACAACAAATGCGCTTTGGTCTTAATTTCACGCACTCGAAGGTGCTTTTAATAAATAAATAATGAATCAGCTGACCAAAAGTAGTTGGCCAACTTTACATTTTCCAACAAGGCAACTAAGCTGCTTACACCAAAAAAAAAGCCCAGAACCTAAGTAGAAAATACGACAAAAGTTTTCAAGTATATGTAAAAGTTAGGCACCGCCCGCAGAACTACAGCAGAGACTGTAGACTGATTGGTGTTTGTATGGCACATGAACTTGAACTTGATGCACCAACTCCTCCACATGAATGTCGCTGCTGGAGAAGGGCGAGGCGCCTGTTATCTGCTGATAACGTGGCTGATAACAGCGCAACAAGGCGATGCGTTCGCGCCAGGTGTGCCAATAGTATTGCCTATGTATATGACCACCAAACTCAAAGATCATTGGCTGCTCAGCTCTGAGCTGTTGATCCGGCGACTGTACACTGAGCATCATCAGACAACGATTGCATTGCCGATAGAAGTTAAAGTGAATGTACTCCAGTGGCACCATGCTGATTAGATCGAAGCATTCAGTTTCTGGATCAAGGCCACGATACCAGCAATCAGGTTCGTTAAACTCGTGTTGATGATGCTTATCAAAGTTGTCACTGCCAAAGAGGAGGGTGCTACCGGTGAGTGCGATTTGATACTGACACAAGCCCTGCCCCTTGGCATCGACCAGCGTGAATGGACTCTCGATCATTACTGGCTCATATATCTCTTGGTATTCGGTAAGTAAAACTTTCTGCACTCGAAACATTGCCAGACAACGACTTCAAATATAATTTAATTGAAATGTCAATCAAAGTTCTCTCAACTCTCAGTTCGCAGTTCACAGTTCGCAGCTCAATTTTACTTTTGTGTCCCTTTTTAGACTGCTTTTTGCGTGTATTTTTTGTCGATTTGTCGATTTGTTTGCTCTGAATTCGGTAAAAGCTAAAGTCAATAGCGAGTCGCCTGCTACGTTATCTACTAGTTGAAACTATAGTATTCTGCAAAAACTCGATTAGGCAAATGCAAATCGCCTTCAGTCTTTGCATTGTCAAGCGCATTTTCTTCCGACTGGCAATTGGTATCTCTGAGTGAAATTGGAAATGATGATTCCATTTGGCACTCACTTGAATGCTAAACGGCAAAAACACTTAATCAGCATTCTGATGATTCGAGTTGCGAGTTGAGAGGCTAAAAGACTCAAAGACTCCACAAAGTTTCACTGAATTCAATTCAACTTAAATTCTCTTGCTTGCCACGAAAAACTATCTAACTATCTGCTTTAATACTGGGCATGTTAGAGTACTTGCTGTTTTGGCTGTGATATTAAATTCTTAATATTCTTTGCTTTGTCAATTTGCTTTGAGTCAGCGCAAACACTTTTAGGTATTCAGATTTATGATATTTCCTTCGCCTTGTCTACTTGTCCTACTAACGACCTCTGACCTCTGCCGTTGCAGACATATTTTAGAATGAAATCCTTTTGCAATTCGCCAAATGCGGGCGATGTTCATTTGAGCTGATAAAGAAAGATGACAGTGGGACGATAAAACTGCTTTTCTATACTACGATATATATAAACTCTTGTCGCAATCAATGTTTGAGGTTTCAAGCAGTTGAGTGGCATTTAAGTTAAGTTTTGTAGTAGTGGCATTCCATGCAATTAAATTCAAGTAGTTTTTGCCTTTCAAATTTGTCAGTTGTCAATTAAATTCATGTAAATTATTCACATTTAATAACTTACACTGCTAATATTAATTAAAGTCACTCTCTTGACAGTGTGTATGTGTTGTAGTTATGTGGCGGAAATGTCGTCTTGCCACAAATGTTGCACGGTTATTAGATTTTGGCAAATTGCTTAGGTTGCTGCATGTTTCCCAATTATCGCATTGACGCTACAATTATGTGTTACTTATTACACGAGTGGCAAGTAGCAAGTGGAAAGGAGCGAATCGAATCAGATTTGCATTTGCTTATGTATCTCTTGATTTCGAGTGCTTTGAGTGAAACTGTTTGCACATCTAATTTAAGTGCAAACCCACATGAAACTGCTTTTGCTGTGGAAACAGCCGCAAATGCATTATTGGCCCCACCACAAAGAGTCCTTTCTCACTCTCTATCTCTCTCTCGCCCACTCTCTCTTTCTCTTTATCACTCTGTTTGCTGTACACGTCAATTGTGCTTAAGCGTAAACTGAGTGCAGCAATTAGGTAAAAGTAGCTCGAACAACAACAATGCACACTCACACTCACACTCACACACACTCCCAGCTTTATTGCCGCTTTGCGCTTTCATTACCAACATTTCAGGTTTTATTGTTGAATGCGATGCTACATAAAGCAGGGAATCAGCCGTTGCTTATAGTACTCGTATGCTGCTCAAAACAAACACATACGCGATACAGATACATTTGTAAGCCATAGATACACTGGCACACACTGTTGCCATGCTGTCCATAGATACAATCAGACTACCGTCTCTTGATCTACCTGCTGTCTTTGTGCTTTGTAGCTCAGTTTGTTGAGCATCTCAAACGGGATTTTGCATAAAGCAGCTATAAAGGTATTTATAAATAAACACATGTTTTTAATCTCCATTCATAAAGATTTTATAGCACATAAGTTAGTCATTCCAGTTCGTATTGAGCACTTTAACTAGCACTAAACTTACACATAATTTAATTAAATGAATTTTATGCTTTAAATAATTCAAATATATTGCATTTGAGGTGATTATCCTTTGTGCTTTGTGAGCTTAATTATTAGAAGCCAATATTTATAATTAAACATTTCATATTTATTTAAATTCAATTTAGATAAAGACATAGTTTTGCTTTGAGCATTAACTTAATTAAAACACACAATTACCTGAGGCACTTCTTGGTATTAAATTCCATCAATCTCAATATCTTAATCCTGTATGCTGTTACTTTCTGTTCTAAAGTCACTCACATGCTCAGCGTTTGGCACATGTATGTTCTGGCTTGAAAGCAAGACTTTCTCCTATCTACTTTCCATCATTAAAGCTATAAGAGCATATTACATTATGATATACCTGCACGCTCAATTGAGGCACCGGAAAAACCGTCGAATATTGCCACACGGACTACATGACTGGATAACAGTCGAGACACTGCTCGGCATGCAGATGTTCTATTAAGTGCAAATCAGACAGAAAAAAAACTCAACCATCAGAGTCACATAGACAAATAAAAGTTAGAGTAGTAGTTGGCACTAAAACACAGTTGTCTAACAGTGCATTTTTCGTTTTAAAATACCCTGTATGACAATAGAGTGTCTTGTAATTGTGGTTTAACAGAAATATTTGGTTTATGTGGTACAAGTTTTCAGCATTCGATGAGAGAGAAAAGTTGAGAAGAAATCGAAAAAATTCACCACAATCCGTTAATTAAAACAGTATTTTTGCACAGTCGGTTAGCGGGTCGAACATAGATTTATACATAGCTATCTTTATACCCTGTGCTGAGAGTATACATATTTTGTGAAAGAACACTTCTACGCATGCATTAAACGTATATACTTACTGTATAAGTGAAATGGATCTCAAAGATAATGTTGGGATTACAAAATGTATTAAAAATTGGTGAAGAAGATGCATTAACTTAGATATTTTGGAGAATAAGTAAACCACAATAATATTACCAGCTGTAAAAATAAAATAAAATTGTTAATTCCAAAACAATATTTTAGGACAATGAATTAAAGTAACATATTATTGATATTGATATCATTGAGTTTGAGTTTTGATATTATTGAGTTTTGCTATACCATCATAGGACCAGTGCATATTATACCATTTTCCATTCCATTCAAATAAACAGGGTATACTACAGTCGATGGGTCTCCTGTTGCTTTAGTCTCCGACGTCGTAGAAATAGTAGGAAACTATTTATACTCAATTTTTGCATTTGGTGCTTATCACACATCCGCATCGTGGGCAAATAGCAACCGACACGTTTGTACAATTGCTGGTAACTGACACGTCAGCTACTCAGACAGATAGTCAGTCAGTCAGAGAGTGAGGCAGTGAGTTGGGTTGGTGAAGCCAATCTAGAAGTTATATGGAAGGCAAGACACGATGTGGATACAAGAAACGCACTTCGAATTTCTAACAATGTCTGTATGCAAATGTTTGTGAGCAGGTATGGGAATAAAATCTTTCACTTAAGCTAGATTTATTGTATACTCATTTTTGTGTAAATTCTGGTAACTTTTTAACGCAATTCAAGTGCAGTTGAGCGAGAGAGAGTCTATTTTCATATTTTCATTATGTTACTTTCGTTTTATTTCACATATATGTAAGGATATTCTGCACTTTTAGCCTTAGGTTAGATTTGTTCTGTATACTATGTGTATATGTGTGTCTGCCATTGAAAAAGATTACATTTTCTCGTATGTTCACTGTTTCCTTACCATATTGTCCATCCCGTAGTTAGTTTGATATGCATTTGAGTTACGGTTGTGCAAACAGAGAGCTGCAGATTAGTTTATATCTGTTCCAAAGCTTACAAGCTACTGTCTACTGGCCCCTCAACCAATTAACAAGTACATTTGCTGAGCATGAAAAACCCTTAAAGTCAGCTTAAAGTCACATGGGCACAAGTGTTCGTAATACGAGTCTTTATTGAGTGCTTTAAAAGGAAGCCGGAGGTGCGAGAATAAAGGAAACGGAAAGGAAACTTGTATGGCTGGGGAGATGAAGCAATTCCAATCGCCTGGCACTTGATTGTTTCTCATTTTCAATACCCTTCCAGCATGATTGAGCTGTATATGAATATGCATAGGGTTTGGATTTTAAATATCGATCGATTCTATTCAAAGTGCCCAAATGAAGGTTATTCCATGCAATGTACAATGTGAAACTTGGCCCCAGTCAGAAAGAGTGTGTGTGCTTCGTGGGGATGTCGAAAAGTCTCTATTGTTATGTTTTTTCTTTCTGTAGAAAATAAAAGTGAAAAGGCAACGCCTTCTTCTGAGTTGGACTGTTGATTTCCAAGAGTTTTGCAGAGAGACAGCTGCTGTTAATAAGGTGTTTAGCAATTTAATTTTATTGCGCTTATTTTTGGCATCTGAAAGAGGAGAGAAATACTAGAAATACAGATACTTGGATACCAACACATTGACAGTCCAGACTCCCTTAATTTTAATTGGCTTTACGCCTAGAGCACGTGTTGCTGTTGTTGCTGTTGTTCGTTCATTCAATTGTTGTTGGTCTTTCAATTGTGTTTTTTGCTGTCGACATGTTCCTCTATCACATTATAATGTAATTGTGTCTATGTGTTTTTGTATGTATTCCAATGTGCTTTTGGCCCTTTATTGTTTAGCACATAAATTTGTTGGCCTGGCTCAAATGGTTGTTGGCTTGTAAAAGGGTGGGGTTGGGTGGGGGAAATTGTGCTTGTGTTTTGCTGCCTTTTGTGTGTGTTTGGTTTGGTTTTTGCAATTTTTGGCCAGCAAGTCGTTAACATGTTTTTATTTAATGCCATTTTGATGTGGCGCAAAGAAATTGCCACTGGCATTTATTGCCGTAATTAAGTGATGAAAAATGCTTCAAATTCAGTCTGACTCCAACTCAAACTCATGCTTTGACTCGAATTCAAACTTAGTGCCAGTACAAGTCATAGTCCAATTCACTGGCACTGCGAACTCAACATTCACATTACAGAAGTCACAATGCTTCCTCATTGCCATCAAAAGCCATAAGCATCGGCATGGTTATAAATTCAGAGTCATTGCCGACAGAGAAAGAACAATTCGTATATCTCTCAGCCTTTGCACCCGACAGTTAGCGAATTCAGTTCACAAATTTATTGCCAAGAGCAAAATTATGTTTTTGGCTTTTGTGACGATCGCAACAGGCGCTTAATTAAATGCGTGTTTTGAAAAATAGTACAAATTCATATGAAAAATGACAAAAAATACATTTTAAAACGCTTACTAACAATTTGCTTTGGTGTATGCAGCAGTATTGTTAAGCTCATAACCACAAAAACTAGTCAAACAGCTGCAAACTAAACAGCGAAAAATGTTAAAAAATACAGCAGGAAATAAAACAAACATTTTCTTTTAAATATTTAATAAACAAACATGCTTACTATGTCATGTTCTTCTCATTCTAATCCTGTGGTAAATAGCTATTTTTAAACATTTTTTTGAATATCCGAAAAAAAGTGAACAAATCTAACCGGAAACAGTCTGAAATTGCAACACTTCTCTGCATATAAATTTAATAGTTTAACCCGAGTCAAAAACATAACTTCCGCTGGCATTTTGCTGACATTTAAAATCCCCGTTTTTTGTACCTTTGTTCCATATACCCTATGCATACCAAATTTAAGGTATATCCGATCAATTACTGTGTACTTACATTTACGATTCAATTAAAATATCCGAACATAGCTGTAGGATGTTTTACAGGTCGATCTCTCGCGCTGTGTTATTTTTTGCGGTAAAGTTTTTATTGAATGTTTTTACAACTATTAAAAACATCACTATAAATAAATAAATAAAAGCAGGTTGCGCTTTTTGCTGAGGGGGATTACAATGGCATTTAAATTTGAGCAATTATTGTTAAAGAGTACTAAAAAATAGTGATAATAAATAGACCTCGAATCTGCTAGAAAACTTGACGATATTCGGATTTAATTTTATCTGCTCCATATCAATTTCTTTAAATTTCTTTTAAGTTTCACGCTAACCTGTTTCGCATAATGTGAAGTGCCGGTAGACATATGTATAAGTGATTAATAATTTTAATTAAATCAGTTACAAATGCAGCTGACAATTGTTCAAGTTTGCAAAAGTGTCTGCAGATGCAATCTGCACGTTTCCAGCCATTGTCTGTCCGTTTGTCTGACTGTTTTCCTCTTTTGTTTGCCTGGCGAAACATTGAGTTTTTCATTAAGATTGTCACGCGTCGAACACAGAGAGAAAATGCGAAATAAATAATAAGTGAATGTTAAGCTCAAATTTCAATTTGATAGCAGGTAGAGAGAAAGAGGGAGAGAGAGAGTGTAAGTGCCAAGAGGCAGACAGCTTTAAATTAATTAAAGTTAAAAACTGTTCGCTTTGCGGAAGATGTTTAAAATTCAATACACGCACATTCACTGCCTGAAGTCCCTTGTACACTTGATAACACTTGGGTAACCTTTGCCCTGTCACTTGCGTGTGTGTTTGTGTTGTGTAAAAGCTCTTCAAGAGAAACTGCCAGCCGGCTGAGAGTTTTAATTTGAAAAGCAAACAACACACAACCCAAAACAACACACATCACATGAGGCGGCACAACAAACATCGACAGCAAATGCTGTAAAAACATTTAAATTAACGTCTCCTTCGGATCCATTGAAATGGTGAGTGTGTGTGTATGTTGGTTGCCAAGGCATTCATAAAATGTGCCCATAAATGGCAAAAGGGTCACAATAACACACACACACATAGCATGTCCATAAAGATAAAGACCATAACGTGGCCATAAACCGAAAGAGTCTTCAAGTGTGTGTTGTCTCCATTCAGTTGGCACTGCTGCTGATAGCCTGCTTACTTACTGACAAATTTTTGGGACGAGCAAGCTAAAAACAATATTAGAAACTGTATCACATTCGCACAGTATACCCCCTGCGTATACGCAATATATTGATAACAATGCCACTATGTCCAGTTTACACATTTATAATAAACTTTTATTCATAATACAATATATATATATATGTATATATATATAGTTAAATAACAATCTTTCAATTTCCATCTCTCGTACATTTAATGCATTTCAAAATGTTTCATTTATAACTTTCTTAACTATATAATATCGTTTGAACCAAATCATGAGTGGAATAAACTATATTTAAGCTGTTTAAAATGAAAATCTATTAGGCATTTAATAATGCTACATTAAAGTATAGTTTATTGTAATGAAAACAAATAATGTGTACTTAACAAAGACTCTCGACACACACTCAACTTTAAAGTTAGCTATAAACAATTTGAATTCTTGTTTGTTTTACACTTTGATTTCATTTCGTTAATTAGCAATTATCGATTGTAGTAGCTACATTTAACTAAGCTCTGAAGTGCGAGCATACTTGATTTATATTAAATAATTATTATATATATATATATTTAGTTTATATTTTGGTTTTTGGCAGAGATATGTTTATTTTACAGTTAAGAGCTAGAAGTAATATATATTATTTATAAAATATTTGTCTATACAAATGAATGCGTGTGTGTGTGCTCGAATTTAGACTTAATATCGATTTCAATAGCGGCACTTAAGACGGCAAACTTATAGTTAATTAATTAATTACACGACTGCTCTTGTTGTTGTTGTTGTTGATTTTGCTGTGGCGGTTTCAATTAGCTAAATGTTAAATCTCTCCGTTTAACCCAATCGCAAAATGCTCTGTCTCTTTCTGGCTGTTAAAACACATGAATTACAGCAAAATGGCGACGTTGCGTATACGTATGTGTGTGTGTTTGTGTTCATGTTTGTGTTTGCCAAGTGCAAAATATTCACAACATGGGGCTCATTATAGTTGCAAATGATTTTGCGCTTGTTTTTGGCTTTCAATTTAGCAATGCAAATCACAAAAATATCGCAAATCGCCGAAAATCGTCGCAAATCGCACGATGAATTTCATTTCGCTGTAATCAGGCGTTTTAAAACGCGTGTTAATACTAATACAATTAAATTCCATAAAGTCTGTGTTTGTTTACAAGTTAATTTCATTAGCATAACCAATCTATACAGAAACCTCCTTTGTGTACTTGGATCGATCGTTCAGATCGAGCACCAGTTTATCGGGTCTCTTGGGCTTCCCCGTACCGCTCGTACCACTCGTCGTCGTCTTCTCCGTTTGGCTAGTGGAATTATTCGATGTGTTGGACACGTTGCCCAGCGAGACAGCCGTCTCTTTGGTCACAGCTGCCACTGCACCACTCGTGCAGAGTGTTATGTCATCGGTGGAGCGCACCACCTTCGCACCCGCACTCCCACCCGCACCCGTACCCACAGCACTCACATCGAGCTCACTCTGGCTGGGCAGAGTTGGAGCTGCTGTCTGAGTGCAGCTGCCACTGCGTCTGCGGCCGGACATGTCCGACGTATCGCTAAGCTTATACTTACTTCTACATTTATCACAAATTTGATACGAAATGCTGAGCTCGGCCTCGAGCAGATTGCGTGGTCCACGCTTGCAGCTGGTGGGTGGCGTATTGGTGGCTGCGGTGCGCACAGTGGGACGACGCCGTTGCGTCTGGTCCAGATCCTCCGACTGCGAGCACATGCAGTCGAGCTTTATGTTGGCAAAACTCAAACTGCCCTCATGCAGGGGCGAGCCCAGCTGCTCGCAGGTGCTGCGCGGTGGACAGCAGTAGTAATGCTCCTTGGACGCATCCAGACAGCGACTGCAGATGATGTGTCCATCGGCGCTGCGTCGCAGCAGTTGCTCGCGGAAATCGTCGCCACTGAGTTCCGTGTTTGTGGCACGCTCCTCATAGGCTGCAGTCGGCGTCGAGGTGGCCGACGAGGGTGGCGTCTCCAGCACCATGGTGGGTATGCTGCCACGCGCTGCTGCTGCTCGACCATTCGCATTGTTGTTCTGCTGCAACTGCTGATTGTATTTCTGCATTTCGGCATTGAGCGCCAGTAATGGCAAAGCACTCTGCCTTGTGGCACTTGCCGCATGTCCACCGCCGCCCGCTGCATGTGTGGCTGCTGCAGCGACCACCATCATGCCACCTGGTGTCTTCAGACCGTCCAACAGACTGGATATGGTCATGACAGCCACGCCCTTGGGTGGCGCCATCTCCTGAATGCGCTTCAACTGCATGCTAAGCTGACGAATCTCCTCCAGTGCCTCCTGATCGGACAGTTTGTTCTCTGCAAAGGAAATATACGCTTGATTAAGTCGTGGACTTCTGTCCCACATCTGTTACACTGCCATTAAAAAATGCTATTTAGTTAAGTGAAGAAGTCAGAAGTTATCTCTAAAAAAGTATAATTTCTTTTTAACTAGCATATATTTAAAATTAAATTAAAATTTGTTAGTAATAATTAAGTGTTTCTCACCCATAATAACAGTATATATTTTACAATTATGAAATAATCAATAATCTGTTACACTGCCATTAAAAAATGCTATTTAGTTAAGTGAAGAAGTCAGAAGTTATCTCTAAAAAAGTATAATTTCTTTTTAACTAGCATATATTTAAAATTAAATTAAAATTTGTTAGCAATAATTAAGTGTTTCTCACCCATAATAACAGTATATATTTTACAATTATGAAATAATCAACACATTTGGTATAGAATGAAATTTCGACTTCTGAGCATAAAAAACATTCTCATTTCTTCACCAAATAGATAATAAATCATAATTAAATACATATTATTGTATGAAGAAAATGTTAATTATTACTTCGCATATTGGAAAACTTTCCAAAAATAGCTAAAAGCTATAACTTCGACTTCCCATAATTCGAAAGTTTAAATAAATTTCGTAGTTGATTTTCAAGTAGTTATTCAAGCATCAACTTTTGCTCCTCTTTAACTATAACTTTAACTTCTAAAATTTGGAAAGTCCCAGCTAAAGCAAAGGCAAAAAACATGAAAGTTTTATTAAGTCCTAGTCGACTTATAAAAACAATTAAAAAATCGATTTTGACTTATATTTGACCTTCCAAATTTTTGGAAGTCGGAGCAAAAGCATTAAATTAAAGCTTAAACTGATTATTCAAACTCTGCTTTAAATATATAAAAAATCTACATTTAATAGTTCTACTTATAAATTTAAAGCTGCATTTTTGCTGAAACTGCACTTTTTGTGTTCACTGTACAGTTACGCTAATTGTGACACCTACACAATGAGAGTCATTTACACGCAACGACAAGTTTCAACAACAAAAGTTGTGAATTCCACTTCCAATTTCATTTCATTCACAGTCGCAGTCCCTGTTGGAGTCGCAGTCACAGTCGCAGTCACAGTAGCAGTCACAGTCGCATTCACAGTCACATTTTCAAAGCCCTTGCAACTTTTACACTAAAAAAGTTGCGTTCGTGTCAAAAGTTGGCTGGCATAAGTAACACTTCCCGAACTCCTCTCGTATTACTACCGCCCCCGCCCTCTACGAGCCATGCTCAACAAGGACAATTTAAATGCGTATTCTCGTAGTTGTGGCCGACAGCAAAACAGGCAACATGCAAAATGAAAATGGACGCTGTTGTGGTTTTCAGTTTTCTTTATTTTTTTTGTGCTCCCTTATTTTATGTTTTTCAACAAGACAACCCACATATTGAATTGAATAGGTTTGGGGGGCACATTGAAGGGGGTTACATGATGATAAATGGCCGTTCAATTCAACTGAAAGCCTGTCAGTGTGATTTAAGTGAGTCCACTCAGCGCCACTTGACGCGACTTTCGAATAAAAAACCAACAAGTTTTTTTTTTGTTGATGCTACCGCTGCTTTGTTGTTGTTGGTGTTATTGTTGTTGTAGTATGGCATCGCTGGATTTAGATTTATGGCTGTGAAATTAAGCGTCGCAGCAGTAGAAACATCCGCACCACCAACAACAGCACCTTCTAAAACTCCCGCACCACCCGCACTCTAAACCTTGTTCATAGAATTGAATTTATTATGTGAGCGCCTGTTAGTATGCTACACATTTGTAAAACCTACGAAAATATACCAACAAGCAGCTCGACTGCGAGATATCCAGCAATTCTTAATTTTTATCTATTTTAAAATTATTAATTGATAGATTTTATTGATTTAAGTTTATGAGTATATGGGAGTGTTCTTTCTGGAGTGAGTTTTCTATTTAGTTCATAAAGTAATCAAAAATATTAAAAATGAAAGTAATTAAGTTAAATTGGAATGAAAAATGAAATTAAATAAATAAGTAACTATATTAATTATAAAATCTTTAATAAATAAATATAGAACTATATTTTTATCACGAAATTGGAAATAAAATCTGCAATATTTACTTAAGGGGACTATTATTATTATTATTAAAAAAAGCTATTTTGCACATTTAATGTGTGTAATTTTAAAACAAATTTTAAATAGTCAAAAAAAAAAATAAAAATAAATAAATGTAATAAAAGTAATGTATAGCTAATTTAATATTCAATAAATAAAGTTAATAATTAAATGAGTTAACAAATAAATAACTAAATTAAAAGTAAAGCAACGAAGAAATAATTAAATTTAAAGATTTCTTATCAAAATTATACTATTACAATTTTTTTTTAAATTAAATATAAATTCTACTATATTTTTTACGTTGTTCGATAAGATTATAAACTTGTTAGATTTAGTAAAGTGTATTTACCAAAGCAAAATAAAAAGTGCATTTAAATAAATGTGTTAGTATATTAAATATAAAATCTTTAATACATAAAGATATAAATATATATTTTTATTCACAAAACAGTAAACAAATCTGCAATATGAAATTAAATTTTAAATTTCGGAAGAAAAGGAAAATAAATTATAAATAAAAAGATTTTTAAATTTAAAAACCATAAATAAAGTAAATGACTAAATGAGTTAACATATTAATACCTTAATTCAACTCAAAATTTTCTGATTTTAATTGAATTATTACAAATTGTTAAATAAGTTCCATTGAAATTAAATTTAAATACTAGAATACTTTCTACGTTGACAGCCATGTTTGATAAGTTTTGAAACTTGTTAGATTTAGTAAAGTGTATACACACATATGTACATAAAATGTCCACTTTATATCCCTTAACACACCAAATTGTATAGTTACTGGGGAAACTTTGCTAAATCGCTTTGGTCTGTTATATGCATTTATATTTCTGTAGGACTCGTTTTGTCCGCATTTTACAGAGAACACAAGTAATATTTAAAATTCACCACACAAATACAAATGCACATGAATACACGAGTAATCTAACAACTTTTTCTCTAGTTGCCTGAGTGTGTAAGTGTGTGTGTGAGAGTATCTGTGTGTATGTTTGAGTGTGCTTGCCGGTTTGTTATTGTTTAATTTAAATATGCAAATTGAAGGAAGGCCGCTTAAAAAACGCACGCAGCGCAGCGCACAATGAATGAGCTGCCCTCAACCACTCAACCACACAAAAAACACACACAACAAAATGAAAAAGATTGGAAATTTAACGCACAATTTAGGCAGCCTTGAATGCACGTTGCCGTGCCAGACCGACAGACAGACAGAAAGAGGGAGCCAAATAGAAAAACGCGCCATAAAAAATTAAATAAAAAAGCCGGCAATGAGAATAGGTCGCTCCATAAAGCATTAAAACATAAAGCGTCGCGTCGGTGATAAACTCAAATTAAAATACCGCCTGCAAAGATATCGCGAATGACATAAACTTCTCCATCCCCAACAGCAACTTTGTCACCTTACCCAGTGCTGCAACCGGAAGATGCAAAAGTTAATAGGAAATGCTTTTGTTTTATATCAAACATTCGACAAGCTTACATAAATTTCGTGATTTACTTGACATCAATCAGTTTTGTAAAAAAAATGATATCAAAGGAATCTCACTGGAATCTCTTGCAAGCAGCCGCTGGGAATAAATCTCTAACAAATTTTTGTCTGTTTCTCAACGCTTTATAGATAAACAAATAAGTATGTATACATGAATGTGGAATGGGGTCTCCTAGGAAGTTTTCGATTCACACACACACACAGCCACACACTCCGGGGCACATTCATAGGTTAACCGCATCAAGTAGAAGGAACATTTTTGGGGAGAAAGTACATAAATCAACGCTGGGGTTGACACCAGATATTCACGTAAGAGTCGAGGGTATAGCAGATATATATATATACAATTCGTATTGGGGCACAGACAACGATGCGCTGTTGGCGATAAGCTGACGCCACTTCAACTCGCTGGCAGTTTATTTTTTAATTTGGCAAATAAAGTGCCATAAATAAAAGTCAAAAGCATGACTTAATCAGCAGCCTTGGACGTTCTATGTGCTCTTATGTCTTGCATAAATTGTCTGTCCAGTTTTGCTTGTCGCACCACAATGAAAGACAACACAACAGAGAACCTCATGCATCATTTGTCAAAGTGTAGATAGAGGCAACTGTTGCCTGTCTGGGATGTTTTGGCACTTTAGACTGTCTGTCGCATCGTTTGTCATAAGCGTCGATATGTAAGTCTATTAGGCATATAATGATGCAATTAGTTACCTGCCGATGTTGTACCAGCCGCAGGTGCCGTTGAAGTTGTCACCGAACTGGGATGGGCAAAGGTGCGCACCTGGGGACGAAAATTGAATTTAGCTCCCGATGCCTTTGCTCCCAAGCCAATGTTCTCCTGATGCGACTTTCCACTACGCAGCACAATATAAACCTGCAAATAACAAAGAGCACAAATCATACATAGAGTCTGGCATCTTGGATGCTATTGTCTTAAAGCATACACACCTTACTGCCAAAGATGAGAGCCAACAGAAGTGTCACCGTCAGCTGCGTGTGACAGAAGAATATGATGTAGAGCAGATCCGGATTTGCCGGTGACTGCAGGAAGAGCCTGCGAGTAGAGATGTGGAGAAGAGTATAGAGAATGCGCATAAGAAATATCAGGTGTTGGATTCTAGTTACTTACATGGATACGTTGAGGAAGCAAGTGAGCAAGAACTCATTGTAGATGGCCATTGATATGAAGCGGCTCTCGTTGAACTCAGAGGGTGCCTTTCTCACCATTATGCACAGTCTTACGCCCCAGGCCAAGAATAATACCTCCACTGAGAGAGCACAAAAAGAGAAAGATAGAGAGAGACAGAGAAAAGTGAGTGTTAGTGAGAGTCCTTTGTGCACTTTTGGGTTTTGGTTTTTGCGTTGAATTTTAATTAAAAACTTCAGTACTTGACGTGTGCTTCTTAACTGTATGCGAAACTGCCTGGCAGCATTGAAATTAAATTATACATTATTACGGGTTATATTACAAGCCGTGAGGGAAAACATAACAATATTATATAGAAACAGAAAACTTTTTCAATGGACTCAAATGCACGTCAAACAAATGTGCACATTTTCAGGGCAATTATGGAAAACTCAGTCAGCAAATACAAAAAAAAAAAAAAAAACGTAGCATACATTTTGGCGCAGCATAAGTATACACGAAATATCACGGAATATCAAAATAATGAGCGTGTGCTGTAACTAGAATAAAGTTACTCTAAAGTTTTTTAATGAACACAACTACACAAAAATCCTAACAATTGTCATGTACATTTACTGCTGTCTTTGTACTTTTCACATTAGTCTGTCGCTACTTTAAAACTCTTTTTAAAAAACATTTATTAAATCATCGAAAATTTCAATGTTAAATGAACATTGAAAATATATAAAAATGCCAAAATGTATTATTAATTTTAATTTTCAGATTTTGTACAAAAACTGCATTAATCATTGACATTGAATAGCGCAATATTCTTTAATGTATTTTGTTTTCTTTTTTTTGATGCTCCATCAAACGATGAATAGCAAAAGACTTTGCTATATTTGTATGACTTGCAATTTGCAAATAAGCTTTACAGAGCTACGGAATGCTATTTGCGATGCATCACAGTACTCCGAGTTGCACAAAAAAACTAGCATTTAGCTGCTCTGGCATACATATGCCCGGAATCCATCTGTGGCCTTCTGACTGGATTTCACTTTAAGCCAAGAGGACATTCGTTGACTGTTGTCCGTTTTTCGTTTTTCATTTTTCGTTGTCCGTTGACTGCCCTGTTGCCCTGACGACATTGGCATTTCAATATTTTTGCACTTTTTTGTTTCTTGTGTTTTAGTGCGTATGCGTAATATGGCAAGCGGTATATTGCCTGTTTTTTTGTTGTGCTCATCGTCGCTTTGAAGTTGAGCGTGGTATGTGAGTGCTTTTGAGTGGCTTCTG
Source organism: Drosophila tripunctata (assembly GCA_035047385.1). Classification (NCBI taxonomy): domain Eukaryota; kingdom Metazoa; phylum Arthropoda; class Insecta; order Diptera; family Drosophilidae; genus Drosophila; species Drosophila tripunctata. The sequence continues at coordinate 13,200,165 of JAWNPS010000288.1, forward strand.
GAGCAATCAAGTCAGCTTTATATGTCCACCCAGATGGGAGGCTGATCAAATTATTTGAAGTCTCTACTTACTCGAGGTGAATGTGTAGTCCCACCAATCGGTTTTGCATAGGAACGCTTTGAGGTCATCCGCTGTACGTCCGACGACAACGTCCGGCGGCGATACCAGAGTCCGTACCAGCAAACAGGTACCAATCGCCCCACAGATAATGCCTAACCGCTTGAGAAGCGCCGCATCTGTGATTTTGACAGCCTTTGCCGAGCGTACCCGAAATATCACCGAGATTCTGAAGCAGAAAGTTTTTACAAAAACAAACCAAAATGCTGGAGGCGTTTATGAAAACTTACCGCCAAGTCTTCAGCATGAGTGCACCGTAGGTCAGGGAAAATCCAATCTCTCTCAGCCAAATGCGTGCGGTGCATGTATATAGATTCGGATTTGGATACATAACAATATTCTGTGGATTAGCAAAAAAAAACAAAAAACAGAAATGCTAATAAAACGTTGTCCGTCTGCTTAGAATTGCAAATTTGACGCCCATTCAACAATTGAAAATGGAATCTCAAAAAAACAAACGTCCCCAGTTTAATATGCATAATTTTGTTTATATTTTTTTTAAATTTTAAATGGTTTTTTGTCTAGATTTGAGATTTATATAGGGCAACAGCAGCAGCACATATTAAATAATCATAAAGAGGACTTAAACTGCCTTTACCACAGAATTCTCACCACAAGTGGAGTGTATCTTTTAGCTCTCAGTTCTTAGCTCTCAGCTCTTAACTCTCGGCTCAGCTAAGCTCAGTCATTCTGTGTGTGTTGCCAAGTGGCAAGCTTGAAGCTTCAGATAAATGCCACAATATATCTTTTCTCCTGCATTGTCTATTTACCCTCGTCTGGGTGTGTGGGTGTGAATGTGCGATGAACTCTCGTTTAAAGTTCTTTATTTGGCCAGTATTGCCATTATTTTTCATCACGAGCCATAAATCAATCAAATTAAATGGCCTAGAAATCGATTTGAATTGACTATGATCATTTATGTATTCTGTGGTAAGAGGAATTAATCTATTTTCCATTTGCTTGATATGAATTTGTGGCATTTTTTGTTCGTCTCTTAGCTGTGCAAATCGTGTTGTATGATTGACATGAAGTCATGGCTGACGCCATAAGAGTATACATTTCATTCCAAATGAATACGCCCACCTATAAAGACTTCTTGTTCCTGAACACGTCTTAGCTAAGCTGTCTTTAAGTAATTCCAAGTGCCCCATCAATTCTTGTTAAGTCTTTTGTGTAGTAATCCTTTGAAAATTTACAGTTTCGTAGACAGTTAGATTATCTTACCGTGCAGTAGATGAAGAACGCTCCAAGTGCAATGACCCGCAGTAATGCCGGGCTGGCAGCACGCACAACCTGAAAATGTTGAATATTTATAGAAATGTTAGACTTGTGGTAATGGGATCTTTGGCCTAGTTGCAAATAGATTTATCTTTCAAGCATTGCGCACACATGGCGTAGATTAAGTTTTAGTTTTAGTTCAAATTTAAGTTGAAATTAAAATGGAAAAGTACAAAGAGGTCAACTGTTGGCAGGCAGCTGTGAATGTTGAACTCTGTAGTCTCTGTAGTCATAGTCACACTTGGCTGCTTTGGCAGCACGAACTGCGACTCTTTAGTGCCATTTAATTAGTTTGGAACACAGACACGAGAGAATGGAACTCGACATGGTTGTCGACGTCGAGACGTAGACACAAATGCGACAGAATCGCATTAGAAATGAAAACAGTTTAGTTGGCTGACTGCGTTGATTTGCCGACGGAAAGGGCGGTGTTAGGGGAAAACCTTCCCTTCCTCTTTTCCTGTGGGGAAATGGAATAATTTACAATGCAGAAAGACCTTTACCACGGCAAAAATGTGCTTGCATGGCAACGCAAAAGTTCAAAACGGTTTAAAACTATACTCCAGAGACTTTCCCGTCCGTGAGTATGGTCTACGCGTAATGAGTGACACTACGAGTGCTTGGATTCAGAATTGTGAAACTGCATAGAAGGTTGCTTGTTTAAATTGTGTGTGAATGTTTGCACTTCCGCTTATGCTCTACAATATCCGGAGTCCGAGCCACGTCCACTGTCTATACTAAACCCACTCCGATTCCTGCACAAAATTAACTTGATGCTAACAATGCTAAGCAGCTTAGCTGCAGAATGACAGCAGCTTAGTACAAACTCTGGCATTTGACAGTCAGCAAGTTACTCTGGCAAGCTGATGATGTCTACTCAGATGCTCTGACTTTTGGCTTATAATAAGTAGTGCTGTCATTTTAAAAAACCAGCGGATATTACACTAAACAAAATACACGGAGTTGAGACCAATGATGTTTCTTGAAAAATATTTTTGATTGTCATATCATTTCAGTTAGGGAAAATTTAGTATCAACAAGGCTAGACTAGCCTTGGGAGCTATCTTAGAGACTTTTCTGAATCAGTCTTGATTGGTTAAGTGTATCATATAGTTTCATGCGAGTTTCTGAATGAAAATATACTATTAGAAATAAAAATTTAATTTTTTAATAGAGTACTTTCAAGTTGAGTCTCTATTCTCCGATCCAAATTGAACTATTGTAGAATATCATAAAGCTGCTTTAGGCTGAAATTGGTCGACAACATGTGGTATGAAAAACATTTTTGTTATTGAGCAAAAATAACTAAATTCATTTGCATTTTCTATTTACATTTATTTTATCTTTAATAGGAACTATCAGCCAAAGACTCCAGATATGATTCTGCAAATGGTACTTTGGTGTAAACAGTCTTGTATTTGTTTCTACTTTTTTTTAATTTGTCACAAAGAAAAAATAATTAAAAAAGGCAAAAAAATAATTACAATTATTAAATAAAATATTTAAAATTTATAGAAAATATGAGAATAAAAATCCCACAAATATTTACTAATTTTCTCTATGTTCCAATCAAAATTATACTATTGTTTAATATCATAAAGTTGTCAAAGCAAAAATTGCTCGACAATATGTTGTTTTAATAATTTTTTCTTGAACTCTTTCAACTTTATTTGCATTTACTATTTATATTGACTATATATTTAAAAAGAGCGTTCAGCAGAGACCTTAAATATGACTTTACTAAAGGTACTTTAAAAATAATCCTTAATTTTTAACAACTTATTTTAATAATTAAAAAATTAAATAAAATAATTTTAGGCATAAAAGATATAAAAAAGAAATTAATAAATATATTTTAAAACAATAATTATTCTATGGCTGCTTTTTAACATTTCTGCATAATTATAAAATTTTAGATTTTCATCTAACAGTACTTTTTGAGTTTCCTGACTCGAATTCAATGAGAAGCACAAAAGCTAAGGCGCTGCATACTTGTTGTGCAGTGAACGAAACTTAAAAAGACAGAGTCATTTCATTTGGCCAGAGGCGGAGTGAATGTAGAAGAAGAATTTTCCACTGGTGTGGTCACTTACCTTGACTTGTTGATAGCGAAATGTGAACCAGGCGGCGGGGGGCAGGAGGCCGATGACAATACAGGCCAATGCCAGGATGCTGGTGCGCATTGGCCAATTGAGGGCTGCAATGCAGGGCGAAGAGTCCTCGCAGGAGTCACAGCCCTCGGCACAAGGTAGACACTCGTATTCGTTGTTGCTGTTATACGTAGAGTTTTTGCCCTGTAAGAACCGACAAGGAGATGGAGAGCACATCAACATACAAATTTAATGAGAGTTGGCAATTATTGAAACCAGCTGACTCAGCGGTTTCTGTGGCAAATCCTGCTCTTCGTGCTTCGTGCACCTTGGCGAGATAATGATAATTTATACAACGCAAAAAAAAAGAAAACAGATACCTACCAGCATTAGCTTCTCGTACTCCTCCTCCAACAGACTGCCATTGAAGAACTTGTGTAGCGATGCAATGTCCGGAAAGTAAAAGCCCTTGCGGCACAGGCATTTGTAGGAGCCTCGCCGAAAACCCAGACCCATAATGGCCTCGCACTGAGAGGGAGAAATGAAGAGAGAAAGTAGGTGTGAAAGTGAAAGTGAAAGCGATTGACTGCTGATTGCTGTGTGCGTGTATATGTGTGTGTTTTAATGTTTTTAAGTACCCACCATGGTGGTGCGCTGCTTGCACTTGTCGGTTCCGGCAAAGATGTTCAGCGGTCGCTTTGTGCCCGGCGTATGACGCTGCGGGCATTGGTCGATGTCCACGCGCCGCAAGTCGATATCAATGCCAGATGTGCCCCTGCAGCAGAGAGAACGAGAGAGAGAGAGAGAGAGAAGGCGTTAAAAATTTATGTTATTAATTTGTCAGTTTAACAATCAACTGGGCGGCACTTAAGCCAAATGGCGCCATTTATAAAATCAATTCAATAAAACGTGCGTAACGCCATCGGCTGATATTTATGTACACATACACAGTCAGCATACTATATCTATATATATATATATATATATATATATATAGCATTCTATATGTGTGTGTTTGTGCAAACCAGAGTCCATCTCGCCAGCGATAACACACTATATACAATAAATTCCGCCTTTGATTACTGCGTGAAGCGCAGACGACGCGTTGGGATAAAGGATATGGGAGAAAGGACACAGGACAAAGGCCATGCGGAAACTAACAAGCGTGTTATGGTTCCGCTTTCGCAAATGGAAATGAACGCAAGCAAAAATAAAGAGCAACAACAAATGAAAATATAAAGAAAACTAGTCGAAAATTATTTTCGTCTTCTTCCGTTGTCGTTTTTTGGCTACTCCGGCTACTGCCTTGTCGTTTTACACAAAGACATAAAGCCATAAAAAGGGTGCACTAAGCTGCCCCCTAAAACACACACACTCCCAGTCAGATATTCTATATGATCCGCTGGGCAACTGACATGGGCAGCTGGCAAACACCCAATTACACGCATTCCTAAGCAGTTCCATTTACCACCCCATTCTCCCTTTTTCGGTTAAGGCAGCCGGAACACATGTAGAATTTTACGCATAATCCAAGACCCGTATTTCCATGCCTTTTGCACAGTGTGACACAATTGTGTTTAACGCTTGCGAATTTGGAAATTTTCAAGAAAAAGATATGTTGACTCGTATTCGATATTTACTATAAGCAAAGTAGCAAATAGAGTTAATACAAATATAGAGAAAAAAAGCTCTATATTATTAACAAGATAGATAGAGAATTAGAGATAAATATCTCTTTAGAAAGTTTACTTAACGAAAATACTATATGTTTATTTTGCAATTATTACGAATTACATATTTAATATTCATATGGCAACAACTCTATAACTTAACCTACAGGGTTAAATAAAAAACTAATAATATAATTTATTGTATTTTTGGTTCAATAAATACAAGAATTTTTAGTTGGGTAAGCTATCAAATTAAAAATAGAAAAAAGCATTTCCTTAAAAAGCTTGCTAAACATAACATTAATTATTGTTAACTAACTGAGGAAACTAACAACATTAATAATCTACCGGTCTATTTAGTTTTCAGGGTTTTCCCCAATCGTTTTTAAACTTTCTTTTTGTTTTCTTTTTTTCCAGTTTGGAATTTTAATTATTAATTTTAAATTAATTTTTTTTTTACTATTATTGCTTAAATTTAAATTGTCAATTTTTAGTATTAAATGAATTTTTATGGTTCTATTCTATTTAAAAATAGTTTACCTAACAAATATTAAATTAATTAATTTAAATCTTAAATATTTGTTTTTATAAATACACGAATTATTATTTTCGATTTTAATAAATATAAAAAGTTGTCTTAAGTTTGTATTTAAATTTCCCATTTTCTAGCCGAAAACTAAAACTTTAGTATTGAATTTTAACAAGTTGACAACATTTCAGTCATAATTTATAATACTTTTAATCAAAATGTCTCTAAGAAACTTTCAAGTCATTTGTTCAGCAAATTGAAAATGAAAACAAAAGTTGTGTCCAGTGTTTTTTTTTCGGGGGTTCAGTGCAAAACTTTACGCATCTCCGACTGCCAAAACTGTCTGACATCAATTCGAAGACCTTTTTCTTTAATGTATGTACACACACACACACATGCACATACCCACACACACACATACGAAAAGAGTGTGTTTCGAGTTTCATCCGCCTGTCAGTTAATATTGACATATCAGTTTGTATTTATTTGATTGTTTCTGACAACTTATTGATTGCAAAAAGAAAAAAGGGATATCGAATGGTCGCAGGACATGGCAGGATGTGTCTGTGTCTGTGCAGCTACCAGAGGAGAGCCTACACAATGGCCATATTACATTATAATAATGATTATGTTAATTCTCCTGCAGTTGATCCCAACGCCTTTTGTGCCGTATCCTTTTTGCCTTTGCCTTTTCCATTGGCTTTCCTATTTGCTTGCCTTTTATTTGCTGTGGTTTCATTTTGTCAGCGTTGTTCGATTTGTTTGTGTTGTTGTCATTGCTGTTGTCGTTGTTGTTGTTGACAGTTTTGAAGATAATTTGTAAACGGATATCGGAGAATAAGCTTATCGAGCTGACCGTACCGACTGAATTTCGCTGTGTCTCATATTGATTTATTAGTTTGCCGCCTTTAGCATTGGACTGAATGTGAGTGTGTGTGTGCGTCAATTTAATAGCCACAGTCACATTGCTGATGTGGCAATGCGTTGTGCCTGGTGGCGTATGCTTGATGCGCCTTTGATTAAGTGTCGTCCAATGCCTACAAATGAGCTGCCAATTAATCGTTTGTCGTGACCATTTCCATTTCCAATTCGATGTCCTCGGCATGCCTGTTGATTTTCAATTTTGCTTCGAAAAGTAAAAGCCACAGTTAGAGTCACAGTCACGGCCACAATTCGAGTGCCAGGGCCAACGAAAACATGTGGATGCCTGGGATTTTATTATGCTTTTCTCGTCTTTTTGGAGTGAGTTTGTGTTTAGCGGTTCAGCTGATTAGCATAATTGGTTTTCTTTACTCTACACTCTCTCTTTCTCTTCTCTTTCTTGGTATTTATTGCTCTCCATCTAATTAAACGCTTGCTGATTGGAGCAACAGCTGCTGTCAGTATAGTACAAACAAACTGAGAATAGAATTTGCACAATTCAAGAGTGTAAGAGTGTGAGAATGTAAGAGAGTTCTTATATATTGCTTCAGGCACTCGAAACGACTTTAAAGTAAATATTTTCTTAGCCAAGATGCCGGAAAGTGCGCAAACACGAAGCTATGCAACAAAATACTTTTAACCCACTCAATGCACGTGCTGAGTTCATGGAAAACTTGTACGTGCATAGCACAAATGCATTTTCACAGCTGACACTCGCACACATTTTGCAGCTGTGACGTAGCCACGTTTCAGCTATTTAAGAATGGTGACAGCTAATACGTATACGCCGTGTGGTATGGCATGGTGTGTGGTGCGTGTTGTGCTGTTTGTGCGACTATTTGCCATTTTTGTTGTAGAGTGCGTAATTTGGTTATGGCCACAATAACAACACACCAGCAATCAGTTTGTAAATAACACGACTGTTTAAATTTGTTCGCATTCGCATTCCGTATACGCCATGTGTGCGCCCCACATATTTGCCAATGGACAGCAAACAGCATATTTTCAATGCACTAGCGCACCACATCGGGGTTACCACCACACTAACGCTAACGCATGTAATACTCGTAATCAGCTTTGCTCTAGCAATTTTCACCTCACTGACACTGTACTGTAGTCAAAATGCGATAAAATGCGCTCCAAATGTACGCAGTGTATCATAATTTGTGTGTGTCTGGGTGTGCGTGTGTGCGTGTAAAAGCATGTGAATGTGGCCAAAATTGAGGTCACATTAATGTCACATTTTGTAGATGAACTTCATGTCATGTTAATATTTCAACAGCCACAAAGATGTATCAACTGTTTTGTGAAATTGTTATGTGTAAAAGCTGAAACTATACATTTTCAACTCTCGTGTAATGAGCTTTATGCGCAATTATAATTGGCACAATAAGTACAGCACTCGTATTAATATTTATTTTTACCATATTTTTGTTAGTGGTATTATTTCTTGTTTTTAGAAAATAAAATATTTGTCAATATTTTCACGAATGCTTTTTATTTACGCATTAAAGTTGACTCTTTACTGTGGAAAAAGCAAGAACCAATAATAATTAGACATTGAGCTCTTTGAAAAAAAGCAGAAGAAACTAATTGATTTTGTCCATTGGAATAAACTAGAATACTTATAGACTCCACGCACAAGTTTTATTTTATTTTATTATTATCTCGGAAAAAAAACAGGTTTTAGCGAATATCTCAGTAATCTATGGCAGCTAGGGACACCAATTTTTCATGAAGCCAGCTAGATGCAATATGAAGACAATGCCATCAAAATTTTGTTGGTAAAACGTCTCCTTCGCCCACCAAAAGCACAATCGTGTTGAAACTTCGCATGCATCTGGCTTACTTATTTCTTAACGAATAGTTTTGTAAATTAGCGACTGCTGATAGACAAATAATGTCAAGCGATCCTGAAAATTACATTAAAATCGGGCTATAATTGAAAAGGTGGTCACACAAAGAAAATCGTTACTTTCAAGAAAGGCATAGCCACGTGCATTGCACTGAGCTCAGCACACAAGTAACGAAAAAGAAAAACATCGTGCAGATAATTATTTAATTGTAGTCAACCTAACAGAGTTTTTTGTTTAGTTTTACGTCCTCGAACTTTAAATCGAACAATGTATAAATTCAGTTTGTACTTTTTTTTTCTGCTCTATGTGTATGCACTTTTTAGCTACTTTGTAGTTGGTAACTAACGATAACATTGATTGGCTTTTGCTCTTGCTTTTTATTTTGTAAACAATTTGACCTTGTTATTGTTGTTGTTATTTAACAATTGACAATAGTTTAAATACGTGCACTTGGCATTTGTGGCAGGCGGGTTTCTCCAACTGCTGCTGCAATGTTGGAAATGTTGCATGTAATTGGCTGCTGACAAGACATTGACATTGTGGAAGCCACATGGAATGTCAATCGAGATGTTGCATGCGCTTTGAAACATGATTGGCAGCATCTATCGAGCAGTCAGAATACCATTTGTGCTGAATCAAAACGGTTGCTTGTTTGTACTACTACTACTACTACTGCTACTATTTGTGTGCACTTCAGACAGTATTTGTTGCCTTGTCGGACTTACACAAAATGTTGCATGTAAACGGAACGCAAATACGAGAGGATGACTTCTTGTAAGCAACTTGTGAGCAAGCTGCAAAGTCATGTAATCCATAATCATGTATATTCACAAGTTGCAACTGCCCCACTTACCCATCTCTCCCTCCCTCTCACACTCACTCTCTATCTCTGTCCTGCTGTGCTTCGGCTTGTTGGCCATACAAAGGACTGCTTATTGCAATATTTGATATTTCCGTTTCCGTTTGCCTCATTATGCTGCGCCACTCTTTGAACAGTCATGTTAGTCCTTGTATTTGTATATATTGCAGCTAAAGTCAAGATTATTTGAATGTTCAGTAGAATATTCAGTACCTACACCGCATCACCACAGTTCTGCTTCTCTCTCTCTCGCTCTCTCTGTTTTAATATTGCAAATTTGTTGCACGCAGCGAACACAAAGTGAAACTTAAATGAAATCAAATAAAATTATTGCCACAGCAGGCATCGCTGAACAATCCAGATTCAGAACCATAAACAGCACCACAGTCAAAACAGAACAGTACACAACAGAACAGGACATCGTGTCCTTTCTCTCTGCCTGCACAGCAGGCAGTTAATGTGATTTGTGCTTTCTATATTTTGTGTTTTGTTATTTGCCTTTGCTGAGCTTTTACATTGGAAGTGGTTGAGGTTGAGGTTGAGGTAAAGGCTCCCAGTTTGATTTCCCCAGCTGCTAATGCCCAAATAATTTTTAATATTATTAAGTTAATGTTTTGCTGCCGTTTATTCGCTTAGTGGGTCCATTGTGTTCTGCTATTCTGTTGTCCGTTTCCCGCATTTATCATGGTATAACGCAGCGTAATACATAAATTAAATCAATTAGCAAGTTTCCGTGTTGCCTTTTCAGGCGTCAACTTGTAACTTGGTCGTCGTCGTTGCTCCAAGCCAAGTTTAGCAGCAGTTTTCCTGCCACTTTACTGCCACAGAACGTAAACAAATTAATTTTTGGGTCTTTGCCACGGCTAATGGAATACTGATAGCAGCACATTATTAACACGACTTTTTTCCTCAATTGCCACAAAGCATTTTATAGCGAAAAACATGTCAGCACATGCACAAGCTCCTTATAAATAATAATAGTATCAATCGGTAGATTAAATTAATAAAAAGTTATATAAGTAAACTCGTGAAAAATAAACTAGATTTCAATTTAGAAATTCCTACACTGAAAGTAAAACAGTTAGTGCATTCCATAGTAGGTCTGCTTGTTAGTATTTGATTTTATTTGTGCAGACTGTAAGCGGATGTTATAAATGAGCTTTGTGTTTTTTTTGCCTTCAGCTTTGCCACAGACTGCTGTGGCTGCTGCAATTTTGCTGATGCCACGCCTTCTGGGCAAAACTGAACTAAGTGAACTTTCAACATTTCGACATTAATTCTGTTGCATCCTTTCATTTTGGGGGAGGGGCGTGGTATAAATTAATGTAGCAACTAATTGCAGGCAGTTGTTGTGCTTCCGCTTCACCAGGATGGCGACTGCAAAGTTTGCCCCTTCTGTGTGGCAGCAACAAACACACATATATGGTAAGAAAAGCTATATGATAGAATTGCTAATGTGCGAATTTTATGGAGCGTGTAAAGTCATTGAACATCAACTGGCGTCTGTCTAGGCATCTGAGTTTGAGTTGCTGCTCTTTATAATTGATTTCTTCCATTAAATAACATATAGTACATACTGCCTGCCATCCACCTGTGGAGAGCTGATACTGTTACTGAGTCTTAAACTGAAACTTTGACACTTTGGCGTGTCTAATGAAATTTTAAACGCTTCGCCTGTTAAGTGTATCTAACTGCAATACTAATTACACAAGCCATTAGCCGCATTGATTCATGAAATTAATTTCATTAAAGCCAGAACTCTTGTAAATAATGTTATTAAACAAATTGTTACCGTTGCTACTGTCAGTGGCAATTGCATTGGCCAGCAGCCGAAATCGAAACTCTGAAGAACAACCACTCTCCTGGTGGCAAAAGCAGTTCTACCAATCCAACTGTAGTCGAATAACCTAAACATATCTACTCCTATTTCTCATAATCATTTTCATATATTCAACAGGGCCACAGCGTCGCCGTTTTGAAACCAAATCAAAGTCCATTAACGGCGCATTGAGTAATACAGACCAGAAACGTAAGGTTTATCCTTGCTACTGCTATAAGCCCGGCAAGCCGGAAGAGGGAGCTACAACCGCCGCTTACGAGAAGTATATAACTGAAACCAAGGATATATTTTTCTTGAATTAATAAGTTTTCTAAGTACATTTCTTAACTGAGTTTGACCTTCTAAAAGTAGAAAGCAGAAAATCATTCTTAACTACATTTATAATATACTATATATACATTTATATATATTACTACCAGCTTCTTTAGTCGAAACTAACTTGCTTTTGAACTAACACCTTAAACAGCAAAACACACAAAACTTGGCTGAAGATTGCTCGCCAATTTGGTCAAAAAGATGTTTTGATAACTTCGGATAGAACCAAGTTTCTTAAAAGTTTTGTTCATCTTCTAAACTTTTATCTTAAATAAAATCTACTTTATTAAAATTTCGCAAAACGTTAATCAAAGCTACAAAAATAGTTTCCGTAAAATGTTTACTCTTGAAAGTCGGGTACTTTGTAATAGGTTACTTGGTATTTATTGTAATTATAATCTGAATTACTGTATTAGACCGTCGATATGAATATGTTTAAACAGAAAAATACTCCATTACAGAATTGAATACAAACAATTTTTCTCTTAAACTTAGTGTCGAAATTTATATTTAAGTCCGATAGTTTTAAGAAACTATATTAATTATAGGTATTCCAATATAAATTGAATTCTAAACTTAAAAACAGTAGAATCCGGTTATAACGGCACTTAAGGGATCGACATTATAGTCGAAAATTTATTCTAACTTTCATATAAGCACGTATGGTTATCTAATTTTCGACACAATAACCGGACGGAACTATTAGCGGAGTCGCTCTAAGCGGATTCTACTGTATTTAAAGTAAATTAGAACCTATCAATGCTGATCTTTAACCCAATAAACATAATATTTAAATAGTTTAAGTACTTCTTTTTTAACGACTTTTTAATCAGTGCTGAAATTCCTATTTTCCAAAGGACACCACTGTCCAACGCACGTATTCAATGTGATGACAAACTTTGTATAATTTATATTTTAGATGTGCCTAAAATATATTTAGAACTTGTTGCTTCATTAAATCTTAAAGCCTAAGCTCAGGGTGCTTTGCAGTCGGGACATTTTAACTGAAGCTTTTTTGTCAGAAATTGTGCTGTAGTTTTGCTGTTGTTTTTGCTAAACGTCTAGCAACATTTACAAATTATGCATGAAGCGAAGTGGAAGAGCGAACAGTAACGCCAACTGACTAATTGAAGCATGCCACATGCCTCATCCACTAGCTCCCTAGAACGCAGTCTGTGTCTCTCTCTACCTCTCTCTCTAGGGGCCACGTTCGGTCGTAAACAATAAAATTGCTTTCAGCAGTCATTATGCAACATTGAGGCACTCAGTTTGATGTTGTAACTAACTGCTAACTGCTTTTCACAGTCAACCAATTGTAGTTGTTAATGCTGAAATCTGTTTCTTGGGATTTGGGTAGGAAAATATTTCTAATAAATTCATTCAACACTCACAGTTGATTAAATAAATTTAATGAAACGCTGTACCCTCTTCATCTCTTCTACTCCCCCGCACTCCCCGCAACTGTCTGCGTAAATTAATTAAATATGGGCAATTGTGCAGGCGTTCAGTGTTAAGCAGCTTCTTGGTAATTCAAGTGCTTTTGAAATATATTGATATTGATTTGCTCAATCATCTCGAACCAAGATCAATGAAATTTTTATTAAACCATGCAACTTATTTCGCGCTGCACGCGCTTTCCCCATCAAGGAGTTCCGAAGTAGGAGTTGAAAGTCTATTCTGACTTTATTTTTTTTTCTTCGCACAATTTGCCAAACTTTTCTTGCCTCAAAATTCTATCGGAAAAGTTTTTAAAAAGCAAACTATGTACGGACAGACAGCAAAAAGAAATGGGTCGAAAGAGAAAAATTAAAAATTTCACTAAAAGGCAGCGGATAAGCAAAAAAAAAGGAAAACACGAGGCGTCATAAAGTTTCACAAGAACGTTCTGGTCATGTTAAAGTTAACGTGTTTTGTTTGTCGGTGCTGCGTGATAGAAATTCGCTAACAGTTCTTGGCCAAAAAAACGAAGAAGCAAGTTGCTTCTGATGTTGCTGCACGTGCAGCCTTGTGGCACTCACTTATTTTGCTTGAAGGAGCAACGCTATTCAATTACTGATACTGTTAACTGCAGTGTTGTTGTTGTTGTTATCGCTGCTGCTGCTTCTGCTGGTGTTGGGGCATGTGGCACACAGTCGTGAGACAAAAGCCAAATTGTTGCCACACCCAAAAATGTTGCTTACATTTCATTTTTAGTCATTCGAAGGCTGCGACTGTCGCTGACAGCAACAAAAAATATATAAAAAGCACAAAATAACAATAAAAACTAAGTACAACAAGTATGGGGGCTAAGAACATGGCATGCACGACTAACCGATATCCTGTTAGCAGCTCAGCGGTTTGAAAACCAAGGCACAAACCTCCAAAATGTCGAAGAATGTTCGGTTCAGAGGCTAGAACCTCTCACCAAAACTTAGGTTCTGTTCACTAACCGGTTTTTATGCTCTTTAAACCCAAGGTTCAGGTTCAAGAAACGGTTCAGGAACCTTAAAAACCCATGGCAAACTGGTTCAGCGAGATTCAGTTCGAAACCGGTTTGCAGACTTGATGAAAACTTTTAGTTGTTTAATTTTAACATACATACATATATACCTTGGCTAAAATTGTGCATACCCTTTGTTAGTCAAATTTAATGAGCACAGGGTATTAAAAACTACAGAAAATGCTGCGCACTGGCACTTTACAGGCCATTGCAGTTTGGGCGCTTTTTGTGCAAATTATTTATAGAATGGCTCTGAATGTTTGTTGGTTTATTTGCTGTTCCTTTCAGCTTGGACCACACCCGCTATTAATGCTGATAGGCGGGCTAGAGGGGGAGGCGATTTACCATGCGATTTGTGCTGCAATTGTTTTCGACTTTGCGGGAATTCTACTTACTTGAAGTGATAGCTGCCATTCTCGTAACCAAAGAATGGAACCGTGTACGTTAGCATCCATATATTCCCGCCACCGCAATCGTAATACGGTTTCGACCACCTGCCGTCCTCATACTTCACGGCCAGCGTATCATCCTCAATACGTTCCTCAGTGCGATTCGAATAAAGATGAAAAGCTGCAACGAGAAACAACACAAAATGGAAAGGGGTGAAAACACTTTTAATATTGCTCTCTATTGTCTCGGCCGCAATTACATCTGGTCGATAAACCGATGAGAATTTGAAGGAGATCATCAATTCTTGATAGCCCCAACATTTGGTCAACCTTCATTCACATTGTTCAACCGAATGCTTAAGCTAATGACTTTATAAGTGCAGTTCAGGGCTAGGCTCGGAAATTGCAATTCATCGCAGCCAGCAAGGCGATGCATTAAAAATAGATTCATTATTTTGGCTGGCACCTTAAGGGATTTGTGGGAATATATACATTATCTAATGCTCCACGGAGAGAAAAGTGGTGCAGTAAACTGATAAATTAACGTTTGCAATTTTAAGAATTAGATATTTCCTTTGCAAAATATAACTAATACGTATTCAATTACTTAGTTATGTAAAATTGAGAAACTAATTATTATTTTAGTTTTAAACTGAATGGAATATATATTTACTTAAAGTAAATAAATATTTCTTATTTTTTTTTTCTATATACTCGTAAACAATGAAATTATTTTCTTTTAGACTAAGTAAACGTTACGTATACACAATTTTCGTTGCAGCCCTAATAAGTTCTTGCTAGGTAAATACTTATTTTATCTAATTAACATGAAACTGTGTAATAACAAAATCCAACCGCAGTTTTAAAATACACTATCAAGCAAAACCTTTATGGTAATTAGTAATTACTATAAATTTCAATGTATTCAGTTTGGAGTAAATATTACGTATACGTTGCTTTCACTGCAGTCATAAAATAATTAAACCTTCTTGTCATTACCATAAAGCATACAAATATGTTTTTTGGTGCTTGAAAATATTACACGCATGCAGTTTTCGTTGCAGTCATAATAAAAACTTTCAAGGTAATTTCTATATAATTAACAAGAATTTATTAGATTACTGAAATTTCGAAAATATTGCATTAAATTTCTGTATGTTAAGTATAAAATTACATAAAAGCCACTGTCGTTAAGGTTAAAAGAAATGGACGGTACCTAACAAAAACTTGATAGATTAAATGTTCTACAAATGGGTCTATAAGTAGTTGCAGTTAAAGTCTCCAATTGGCCGAACTAATAACACTTCGAAATAGTTATCGCACACATGCTATTGTTTACACTGCCGTGTTTGCAAGCAGTGCACTTCTGTCATTATTCATCATTACAAGCTCAATGCTGTGAACTCTGGATGCGAACCTGCCATAAATTTACATTTTTCGATAAATGATAAATTTCTAGATTATTATCCTATTTTTATGCTATTTTCAGGATTGTTTGATATTATTTGTCTCTCTACGAATGTAAAATAACTAAGCTATACGTTAAGAAATGCGTGAGCTAGAAGGAATGCAAGTTTTCAATTTGGTATGTTTCTTATGGGCGAAGGAGGCATGGCATCCAAAAAAATTGGATGGCATTGACTTTATTTTGCATTTAGCAATCTGAAAGTCAAAATTGGTGTCCCTAGGGGTTATTGCTACTGAGATATTCGCCAAAAACATGTAATTTTTCCGAGGTATCTCTGGTATTACTTCTATTGTCAGCGAATGGGGCGTGGAAAAAAAAAAGAAAAAAGATTTTTATATAAACTGACCAAATATATTGTTAATGCTGACAAAAAAACAGGATTGTAGCCCTTACCATCTCTGAATTCTGTTTGTTCTTACGGCCACACAGAGTTCAACTCCTTAAAGTAGTGTTCTACTGTTTTGTCAAATATGCCACCTTTTCAATCCAAACTTGGCACCACGCAAAAAGCTCTATATCAATAAAATATTTAATTGTTTTGTCTGCCATTTTTCCCAGAGAATTCAGGTGTTTGTATACAAAACTTTCGAAAAAGTTTATCAAAACTGTTAGTGTGAAAATAATAATTGCTATGTGATGGAAATGTGAGATGTTTATTTATTGAAATCGCGAGAATCCAACAGCTGTGCGTTAGGATGTGCCTGCGACTATAAAAGTCGAGTGCAGCCATTGAAAAGATAATAATGGATTCGATATTTCAGCTCATCAAGCCAAAACCGCCGGGGACACCAGTGTGTTCTCGGGATGGTTGCATCTACATGAATCGAGGAATGAAGCTGATTGGCTGGACACCCCCAAAACAGGGATTATTGCGTTATGTATACAATTTCTGGACACTTATAACATTCGTCTTTGGGGTCTTCTATCTGCCCATTGGATTCGTCATCAGCTATGCCATCGAGTTCAAGAACTTTACGCCTGGCGAGTTTCTCACCTCCATACAAGTGGCCATCAATGTCTACGGAGCATCGGTGAAGACGAGCATAACTTACATTCTACTCTGGCGTCTGGCTAAAACGTCGATTCTGCTGGACAGACTGGATGAACGGCTGCAAAATGATAATGATCGAGATAAAATTCGAAAGATGGTGGCACGTTGCAACTTTGCGTTTATGATCTACTGCTTTGTGTATTGCAGCTATGCGGGATCTACATTCTGGTCCGCAGTGCTAAGTGGCAGAACTCCATGGACGCTTTACAATCCGTTCTTCGATTACCACGATAGCTACGGAAAGTTGTGGCTGCAGGCAATACTGGAGTATACTTTCATGTCCTTTGCTGTGCTGCAGGATCAATTGGCTGACACGTATCCAGTCATTTATACATTCTTGCTGCGTGCCCACTTTGATGTGCTCAAGGATCACGTACGCAATCTACGCATGGATCCTGCCATGACGGAGGAGGAGAACTATCAGGAGTTGGTTAATTGCATTATGGATCACAAAATGATACTCAGGTGATGGTACAAATATTTTTTTGCTAGTTAGCTGGAATAACTTTCTAATTTATTTACTATAGATGCTGTGAACTCATACGCCCGATGATATCTCGCACCATTTTCGTACAGTTTTTGCTGATCGGCTCCGTTATAGGTCTAACCCTGATCAATATGTTCTTCTTCTCGAACTTTTGGACAGCTGTGGCCTCCTTTATGCACCTTGTGACTGTGCTACTGCAAACTTTCCCCTTCTGTTACACCTGCAACTTGCTGATTGAGGACTGCGAAGATTTGGCCAACACCATTTTTCAATCGAATTGGGCCGATGCGGAGCCACGGTATAAGAGCACATTGGTGCAATTCATGCATCATGTACAACGACCGGTTATTTTCATAGCCGGTGGCATATTTCCCATCTCAATGAATAGTAACATCAGCGTGAGTATTTACAGAAATCACATTTAACCGAAGTAGATGATGATTTCCCCCTGCAGGTGGCCAAATTCGCATTCAGCGTTATTACCATAGTGAAGCAAATGAATCTCGCTGAACGGTTTGAGGAAAAGGTTGAACAGCTGGATTAACTCAAGCCACAAGTTTTCTCCCCACTTTCCCTACGTGCTCCTCCCCTTTTGGGGTTTATCCTGTTTTATATTAGCGCGAATTTTCATCTTTATTTATTGTGGCCCAAATGTGCCAGGCGCGTTCCAAGTGCCCCTCTGTATTTGTCTTTATAGGGGAGATATGTTAGTGTAAGGAGACACTGCAAAAAATCTACCCCAGCTTACACACACACACACACACACACACACATTTCTTGGCGACATTGTTTTGTAGCTGAATATTTGCATAGAATTTGTATATGTTATAGTTTATCTCATAAGATTTAGCTGATTTAGTTGTGTCTCGCAATTGCGAGTCCCCCAAAACGGTAATGGAAAAGAAAATGAAAAGCCGCAAGCGGATGGAAAACGACAGTCCCGCCGCTCTTCACTCTCCCCCCTTTCCGCTCTAATGTTTGGAGTATCAGAAATTTACCAAATTGTGTTAACAGACGGAAATTACAACAACAACAACAACAGCAAGACGAGCAGTGTCACCAATACCAAGAAGTAATCAGAACGCATAAAAAGAGCAGACAGTAAAGACTGCCTAAAGCAGCGGCACAAGCCATGTGGCAGGAGGCAGGAGGCATGTGGCATGCGGCATCAGATCCGTAGCGAATCCGGAGCACTTGCAGGAAGTCCGTATATACATATTACTGTTTACATATTGTATGCGAATTTTATTTAAATTTTATGTTAAACACGTGACGGAGTAGATATACAAAAAGTCATATATACGCTACACCCACAACAGTCATATGAAGTGAAGGCAGCCACAATAACAATGGGCGATTCGCTGTATTTGAACTAAAAACAAATATTATGACATATTTTTGTGGTTTGCTAACCACACAAACATACCCACACACACACTCACGTCCACATACATAGATACACTGTAACACACAGTGGAATAAATTTGCACATTGTACTTAGATTTGCTCACATTTTTTGTGGTATGCTTTATATTGGCGTTGACACCAAATGTGCAGCTAATTTCAGTTTGCTTTTAACAGTTTTATTAAAAATCGAGTAACTGAATATTGCTAACAACTGCTTGTTTAAATGTTTCTTTAAATTATTGCAAAACATGTCAACAGTTGCAAAATGTGAACAATTAATAGAATAGAGTAATTTATCTTTGTTTGATTCTGATAAAGATGATGTAGTATGTTAATTATATAGAGGTAGACCAAGTTTTCTTTAAAAATTTTTTGGGTTTTAAGGCCCTCTTGCATTATGATGTACTCAAAAATAAAGTGCAACATAAGGACTTTCCAAAAAAAATCAGTTGATTTTATAAGATCTTATATCACACATTTGACACTGACACTTCTATTTGATAGTAACTTTTAGAATATTTGAAATTTCATATAAGACACAGAGTAGATAATTGAATAAAACTATAAGATAACTGACAAATTGTTCACATTGATTATGTTATTCTAAGGTACCACATATTCAATAATGCTCCCAAATATTATCGACTTAATTTTAATAAGTATTACTTTTAAATTTAAATATCTTTCCACACTGGGGACCTTGTAAACTTGTACTGCGTGCAGCATAGACGAATACACATACTATATTTAGTGGCTATACCTCTTATAATCTCTGAGATCAAGGTTTTCATTCAGGCGGACGGACGGACATGGCCATATTGACTCAGCTGTTAATTCTGATCAAGAATATATATACTTTATGGTGTCTGCCACGCCTCCTTCTGCCTGTTACACACAAACCTCTTCGGACAAACCCAAAATTTTAAGTTAAGCTTGTTCAATTCGTAGTTATCTGACCACTTTTAAAGTTGTAATTCACTTTGATTATGTTATTCTTATGTATCACATATTTGTTAAAGATCCTTTAGGCACTCGAATTAAGTTCAATAAGAAATTGATTTGAATTTCAAAACTTTTCCTTAATTTTATAGTGCAATATGTTTCCTTTATATTTTACTCTTGGCCATTTTGAGTTTAGTTCGCTTAACTCGAAATTAACTCATTTATATTTATTTGTTTAAATTATTTGGCTATTGTAACTTTCTGACTGCAAAAGTCAATATTTACAATTAAAACTTTTACATTAAATATTTGAATGAATGTTTTTCGCTTCAATTGTATTTTATTAGTAAATCCTATCCAATTGTTTTGGGCTAATTACAGGTCACTGAGGTGGCTAGTCACGAGAATCTACCAGCTGCCCCAAGGATTGACTACATTTATATATGGTTTGATCATTTTGAATCTGTTTTTATTTATAAAAGTCGAGCTTATTCAACGAAGAGGTTAAAGTTCTAACAGTTCTGTGTGATTCTGGTGATAAGAAAGGCAGAACTTTGGCCAGATATGTGAGTACATTAATTAATTACAATAATATCTGAATTGGTTTACATGTCTCTTAACTTAATAAAAGCATAATCTCTCACGGCAATTGCATAAATAGCTAAATTAAAATCGGAAAATCAATTAATTTAATATTCAGAGAAAATTGTGTGTTAATTGAATTTTAATTGTATTTGTTCATTTATTTGCGTGATTCGATGCACAATAAATATATGTATAAAGTTCCCTTTCATTTGGTTTATTGGCTTGGAATTGATGCTGATTTGTTTGGTTATTATCAATAATTGATTTGTTTCGTCGTTTTCAATTGTATTGTTTTTATTAATAACTTTATTCAGTAAATTGTAACAATGATTATCCAATTTGTTGAAAAGGCGTCAACAGAAAACCAATAACCAAATTAAAGCTACAATATTAAATGCTGATATTAAAATTTATATAATGAACATGTGCAGTTTCGTGCAAAAGAGAGCAACATTTAAATACAAAAATATATATGTTATTGAATTATGTGCACCGCAAATATATAATTAAATTAATTTCGCGCCAATTACTTACCAATTAATTGTGGTTGCAAAATAATTTATGAAATTGTTCAGCTCACGTGAGAAAAGTAGTGAAAATTTAATAAGGTTGCCTCCATTTGAAAGCATCGAAACGATGTAGAGAGCAATATGCAAGCATTTCAACTTCTGTGCCACTTTCAAAGTTTCACCAGCCACAGAGCTGGGACGAAGGCCGGAACTGAGGCTAAGGCTAAGGCTAAGGGGTCGGCTTTGCCTTCCACGTTGGCTAAGCCTGCAACTGAGGCAAGTTTAACTATGCAAATGCATATAAATTGAAAGTCATGCAGATATCCCAACAGCAATGTCGACCTTAAGGCGCATTCTAACACGCTTCGATCTAGAGATGGCAAAACGACATGTTTTCAAGTTTTCAAGGCCATTATAAGTCTAACTAATTATCATTATATATTTTGTAATAACGGTAATTAACAAATAACGATTTGTAACTAATGTCAACAAACACTTTTAAAACTATTATAATTATTGAAATGGTTTGTTGCCTTTAAAATATTTAAATATTCTAGTCTTAAACAAACTTACAAAACATTTGTAATTTGCGTATCATTTATATTTATATTATATTATTATCTTATTATCTTTTAATCGGACTACTATATCATAAAGCTGTCTTAGGAACAATCGATCGATATATTATATAAGGAAAACTTGTTTGGTAATCAAACAATTTAATATAATTCTTAGGACATTCATTAGATTACCTATATTTAACACCCAACAAATTTTTTTCAATTAGAACAATTATTGAATATCGTGTATCGACATCGAAAAGAATTAGCTGAAAGATAACCTGTCTTGATTGAATAAGTTGTAGCTGGCAAAATTTTACAAAACTAATTATTAACACAAGCATAATTATTTTTATCATTTATTTACTATGTTTAATTTACTATGAGTTATTTTAGATTTAGAGCGGCTAGTGGCCAATGTTGTAAATAATGTATGGTTGATCCATCAATGGTTTTGAGTTCGATTGCTTAAAACCATCGATAACATAACTTAACATGCACACATATTTGTATGTCTATCTCCCTCGCACAATGTTTTTCGTTTACATTGCTTGTGTGCAGAGCTCAGTGCAATGCACGTGGCTATGGCAAGCCTGAAAGTAACGATTTTTGTTGTATGGACATCTTTTTTAATTATAGTCTGATTTTAATACAATTTTCAGGATCGTTTGATATTATTTGTCTAAAAGTATACGTTAAGTTACAAAACTATACGTTAAGAAATAAGTGAGCTAGCGGCATGCAAAGTTTCAACGCAATTGTGCTTTCATTGGGCTAAGGGGGCGTGGCATCCAAAATATGTGATGGCATTGTCTTCATATTACATCTAGCAACCTGCATGCCAAAATTGATGTCCCTTGGTGCAGTAATTACTGAGATATTCGCAAAAAAAAACTGTATTTTTCCCAAGGTATGTCTGGTTTTCGCTTATTGTAGGCGAATTGGACATGTCATCGAAAAAAAAAAAGATTCTTGTACTGCCTGACTAAATATGTGGTCGATACTGACTAAAACGGATAGACGGACATGGCTAAATCGACTCGGCCGTTGATGCTGATTGAGAATATATATACTTTGTGGGGTCTGCCACGCCTCCTTATGCCTGTTTCTCACATTTGACAAAACCAATAAACACCTCAGAGGGTATAAAAATAAGTGAGCCGATGGTAAGGAAACTCCATCGTTACCTTCGATGGTTTTACAGCACTATTAATGGCCGAATTCTAAAATTTTCTAGCTAGCTAGTGTAATTAAGCTTATTTCCATTACGCTTTCAGACGTTTCCAGCACGAACTCGTGTTGTGTCATGCCTTTACGCAAATGCAACACGCCATCATCGCTAACCCTTTAAGAGAACTATATAGTTACATAGTGTGTACTACACACATGCACGCACACAACACACACTAGTACACTTGCACACACACATCGACAACCGTAAATCATAGTTCATAGTTGCGGTTATTCCGTGAGGAATCTTTCAGCAAAGTTTTATGCAATCGGCAAAGTCAAGTTGTGTTGAGTCGAGGTCGCCGTTTTGCATAGATAAATGACTCGCTGTCAAATTGCGGTCATCACACACACACACTTGCTAACACACACTAGAACACACAGACTCATGGCCATGTACAACAAAGTTTTTGTTCAAAATGCCAAATCGTTTTCGTTCATTATTTGTGCTACAAAAATAATATTTCGTCAGTTTTATTTTCCCATTAAATTCAATATCCCCACAACCCTCTTGATGTGCGCCCAAAAAAAAAGCAAATGAAAAAATGAGTTTTTATCTGTGGCAACTAGTTTAACAAGAGGAAGCAAGATATCCTTGTTTGCCTACTAAAACAGGCTGCAATTTGCTTGCAAAAAAAAAAAAAACAGAAGGGCATTACTATGCATGGAACCGAGTACAAGTCCGGATGGTTAGGGTCCTGTTCAGGGACTGAGTACGGCTCTTGAAATCTTGTTTGTTTTCGATTCCGTTTGTCATTTGAAATTTGTGTGTTTTGCGCTCGGATCACATGCAATTTTTTTTCGTGCAACCAGAGGCAAAAAGAGCTAAGAGTCCCTTTGTGTGTGCCTGCCACGTAATATGGTTTGTTCACAGAAACATATTAGCTTGTCAGTGAGGCCAACAAACCATTTGCATGAACAAACAGGGCGTATGCGTATTATTTAATTTGCAAATTATGCATATGCCCATCAAACAAATTGACGGATTGTTTCTGCTAACAGCTACCGATTAAATGAAAGAGAGGGAAAGAGAAAGTATGCATATGCATAATTAAATATAATTTCAGTTGCAATCAATGCACCGATTGTTAATTGGAGAAGTAAACCCTTAAGCGTTTCGTTTCGCTCGATTAAATATGCCAAGAGTTTAATAGACTTGAATACGCACCGGAAATTGAAAACGACATATGCATAAATGAGACAATTCTCACATTTCGACAGGTACATATTTAGGATATTAGGAATCAGGGTTAATTAGTTAGGCGTTTGCCAAGATTGGTCTCCGTTCATTTACATTTTAAGTGGCATCGTTTGGCTGCCTTATAAGTATTTTGAGCCTGTGTGTGCCGGCACTTTGGCTCTTATTTATTTGCTTAATTGTTGGGCAATAATAGAAATTTGCCCAACTGGTAACTGGCAACTGGCAATGATAAAGCGGACGTAAAATATGCCCCTGGAAATGGTCGGAGTCAGAGATGGAGATAGAGCAGAAAGCAGAAAGCAACGCAATTAGGCAGCAGAGGCTGGCTTTTATGTCCCCAGATATTGTCGTCTGGACAGTGACTAATGAAGTCAGAGATTAAAGCACGCAGCAAATATAAATATTCAATGTCATACTCAAACTCAGTCTCGTACTGCTAGTTAAGGTGACTCTATCGACATATAAATTCTGTGAAATCGCGTGCAATTCACAAGATGAGAGCATAAATCAGTTGCCACTTACATTTCAGATACTGTTCGTTGCGAGCTATCACCTTCTCGGCGTTCTTGCGGGCGAGAAAGAACCATTCCGATGTATTGCCCAGGTAATGATACTCCATGGCCAGATCTTTGGCGAATATAGCGCCCAGATTCGGTGGCGGCAAGCGGTATGCAAACGGACAAAAGAGTCCTGGCTGTGCGGGATGCTCGTTCCAATCGAAGCAATTGCCAGCTGCAAATATATCATCATCGAATTCCACCATGGACAAAACGGAGGCATGCAGCAAGTTGACATCTTCCTGTACTGAATGTGCCGTTGTCTTAAAGATTCTGCAAAACAAGAAAGTAGATGAAGAAAAGACAGTGAAAGCAATTGAATTTACGGCCATGATATAAGTCTAAAGGAAATTGCATTAAAAATCCATGGAAAGCCATAAAATAAGGATGCCAAAAGTGTTTCAGTAGTTCACTGGCTGAGCAATTCACTGGCTCGTTGGCACAGTGGGTGATTGGGTGGTTGGGTGGTTGGGTGGTTGGATGATTGGGTGGTTGTGTGGGTGCGGAGTGTGGTGCAAGGTGGTTTCGTTGGCAACGCCAAGTGAAAGGCGTACGAGACTTATTATTGTTTGCCAGGCTTCCTCTCATTTTGTTTGGCTGTCATTTATATTTTTATAACCGCTTGGCAACATGAACTATCCCCATGCCCTATGCCACCCACTGTCCCGATTACACAGCAATTGCTGTGCATCCCTGGCGTGGCTAGGGGCGGGGCACAAACACAAGTGCACTTATAGGCGCAGTGCATTATGCTGCTTCAAGCTGTGCTCAAGTGCGCACTCCTTACTGCCGGCTTCGGCTATTATGCGGTCTCAGATCACTCCCCCTACCTCTCTTACTTTTCCTTTCCCACTCCCTCTTTCTGTTTCTCTCTCTCTATCTCTTTCTATCTACATGGCATTGTGTGTGTGTGAGTAAATGAGAAAATTATGTTCAAGATTTTGCCTTGAGTGCCATACTCTTGGGCCGCCCACTGGCTTTCCCACTGCTCATTGCCTAAGGTCCTGCCAATGTTCCTTCTCTTTCTATTTCCCTACTACAGCATTCTCTTACCCTGTCTGAAAGCTGGCCCCCGGTCGGAATTAATTAAAATGCCGCTTTAACATAATAGTTACTTTGAGGAACAACAAAACAAAACAAAACCATTGCTTGTCCCCCAGCATTTTCTACCGAATTTTTGTATATTTCACTTTCGTTTCTTACCAACTTCCATACAGAACTTTTGATTTATGTGCCACAACCTGACTTTTGACTTATGGTCAACGAAAGCACAGAGCACGAAAATTATATTATGAATATGAATGTAAATATATGTTGAATGCAAATATTTGCAAATATGCTTTGACATTAATTGTCATTAAAAAGATTTCAATATTTCATATTTTAATTCAAGTCTCAACAAATCAAGACTACAACTACAGAAGACAATTCGAAAATATATTATAAATATTTTAACAGTTTTTAAATAGTAATTTCTATAAATATACTTTAAGAGCAAGACATATCAAATTTGGTCCTTCAAAACTAAAATTCAGTTCAATTTTACTTTGGATCTCATTTCGAGCATTAAGTCTCATTATTTTTTGAGAAATCTCAATCAAACTAACATGCTATATATATGAAATTGTTTTCTATAATCTTAATAAAATTTGTTAAAATAGAACAACTTTTTAAAATAGTTATCAAAAGATTTATTATTTCAAAGTCTGCTTTTAGTATACAAATTTCAAAGTCTTAAAGGAATCTTACCTAAGTTTATTTATTAATCATATGTTCTTATTTTAAATATTGGTTCCTTAAAGAAAACTATTTATTAACACCTCTTGCATTTGGACAACAGCTGAAAACCGTGTATCCCACATTAAGAAGGTTTGACTCTTTGACTTTTAAAAGCTAAAAACTGCTGACTACCTAAAAAGCATCATTATTCATTGTGTTTCATATCTCTAGAGATTTAAATGTTGATACAATTTCACCTAAAGGTAAGAGGTGAACAGTTGGGCAGCACTGTGTTGATTGGGAGTGTTCGATGTGTTAGCCAAATTGGCTTGCTTTTGGTGTTGTGAACACATTAAGCTGGTTTGGTTTTTCTTTTTTCCAATAGACCGAAAAAAGAGAAGTTTGGTGTGCATGTGACAAGCTCGCTGGCTAGGGGGCGTGGCACATTAATTAGTTGATTTACTCGAGGCTCATTTGTAAATGTCAGCAGCATTTTGTTAGTCGAGAGTCGACATGACTCAAAAGTCGCTAACAGTAAAGAAAAATCTGAGCTGAGGCTGCTGGCTAATGATGATGATGATGATGATGGTGATGGTGTTGCTGACTTTGCAAGAAATCTTGGGACAGGACAGCGGCACACTCATATGTGATTTACGGGCATACTAGAGCAAGTAGCAATTACTAATATGATAAGTATATAATGGATGTCCTCTTGCAAAAACCACACCGATGAGCAAAAACCCAAAATGCTGAGCACTGTGGTATGTGGTCTACGAAGCAGATGTTTAATTAGCTGTCCACAAATAACTAAATAGGGTTTTTCTCACTCTTCGTCCCCCTCAGTTGCTCCTTGTCTCTGGCTTGTAGCCAGACAACTTGAACTCTTAGCTTGCATGTTCTCAAAATGTTGCAATTCTCACATTACACAAATTGTGCACTTCTGTACCGCATACTTCCTTGCCCCTTAGCCTTCCCCCTCGTCATGGCTCAGCATTGTGTGACGCCTCAGCAAAGTGTGTTAAAGACACTTTTCCACACTTAAGTGCTGAAAAGGGTAAAAACAAGCAGCAAACTGCAGGTGCGTCAACCCATCCAGGTATTCAGACAGACACAGAGACACCAAGTAAGAGAGAGACACACAACTGTAGCAAGAGCTGAAGTTGTTGGTGCACTCATGAGTAAGTAACTCTGTAAGTAGAGTGGAGTGCCCCCACGTTGTTGCCCCACTGTGCGTGTGTATCATGAGCAAAGAGTAAACAAAAACAACTAAAAAGAACAGCTGGCATTGGGGACGCCACAAATTAAATACCCTCTCGCATTGCACACACGATTCTCAGACAGGTCTGTTGACAGTTTTATGCTGCTTGGAATTTAACAGAAATATTCGAAATAAAAGTTTAATTTCTGTGGAAAAATCTATCTAGTATATCTGTGAGTGGGGCAACAAGTTACTTATATAGTAGAAAGTAGTTTAAATTATTAACTTAAGGTCAGACGAAAACAAAAGAAAGGAGTTAAAAAATATTTTGAATATCAGTTTAAGTAATGTTTGGGATAGTGAGAATTTGTGGAAAAAATGTAGCTAATATTTTATAACTTTAAAGCTAAGTACTAATTTGGAAAAGCGATCTAGTTTATCTGAAGGTTAGGAAATAATTCCAAAATAGGAAGTAGTCTAATAATCAGCAATATTTATTTGCGGCAAGGCAAAACAAAATAAACATTTAATTTAGTTCGTTATTTCTAAAATAAAATAGTTCCAATATAAGTTCAACTGCTGTTTTATTTGGTAAAAATTTGCTAAAAACAGCAGTGTACACATTATATCTTTAAAGTTGCTATGTTGATAAATCCATTAAACAGAAATATTCAAAATAAAAGTTTAATTAAATCGGAAAAATTTATCTAGTATAACTGTGAGTTAAGCTACAAAATAAATAATACTTTTTTGAGGTCATTCCAAAATAACAATGAAACTTAAATTTAATTTCTTAGTATTTAAAAAATTCTTTTAATATCAGTTTGACTGTGTACCACCATAAAAGTTTTTGGAACAATAAAAGCTGACATTCTAAAACTTTTAAGCTGTAACTTTAAATTTATAAAATTTAATTTTAATAATATCTAAAAAATCATTACAGGGTATCTGCTTGCAACGCATCCAGACAAAAAACTTTTGAACCACAAACAAATTCACATTCACAGAAACACATTAATGTGGAATAGTAGAGTGGGAAATTTTAATGACTAAGTTGTAATTCCATATATAAAGACGGCAAAACTTTTCCTGCTCACTGTTTACACTTGAAGCCGCTGACATTTAATTAAAAATCATTGACCAAGGACGAATAGAAAGGCCTGTTTATCAGCTACTTAATAACAGTGCTTGTCTGTCATGTCTTCAACATTTTCTTTGTGCGTGTGTGTGTGTGTGTGTGTGTGTTTGCTTGTAACTTATATGAATCTCCATGACAGTCAAAACGGCGCCTAAGCCGCTGTGAGCCGCGAGCCATTTTGCTTATTTGTTTTGCATATGGTGTCGGTATCTGTCTGCCTCGACTCTCCTACATACATACATATAGTAAGTATGTATATAGTACTTCGACTGTTCCGACGAAGATGTGAGATACATATTACAAACTTGTGAAAGCTGGGGATAAGTACAGAGGCAAGACACACAAACAACAAAGTGAGCAGTAAGCAGAACAGAACTAAGAAGCACAGAACAGAACTGAGGGAGGCTTTTAAGCCGCTTTTTATTTGACTTGAGAAGGCTGACAAGCAGCTGACACACGGGATCTAAACTGAACTGGGTCCAAAGTCTTACAGCGTATAATTTGCAAATGCCAATTTGCCTTAAAGCCAATGACAAGGCCTCGCTGTTTAGATTGATTTTTAAGGGATACCCAAATATCAAACAAAAGCAAACGAAAACAAATAACACAAATATCATAAAATTAATGTGAAAGAAAACGCATACAAATAATTGTTGGGCATTTCGTGAGTCCAAAACCAATTAATTAGGCATGAAAATCGAGTTAAAAGAGAAATTAGCAAATTAAATTCTCATTACGGCACCTAAGAGAAAAGGTTTACAGCAAATACTAAGGGACTGCAGGCCATTTTCAGCATGCAAATACCAACTTCAACTTTAACTTAAACCTACACAAGGCCACTCAGTCTCGGTCTCAGTCTTCGCCTGCCTTCATGTCCTTCGACATTGCTCAAGCACCTCAGTGTATCCCTGTAAGGGTGTGTGTAGGTCTGTAGGTGTGTAAAATTGTTGATGTCGACGTCTTAATTGAATGCGAAAATGTTCCAATTTAATTATTCAAAGCACATCGTTGCGCTTGTGTTGTTGGCCTGCAACGCACATTGAGGATCGCAGCAAACACGAAAGGAGTAACCTTCTGCTCCTTAAGAGCAGAGGAAGCCCTTTCTCTACTTTAGGGGTGCTCAAAGTGTCGCCACTACGTTTATCATCGTCATCGTTGCCGACGACCTTTTTGCTGAAAGCATCGGCTGTCTCTTTGTCCCAAGTTTTGTTTGGCTTTTGTTGGCCACAAAGTCCTGTGCTGTACTGGTCTGGCTTTTTTAATGACCCATAAGGAGCCAGGACTTTGTCAATTTTAATTAGGCCATAATTAAATGATCAAATACAAAGTACCAGCCAGTTGATGATTAAACTCTATCAGATGGAAATGTGATTCAATGCTAATTGCTTTTCGCTTTCCAGCGTACAAAATTTCCTATTTAGAGATCGTCTGTTGAGATGAATATGAAAATCGTTCAAGCTAATGCAAACTTCACATAATCGTTAAGCCATTTTAGAAAAATTGTCAATTATATTTAATTACTTTTAATTATCACTCAAATTCACATTATCTTTTATGGCTTTGTAATGGAAAATGACGTAAAAAATTAATTAAATATTGAATATACTTAGAAAACGAAATAAATTAATATAATGAATTTCTGTGTACATTTAATTATTAGCTATTAAGAAATAACTATATAACAGTAATAAAGTATAAGTAATATATTTATCGGCTTTAAAAAAAAATTTTTTTTTGTCAAATGCTGCTTTAGTTATTTAGCTTTATGTATTTGTAAAAACTATTAGGAAGAACTTCAGTTAAGCGAAAAGTCTGTCTGTACTTATCATAAAGCAATATCAAATGTTAACATCAGTGTGTGCAAACTTACAGTCAAAATAGCAAAAGTCAGTAATTTCGACTTATTACTTCTGAAAAAAAGGCGACTTCGACTTAATGAAAATGTCCTAAAGTCGTGGTCGACTTTTAAACAAATGTTTGAAAATTGACATTGACTTTTACTTCAACTTCAAAATTTTAAGAAGACGAAGCAGAAGCAAAAGCGGTAAATTAAAACTTAAACCGTTTTTTCAAACACGGGTTTACATAACACAGATTTCAATCACGAGTTTAGTAACTTTATTTTATAGTTATCCGCTACTAAACTCATTTTGTCAGTATATACAAGTTTATGTTATCAACACAATAGACCGCTTTGTGTAACGAATACAAACTAGTTCTTTTTAAGTAATTTCTGATTCCATCCATACAATTATTTGAATAAGTTCTTTATAGTCACTCTGGATATTATGTAAACTACATCATAACTGATTTTTAACAGATCGATGAAAAGCAGCGATATGATATGATTAACCAAATTTGGCTAGGGAAAGATTTGTTGAGACATCTCAAAAATGTATTCGTACGAAACAAATTTGTTTAAATTTGTACAATATGACAGCTATAAATTTGTCTAATTACAATGTGTCAGGATCGGTCGCATTATGTAAACTTAGACTACATTCTAAGTAATTTGTAATTTGTGTGTTGGGTTAAGATACCTACAATTTTTAACATAATTTGTGGCGTAACAAGAATCAAAAACATATTTGATTCGCCTGCAGCATGGAAGTACCTAGAAGTTACTACCTACATGCCAAACTTGGTGGCTCTGGCTTTCATAATCTGTAAGTTCCAAGAATTTTGGTATACACGACTTTGGACAAAATACATTCTATCTGTTACACACGAAACACGAAATCACTTTACTTTCGAAAAGGACTCAGTCTAACATATTTTTAAATACCCTTTAACTTCACATTTCTTGTGCAAAAAGAAATTATATGTTACGCCTTTCAGTGCTGGCTATAGCACAATATATGATCAATTAGCTGAGGGTAAGAGGAGTTTAATTAATTAAAAATGGTTGCCGCCTTCATTTAGCTCCAGGGTTCCCAAGGAAGCTGTGTGTGAACTGGAGTCAAATTGCTAAATGAATCAGGGAAGACAGCAGCAAAGCTGGATATGGAGAAGGTTGTGAAAGCAGTTGCCGTTGACATGTTTATGCCAGCCACAAGCACCCACACACATACAGTGTCCCACTCACGCACAGTCACGCACTCACACTTATGCACATACGGCCATATTGTGTTGTTTCTTTATATTTCTTTTGTGTTTGGCTTTTTGAAAAATGTTTTTTTGATTTAGTCCGTTAATTGCTTTCAAGTTGGTAACTTCTTTGCTCGCGCCTGATGATTATTATTGCCGCGGCGGCGGAACAGCAACGCAAAAACTTGGCAAGCATTTTGGGCAAAAGTTTCTTTTGATTTTCTTTAGCCCCCACCAAGCCCAACCCCAACCCCCCACCAGCCTCAACCTCAAATCCAACCCAAAGCCCAAACACAGACCAGACTTGAGCAACACGCAGCACGGCCATAATGAGACGACTGCGGCAATTGTGCTTTCCCTGCGGGGTAGGAGGTTATTTTTGGGAAACTTTGCTGCCACAATGCGGCGCATGTCTATGATTTTTCGACTTGGTCCAGACTAGGCCAACACAGCCAACAGAGCGTTGGATTAACTGCAAAAAGGCGGCACTTTTATTGCCTGAAAATATACTACTAGCGAATGGGGCTTGCGGCTTAAATGTTACGCATACGCCGAGTGGAATAGCGCGACGTCTCGACAAGTTTGTTAAGCTGTTAAGTTATGGTAACATGTGTTGCATTAACAACAGCAACAGCAACAGCCGCATGAATAGATGGCATAGTTGAGAGTGGCAAGCGTGTGTGGCATGCAACAGCAGCTAAAGCTATAGCATTTGCACTTGCAATTGTATTCGAAAAGTCAAAGTCAGATGCGCATACAAAAGTAAACCGAGTGGAAAAAGGGCTGCGGCATAGCCAAGTGGCAAGAGCTTAGTGGTAAAAAGTCGGCACCGACACCGCGTTGCACGTTCCCGTCAGTTGCACTCACAATTTTCTAGCTGCACAGTTGCAGAGTTGAATTTCACATTAGGAATGTTTTGTGCGAAATGAAAACAATTTCCATTTGGCTGCCGCTGTGGCACAATGAAAACGAGAACCACTACGACCCACCAGTAAGTTGAGCAGTCAACCAAGGGAGTCGCAATGGCTGCGGATGTCCTTTGTTGATGGCAGTGGCAGTGGCACTGGCGGTGGTAGAGGTAGAGCTAGTTGTAGTTGTAGTTGTAGGGATGAGGTGCCGTTATTAGCACCACCCGCTGTGGCCCTGCAGCGCTGTGGCAAATCAAGCGGCACAAAAAGCCAAAGCCAACGCGGATGTTAGCCATGTGTTGCCTGATGAGTATCTGCAACTGTATCTCTGTCTGTATTTGTATCTGTATCTGTATCTGAATCTCTGTTTCTCCCAGCACATTCCGCACTCGCATATTTATTTGTTTGCCCTGGCAAACTTTGAAGGATGTTGACAATGGAAAAAGGGTGTGGTAAGTGGAAAAGTTGATAGAGAGAAAAGGGCGGTAGAGAGGATGCCACACTGCTGCTGGCATCTAGTATTTTGACCTTGTTGTTGTCATGTCAGCGTCGACAACGCCATCTTATCGCCATGCCAAAGTCGCGTTTTATTGCCGCAGGCAATGAATGTTGCTGTTGCTGTTGCATGCGAATCGAATCGCATCGCATGGCATCGCGTGGCATCGCTTATGCAGATTCCGATTTGTGTGTGGCAAATAAATACGCGCAGTGCAACAATATGAGGTTTTGAGGCAAGCTCAAATGTTGCAAGACAAATTGGAAACGATTGAACAATAGGCGATTTATGTGCTTTATCCTTTATCGGCAAACTTCAAGTGAGCAACAAAAATAATACGAAACTAAGAGTCAAAAGAGCAGCTAACGGAAACAACAACAACAACAACAGCAACAGCAACAAGAGTAGCGTGGCAAACAACAAACAAGCGGAAACTCAATTTCAGTTAAGACGAACAGCTAAAAGCAAAGTAAGTATATATACAATATGTATGTGTATATGGTGGAAAAGGCAACACTTCAAGCTGCAGCTCAAGACGACAACACATTTAAGTACTTAAAAGTTTTCCCAACTCTTTTTTACACGTTTTGTTTTTGGCTTCAAGGTGTGTGTGTGTATGTGTGTGTATGCTTAACATGTTTCTTTTTGGCTAAGTTGGCTGTCTACAAAACACTTTTACAGCGCTCACGGAAACTAGAGGAAAAGTGGCCAAGGCAAGAAAACAATTGAAGCTCGTAATTTCGACTTGAATTGATATTGTTTTTCCTGCCTGCCTGCCAGCCAGCCACCTTTATTTCCTATCTTCGTCCTTCTTCCTTCATTGTCAGCGCTTCGTTTTCCATTTTCTTCTGTTGTTCTCTTGTGTTCGGCTTTGTTTTGTTTTGTTAACTGTTTTTCTTGTTTCTGTTTTCGTAACAAATAAACGGAAATGCTTAGACACAAAAACTGAACAACAACAGCAGCACAAACAACAACAACGATAACAAAGTATCACAAAACAATAACTTCAATTAGTTTGTCGGTACGTGTATTCACCTAAACAGTCCACTTCCCAACACCCACATTCGCACAGTGGATACAAGTGTCAAATTAGCGGCTAAAAACTTAAATGGCAACAGTAATCAAAGTAAATACAATATACTAAAATTACGGAAACATTTTATACCTATTATCATTATAACTGATACTGCCAAAAATAAAGATTGATTGTTCATACGGGAAGACAGACGGACATACTGTTACTTTTATACTCGTTATAGAGTATAAAACCTAATTGCTCAAGCTAAAAATTCATTAAAATAATAGTTTTTAAATAGACAAAGTAGTTTTTAACTTTTCATCAGTTAGGAAACTGATTAATGAAATTTAATTAAAACTAATCTGTTACAGCAGAAGTGTCTCTCGATCCACTGTGCTATGCCGCCAAACACAGTCGGGCTGTGTAATGAGTGTTGTCTGTACCGGATGCTTTGCAGCACTTGGGGCTCTTTAGACGAATATCTCATATCTCCGGAACACTTGACGGGGTGCGAGTTCCGTAGTTTCTCATTGTCCGTAGAAGAAGAAACTTTTGAATACTGGCAGTGGGCGGCAGAAAGTTGCTGATTATGTTTGCACATGAAATAAATTGCGATGGTAACCTATTGAGAACTGATTAAAATAACTAATGAATATCCATGAAAATTATAAGCAAGGTATTTGGAATTTACCACACTGCCTCTCTTTCTATACGCAAAATAAATCAAGGGACTGGATCTTAAACTGGCGCATGACAGCCCAGGGCATTAATATACGTCAATACGAATACAATATACAATAGCAGGGCAACGATTCCCGAGGGCAACATTTTATGCACAACATATACACACACAGCAAATACGGATATACGTTGGTAATGAAAACAAACGTCTAACATATGACACTAAATGCAATAATGTTGATCCTGTTCCGAGCCAGGGCACAATTTAATTTATTGACATTTGACGTTAGCAATAGCACTTTGCCATTTTATTGCTCTCAGGCCAATCGATGCCTGTTGTTGTTGTTGTTGCTGCTTTTGTTCGCGATCCACTTAATTTGTCATGTTGTCTGCGTAGTTAATTGTTTATTTGTGTTTTATTGACAGCCAGCAAATGTACATTAAATTTGTCAGCTTATCTTAGCACGTCATTCTTAAATACTTCTACAACGGTTATTATGATTTCCACACGCAATATGTAACGTTTTGAAAAAAGAAATGGTTTTTTAGTTGTTATTCAGAAAGTGTATTTAGCTTAAGTCTCTTGTGAAATTCTTTGTTATTTTCTTTATAGTAAGCGTTAATTAATTTGTTTTGTTTTTTCCTTTCTGTGAGTTTCTTAAATAAATTCAGCATAAGATTTTCATAACTTAAAATTAACCACAGTTAACGACATTTGCTTTTATAGTGTCAAAATAATGCACGTTGGTTCTATGCATTTGTCAGCAAAAATATTCTTAATTATTATCAACAGTAGAGTCGGTATAGCCATGACCATCTTATTCAATGAAAACTAGTCTTTCAGTCAAGGTGGACGAGTGTTTTAAATAAACAAGCATTCAAATCGGTCAAATTGGCTCAGAATAACATATTGCTACTATAGGAACAACCGAAAAAAACATTTTGTGACTAAAATGTAATATAAATTTTGCCATAATATCAAATTTAATTAGGTAGTTTGAAAAATCTTTGTGCTGAGTATTCGGTTAAATACGAGTATAATAAATATTATGAAACATCCAAAATTCAAACAATCGATAATTTTTCATATAAGAACGATCAGCCATCAACAATAATTTCATATCTTTAGCATAACATATAAAAACCCCTCTTTTCTGTTTTACTTTTAATAGATTGTAATTACTCAAGGTAAACGTTAGGGTATATTGATTTCGTTGCCGCTATTATATTATGTCATTTCTATATTTTTTGGTTGTTTGTCCCAAGTTTAATAAATTACTTTTACTTTGGCCGAACAAATAACCGTGATTTGAGTGTCCTCTAATCAATGCCATTGGACTCACATTGATGAGAATCGTTAAAGCAAAAAAAAAAACTCTTATCGCCACTAGAAAATTATGTAGTAACAGTCGATGCGAAAAAAACGACGAAAAAGCATGACTTTTTCTTTAGCTCACGTTTCTTTTTTCTCTAATTTTTTTCTATTGGTTGCCAAAAGCTTTGAGGGAAAAAGTTGAAGCACTTTTTCACAGAGACATAAATTCAATGCCTAATGTCACACAAAGACTCACCCACACTCACACAGAGTCTCATGTAGGTAGTTACAGCAACAGTGCGCTAGACGAACGGACGTACAGACAGACGCACTTATATCCCACATATGTGTCATGTCGTGTCTGTGTCTGGGTGCGGGTCCGAGTGCGATTCCGGATTCGAGTCCGGATAGCTAAAACTTTGGTATTTATTGTTGCTTTATGTCCAAAAGAGACGAACAAATGTTGCCTGAGCATTGCTGCTGGTTAGAGATAGAGGTGAGTGCCAAGTGAAGCGAAGGTAGTGCAGGTGGGGCAATTGGGGAGGTGGTTAAATGCCATGTCCTTGCGATTGCCAAGGAGCCCAGAAACTGTCTGAAAACGTTGGTAAAATGGACAAAAACTAAAAACACACACACACACAGAGAATGAGACGGAGACGGAGCAACAACTGCAAAAATCGTAGAAAAAGCCAAAAGAATTGCCATTGTTGCGGTTGTCAAAGTAAATCAAAGCCCTTGACCCATGGTGTGCGTATGCTTTTCGTTTGGACCAACTTTTTGCTTGGTCAATGGTCAGTGTATAGTGGCCAATGGGCATCCGCTTAGCTTTCATTTCTCTTCGTTTTCAATTCCTGGTTTCTGTTACACATCGACTAAGTAATTGAACTTTTATCAAAACTGTTGCCAACTTTGCACAGCCAATGGCAACCCACACACACACACACACACATTCTTAGAAACTTCAATTCGAAACGAAATAGAGCAATAACTAGAATAATATTTTTGTTGTACATCTATATATATCTACACTTCACTAAGTTCAATTTCTATATAAACAACTAATTACTTATATTTGTGCTGCTGCTTAATTGACTAAAAACTTACTTTTCGTCTATTTGTCTATCACGCGTACTTTTTGCCCAAGTTTTGCCAATCTATTGAAGACGAGCATGTTTCTGGCATTTTTCAAACAGAAGCTCGTTGCTCTAACAACACATCAAACAATAATTATAATATTATCTACTACCTAACGAATTGTTTAATATTATTTATAAGTTCAAGCTAAAAATTTGTTTACATTTATTTTTTTGGTAAAACATCTGGTGAAAACCAAGGCAACAATAGATTCTTCGAACAATATAAAGTTATAATTGACTTGAAATTTGTGTTTCTATACCACAATAAATAATTTTTATAAATAATTTTGTTTAATCATTACCTATTTTATGCTTTAAAGGCAAACTCATAGCTAATTTTTTGCACAACAAATTATGTTTTATATTCTAGCTTTGTATATTTTATTTTTTATGACAATAAATAGATAATATTGTATTATTTCTAAACTGATTTTTGAAGAAACGATATTTTTATGAAGCATCATTCAAGAACCTTAAATATTTTTTTTTTATTTTTTTAAATTTCATCATTTTGAGTAAATATTAGTTTTGATAAGCCAAGTACAGTAAAAAACTTGAATTTATTTTACTTGAATATTCATCTTCTTAAATGCGTTGTGAAATAATATAATTTAAAACAAGTAAACACACGAAACTAATTAATATTAGCATAAAAAGACTTAAGTTTTCAAGAGATCGAGGTATTACATATGAAAAAAAGTTAATTTAAATGAAATAAAATACAGTCCTTATATGCAGCAACTGCTTAAGGACCAAATCGTAATCATAGTAACCTTTAAGAGTTATCATTGTTGTCTAGTTAACAAGAAGTTCTTTCAGATAAATATAATATATTGAAATGACGGATTTTTTTAGAGAAACTAGTTGTCCTATTTTCTACAACTTCTAAAAGTTATTTTTTATATAGTTTAGCAAAAAGTAAGGAAAACACACTTGATTATTAAAACTATATTGAATATTTAATCAAATCATATAAAAAACCCCTTAACAGGGTATTACTTTAGGGACAAAGGCGCAAACTCAAACCCAAGATTTCTGATATCGATATGTGACAAAATAATTGGCTTATTTAATAATATGTAACTTTAATCGATTCAAAAACTAAGTACGCTTTCTAATTAAATACTACCACTAACCATACAAAACATATTATATTGAGTAATATCACTTCATAGCGATCAGACCAGCCGGTCACCATGTTGATTTCTACGCCTCTGTCTTCTTGGTTAGTAGCAGGCTTGTGTTTTTGGCTTCTGCTTTCGTACCTAAACTGAAGTGCCGTCCACAGTGTTAACTTTGAAAGTTGCTATATATAAGACAGATTATGCTACACCTTAAACGCATAATTGAAAAAAGATCATTTAAAAAATGAGATACAAAGCTAGGCTCATGCACCACTTGACACATGCTCTGGTGTCACTGTGCAGTTCGTTTGCACACAATCGCACTCAAACATACATTCCAATATATACAATATGTGTATGCTGTAATGCCCATGCTATAGATACATATGTTTCTGGTGGTTCGGCAATTTGCGTGGCCATTCCATTTGACTGCACATACGGTCATCAATTGCCGTTGGCCAAGTTTCGATTGGAAAAGTTTGTCATGTGAATAATATGACTGTAGGTGTATCTGATTCTGTGTGTGTATGTGTGTGTGTGAGTGCAAAAGAAGTTTGACTTTGGACTCACCTGGTCAACATGTTGGCACGATTGACTGCCACCTCAGCCTCAACTCGAAATCGATCCTGTGCATAGCGGTCGACGACTCCCTCGCCAAGATTGAGGGATGTGCCAGCGACACAGTTGGAGCCCATCAAATGCTGCTGCTCGATATACTGTAGAAACTTGGATACCAAGTCAATTTTGCTATCGCGTGCATTAATCACATCGGCGGTTATTTGATTGGACTCAACGTCATCGCCATCGCTGTCGCCAGCGCCCACCACATCGCCAATCACCAGCTGCTTGGTGTTGACATCGATTAGGACCTCAGGCGGATAGCCATCGTCCATGGTTACTTCGGATGTATCCAACACGGGGTCACTTTCAGCCTCCGGTTCCGTTTCGGACTCGGAATCGGACTCGTGATTAAAGTTGATCTGTTTCATCTCGATGTCTTCACTAGTGCTGGCTTGTGAACGTGCCTCCATTTCCGCCTGTGACTCCTTCTCCGTGTCCGTCTCTGGCCACTCGACAATGGCATAATCTGTGCTATTGCTGGTAGCTTCCGCTTGCGTATCCTCCTCATCATCATCTTCACCGTCATCATCGTCGATCGCATTGTTACTGTCGGATCCCTCGAGGCGGTAATCGATGTCGGTAGTCTCTAGTGGACTATCTGGCAAATTTACATTAAGAACACCTGTCGATTTGGCATCCGCAATGACACTACTACTACTACTACTACTGCTGCTGCTGGTATTACTCTGCTTGACAGGCAGCAGTCGTGTTCTGGCCACATTACGTGTCCGCTGCAACTGCCAAGTGCGTGGCGCATTTGTGGCTGACTGACGAGGCGCAAATGTTGCAATTTGTGTAGTTGACAGCTCATCGTCCTCATCGCTATCCTCGTAATTGCCATCATCATTGTTGGCACGCACAAATTGCCGAGCTGTGTTACTAATACCCGTCTTGGCGGTGCCCGTATCCGTACCCATAGCCGTGCCCCGCACTTTCGTTGGACTCGGCTCAGTGGATTCAACTGGCATGTCGGCAACCACATTTTGGTAATCTGACACTAATGAGTTTTCCAAATCAATCTCATCCGCCAATTGCATGACTTCGTCAAGTGCCGCGGTATCATCGACATCTGTTGGTCGTCCCTGCAGATGTTCCGCCTCGGCCAAGCTCCGATGATTCTTGACTGGACGCACCACACCCAGACTCTTATCGACACTTTTCCGTATGCTCTCGTTGATTTTCTTCTTGTGCAATTTGCGTATTTTATGCGTGACAGCAGAAAGTGTCATTCCCCCCGTGCCGGACAGTTCCGTCGGAGTGGGCAAGGGCAATGCCAGTTCGGCAGCTCCAGCATCATTGACCAGAGTCAGTCTCGTACTGCCACTGCTGTTGCTGTTGCTGTTAGTGTTGCTGTTGCTGTTGCTGTTGGTATTGCTGTTACTGTTGCCATTGCTGTTGAACAGCATGTGGGCCCTGGAGCGACCATGGCGAATGTTGAAACTGTCGCCAGCGTTGGATGTCGACATGTTTTCCGTTTTCGTTTTGACTCGTACCCGTGGCATGCCAATGGTCGACTCCAATTCCCCCGAGTGGGTGGCCAGCTCCAAGCGTGTCTGATACACCAGCTGCAGCAACACGAGCAGCAGTAACAACAACGTAAATGGATTTGTATGGGTCCAAACCCGCCGCAGTGTCAG
This sequence comes from Drosophila tripunctata, assembly GCA_035047385.1. Lineage (NCBI taxonomy): Eukaryota > Metazoa > Arthropoda > Insecta > Diptera > Drosophilidae > Drosophila > Drosophila tripunctata. The sequence goes on from JAWNPS010000288.1 coordinate 13,240,583, forward strand.
CGGCATCTCCCTGCCGCTGCTGCTGCTGTTGCTGTGGTCTGCTTTGATGGGCTGTTCACGGCTGAGGGATTGTTAAAGTATCAATTTGAGCACAGCTTTTCCACCTCCCTTGCTCTCAGTGTGTTCGCTTTTGTTTTTGGTTACGTTTTCGATTCCTTTTCCTCACTTTGTCTGATCTGCGTTTTGTTTCAATTTACCTTTTTTTTGTTTCTATGACGAATCGTTACCTTTGGCAGGACATTCTGCTGGCCAGCTGTTATTCCCGCTTCCTGCTGTTGTCGATTTTCAAGCTTCAAAGACTTGGCGCCCCCCATAACTAGGTTGCGGTCCTTGCAGGACCTGGGGCGCCGGTGTAGCGGCTGTGAAGCTCATATCTCTCCTTCAAACCTTATAGCTGCAAGTCAATCTCGCGATGTCTGTCTGTCTGTCTGTGCAATGTCACTTCTAATATTTCTGCAATAAGAATACGAAAAGAAAATCCAATGATTAGCCTGTGAATTCCATTTCAATAAAGTCGTGGGAGAGAAGGGTGGACTGACAGAGAGGAAAGCATTCGCTACGCCCAAGGATTTCAAAACGTAAGCAAAATATTTGCTTTGATTTATGCGAATTTCTTCTTCGTTTTGTTTGTTGCCTGTCGGTCTTAACTTGTTCTTGTATTAACGTTACTGAAAGGAGACGCTCTCAAGGACATCTTGCATTGGGTAATGGTCTCTCTTCGTTACTTTTCTCCTGCTTCTGCTCTATGCTTAATTTTTGTTTGTGTATGTGAAAATAAATGGCAAAGTAAAGAAAACGTATTTTTATTTTTATATACTAAGGGCAGTTACAGGACAAATACTGTGCCACAAAAGCACAACACGGAAGCCAGGCAATAGAAAACACAACAACAACAACAAATACATAAATGAACAAGAAAAGCAAGAAAAAAAACAGCTAAAGCCATTTGGCCACTCCCGTTTAAGCGGCAATTAAAAATTTCCGCACGCCAACACAGGCAGCGCAGAGGAACAACAGCGTTTAAGACAAATAGCAAATTGTTGTTCTTATTTTCCCTTGGTGCACACACCCACACACACACACTAACACATAGAGCGACATTCACACGCAGCGCTTGAAGCATTTTGCAGCTGTTAACATTGCGCATACGCCGCGTGCGCTGCATTATTGCAGATACGCTTAGAATTTATACAATGCGAGTATAGAACAACAATTTCTGAGCAGAGAATATCGTGATTTTTAGCCCCCAAAAGGAATTCTCAGAACACAGTACACAGACCGACAAAAGCCATGGTTACAAATACAAATTGCCGGTGGCTGTTGTCAGACATCGAGGACAGGACCTCAAGCGGCAGCCAAGTGTACATAAATATATACAAGAAAGAAGAAAGGAAAAAGTACAGGCCAGGCACAACCGACAGTAATTTCCCCTTTGAATGTATTCGCTAACAATTTCTGTATGCAAATATATATATATATATATATATATATATATTATTGGCCAAACAGTTTTTAAGAAACTTTCAGAATCCAATCGCAAGTCTGTTATCTAGACACCTGCTAAATTTGCCAACATTTAATTTTTTCGCATAACTAATGATACCATTTACACAATTTGGTGCTTCGATGGAGGTATCAAACTAGCAACTTTCAACAATTTTATAGTACCCTCGGCACAGGGTATACAAATACAAGCAAATACACAAAACTGAGCTTCGGGTAAAGCGACACACAGTTACCCACATAAATATTATGACGCAAACAAATTATATGCCATTTAAATGTAATACTAATAAGAAAATCCACTTCGTGGCATCCTCCTCCCACGAGCAACTCCCAATCTCCCCGTGGCTCGCAGTGGATTGCCAGATTTTCACGCTTTAGTAGGATGAACACAGCATAAAAATGATGTTTGTGTGTGTAGAAGGCGGCAGTTTCTAATTTCGGGTTTTATGGTCCATAAAAATTGCGCCAAGACGACACAAACAACATTGAACTCACAAACACACACCCACACTCACAACAACTGTGTGTGTGTTCGTGTGCGTATGAAATAAATAGAGGAAAAAACTCGCAGGAGCAAGAGAAATTGACACCCAATTTTAGTGCTAAGAGCTAAAACAACAGTTCGCTGTAGTTAGTTTATACACACAAAGAACACGCTGTACGCGACAAATCATATAACTGAGATAAAAAATAAAAAAATAAAAACTTAATACCATATGCACATAAATTGTACAATGTATGTGTATCCGTTTTCATAGTATAATTTCGAGTTTAAAGCAAAAATGCATTCAAGTAAAAACTGTTGCATACTTTTAGGTGCGTGGGTTTTTTTCAAGCTTAAAGCGGCTTGATGGTTAAGCTCGACTATTAGAAACTGAAGTCAACAGTTTACCACTAATAAGCTCTATTTTGAAGCTGCTGGCTATTATTCTCTACGATTAATAGTTTAAACAATCACAATTAATTGTTTGGATTTTTAATTAAAAATCAATTTCTGAAATTTTTTTTAGATTTATGCTAGAAAGTTTGTTTTATGATTAACATTTTGTAGAAGCTATACAAGTTATAGACAATTATAAAAAATGACTACTTATAAACACGAAATAAATTGAATCTGTTCAATAGGGCAACTTCAAACCCAAAGCAAAATTGAGAATGCAAAATGGCATGCATTTTCCACTCATGTTATTGCGATTTGGCAGAGCATAAACATCTTGGTCGAGGAGCTGTCTTGGAAGACAAAGAAAGTAATAAATATTTGATTTGTGCTTGTATTGTACTCAAGCACAGACAGTGCTTGACAAAAAGCAATGCCACACCAACTGGCGACAGTAATGTGTTGTGTTATCTTCGCGCAAGACAAACAAATCAAACAATAAATTGAAATTCGACTTATGCGATATCTTGTCGCACTCGTATATTCATGATGATGTCGGGACTATAACTTGCAGAACAAAGTTGCCAGACAAGCAAAGACGGCGAAAATCAGTTGGCAATCTCGTGTGACTTATTAGTAACTGTTTGAAAGAGAGAGAGAGAGCATTTGGTTAATACATACGTATATGAACGGCATCAGTTGACAATGCAACAGATGGTAACAATTCCCGTTGGTATAACTCACCCCATGTCAAAGTTTAGTTTTTCCGGCTTGCTTAAGTCTAAATCCCCCCACAACGCTAATGTATTACAAGAAACGAAAGGAAAAATGGAGAAAACAGCGACAACACGTGGCTGATCCGAAGGTAATCAAACCCAAATGCCCAAAGGTGGCAAGTTCTGCACTTAACCTTTTGCCAGTTGGCCATCTTAAGCACAATCTGTGACAGTTCGTGTAAGTAGTGGATTGTAAGTTGCATCCACATTAGTTGCCACAGCTACTTTCGTGCAACAGTCAGTGCCAGATGATGATGACATGTGTCCCACATGACTACAAGTATCTCAATCTGATTAATGCTCAGGATCATAAGTGTATGCTGTCTATACAGTGAACCCTTTAAGCATAAGCTTCAAACAAATTGAATCATAAAAGTTTGTCATGCAACGGATTGCCTACAGAAACTTTCCCCGAAAAATACACACCCACACACAGCCACACGAAAACTGTTAACCGAAGCAAGGACCTTCTTATAGCTTCTTAGCTTGGCAATACTTATACTGTCTGTTTCTGTCTCAGCCAAGTTTTCAGTTTCAGTTTTCCTTGTTGCTTCAAATTTATGCAAACACATTAACAAACTCAACGCATTTACGTGGTAGGCGTACGTCCTTCCGCTGGTGACAAAGTTGCTCCGTTAAATGAAATTCACGTAATTTTTCTGCCGTTGCCAGTCAAATGAAATGTCTCCTGGAAGACAGGCAGAAAGTCGCTTTTTCATGCATGCGAGGGTTGTTTGAGCTATTAAACTAAAGGATTAATATAGCAGTATTTAACAGACTGAAGTAGACAACTGTGATTTACTCAATAGCAAAATATGGTGAGTTCAGCCAGAAGTAGACTTTTTCTATTGTACCTTTCCAAACCGTTAAAAAATATTTCTTACATTAAACTTTAAACTCTGTTTAACTAAGTTTCGTTACTAGCTTGAGCAGCCGTACACAGTTTCATTTTTGCAATGCCATTGAGAGAGTTTTGTAGCAAAAAGTTAAGTATTATCCGAGTTAAGTGAAAGCGAGATAAGGCGAGGGATAGTATATTGCAAGAGCAACCTCTAGTATCGAGTGAAACTACAATTTTACATGCACTGGGTATTTTACAGTCTCAGGGTAAACTAAATTGTTCGATAAACTTTATTATTGTTTTTAAAATTCTTAGAAATTCATCCTCAACTAACTAAAAATATTAAATAATTTAACAACAATTACCGAAACAATTACAGTTTCTTACAATGAATTTATTGTTATTCTAAATTTTTCCAAAATTTTAATTTATATTTGGGTTGCGTGTTACATAAAAGACTTTCATACAATTGCTATCAATTTTCAGTAGAACTTGATTTCAGATTTGAACTTGATTCTCATATACGAGTTTTTCTTAGGTAGTGGCAAGTCGCAGCAACTCAGTACACTGAGCTATTAGACTACCCTTAAGTTTAAATTATATTAAAAATTATTTACAATTCAGAAACACCTTTATAAAGTTAAATATATCAACAAAATTCACCAACTATTAATAATAAAACTATTCCCAAAATGTAATCCTTTGTGACTACTGCAATAGTTTATAAGTACGAAGATGTTTGTTGCTCAACGTTAAATAAATAAATTATCTATCAGCATTTGGCAATTTCTCGCCCTACCCTCGTAGAAATGCTGACTCGTCTTCAGACTCATTCTCGGCCTCGTCAACTCATCATCAGCAGAACAGTAACATTGGCAACAGCAGCAGCACCTTTGTTAGGTAACTCACATTATGTGATGGAGATGGCGATGGCAATGGCGATGGCAGCAAACAAAAAATGACATTTGACTTTTAAATTGGATAATTTTCTTCGCTTTTTCTCTGCTGATGGCTGAATGCCAATCAACAGGAAGAGAAACAGCCAAATAGGAATATCCATAAGACAGATAGACAGCACAGCTCAGCACAACACAGCACAGACAGATAGAGACAGAGAGAGAGAGAGAGCAAACAGAAATTTGCGAAATAAATTTAATGCTGTTTAAGACCAATTTGTTTGGCCAACGTTTATTAATTTGCTGTCTGACTGCTTGCCGCTTGTCTGGTGCGGTACGGTAGACACTGCCAATATATTAGTAGTAGACAAGCTAACAAGAGTAAATGCTTAATTTTATAATTCATCATGCCAGAGAATTACCCTTATCATATCATATGCATGGTAAATTCAAAGATATAGTACCTGCAGAATATAACAAGTCGAGATGGTGTGATGCTTGAAGACAAGCCTCACATTTGCATATAAATGTTGCACAAACTGTGCGACAAAAACACATGCCACATGGGTGTGGTTTATGGCCACTAATGCTAGTAACAAAAATCGCATAAAACGCACGCAAATTGCACAGATTATGTGCCACTTGGGTAATTCTCGAGTCGCAGTTTGACGAACGAGAGCGAATCGAGTTGATTTTCATATGATGTTCATGTTTTCCTTCTTTCTTTTTTTGTTTGTCCTTTTTGCTGTGGAAAAATGCAAAACGGAAATGGAAATGGAAATATGAAAGCACGTGTGCATAAACCGTAAAACTTCTACTACTCACAACAAACTACTCACAATTTATTTATGAATAGAAAGTTTGCGTTGTGTTCATTTTCATTTTCATTTTATGTTACTTAAAGCATGGAATACTTTATGAAGCTTTTAGGCTACTTAAAGCTCCATTAAAATCCAACACAACTCAATTTCAAGTTATTTATTTGACTTGGCATGCTATTTATATCGACAACAACTTGAAAGCAATATTTAATTTAATAAAATGTGGGCAGACCACTTTGATATGGGGAATACCTAAGAGGGTTTCCCTCATTAGATATTCCTATTAGATATTTTTTTCTGTTTGTCTTGGTATTGTTTAAGTTTGGCATTTGGCTGAAGGTTGGCAAAACAACGTACGCATATCTAATATACTTGTATAATTTTCTATTTTTATGTTCATTTTGGTTTGCTGTTTTTTTTTCGGGGAATGTTCCAAGTCAACTGCAAAGCATCAATCATCGTTTTCCGCATTTTTTTGAATAGGTAGAACGAATAGCTTTGATAAAGAGCTCGTTAAGAGTGCTTTGCTTGTAGGTGTGTGTGTCTAGATTCTTGGAAACACTTGAGAGCTTCTGTTGTTAAAAATAAAAAAAAAAACAATCGACTCAACGTGCACAATTCACTTAAGGAGCGTGTCGAGACTGAGATAATATTTCTACATAATTGCTTTTCGGTTTTCTAAAGGACATTTTTAGGGGAACATATTGCATACTTTTTCTTTCTCTGGTTTTCTTTTCCTCTCTTACTTTCTCCAGTTACCAGTTACCGCATTCGCATAATGGAATTTGGTGAAAATGGATTTGGATTTTTGGCAGAGCTTACAGGCACAGCGATAAGAACAAAACGATGTGTGTGTGTGTGTATGCTGTCGTACGTGATGCCAACGATGCTGAGCGCCAAATGGCAGATTATGTCGCCAGCCATTAAATCACTGGCTGCAGGTAAAATATGCGATGCTTAAGCAAAATCAATTCTATTTATACGTGAGCGCATAAATTGTGAGCACACAAACAAACAGAGTCCTGTACCGTTTCTGTATCCTGTACCGTACTGAGTCCTGTACAGAAGCAAGAGGAACGTGCCACATGTTAAACGCGCAATGGCAATAAAATGGAGCAGTTGCCTAAATCAGAACCTACACACCTAAACCAATACCTAAGCCTAAGCCAGAGGCAAGCTGTTTATTTCGAGTGATATTTAGTACAGGCATTACTATAGCACAACACCAACAACAACAGGCTGCCACACACGTGCCACAGTCATCTAAGTAGATTTCTCTCTCTAACTCTCTCTCTGTCTCTCTCTCCTATCTTTTCAACCTGTGGGCATTGTTTGGGCAACTAGCAATCCTTCGGGGCTTCAACGCTTTCCGCTAAAAGCCACGTGTCCATGTACATTAGTCGTATGTGTGACAAATATAGATTCAATTAGTAAGCCCACTGGGTTTTAGCTTTAAACATACAAGCTGTTGGCTATTATTACAAGCGTACAATTGGACTTGGTCAAATGCTTATTGAATAGGTCAGCTTATGGCATTGCTTTAAGCGGTTCACATGAGAGCTCTAAAGCGTAATCTACAAGGTCTCAAGTGCATTAGAGAGATGGCAAAAGCTACAATCTCCATTTAAGGAATACAAATTTTGGCATTTAGGTTCCCAGGTTCAATATAACTCTAACTCACGCATTTCTAAACTTATAGTTTTGTGAATTTACATTTGTTTAGAGACAAACAATGTTCAACGATCCTTAAAATCGCAACAAGATCGGACTACAAACAAGAAAGCTAACATACATACAAGCTGTGCACAGCCACGCACATTGCTTTGAAATATACGAAATACATTGTGCGAGCAAGACACTCATATAAACATATGTGCATGTTAGGTTATTGCAGCGGTTACTCCGATTTTAAATGAAAGTCAAGGTTATAACACGATTGGGAGTGAGATTTATATTTTAGATTTAAGATTAAGATATTAAAAAATAAAAAAGGTCTTAGTCGCAAAATCCGATACTCGAAAGATCATTTTCAACGCATAGTTTTCATATTTTTTGGATTCTTACCAAATTTTAAAAGTATATAGCATCTTATGCATGAAGTGTAATTTTATTTGAGTTCCTTAAAACAAATCTCTCTTATTAATATTAATTTTATGCTACATAAACAATTGATATACAGCATTTCTGCGACTGGTTTTGTACTGACTTTTTGGGCAGCAGAGCAGGGTCTAACATAGTAGAGTTGTTGTAACCTTAGGCTGTTGCAGGATATCCTAAAATGAAAACCTCACTATTTAATATTGCGTAATATGACATAAACCAATTATATTACAAATTGTTTATATTTATAAGTGCAGCAGCTGTCCACTTAGTGTCGCATCGCCGCAATAATAAATATATAGTAAATATGGATGTTAAAATGTTGAAATAAATACAGAAAGAAGAGAGCAACCAAACCAGCAAAAAAGAAACCACAACCGCCACTCATTTATTATGCATATAATTATCATAAAATGCGCAAAATTCACGCTTCAATTTTGTGGTGCTGTCAAAGCGTTTTGCGGTTGTTCTTGTCAAATGCAACATTCTAACCTCTAATAATAATTCTGGGTTAAAAGCCCAGAGGTTGGTAACCAGTAAACAGCCTGCATGTAAACTGTTGTGGTTTATTATTTTGCAAATACCATGAGCTAAACCAGTAGCAATTTAATTCCAGTAAGTCTTTCACTTGTTCTTAGAAAATTCAATTAAATATATGTATTTATTTTAAGTACTTTAATAAAATGTTTCTATAGTTGCCATTAGTTAAACGATCAGACCATAAATAAATGCCAGACACTGTCTAGCCAGTTGCTCAATTACTTGCTTGTTGACAATACACATAACTCATACGCCATGTGAACACAAGTGCTTAGCTTTCCTTGAGCTGCAGTGTTTGTTCTGTCAAATGTTTCAAAGACGCTCGTTTAAGAAAAAATCAAAAGAAAAACGAAAAAAAAAACGTGAAAGCACAAAGCTTATACTTAATGGAGAAAGCGTGTAGCCATAAATTGGCCGCGGCAGAAGTTTACAAAGCGGCATAAAATCAAATGCCCAAAGCCAGTCAAATGGAATTTGGCTTAATTTATGGCAGGCCAGCACAGGCCAAAAACTGGAGAACCTCAACAACACCACTTGGCTAATATAAAACATGACGTCGCACTTTATTGACCAAGCAGATCTACATGGCAAGCGTATTCGACAGTCAAAATCAGAAGCCAAATCCTTCAAAAGCATGCCCATTCCACAACAGTCATCAACTGACGGGCTGCCATTTTATTATTGAAGGGCAATGCGTATATGCAAAATGTGCCATAGTATGTGTGTATATGTATCTGTGTGTGTGTGTGCTGTGAAAATAAAATCAAATAACGCGCGTAAGCACAAACATTGCCCAACTCAAACTATTAAGTAAATTATCGGCAAACAATGCTAAGGACTACAAGAAGACACACACACACAGACACACTTTAAGTACACATGCACACATAGTACATAGTTCTATGTGTGTGTGTGTGATGACGCCAGCATTTTCGCCACAAGAAATTTTAAAGCAGACGATAGCGGAAATAACAAAAAGTAAAATGCTCATCAATAACACTTCCGCTCAAAATAAACCAACTCCAGTTTTTTGCTCTTTTTTTGCGTGATTTATGGCTGCGTTTTCTGTGGCTTTGACAGTTTTTTACATGTCTTTTAACTAAACTGTGTCTCTTTGTACTCGTTCGCCTATAAATAATAATATTCAATTGGTTAATGGCATGTCTCAGTTTAGAAACACATGTTTATTGTATTTTTACTATTTACAATATGTTAAGTATTTGTTGTCGCAGCATTTTTGCTGGCATCCTGAAAGTATGCAACACAAATTGGATGCGCATACAAAATGGCTGAGTTTAATTTCCTGCCCATGTCAATCAATGCTTCAGGCAGCCATGGCAGGCAGACATCAGATACAAGGCACAAGGCACATGACATGAGACCTTGAACGTGAAACCTGCCTGCTGCCTACTGCCTACTGCCTGCTGAATGTCATGTGCGAATGTAAATTGAATATTCATAAATGCATAGCAAATGCCATACAGAGTGCCAAGATACAGCGAGTGTAAGAAAGAGTGTGTATCAGCTGCACTGCTATAACACTGTCATCACTTGTTAGGCACATTAACTGTGTTTCATGTTTCTTGTGTTGCTCACACTGCTGCAGGTTGGCCATTAGGTTACACTTTTATTGCTGGCCGTGTCGTAAATTATCACAGACTGCCGACATGCCAAACTTCACATAAAATAAACAGGCCGTGAGCTGTGAGCCGAGTACAAGTACAAGTACAAGGCTGATGACAACAAAACGCATTACGAGTATTCTGAATGGAAAGGCAAATGTTAAATAATATAAACGGCGAATGCCGCGATGGAAGAAGGCCGCACAAGGCAGAAGGCACAAGACACAAAGGCATGTCAGGCACGCGAGAAATGGCAGAACAATCATATTGGGCCCAGCTAAAAAGGTAGAGAGAGGGTCGGTCTGATGAACGGGGTAATAGCCCAGTGTTTGTCCTGTGGGCTTCCATTGTCACCACAGAATCTCACGCACGACTTGTCAGTCAGGCAGTTGTGAAACAGTCGCGTCACGTTTATTGTTGTCCTTTGTGCTGAGTACAATACACGTACACACACACACACACACACTGTCGCATCCGCAAATACTATGTATGTATGCTATATATATGCGTGCATTTAAGTGAAAGTTTAAGATGTTGACTGTCTGTAGTTCAACCTTGACACTTGACAGCGGAGGCTTTAAGGCAGCGCACCGTGTGTTGATAAATGACATGCTTGGCACCAGGGAGTTTAGCAGACAATGCTTTACTTTGTTTTCTTGCAAGGCTGCTTAAAACTTGTGCCTCAACAGAACACAACACACAGCAGAACACAACTGACAACTGTCGCCATAATTCACTGCTGCAGACCGTGCAACCCGCAAAACTCTTGCATCAAACTTGATATAACGACACTTGGGCGTCCAACTTTTGGACCAAACTGCAACACAGAAACACACACCCACATCTCTTTGGAAACTATTCTTCGAGGTAACGACGTAATAAAGCCTGCTCTATTCAAGACTTTGGCTATTTGTTTTCATAAGACTGTGAGAACTGTTGCCACTATCCGTGATGTTCAATCACAAAGCGGCCACAAAAGCTGCAAGCCATAAACAAACCATACTCAAAGTCAACCCAAATCACCTGGCCACCACAAAAAAAAAAAAAAAAAAATAGGCCAAAGAGAAATCTTCTCGGAAAACACAATAGTCGTCTCTCTAGGACAATTCTAAAGAACCAAAAAAATAAAAGCAAAATAAAACAAACATTTGACAGAATTGTCCAGTTGCAATGGAAGGCGTTGAATGCTTTCTGTTGTGGCACAGCGAACAGTTCCATGAATCATTGTTTCTTTGAATTTCCATTTGCGTTTCTGTTTTCTTTTTTTTTGGCAAGTTTATCGCAGGAAAAAGTTATTGTTATTATTCTTACGAATCGGTTTCATTTCAAATTGGATTTCAGCGCAATGCTTCGACAGAGCGCTGACATTAATGCAATTTGACAAATAATATTTTTGAAATCACAAAATTCTCAGAAAAATTGAACTAAGAAATACAAGACAGTATGATATTTTCTTAATTAAATAGAAATAAATAAAATGTGTATTTATTTTCCAACAGCATATATACAAAGTATTTTTTGCATAGAATTAAAAAAAAAATTCCACATAAAGATACATCGCAATAAAATGTATGATTTATACTTTTTTGGTTTCTTAATAAAGTATATTAAAACTTATGAAAATTAACTGGTAAATGGGAATTCCTATTAAATTAATTTCACTCGCATTACTTAAATGATCAATAAATTTGTTTGGCGAAAAAGGACTTTGAATTAAGTCCGTCATTTATTCACATAAAAATTTTTCTTGACTAAATGTTAACGAATGTTCTATGATTTTAATACAGAAACATTAAGAAAGAATAAAGTTGTTCATACTATTATTACCAAATATTCACCTACAGTATTTTTTCTATGTTGGCTAAGTGACATTAAATTTCCTTATAAATATTGATTATTTATTAAATTTAGTAAAATAATGTTATGTTATTTATGTTAATAAATGTTCAGTGATTTGCCGAAAACTTAAAAATAGTTAGAAAATACACGTAGTAACTAATGAACAAAAAAGTAAGTTATACTGGCAGCTTATTTCAATAGTTTTGTTCGCTTTCCACAAGGGGGTATTTCAATACACGAACTGCTTGTAAATTACTTTTATTTTATCGAAATTTATTTCTGAGCACTAATGTTTTATGCTTGTTGGGAATATGTTTTTCTGGCGCATGCTATGTATCCTTTCGCGGCCTACAAACATGATGACAAAATCAAAATACCCTCAGCGTAGGTGAAACAAAACCAGAGAATGTAATTTCGAATTGAAATTTCACAGATCAATCATTGTTAGATGATTGATGAAGGTTTGCCATTTGATGTACACATAATTACCTAGCAATTGGGCACATCAAAGCAAACCAAAATGAATCGAAACCAGAACAAGGCAGTTGGTAACTGTAACTGATGGATGGGCGGAAATGGCGTTCAGTGGGCGTGTAGTTTACGTGCTTTGTCCATCAACTGGACACTGGAGCGTTTAGGAGCATTTAATAATAGAAATGTTCGTAGGGCCGTAATCAAGCAAGTTAATTAATGATTAACACGCAGCAATCATAACTAATTTACTGTAAAGCCAAAGAGCAACCACACACACCCACACTGCTCTTTGGACAATGTGGCGTGCTGTTGATTGTTTTGGGTGAAGTTCGGGAAGTGAGGGAAATGTGGGCAAATGGGAGGAAGGCGTCAAAATAACTAAATCGTTTAGCAATCGGGGCGTAGTTAACTGACCGACCGACCGACCTTTCAGTTATCAGATTGACTGTGCTTGACTGTGCGCTCTTCAAATGAGATTTTGATTTTTAATTGGCCAATCGAAGTATAGCAGTCAATTAGATTGATTGCTCTCGTCTCATAAACATTAACGAGGCTAATGCAGGTAATTTCAATGGATCAAATGATTTTCCGAACAGTTAATTAATTGACAAAGAAAGAACATTTCAACTTGAGTCTCAAAGTACCTGACTGGCTTTTCATTTCTCCCACTCTCTTTACAGCTGTCTTTCACTAATTTATCGCATTTTCATTAACAAGTTGTGTGTGTGTGTATATGTCCTTGAGATCGTATTAGTTTGGAATTTGTAAGTATAGGCACACATAGATTCGCTCCAATTATAATTCCACAAATTACACAAGTGCTGGCGATGGCTGTTGCTATGTTTTACTTAATCCGATTTAGCTCTGTATTAGTACTATAACCACATCAGCAGAAAAACAAAGTTTCTATTCGGAGCAGACGTCTCTCTCTTAGTAATTAGTGAGCATTAAGTTAATTGCAAAAATGTTTTTGCGGCCAGTTAAATTGAATTAAACATGTTACTCTCTGCCTGCTGCAGATTCACCTGAGTTTTTAATTACATTTGCTTATGCAAACAGTTTTTGACGCGTAAAGCGTTTACATAAAATAATATAATATAATACGTATATAATTAAAATTGAGCCTCTGCACGGTCTGACGTCTACATGGCGTATACATAATTCTGCCTAGCGATTAAGTAGTTATGAAATAATTATGCAAATCTTCTGCTGACCCTCACAGGCCCGAAAAGCAAACACAAACACAACAGCTGAGACAACGAATGGACTGGGATTGAGGATGTCAGATAACTCATTAAATTACGGCCGGAGTTTGTTGTTCATAGTCCGATAGTTGTCTACTTTTGGGCGCTGATTCAACTGCTGTGAAGCATATTAAAGCAATTACTTAGTGCCAGACCAACGATTTGAGAAAAACTTTTAACATTTTTTTGCAACAGCTTTAAATTGTCTGCTGTAATTCTTAGCTGCTACTATATTGCAGCATAAAAGTGGCAGAAATGCAAATGTGAATGGGTCAACCACCCGCTGAGATTGCAATTCACAGCTCTGGCAGAATTTGCATTCATAAAGCTGAAGCGGGCACTTAAGTCATTCGCTGTTTTCTCTTCTGCTCTGCAAATCGCCATTTGTATGCAGAGTCAACTGAGAGAGAGAGAGAGGGGGTGAGGGAGAGTATGAAAGAGAGGGAAAGCTGTTGAAGGCGAATTAGGCTGCTGGCTGGCAAAGGTGCCGCATAGTTTGCATTCACGTTGTGCGTGCAACAAACCTCTCGCAATTAAGACCATAAACAGAATCAGTGGCAGCAGCAACAACAAAAACAACGGAAACAATTAAAGCAAATGAAGCGCATAATTATTTATTATTCTGAGCGAATGCGAATGTGAATTTACCCTCTTCATACGCACTTATTAAACGCACAGTTAGACAAATCCGCTTAATGACATTAAATATGACCATTTCCGACGACTTGCTTGCTCATTTTTCTTCAACAGAACGGACGTCCTTTTTATGGGCTGTTATTGCATTGCTCTGTTCTGGATTCTGGGTTCTGAGTTCTGGGCTGATGAAAGAATTTGCGAATTTGCGGAATTAATTAGGCGTTAATTGTAATTTTGAGCAAACAAAAGAGTTTAATTAATTTACCTAACAACGAAACGGAATGCAGAGAGCAAAAAGTGTGTGTTGGCAAAAGTTGGCAACGCACTCAACGGCAGCCAAATACAATTTCACACTTCGTCTGGCCCAAAGTCTATTGTGCCCAAAGTCAGACTCCAAAATTTCCCCGAAGCTCAACCAATTCATGGACTTGAGCAGTACAATATCACAGGGCGTATAAGGCGTATTTTTTTTCTCCTCTTTTTCCATCGCCTGCTGCGTTGCCGAATTTGCGTTTAATGTGCGTTGCGTTCTGCGCTGACTTTTTGACTGACTGCGTTTTGTTGGGCTCCTTTCTGTATCTCTGTGTTTGTGTGTGTGTGTCTGTGTCTGGGCCTGGCTAATTAATTGACTTGCCACGCACGAGCTGTATCCAGATCCAGAATGTTTGGTTGCCTTGCTGACTTTGACTACGTCTCTGCCTCTTGAAAATTAACTCTATTCATTTTCATTTCACTTTGTGCTTCGCTTTGCGCCACAAAATGCAGCTGGCAGATTGGCCTTTGTAACAAGCTTTCCTTTTAACTTCAACTCGAACAATTACTTGGCATATAATGAAATTTATTGTACGCAAAAACATGTACGTAAGAGTACGTAAAAATATACAGAATATTTTTCCATTTCCCAAATACACTTTTAAAAGTGCCACTTATGTTAATTGCCCAAGATAAATTCATATTTTATTTCGGCAAAAAAGAAAAATTCTCAAATTCCTGCCAGCTTAAAGACTATTGTAATAATAAAATATAATAAGAGAAATTAAATGCCACTTATAACAAATAATTGAGTCATTTTTGTGCTCATGGACAAAGGATCCGGTATTCAATTTCGAGATTATTGCGTCAATTTTGCTTCATTTCTTTTTTACACGAGCATTTTTTAATCATATTGTTGGAGTGTTTATTTTTTTTATAAACGAATGAGCTTTCAGTGTAATTGAATTGAATCGAATCCTATGAGTCGCTTTTTACTTGCTGTAAAGGATTGCGGAGAGTTGTTAAAGGAAAATGCAGCATGCAACATGCGGCATGCGGCAACCAATGTTGGGGACAGCATCGATACATTTGCACGCTACGTTAAAAGTGTTTGGCTCAATGAATTGAATTGAGTTCAGATGCCAGACGAAGAATATTATTTTATTACGAGTTCTTTGCCCTGTTTTACAATGTGCATCACACATGTCGTGGTTAAAGCCCTTTCATGTGAGCCAAAAAATGCAATTGAACTGCCTTTGGGCTGTATAACAATAGTATTACTCATACGCTCCATTGGCACTGAAAGCAGCTCATTTTTCTTTTACTTGCTCGAAGTATTTGCCTATGTAAGTAACTGGATCAAAATTCCCTTAGCATGAATAAGAAAGAGGTAATTTTTCGTATTTACTTTTACTTACATCTATATTATTTTTTTAAAATTGTAATTTTTAAAATACACAGCTTTGTTTAATTATAAACTCCATTTAAACTATTAAGCTCGATCTGTATTTAATATTATGCACATATTTTGTTTTCGGTTTAAACAATTAAAATTCTATGATTTCACTTGCACATCACTTTGAACCGTTTCGATTGGATTCGGTTCGGTTTAAAGGCTCTATTCCGTGTAAAGCCCAAAGTCTGCTTTAAACGCTGAATTATTCAGTCTCCTCGAGTGGCACACAACCACAACGCGACGCGCTTCAAAACGTACTGCAAATCATGAACCGTAGTCAAAGTCCGAGATTCGTTTACGCCAAAACTCACCACGGCAGATGCGACCCGACGCGAACAAATACGAACTCGTCCCTCGGCTCACGACTCTGCCATGTGGGTCTGTGGAGCAGCAAACGAAAAGTGAAAGCCCGTGCTACGGACTGGTTATTGAGGCAGGTTAGTAAGTTCGTAAATTTATCCACTCTCTTAACTCTGCTCTTTAGGACTTTCGATGTTCTTGATTGCACTGAAAGCGCGATGTTTTTGGCTACTGATAATAAGTTGACGGCTTTAAAGTAAACTGTTGTTTTAAATAACATTAAATTGCTGACTAACTGCAAGGCTTAACAAATTTTTAAAATATTTAAAAATTGTCAGAATACAATATATTATGAATGTTTTTTCAGCTCAAGTACTTAAAAGAAACTGCAGTAGTATATTAGGTTTGTCGAAGATATCTCAACCAAAGTCACTCATTTTGTGTATGGTATTAGTTTCCTAACAATTTAGTTGAAATCCTAAAACTTTCTCATATAGTATATAGAAGAAAGCAATATATAATTTATAAAGGTTCTTCAGATCAAGTACTTTAAAAAAGCTGCAGTAGTATATTAGGTTTGTCGAAGTTTCCTAACAATTTATTTAAAATCCTAAAACTTTATGATAAGTATATAGAATATGAAATTTATAAAGGTTCTTCAGATCAAGTACTTTTAGTAGTATATTAGGTTTGTCAAAAATATCTCAATCAAACTCGATCAATAAGTGTATGGTATTTGTTTCCTATTAGAGGTGGAGAGCTTTAGATGGTATTATCGAAATTATTGATGGTTTTGCACTATCGAGACACCATCGACAGTAGCTCGTCACTATCGATGGAGTTCGATTATTTTTAGTTAATGCTTTGATCATAATCAATGGGGTCTTTGTTTTAATAGTGATAGGTTATTGATACCCTATTTTTTAGGTCAACGAAAGTTATTTTAATTTAGTAAGAATCCTTATGGTAAAATACTAATGTCTAATGTCCTAATAAATTTTCTCTGATAGGAGGATTCGCCTAAAGATAAAACATATTAATAATTTGCTTTTCCTAAACTAGAATTTTTGACTTGTAAATAAAGTAATATAAGTAAGTATTATTTAAAATAAATAATTTAAATTTTATTAAATTTTTGTAGCTCAGTTCCATATCGATGTTTTTCCAAAAACTATATTAAATATTCTTTGTAAATATACATTCAATATACATATTAACATACGGATATGTTACAAAAGTAAAATAAACTTCAAGTTTTTAAGCGTTGTCAAAAAAATATTGAAATACTATGTTTTGAATTTGGGCGCTCTTTCTCTCTCTCTCTCTCTCCTTCTGCTTTCAGGACATGCGCATTAGTGTCGGTTGCTGATAAGGCTATGCCAATGTGGTGAATAGTGAGTCCACTGATAAGAACTGATAAGAATGTACTGCAGGTGTAGTGCATAGGTACCAATAACAAAAGCCGCACTTGCTTATCAAGTAAAATGAATAATTGCTGATGATTTAATCAGCGTGGATGCCACAAGTCAAGTCGAGTCTAGTGCCTGCCACAAAGCAAGCAAATTGGGGCAACTATGGCGATGCGGTGAGGAATTTGGTCAGCTGCAGTTTGCGATTAATGAGCAACGTTGTACAATTAGTGAACCACCTCAATTATGTAGTTTAACTACAGATGCGACCCCTCATATTTGCCCCCATTCTACAGTTGTTCTCCATCTTCTTCTTGTTTGTTGTTGTTTGTTGCGGTTGTGGGGCTACTTTTAATAGCAAATTTGCGGACGCTATGTCCGTTCGTTTTTTTTTTTTTTCTTTTTTTGTTTTGGTGCACACTAGACAAGGCCAGACTAAGGACAGGGGCAGCCCTTTAATTATGATAATTACATTGTTGTCGAGCTCATTTGCTGACAGCTGTTGAAGCTCCCCTTCCCCTCTTTCACTTATTTTGCCACTGCCTGCAACTTATTGTAGCAGCTGCTACTTTTTATCGTTAACGCATAATCTTTGCATTCTCTGATTTTGCCCTGCATTTTTAAGCAGGCGGAGCACGTGCCATAATGTAAAATATATTAGTTTAGAGAAAAAAATTCTGGTTTTACCCTTTGAGGGGCATATTGAGTTTGCTAAAAGTTAATACAAGTATGCTTTCGTTTTTTGATAAAATTAAAAATTTGCATGTCTTCTAACGTTCGAATTTCTAAACATGAAACTTCATATTTATTTAGAGACAAACACTAGTAAAATATCCTGATAATTGCAATAAGATTGATTTATAATCCAGAAAGTTATCATGCATCGAAAAACGCAAATTTTAAATAGCCACATATCATTGGAAATGAAGTTTAGAGGGTATTGCACGGTCGGGATGCTCGATAGAATTTTTCTTTCTTAGTAATGCATATTGTTTTACTTTAAGCTTTAAATGAAACTACTATGATAGAGTAGCATGATGAAATCTAAAGTGAGTTTACTCGTTTTCTTTATGACAGAGATCCGATCTGGTTGATTTAAATGTATGAATTCGAGACTGTACAAAATTGCACCAAGTTAGCAACAGACCGTTTGACGGACAGAAGGATAGATGAGCATGGTTAAAAAGTTCTCCAGCGCAACTTCAAATACGAAATTCTTGATATTTGGTATGATATAAATTTGTTAAATAAATAAATTTAGTAAGTAGCTGCCATAGAAGCGGTTGGTCAAAAAGCGGTGTTTGGTAATCATAAATTTTTGGGTTATTTGGTTTATTTCAAAGTTATAAACTTTAATATTGAGTATTTGAGTTAAGTATTACAGCCGACGGCCTAAAAAGCTCTGGCTCAAAGCATCATATTTTACTTAGTTTAAGTCCATATCTGAAATTAACTATACTTTTATAATAGTTATTATCGGTTTTCTATTCATTCTATTTTTTATTAAATTACTTAGTTTAAGTACATATCTGAAGTTTACTATACTTTTATAATAGTTATTAACGTTTTTCTATTCATTCTATTTTTATTAAATTACTACAAAGGTAGAACTGCTTGAAGCGCTTAGGAAAACATGACCATCGACTTAAGTTTGGCGATCAAGGCACAATGCTGCTGCCTTCCACTAGTTACTTTCAGAACTAGAATGTTCTTAAACCCCACTAACCATGGTGAGGAGTACTGAACTCAGAAAAATTTGTTATTACAAATTGAAGCCATTTTAAATATTTTCAGATAAATTAAAGCACAGCACAACTTATGCCAATGTAACGTGCTCCCAATTATATTGAATATTAATTTAATGGTAATTGATGCGTGTTGCCCAGTTCCCTCAAAACCAATTATGTAATTGTAGAGAATATATAAGTGGCAACACTGGACGCTTATAAAAAGAAGAAACAAAAAATATTGAGCTCAATCAAAAGTATCAACGCAAGCGTAATGGATATCAATAGCTTGAGTTACTTTAAAAGCCACTGGACAGTCTGGAAAATTGTTGGCATAGCCTATAAACAGGTTTCTTGGAGAAAAATATACTTAATCTACAGTCTGTTGATAGTGCTCTTCGTTACAATCGGATATCCACTACATCTGAGCATGTCAGTTTTTCGCAACGATAATCTCCCGGAAGATCTTAAGAGCGTAACCATCTTCGTCACCTGCTTCGCCTGCTCCCTGAAAATTTTAATATACACATACAATTTGGATAAGGTACAGAAAATGGAGCATATATTAAAGCAATTGGATTCTCGAGTCAGTGGAATTGAGGAGACGTACATCTATAGCCAACTAAAAACACAGTTACGAAATATTCTATTCGTATTTATCAGCATTTCTTTGCCAATCGGTATTTTTGCCGAGATGTCTTTTATCTTTCAAGATGGTCGTGGTCTGATGTATCCTGCCGGTTTTCCATTTGATTGGCGTAACTCCACTCGGAATTACTACATTGCGAATATATATCAGTTTGTTGGAGTGAACTATCAACTG
Source organism: Drosophila tripunctata (assembly GCA_035047385.1). Lineage (NCBI taxonomy): Eukaryota > Metazoa > Arthropoda > Insecta > Diptera > Drosophilidae > Drosophila > Drosophila tripunctata. The sequence goes on from JAWNPS010000288.1 coordinate 13,260,722, forward strand.
TTACAGAACTATGCAAGTGATTGCTATCCCGCCGTAATGTTGTGTATAATCTCTGCTCATACCAAGATACTCTACAAACGCTTTGAGCACATTGGATTAGGAGCCACTGATGATGATGATGCTCAAAAGCAACTGGAGGCCTGCATTACGGATCACAAGAAACTGCTGGAGTAAATATTCTCATCACTTGATCTGCTCTATTTTAAAATAATTCTTTAACTTACAGGCTGTTTAAACTAATGGAATCCTTCATGTCCTTACCGATACTCATTCAATTCACAGTGAGTGCAATAGGAATGTGCATTTCCTTAGCAACATTACTTTTCTTTGTCACTTCGCCCATGGGACGAATTTATTTCTTATTCTACTTGGTCTGCATGGCAATTCAAATCTTTCCCACCTGCTATTATGGAACGTATACTGAGTTCTGGTTCGGAAAACTACACTATGCGGCCTTTAGTTGCAACTGGACCACAAAGAGTCATAGTTTTAAGAAGAAATTAATGTTATTCGTAGAATGTTCATTAAAACAGAACACAGCAATGGCAGGTGGAATGGTTCGCGTACATATCGATACATTTTTTTCTACAGTAAAATTTTCATATTCCCTGTTTACTATACTACTACGAATGCGAAAGAGATTTAATTGATATTTGGCGAATATTTTAAGTAACTTATTTTTTTTCGAATGGGAAGCAACTATGTTTGTCGAATAAAGTTATTGAGAGGGAAGATGTAGTTTTCCTTACCAATGACTTTGGTGGTCAGGAAAAGGAAATTGTTTGTGAGTATGTGTGATGAAAATAGTTCATTTAATTTATACACGACACTAAGAACAGCGAGAAAGAATTTCGACACTGAGAACACTGATTTAAAACAACATTCATTGAAGACGAAATATTCCACCAAATGTCTCCCCGAAACTGCCTGAATGGTATAAAGGTGGTCGGAAGATAATGTAAGTTTTAAAGGAACTGGATTTATGCCATGTGTCAGCACACCCGATTTTGGAGATCGAACTGTCAGAGGATCAATTACAACAGTTTTGGATCTAACTAAACGTGTAAGCCTGTAGCTACACCTCTGTAGTGAACAGCGAAAATTTTTAAATTTTAATTTAAATAAAAAATGCAAATACTGAAATTAAATATATTTACGCTATGTGCTTGTAGACTTATTACGGTTTTGATTTGTTTTAAATTCTCAAATACACATATGAGTAAATATTATATATACATATACATATTTTACAAGCGTTTTCAAACTATTTCCCCTGTTTAAGCTTTTAGTATTTAACTCAGAAGGTAAGGTGCAGAGGTCTATTTGGTTTGTCAGACAAGTTTGTGTGTAATGGATCAGTTCCAACGCTGTTAAGTATTTGTATATAATATTAACCAGCATCCGCGTCTGTACGAACACATTCATCATAGAAACTATTGTATGAATACGAGATATAATACCAAATTTAGAAGGTAGATTCGTCCATATTGCAAGCAGTGAAACTTAATTTAGATTTTTACAAAATGAACTTGGTTGAATGGATATGTTATTACTTTTCATACCCTGGAATCGGAAAACTATTTGGTATAGCTGTCCAATAAGTGAGCTGTCGAATTCATATGAAGAACATAATATTTGTCTGTAATTGTGCATAATCTGAACTCGACTTTAGCCGTTAAATACTTAAAGTGTACATTCAATGGCGAAGTGGTCAAATCAACAGTTTTTTAAAATCATATTAAAGTTACAAGCGAAAAATGAAATGAGCCGAATCAAATCTTTAGTAAAATGTTTGAACCTCAGAACCAAACATTTTTTAAACTTTCGAGGCATGTAGCATTGATTGGAATAGAGTGTCTTCAAAAATCAAAAAGACAATAATTTATAAAAAAAATCAAACCATTTAAAGCAATTAACGAAATAAATGAAATGCAACTTGAAAATGACATTAGAAGCCTAATTAATGTCAAAGTACGTGGTGCCAGTTAAATTGATAATTTATAATATTGGTAATTGATGCGTGTCGCACATGTCCTTCAATAACAATTATATAATCATATAGCTTATATAAGTGGCGGCATTGGGAAGCATATAAAAGAAGAAACCAAATATATACACTTCAATCAGAAGTATTTACTGCAGCGAAATGGATATTAACAGCATAAGCTACTTTAAAAGCCACTGGACAGTCTGGAAAATATTAGGCATAGCCTATAAACAGGTTTATTGGAGAAAAGTTTACTTACTCTATAGCCTCTTTGCCCTTCTTTTCGTTACAATCGGATATCCTTTACATCTGGGCATGTCTGTTTTCCGCAACGATAGTCTTCCGGATGATCTAAGGAACATAACAATATTTGTCACCTGCTTGGCTTGCTCCCTGAAAGTCATGATCTATGCCTACAATTTGGATAAGGTACAAAAAATGGAGGATATATTAAAGCAATTGGACTCTCGAGTCAGTGGGATTGAGGAGACTTACATCTATAGTCAACTAAAAAGACAGTTACGAAATATCCTGTTCATCTTTATCAGCATTTATCTTCCAATCGGTGTTTTCTCAGAGATGTCTTTTATTTTTCAAGAAGGTCGTGGTCTGATGTATCCTGCCTGGTTTCCATTTGATTGGAAGAATTCGACTCGAAATTACTCCATTGCAAACACATATCAAATTGTTGGGGTTAGCTTTCAACTGTTACAGAATTATGTCAGTGATTGTTATCCCGCCGTAATGTTGTGTATAATCTCTGCTCATACAAAGATGCTCCACAAGCGCTTTGAGCACATTGGACTAGAAGACAATGGAGATGCTGAGGCTCAAAAAGAACTGGAAGCCTGCATTACGGATCACAAACGTTTACTGGAGTAAATATTCTTTATGCTTGATTTAATATATTTTTTAAACAGTTGTCTAACTCGCAGGCTGTTTAGAATAATGGAATCCTTCATGTCTCTACCAATACTCATTCAATTAGCATCGACTGCAATAGGAATGTGCATCAGTTTGGCGACAATACTTTTCTATGTCACTTCGCCCATGGGACGCATTTATTACCTTTTCTACGGAATGGGCACGATACTTGAATTATTTCCCACCTGCTATTATGCAACGGACGCGGAAATTTGGCTCGGAAAACTACATTATGCAGCTTTTAGTTGTAATTGGACATCACAGAGTTGCAGTTTTAAGAAGAAATTAATGTTATTCGTAGAATGTTCCCTAAAGCAAAGTACAGCAATGGCAGGTGGAATGGTTAGAGTACATGTTGATACATTTTTCGCTACCGTAAAATTTTCTTATTCCCTGTTTACTATTCTACTACGAATGCGAAAGTGACTTGATCAGTTTCTAGCCGCAACTACAAATAAAAATCAGAGATCTTAAATTTTTTAATTAGAAACTAAACATAATTGTGTTATTTACATGCAGTTTTTTTTTTATTTCCTATCAAAGAAAAATTGAGATCGCAGCAAAGTTGTCAATGTAACTTATATTTATGTTGCTCAAAACAAGAAGTTTTTTTTATCCTTATAGAGTCCTGTAAACGGTTATAAGTTACACTATTTTATCGAAGCAAGGTGTAGATTCGTAAAGTATTATTAATATTAATGTACGATAGGGCCAAAAGCAAAAGGCAGCAAGGAAGAAAAATTCAGTCTAGCACACTCGACCGAGAAATACCTTCTGACTTTAATTTCCAATTGCAAATATGAACTTAGATCGAAATAAGCGTTGCAAAACAGTTTTCGTTTACATTGCTCGTGTGGCAGCAGCGCTGCAACAGAATTCAGTTCATTGCACGAGGATATAGTCCGATTTTGATCAAATTTTCAGCATCGTTTGATATTGTTCGTCATTAAGTCAGTGTAAAGTTAAAAAACTTTTCGTCGAGGATAACGTGAGCTAAAGGCGTGCAAACTATAATTTTTTTTTTCTTTTGAATGAAAGACGCGTGGCATCCAAAAAAGTGTGCATAGCATCATCTTTATATTGCATCTACCAACCTGAATGTCAAATTGACCTGCCTTGCCTTTATAGTGACTAAAAAATTCACAAAAACATTTTTTTTCCGTGGTATTTCTGGTCTTTCTTGATTTTTGTGGCCAATGGGGTGTGGCATCAAAAAAGGGAAACACATTGTATTGACTCACAAAATATGTGGTCAATACTGACTTAAATGGAGATTGTAGCTCTTACCATCTTTGAGGTCTGTTTGTTCACACGGTTCAATTGACTAGGCTTGTTATGCTGATCAGGAATATATATACTTTATGGGGTCTGCCGCGCCTCCTTCTGCATGTTATAAACTTTTCACAAACCCAATATACCCCTCAGAAGATATTAAAAATACAATAAAAGTTCATTATTGGCATATTTTTGTGTATTTTGTATATTTGGCATATTTTAAAAATCTAGAGGAAAAATTTTGATTACTTTATAATCCGATAATGCCAATTAACTTTTCCAAAAATTGCTAATCTATTTATATTTTTATTAAATTAATACATTTCTTGAATTCTTAGCCTATGTAAGTTAAATTTGAATTAGTAGAATTTGCACTTTTGCACCAAAATTAAAAATTTTTGGAAAAAATTTCTTTTTAACATAATTTGTTGATTAATTTTTTAAAATCTGTACTGGGCATTTTCCAACTCTGCGCATTAATTAGGTAAACCTTTGTCACATACTTGTTGGCAACACTGACAAATATATGAACAACTAATATGAAAGACATTTGAAAATTTAAACCATTTAAGTTACCTACGAAGCTTTATGATACTTTCTACAAATTAATAGCCTGATCCCACACATATTGATAATTTATAATATTGGTAATTATTGCGTGTCGCCCATGTCTCCCAATAACAATTATCTAATTATTAGAATAATAAGTAGCACCAATTTAAGCATATAAAAAGAGAAACAAAAAATTAACAGTTCAATCAGAAGTGTTGGCATCAGCATTATGGAGATTAATAGCTTAAGTTTTTTTAAAAGCCACTGGACAGTATGGAAAATATTAGGCATAGCCTATAAAAAAATTCCTTGGATAAAAGTTTACTTACTCTATAGTCTGTTGATCGTTCTTTTCGTTACAATTGGATATCCTTTACATCTGGGCCTGTCAGTTTTCCGCAACGATAATCTTCCGGATGATCTTAAGAACTTAACAATATTTGTCACCTGCTCCGCTTGCTCCTTGAAGATTATGATCTATGCCTACAATTTGGATAAGGTACAGAAAATGGAGGATATATTAAAGCTATTGGACTCTCGAGTCAGTGGAATTGAGGAGACGTACATCTATAGCCAACTAAAAACACAGTTACGAAATATTCTGTTCATCTTTATCAGCATTTATCTACCAATCGGCGTTTTCGCAGAGATGTCTTTTATTTTTCAAGATGGTCGTGGTCTGATGTATCCTGCTTGGTTTCCATTTGATTGGAAAAATTCTACTCGGAATTACTATATTGCAAATATTTTTCAAATTGTGGGCGTTAGCTACCAACTGTTACAGAATTATGTCAGTGATTGTTATCCTGCCGTAATGTTGTGTATAATATCTGCTCATACAAAGATGCTCCACAAGCGCTTTGAGCACATTGGATTAGAAGATAATGGAGATGCTAACGCTCAAAAAGAACTGGAAGCCTGCATTACGGATCACAAGCGATTGATAGAGTAATTATTTTGAATGCTTGATAAAATTTATTTTTAAATAATTTTTAAATTAACAGGCTGTTTAGAATAATGGAATCATTTATGTCTCTACCGATGCTTATTCAGTTCACAGTGACTGCAATAGGAATGTGCGTCAGTTTGGCGACAATACTTTTCTTTGTCACTTCGCCCATGGGAAGAACATATTTTGTTTTCTACGGATTGGCCATGCCACTTCAAATATTTCCTACATGTTATTACGGAACGGATTCTGAATTCTGGTTCGGAAAACTACACTATGCGGCCTTTAGTTGCAACTGGACTTCGCAAAGTCGAAGTTTTAAGAAGAAATTAATGTTATTCGTAGAATGTTCCTTAAAACAGAGCACAGCAATGGCAGGTGGAATGGTTAGAGTACATGTTGCAACATTTTTCTCTACTGTAAAATTTTCTTATTCCCTGTTTACTATTCTTCTACGAATGCGAAAGTAATTTGATCAAATTCTAACTTTACTTTCTTCAATTGTTGCTGGACAGTCTGGAAGACTCGTCACTGTGGACGGCATATCAAGCAAGTTAGGAACATAGGCTTCAATAAATATATGATATAATAACCCGATTTTATGAAATTTGATTTTTATATTGTTGTTTGTTTAATTTTAATGCATACTGCCTAAATTAAGATACGAATTGTAAAAGATATGTTTATATATGACACCATTTTGTTCTTGTGCCAGCAATATGATATGATAATTTTATATATACATAAGCTAATAAATACGGACCTTCAACGATTATTGACTGAAAGTCAAGCTTAAATAAAAACTGGTATTGATAAAGAACTATACACATAATTTTAGGGTTTATAAAGTATTTATGAGGTCAGTCACACCTTTTTCTAAAAAGCGATTTTTGATTAATCTTTCCTTTTTAATGGAGCTTTGCTTAGAAAATAGAAAATAATTAAAATTATTTTCAATAATATTTTAAAGGCGTATTTCTAATGAATAAATTGCAAAGGGCTTTAAATTAATATCAGATTTTTATAGGATTCTATTAGTTAACATAGAATTACATAATAAAGCAAAGTACAGAATTAGTTAATTACTGTGGAGCTTTTCAATAAAATAGCAAAATACCAACACTATAATTGTGAACTATAATTATAGCAACCCGATGAAAGTGGGTATGAATATCTTATGAGCCTCTCAATCACTTTAATTGATATAATTGCGCAAGCTAAAAAAAACATTTATTGACTATATACTTTAAAATAAGTACAATGAACTATTAAGTTTATCAGAAAAATTTGGTGTGTAAAAGGCAGATTGAAACAACTCTGACTCTATAACGTATATATATTTGTATACCCTCTGAGGGGTATATTTGACTTCTGAAAATTATGTAATAGCCAGAATGAGGCGTGGCAAGCCCCATAAAGAATATATAACATATTGACGATCAGCGTAACAAGTCTAGTCGATTTAGTTATTTCCATCTGTCTGTCCGTCTGTCTGTCCGTATGAACAAAGAGATACCTGTGATGGTAAGAGCTACAGTCTCCTTTATCAGTATCAGCAAAATATTTAGTTAGCTAATACATGAATCATTACTTTTGTTAATGCTACGCCCCATTCGCCCACAATATCTCGAATATCTCGGTAACTATAACAACTAGGAACTCCAATTTGGCATGTAGGCTGCTAGATGCAACATAAAAATAATGCCATTAAAAAAATGTTGGATGCCACGGCCCCTTCGCCCATAAGAAACAAAACATATTGAAAGTTTACAAGCCTTTAACTCACGTATTTCTAAACGTATAGTTTTGCAAGTTTTTTTTTCGTTTGAAGACAAACAATATTAAACGTTTCTGAAAATCGCAACAAGATCGGATTACAATCAAGAAAGTAATCAAGCATCGAAAACGTCAATTTGCAACTCAGGCGGTTCGTAGCACAGAGCTTCTGACACAGAGCTGCCGCCGCACAAGCACTGCATTGTTAGCCAACACTGCAATATGAACAAAAGCATTTATGCAAGCGTGTTTATGTTGGGTTCTAACAGCGCGCTGCTGCGCTTACTCCGATATGAACAAATATAATTGGAAATTATACTCAGAGGGTATTACACGGACGGGATACTCGCCTTTATCATGTAGTTGTAATATGAAGGACCAGTCAAAATAGGTGAAAAACTATATTCAAATAAATCTAAATTTATGTAATCAAATGGTCTATTCGAGTCGGCTTGCTCTACTGAAGCTTTTCTTATTAGTTCAATATATAAACAATAAATTCATTGCTGAAGAGTTCAATTGTCGAGTTTTTCTGAAGACGACGGCATGGATATCAATAGTTTAAGTTACTTTACAAGTCATTGAACAGTCTGGAAAATACTAGGCATAGCCTATAAACAGGTTTCCTGGAGAAAAGTATACTTACTCTATAGTCTACTTATAATGCTCCTGGTGACAACTGGATATCCACTACATCTGGGCATGTCAGTATTCCGCAACGATAATCTCTCAGACGATCTTAAGAACTTGACAACTTTTGTCACATGCTTCGCCTGCTCCCTCAAAATTATAATATACGCTTACAATTTAGATAAGGTACAACAAATGGAGGATATATTAAAGCAGTTGGACTCTCGAGTCAGTGGAATTGAGGAGACGTACATCTATAGCCAACTAAAAGCACAGTTACGAAATATTCTACTCATCTTTATTAGCATCTATTTACCAGTTGGCGTTTTCGCAGAGATGTCTTTTATTTTTGAAGAAGGTCGTGGACTGATGTATCCTGCCTGGTTTCCATTGGATTGGCGAAACTCCACTCGGAATTATTGCAAACATATATCAAATTGTGGGCGTAAGCTATCAACTGATGCAAAATTATGTCAGCGACGGCTATCCAGCAGTGATGTTATGCATGATCTCGGCTCATACAAAGATGCTCTACAAACGCTTTGAACACATCGGATTAAAAGACAATGGAGATGCTGAGGCCCAAAAAGAACTGGAGGACTGCATTACGGATCACAAACGATTACTAAAGTAACTTTTAATGAAATGATTGTTATACATTGTTTTTGAAATGATTCTCAAACTTACAGATTATTTACAATAATGGAATCTTTTATGTCCCTTCCGATGCTTATTCAATGCACAGTAAGTGCAATAGGAATGTGCATTAGTTTTGCAACATTGCTTTTCTTTGTCACTTCGCCCCTGGGAAGAACATACTTTTTTTTCTACGGAATGGCCATGCCACTTCAAATCTTTCCCACCTGTTATTATGGTACGGATACTGAGTTCTGGTTTGGAAAATTACATTATGCGGCCTTCAGTTGTAAATGGACTACGCAGAGTCGCAGTTTTAAGAAGAAATTAATGTTATTCGTAGAATGTTCCTTAAAGAAAAAAACAGCAATGGCTGGTGGAATGATTCGCATACATGTTTCTACCTTCTTTGCTACCCTAAAATTCGCTTATTCCTTGTTTACTATCTTATTACAAATGCAAAAGTAAAATAAAATTGGCGTTAATCAGAAATGAAAATTTGTTTTGAATTGTTAAGTACGTGGTGAATAACTTTTCCTAAATAATTATGTTTCTGTCGTTTTTTATATATATTCTTTATAATCTTTAAAGCCATCCATTTGGCTGTATTTGTAAAAGAACTCATAGATTAAAGATATTGTAAAAGATAAAGCCAATAAATTTGTAGTTTAGGTTCCTCAATGGCATTTGTATACCATTCCTAGACATTACTTTTCTTACTTGTCTAATTAGGGGAGAACCTATGTTAAAAGCTTCTTCACTTGGCCAATTGATTTGTGAAAATGTTACTTGCGATTTTATTACTTTTATTGGACATTTTGTCAGTTAAATGCATACATATGTACTTGAATTTCATATTCGCTCTGAACGCAATTATAAAATCTGAATTTTCACCACATGTAGTTGAATATAAAATTTCATTACTAATACAATCAATATTATAATTAACCACCTACACTGGACACACATTAAATTCCTAAAGAAGACGGCAACGTATTAGTACCCATAACCCTGTATCATACAAATATATTTAACGCCAAAAGGCATTACTATAGGCAAATTAATATTTATTTTCCATTTAAAAAAAAGTTCGTAAAAGTTTCCCTTTTTATCTTACTGTTTCCTGTATAAATAATATTGCAAATTAATAGTGTATTGTTCTTTAGATTTGAAAAGATACTCTTAATATGGATAATAAACTGAATTTCCTTAAGGTTCTCGTATTCCTAATGTAATTAATTATTTTATTAGACTACTGAATAGACGATTCAAACCCCGATGTAAAAGATATTTTCTTAATATTTTCTGAACAAACTTTGCAAATATTGGAGATGTAGATATTATGGCCATTTTAGAAAATATTATTTATCAGTGTATATAATTTCAGTGTATTGAAGCAAATGTCAGCAACAGCAATTTGCAAACAATAATTAAACCTCGTTAGACCTCACAAGCAAAATAATTGGTATAATTAATATCGCTTTTCAAGAAACTATTTCCAGCTTATAAGAATCAAAACAGTCCTCGACAGACCCTTCAATCGAAATCGGAATGCCACGCATCACGTCATGGAGATCAATAGCTTGAGTTACTTTAGAAGCCACCGGGTAGTCTGGGCTTTACATGGAATTGATACTAAGACCTTGGTGGGGAAACCACTGCGTATGGCATATGCTATGCTATTGCAAATTCTGCTTAATTTTGGATATTCAGCGCATCTGGGTATATCCATTTTGAACAACGACAACTTTACGGATGATATCAAGAACCTGACGACATTTGCCGTCTGCATTGCTGCCTCATTGAAATCCGTAGTATATACAATGAACTCCTATAAAACCCATCAAATGGATCTAGTGATAAAGTTATTGGACTCACGTATCAGTGGAGTGGACGAGAAACATATATACATTCAATTGAGAAAAAACTTAAAAAACATTCTCTATGGATTTATCGGCATCTACTTCACAGTTGGAATTGTCGCCGAGTTGTCATTTATATTTCAGGATCAGCGTCGATTACTGTATCCTGCTTGGTTTCCCTTCGATTGGAGGAACTCAACGTGCAAGTTTTACATGGCACATGCCTATCAATTTGTTGGAATTTCCTTTCATCTTGTACAGAACTGGTCTTTCGACTGTTATCCTGCTATGATATTGTGCCTGATCTCAGCACATATCCAAATGCTTTGCAAACGTCTCGAAAAAATTGGATTAAATGATCCTGACGATGCTGGGGTCCATGGTCAACTGGAATCCTGTATTACAGATCACAAAAGCTTGCTTGAGTAAGTAGCGACTTGGGTTTAATTTTAAAATCTCTAATTTCTAATGGTTTCAACCGACTTTTAGACTGTTTACAACAATGGAATCCCTTTTCTCATTACCCATGCTCATTCAATTCACAGTTACTGCCATGAACGTCTGCATCAGCATCGCCGCATTTCTCTTCTTCGTTACAGATCCAATGGGACGCGCCTACTTCCTATTCTATTCAATTGGCGTTCTTTTTCAAATCTTTCCCACCTGTTACTATGGCATGGATACTGAGTTCTGGTTTGGAAAACTTTCCTATGCAGCCTTTAGTTGCAATTGGATTCCACAGAGTCGTAGCTTTAAGAAGAAGCTTATGCTTTTCGTCGAGTGTTCGCTGAGACAGAAGACAGCCATGGCAATCGGAATGGTTCGCATACATGTCGATACTTTTTTCTCCACCATAAGGTTGGCATACTCACTCTTTAACATCTTACTACAAATGCAGAGGTAGGCAGCAGACAGAGTGTTCATATGAACTAAAGAAGTTTCGTCTGATTTGATACTTTGATACTTATATTACTTTTTGTCGATATGATGTAGTTGTCTAGCAATTAAAGCATAAATTTGCATTTAATGCGTGAGTTGACATCGGGAAATCCTCGCCATGGGATTAAGCTTGTTAAAAGTGTTTAATAGACAAAAGAAAGCGCGGCAGACTCCACCAAGTATAGAAGTCTTGATCAGCATTCACAGCCTAGTCAATATAGCCACGATCGTCTGCCTATCCGCCCGTCTGGCCTATACTGATCTCATAGATGGTAAGAGCTCCATTTTAGTTGACCCCATATTTAGCCAGTCAATACAAAAATATGTATATGAATTACAGTTTAGTTTCATGGACTTTTGAAAAGTAAAAAAAAGCATATTTGAATGCTTAACAATGTTATAAAAGTTTCTTTCAATTATATATTTTCATTTCAATAGTGTTAAATTATTAAATTATTACAACATAAACAATATATATATATCACTTTAAAATCAAGCTGCGGGCGACAAATCTGATGACTTACACATCTCAAGCCTTGTCAGAGTTTTCTCAATCCTACTCAGCCTAACTATCTGAAACATATTGTCATGAGCACAAAGTGGTTCAACATTTGATAGATTAATTGAAATATATACATATATTTCAATTTACTACATTTCTAACAGGGATCGTAACGGTTATAACTTTTATCAATAAAAATCATTTTTAACGATTATTTTTAATTTTTATATTAAAAGTCAGCAAATAACTGTTATTTTTAATTTTTAATAATAAAAATTAAAAATAACTATTATTTTTAACTTTTATTATAAAAGTCTTTAATAACAGTTATTAAAGACTTTTAAAATAAAAATCAGTCAAAGACTTTTATTTTAATGACTTATAAATAAAAGTCTTTACGAAAATAAAAGTCTTGAAAAATGTAAATAAAAGTCTTTGATCTATATATCGAAGGCGAAGTTATACAGGATCATCCAAATTCGATTTTATTTTAGGTTTAAGCACTATTTATTGATATAACATCTTTTTTTTGTAATATCCTTTCAAATGTCCTTTAACCCATTGTATTGTTATAAAGTAATACTCAATAAAATTGTTACTCCAATTAATCAATTCAATTTAAGTTACTATTACTAAATAGGACAATATGTATGTTTAAAAGCAAAAACCAATTGGGAATTATAAGCCACAATCTAAGCAAAAACAAAGGTACACCTTTTTTTATTTTAATAGTTTTTATAATAACTTTATTTATATAGATAAATAAAAAAAATATATTGGGTTAAAGGACATTTAAAAGGATATTACAAAAAAAAGATGTTATATCAATAAATAGTGCTTAAACCTAAAATAAAATCGAATTTGGATGATCCTGTATAACTTCGCCTTCGATATATAGATCAAAGACTTTTATTTACATTTTTCAAGACTTTTATTTTCGTAAAGACTTTTACTTATTAATAAAAGTCTCGGACTGATTTTTATTTTTTGATTTATATTTTAAAAGTCTTTGATAACCGTTATTAAAGACTTTTATAATAAAAGTTAAAAATAATAGTTATTTTCAATTTATATTATAAAAATTAAAAATAATAGTTAATTATAACTTTTATGATAAAAGTTATAAAATAAAAGTTTATTGCATATTTGAAAAGGTAACTCTATTATAAGTTCTGTGTTCTCCTTGGAAATTTTTTAGGACGTTTCCTTCATAAAGACTTTTTGTGAATCGATAACGGTTATTTTCGATCCCTGATTTCTAACTTCACATTTAAAGCATAAATTCTTAATCTTAGTCCAAGTCTTTTGTACTGAATCACGAATATTGTTGGCTACTCAGTGTCCAAAATACATGGTAATTACTTGAAATGAAATTCATTTCAATTCAAATTTAGAATGTGGCTCATTTCAATTGTTTAACGCTGCACAATGACACAGCGGAAGCTACTTGGTGCTCTGCAGCTTAAATGGCTGCCGATTGTCTTCCGGTGGAATGCAGTAGAGAGAATTGTTGAAATGCAGCAACAGAGGAAGCATATAACAAAGCATTAGATGCTTTGTATGTTAATTGATTCAAAGGCTGCTTTTGTGCCTTGAAATACGTATACGCCACGTAAGTAGAAGATTGGGCTAATTGAGTCGGATATGCAAATTTTCTATGCGAATCTAATGTAAAACTTCTGCTGTTGCTGTTACTATAGCATTTTTTTGCTAGTCAGTCGTTTATTTATTTGCACAACGATAAAACATTAAAAGGCATTCTGAGCCTTAGCCTGGCCCTAATGCGCTTAAGTCGGCACTAAGTCATGTTGAATCTGCAAAGCCTGCACAGTAAAAAGCCAGCTGCTGGAAAAAGGGCCAGCTACCAATTTACCAATTTATAGCCAATGGTCAACCCAAGGCAAAGCAAGGACGGAATAGCTTAGTGGGCGTGGGACCGATGGAATCTGCGGCGAATCGATTTGATGATGTTGAGCGGCAGTGCTGGCACTAAGTTGATTTGAATTTATAACAACAAACATTTACATAGTTTACCCACATATCGTCGAGCATTAAACTGAAAATAGAAATTTAGATACAGAAATACTGATGTACATAGACGGATGCAGAGCACGTAGCATACTTTTAGGATGCTGTTCTTAAATCGCTTACAAAATATGAGAGTTATTTTAATTTTTAATCAACCGAAGCCACATACAGATGAAAAAAAAGAAACAAAACTGCTGCTTAGGGGCTGCGCACAAATTAGCAATGAAACTACTTTTCTGCTTAAGCCAAGACATTCCAGGACAGAACTTGTCAGCACAGAGACTGAGAAGTGTACATTAAGCAGACTCAGCTGTTTCCCAGCACTCGCAAATTGTATTTTGCCACTTGTATCATTTATTTGAGCTTGCAGCACTCCTGTCGCCACTCTGTCGAGACGAGCAGCATTATTATCATCATCAGCATGGTCATCATGGCCGTCTTTATCTGTCGCTCTCCAACTGTATAAGTCATGCAACTACTTTTCTCTCGAAAAAGTCCAGCAAGTCACTTTATTAAGTTTGCAAAAACTTACTCAGCTCAAGTGCCTCATGCCAGCAACTACGTGCAACAGCAGCAGGAGCAGCAGTAGCAGCAGCAACAAATTTCTCTTCCCCTCTTTTGGTAATTTCTCAACCAATTTGAAGTTGCTATGCTCGTCTGCAATTTGTTGTTAAGAAAAATGTTAATACACTTGCTGCAAGTGGCGGCTGAGGCTCCTGTTGCTTCTGTTGCTGTGGCAGCCACAAGTGGCCACTCACCTGATGAGGTTGTATAGCCTTAATAAATTAGAAGCCAATGAGCCTGAGGTTAAATTTATGAAATTGTTTGGTTTTTCTTTAAATGAAATTAGTAAGCAGTGATGTCAGCAGACGAGCAAGCAAATAGTTTTCCAAACTTTTCTGGCATGGAATTAATAGTTTCCTTATGACAGAGGAAGAAACAACCCAAAAACTTTGGGACGCACATTTTCAAATTTGAAGCAAATCGAAAAATACGCAACTATGCATTTATCCGGAAAAGTTTTGTCAACGGCTTAACTTGGAATGCCAAAACCCTACCCCCCACCCACATGCTGATGAGAATGGAAAACATGGTGATGCCTTGGCATTGGCACAGAGCAATGTACTCAAGTAAATTACAAGATTTCGTAGTCTGAAAATATTTAACCACAGTTACGTATGCCAGTTACTAGCGAGAACTGTAAAGAAATTTGTAGGCTGAGTGCGGTGAATAACCCAAATATACCGAGAAATTTTACAACCGGCATAAGAAAGTCACTTAACGTAGCCGTTGGCGACGGCAATGGCACATTATGTGGCTGCGACTCAATGTGGCGAGTGAAAGTTAATTTCTGTGGAAATGTGAGCGGAAAATACAAATACATACACACACACTTACACATATGAGGGGTGCGACGACAGTGAAAACATTTTCCTAAACTATGCCATTAACATGTAAAACTTTCGTGGTACTTGTAACCGCCTGCCTGGGTTTTCGGCTTGTCTTAGCCTCAGTCGAAGTCTTAGTCTCAGTCTGAGCCTCATTCTCATTCTCTGTGGCAGTCAGTTTACATCTTAGAGCCTGGCAAATGGATGGTCTTGGGGCACGTAAATACTTGCCAGAAACTTGAGCGAATTAACAACAAAAGTTCGTCCTGCTGCTGCTGCTGCTGTTGTTGTTGTGTTATTGTGTTGTTGCTGCTGTGACGGAAAACTTCGTCTAAAATAACACAAAACTGCTGCTGGCAAGTGACAATAACAGCAGCAGCAGCAGGAAAGGCAAAAAGGCTTGACAGCCAATGCCAGTGCCAAATGTCAAACAATTTGTGGTGCCTCAACTCAACTGAACTCACCGCCTTCACCCTTCGCTTCATTTGCCATCATCATTTACTTGCAACGAGGCAGCGTCTCTTTAAAGCCAAGAATTAATAGCTAAAAAAAACTTTTGCAACACTACTACATAGTATTCGTAAAGTGTACTGATAGAGTTCCTGGGCGTTGGCCATAAAAAGCAAAACACCATCCGCATAATAGCCGCTAAAGAGCCATCTAAATAGAGTCCAACGACCAGTTACGAGTATAACTCATTATGGCTAATGAGTGTTATTTGTGCCTGGCGCATAACAAACTCAATTTTGCATAAGACTCAACTTGACTCGTCTCGTCTCGTCTCGTTTCGTTTTCTTTAGCTTTGACTCGGCTTCGTTTTAGCTTTAACGCCAAAAGGTCGAAATTAGTTTGACTTGATGGCGTACAGACAACTTCCCATTTTACTCATTCCTCCATTTTAACACACATATACTCACACACAGATATACACTTGTGGCAAATGAATGTCAACTTTGGGCTTTGGCAGAGGATTACGATTACGACAGCCTCAATGGTGGGCGGGGCAAAGGCAAAGGCAAACATAATTACGCCCACACTTAAGGGCTTTTAGCATTGCTTGTTTTTGTGAAAAACTTTGCAAACAGATTTACACAATGTTCAGATAAACGATTGCAATAAATTTCGTCTGCTTAAATGTGCTGCAGTTCCCCTTGATCACATGTTAAAACTTGATAATAAAAAATAATAAAAAAAAAATACTAAAAGTTATGTTGAGTTTATCCTACCTTAACATACCCTTCTTAAATTTGTTACAGAAATTTTTTAAGTGTGGCAAAATTCATGAACTCACATAAAAATATTTTTCAAAAGGTGTTTGACAAGTACATATGATATGGAAGTTTTTAAGTTAAAAGTTATCACATAAAATAATTAAAATGGTCTCAGAAAAACAAAAATATTCTTTTTATTTAAATGTTCAATTTTACTAAGTTGTTTGGAATATCTCAAGAAACTTAAACATTTTGCGACTTTAATTGTCTCCTATACTCTTTCAAATATAAAGAAGCGGTATATATTTTAAAAATTGAAAATTAAATTTTTTAAGTAAATAAATATATTTGTTAGTTAATTCTATGATTTATCTTATTTAGCAGGTCTTGATGAAATTTGTAGATTAGTCTTCTTTTAACTTATATAATGTTTAAAAAGTATATGTACAATCAGAATCCTTAAACCTTGCCTTAAACTGTATATAGCAATCTCAACAAAGGTATGATATCTAACAATTATAACTATCTTTTTCGAACTTTTGCTTCTTGCACTTTTCATCTTCCAGCTCTGTTTGTTCTCAAAGATCCCCTCGAGGACAGACCTACTCCGAATCCACTATTGATATTAAATATATACATTTTATGGTGTAACAAACCTAATATACCCTGGACGAGGTAGAAAAAAGATGGTAGAAACGTAAAGAAAGCTAAATGTTCAGCCAGACAATGAGAGAGACAATAAACGTGGCTCGGGGCATATGCAAATGTCAATAACAAATACGCACATAACATTAAAATGTATATACAGAAAGATTCTTTGCATCATGCTTATGATACAATATTGCGTATACGAGGAGTCGCCGCTGTGGTTGCTGCTGTCGCTGCCACATAGGGCAATTATTACACGTACCACAGAGCCATGAATGAGTCAAACAGACTGTCTGCCTGCCTGCTTGACTGCATGACTGAATGAGTGAATGTACGAATGATTGTTTGGTTGAATGGGCGAACGAGTGTAGAGGCGAAACGTGTGAAGGCGTGGCTCGTTTACATGCACGCCTTCAATGAAATCGGCGGATTTGCGTAAAGCAAACGCCACAATTGAAATTTCAAATACGTTGCCAGTCGATGACAGCCGTTTATGTTGATGACGAAGAATCCCTGCCACACTCCAACCCTCCTGCAGGGCGTAACTGTGGCTTACACGGATTGTACCGTCTGACAGCTTGGTGGAAACAAACGCAACGCATGTCGACCCACGGGTCACACACACATACATAAAACACACATGGGTTCCACCCATGAAATTGATAACGTGTGATTTAATGTGTTTTTAACGCGTTTTAATGTGATTTTCAGTTAAATGAGGCGTGCCCTTTCAAGGCTCTCCTCGCCGCCTAGTAGGCGTAGACCCACCCATTGATTTGTTGGACCATCAACAATATTGATGTGTCGAGCCGTTCATCCGGTGTAAAAATGAAGCGTCGTTTGCATTCCCTGCCACAAAATTTTCCTGAGTCAGTGTTTGAGGCTATAGCTAATTTATAGCTAGATTTAAAAATTTTTTTATTTTGTTTCTAAACTTTGTCTCTATGTATCTTCACACAAAGCCTTCCAAATCAATCCAACAAAACATTTAGTCGTAGATTGGGTATATGAAAAATTTATATTCGTGTTGTTATATAATATCTCTATTTACAGAAAATTAATTTTCTAATATTCGGAACATACAATATTATTTATATTATATATTCCCAAGCAATCTTCGGAGTGGCAAATAATAATTATTATTGCATAATAAACAGCAATAAAAATATATAAAATTGTGTTAAAATCTATTATAATGTATTTCATTAAAATGTTAAGTTATCAACTATTTCCTTCTATCGTGTTTTCGCTTCAATCTGGCAACACTAGTTTGAGCAAACAAAAATATGGTGCCGCCTAAAAGTAGGCAACTGTTTTTTTGTTCTGAGCTACTACTAAAATGTAAAGTAAGGAAACTGCAAAAGAAGTAGCTAAGAATAATATTCACATATGAGTAAAGTGAGTTTAGTTTAGCAAATCACACACTATAAACTCTGATTACTTTTTATATTTTCATTTCTAATTTGCTGCTTCATCAAGTTTTCACACACCATCGGCTTATAGTGTGACAATTGTCGTAGTATTCAGTTTTCCTCTCTCTAAATGTAGGAATTAAGTGCAATCAATGGGAACAAAGGATGAATCATATTTCACCATATACGTATGTACATTTATTTAGATCAATTTGCATTTTCATATTTTCACAGCAGGCGATTGTGGGCGTTGGGCATCCTCTTCACGATTGAATGCATCGCATAAGGTGGAATGTTCCAGTGAACCATGAGGTATTTATTGTGCATTTATTTGTATCCTCGCCACGGGCTGCCATCGAAATGGCAGCATAGTTTTTTGTGTAACTGTGAAACGCTCTCAAAATAATAAAAATTTCTCACAAAGAATGGAATTATTTAAACAATTCAATTTATTAAAAAGTATGTAAAGCTGACTGGATTTAAATTGAATTTATTTCAATAAAAATTTGTCGTAGATAAAAATGGCTTTCAATTTTTATAAAATCCAATTAAGGCACTATAAAACCATTGAATATGCCATCACAACCCTAACCCAGTAACCTTGACTCTGATTACACTTTGTAGTTGCCACAACTACTCGGAAATTGCTCGTCAAACTGCGTGCACCCCGTGCAGCCCCAAAAACGCCAGATAAGTATTTCCCAAAAATAACACTAAATTACTTGAATTTTCAGCGGACGGGTAATTTAAAAGCAATTTTCTGATCATCAAATGTCACCAACAGATGAGCTCATAAACCAAGCAACAAAACAAAACAAGCACACAAAAAGACACACATACTATATATACCAGTTTAATAGCGCTAACTGATGAACTGAAACTTAACATCATTCTTAAGCATGCTAATAAGTACGAGTAGTTTAATAATTGTTAATAAAAAGGAAAGAGCAACAGTGGGGTATTAATTTACTGCTAATTAAAAACAAAAATAAATTTCATACTATAATATTACTTAATACCACTATTAGGTAAGAAAGAAATCGGTCTAAAAACAAAGCTGTTGAATAGCTAGCTATCAGCTGTGTTGTAAATCAACATGTTTGTTCAGATTTGGTTACATTTAGATGGCTGGAAATGCATTACCAATGTCAATTGTACAGATAATGACGACAATGAAACACAACCTGCAAACCACAGATACACGTATTCAAAGTCATCTGTATGATTATGTTGCTGTTGCTGTTTGCTGTTTCTTGATTACTGGCTTTGCTGATTGTGTTAAGGTCATTGGCGGAAATTATAAAAAATTGCGTGCCGCATAAAACAAACTAAAAATAAATATTCGTACTCGTGTGAAGCGTGCAGAGAACAGATTATAGCCCGAGATGACTGTGATCTTATCAGCGAAGTGTTTTCTTCATCTTCTAGCCAGAAAACACTTGGCCACATTTCCGCTTGGCCAAATTAAACTATTTGAGTGTGTGTTGTGGTCACATCAACGAGATTGAATGCTTATCGCTGGCAGAAAAAAAACATAGACAAAGGCCTGCCATGAAGATGTAGACGTAGAAATAGAAATTCTGACTGACTGAGAGGCACTCAGTTGTAATGCCAAGTTGATTGTGGTTAACACACAAGTGACCATAATTCAGTTGGCAAATGGTTACACGTGTGCACGTTGTGCCAAACCCTTGAAAGCACCTTATGTAGCATGTGGCGTGTGGCATGTGGCACACTCAGCATTCGTCTGTGTGCTTGGAATTTAATGCCTGGAAATCATTCGTTTATTCATACATTTCCGGGTACGGTCGTGAGCCTTATTTGGTTGTACGTTCTTTGCCCGAAATAATATCACGTACGTCTTCAAATAATTATTGTCCTTGCCTAGTGAAAGAAATTTACTATGCAGGATGCTGTGAATTAAACTCAAATTTGATTTAAGGCCACAGGCAAAACGTTTTTCTATTTCGTGCACAAAGGAATGGAGATAACTTTAATCACGGTTTGGTCCACCATCTTGATAGTTTCGCTCTAAATCGCATTTAGTTTGGGTTATTTTAATGTGCACGCAATTAAATTGAATCGCCATGCAAATGAACCAATAAATTTCTAGACCTTTGGTAATAAATAACAACTACATTCGCTGTAAATTGGCCAGTTCAGCAGAGTTTCTAGACCACAGCACACAGCGCAATATTTTCGAGTTAACCTAAAGCCAATAAGGGCAATCATCAGCGAATATATAGTACATATACTATATTGTATACTGTGTGGCAAACAAGTCAAGCGTGAATCAATTGCAAACAGGTAAACTATAAATATTTACAATTTACAGCGTCACACGCCGCGTATGTGTGATGCAGCTGCGATGACTCAGTCGATCATTTATATACACATATGTACGTACATCTGCATGTAGTCAAAGTTTTGTTCGTTTTCATTCTGAAGCTGAAACCAAACAAAATTCATTCGCTTTATTTTTATCGCTGCTGTGTGAAAAATCACGCTTCAGTGAACGGTGAAAGTTGTTAATTGTTTACACAACACTCGCCTGCACTCTGCAACAAAATGTTGCAATCTCAAATCATAAATCGCATACGCGGAAAAGAAAGTCGTAGACGACGGCTCTAATCACATATTGGCAGTCAATGACCCTACAAGAAATCAAACAATATTAATCGAACAGGCAATACAGGTAGCAAAACATTACCACAGCTAAAAAGGGTAGTTCAAGAAGGTTTCCAAATAAGTTTTGATATTTTTGGTGATCCTTTGGTCTTAGAAATCAAGTTACATACTTGAACAGCCCTCGTTACCACTGCCAATTGGGTAGTAGCAAAAGTTTTAATGGTCCCTTTCGGTCTCGAAGAAAACAAGTTTGTACAGAAAGTGTTACAACCACTTAAACAGCCCTCGTTCAGCCACTAGCCAGCGACAGTTTACCATAGTCAAGAGAACAGTTCTAGAAGGTTTTACAAAAGGTTTTAATACTTTATATGGTGCGTAGTGCAGACTAGTTTTACAAATAATTAAATACCCCTCGTTGGGCAACTAGCCAGCAACAACTAATCAGGAATATTACCACAGCCAAGAGGCTAGTTCCAGAAGGTTTTGGAATAAGTTTTGATACTTTTGCTGGTCCCATTCGTTCCCTAGTCTAATGCAGATAAGTCTTTCAACTACTTAAACAGCCCTCGTTGAGCAACAAGCCAGCGACAGCTAATCAGCATGTCAGGCAAGCATTCATGCGTGACTATTTCTGTTGCTGTTCGCACTGTGTAACACTCGATGTCGAATACACAGCGCGAAATGATTGCGAAAACACAACAACAGCGCACGCGTACCGCGCCAATGTTCAGTTGAGTTCAGTTCAGTAAGTAAGTAAGTAAGTATCTCATGGATACTTAATGCCAAACAGCTGAGATACGTGTGCGCAGTCGTCCCATTTGGTTTTCGCACTCCACCGCCTCCGCATTTGTCCAGTGGAAACACGTTAGGCGGCGTCAAGACCCAAACACAAACCCATAACGAATCCGAATACAGCTACGAATCCGAATACGAATCCGAAATCGAAAACCCGCCAAGCGACGACGCGACGTCTCAAGTCTCGAGAGAAGCGTCGCTGCGATTGCCGGCTTATAGAGTCTCTTATAGTCTCTAGTCTCTGGTGTCTGCTGTTTTTGGTCGGGGCCAGACTTATTTGAGTATCGGTAAGAGACTCTTGAGTATTCAGTTGCGAATTTCATACAAATCGAAACGGTCGCTTGTGAACGTTTTTCCGTACATGCAAATGCGTTAGAATATAACGATATTGATATTGATCTGATCTCTTGATCAACTTCATTTCAAGACGGCAGCGGTTCGGTTAAGTGCCGCCACAGAAGTTTCGCGTTAAAGCGGAAATTAGTCAAGTCAATAAAGTGAAGTTTTTAAAGTGAACGAATAACGAGTGAAAAGGGAGAAAAGACTACGCGCTTGAATCAAAAAAACTACTTAATACTTAAAACAAAATAAGAGCAAACATGATCGAGAGACGTAGTCAACTGGATAAGGTAGGCAAACTAAACGATTGGAGATACAAACTGAAATCTAACAACAGTAAACACATAATTATATGAAAATGCGCAATTGGAAATTGTTTAATATACATATGGTCCTATAAATAAGTGCTAACAAATAAGTTTTCAACTGACAATTACAGACATAGTATTTCTACATTTGTAACTAAGCAACTGATTTGCAATAAAATCAAAAGCAGTTCGGCACTTCATTTAATTGCTTAATTAACTCTTACAAAATAGTTAACATTGGCAACATTCCGCAATCAAATACTTTAAATGTTTTACTACAATCTGAATTCATTGCAAATAATTGCTTACACTTTGTCTTGGATTAGTTACAGTTTAACTTCCAACATATACAAATGTATCTCATTAATTTATTCGTTCTACTCCTTTGTAGAACTTCACAGATGTTCTCAACACGTTGTTCGTACTGATAAGCCGGTTTCCTCAAATGTGAATATAGTGAGATCATTAGACGACAGCAAAAGAACTATGTTTCATTGTGTGTTTGTCTAATTTGTGTAGCTTAATCCTCACTTGTATTTAGTTTCATATCTGTGTGACTCATTTCTGTATTGTTAAGAAACAGATGATTGTGTTTCTAATTAATAACTTGAACAATATTAACAGCAACTCCAACAACTACAACACTTATTTATATATTGTCAAAAAAAAAAATACAAGCGCATAATAAATTTCGGCTTTTATCTTAAATTCTGATTACTTGGAAATGTTTAAAGAACGCTTTGAAATTCGAACTAATGACGTGCGTATTTAGTTACGTAATATCAGTGAGGGATTAGATGAAAGCCGGCCAAAAAGTTGACTTGATATGAATTATTTATAAGCTTGCGATTCATATGTAATTAATTTAAGCTCATTGTCAAACACAAAAAGTATCTGGAGAGACTATAAATACGCGCAAGATCTTGAAAGAGATTAATATTCAGGGGAGGAACTGATGAGAATTCATTGTTGGTCATTGATCGACATAAAAAACAGATACTTATTGTTATAAGTATATCTGTATGCATACATCCTTCCATCTGGTAGTTATCAGTAGACGTCAGAACGCAGCACAGTGTTGACATTTTAGCTAGCAAATCTGGCTATTGAACCATAAGGGTACTAAATAAGTAAAAGTAACTTTTTCAAGTTCTGAAAATATTCTTCTTAAGAGAAATCTGATTGCTAAAGTCTATGATATGTAAGGTCGCAATAAGAAATATTTTGAGAATAAACAGTTTTTCCACCTAAACGCCGATCACGACGAGCCGTTTAGATGAGAGCTTGAAATATAACTACAGTGTTGTCAACTATAACCAAAGTTATTCAGGATATAGAAAGATATATTTAATATTTTTCATTTTTTGAAAATGCTTGTTAGTTAAGAAATCTTTAATACTTCCAGAGCTGTTTTGGAAATATTTTTTTTTAGTTTTTTGGTGACGGCGATCGTCTTCAAACATAGACGGACCTGCATGACAAATTTTGATAGCTCTATCTCTAATAGTCTCTTATATTTAGGACTATATACATACAGTTGATACTGTTCAAGAAGTTATATGTATAATGGAATGCGTTTTGTTTTCTTCTGCCTCTTACTAACCAAACTTTTCGCCGAACCTAAGAAATTATCATACTTTTTTAAAATATATAGTCTATCATATATAAAGATTCAGAAAAGTCTTCCGATTGGTTTTAGATAAAATCTAAAATAAATTTCAAACATAATGTTGCCTTCAGTTTTTAATTCCCTTCAAACTAAATAGTTTTTAACGCGCTTTCAGTTTAGTTAAGCTATTTCTAGCATTTTTTTTTTACGTGAAAACTAGCTAGTTTTGCAGCACTGCAACTGTCTTCAGTGCAGTGACAGTTGGTGTGGGCTGACTTTTTGGCTAATGACAGCAATTTCGGAATTGTAGCTGTGCACGATGTCACGTAAGCATTAGAAGCTTCACCCAACTGTATAACAGTAATGTTAAAGCCAACGATATTCAGCTTGAAATTAGCATAGAGAGCATAGAGCCTGTTGTCCGTCTGGAAATGCACGTGCCTCGAGTGACGTCCATCCAACTTGTTAGTCCGAGCACTTCACGAGCTGATTGTTTGTCTACTTGGAGCATTATAAATCAGCAACAGTGTGCTGTGCACAATTAGGCTAATAGGAAATAATTAGAGTTACACTGCTCCAAGGAGTCCAACTAGAAGGAAAAGCATTTGATTATTACTCAAAGTAAGCTCAGATAACACTTTTTTGCTGTAACTGTGTCTCTCATTACCTGCTCAGTGTTTTACTTTACTCCAAAAGAGTCGGAATCCAGATAAAGTTTATTAACACAGAGCAAAGTATTTAAACAAGTTGCTGGGGAAAGATGATTGACAGACAACTTGAATTCCTTTATAAACTGGCCAAGCGACGACTTTGATGAGATCTTAAGTTGTTATTTTTATGAGCAGATGGAATAACATCGCATTGCTTCACATTAGCTCTTGATTAATTGCTTAGCAAACTACTCGTTTTTAATCTGCTGTGAAACTAGTTCCCCTAGAACAACTTAAGAACTAGCACTTTAAGTGCTGTTCTTAAACTTTATACTACATTTCGTTCAAGTTTTCATAACGAATCACTGATATTTTCGCAAAGTAATAAAAACTTTTTCAAATTTTCTAGTTGGGATAAGTGTACTTGAGATATATACAATGCAATAAGTGCATACGAAACTCAAGTAGTTTCTTAAGAGCATTTTGATAGTCTATTTTTTAATAGTTGCTTTTTATAAAAGCTCACGAATCTTGTTAGCTTAAATTTGATTGGGCAATTTTAACAATTTGAACCACCGAAAAGTTGTTCTATATGTCATGAGTCTAACACAAATCAAGAAAGATAAGTACACACGATAAATACTCTTGTATGTATGTACAGAAATATTCTTTTGAATGTACGACTCACAATTGTTGTCAAAAAGCAAATACAATTCAATGATTATATTTCTTTTGTTAAAATTGTTATAAGTTTTAAGAGTATGCGATAAAAAGTACCTGCTGATAGGGGTATATTGTTAAAAGTATGTAATATGCGAGGTTATATAGCACTGTCCGTGAAGAAACAGAACTCAGAGATAGTAAGAATCTTTTTTTTTTTGTTGATGCCACGGCCCATTCCCCCCACAATAAACGATAAACCAGACATACCTCGAAAAAAATAATTCTTAATTTTGGCAAATATCTCAGTAAATATTACACCTAAGGACACCAATTTTGGCATGAAGGTTCCTAGATGCAATAAAAAGATAATGACATTAAAAATTTTCCGATGCCACTACTACATTTGCTCATAAAGAACAAACATAATTGAGATTTTGCAAGTCTCTAACTCAAATATTTTGTAACTTTTAGATTTGTAACCATTCTCTTCACACATCAGACGATCCTGAAAACCGGTTTGAGTACGGATTATAATCATCGAAGTTTGAATTCATATAATCGAAAATGAGTGTCAACTCAACTGAATTTTTCTTTCTTGCAATTCATAAAGACAAACTGACTCAACTTCGCTTTAGATGATTTCTTCTGTCTGTTACACGTTTTTAACAAACCTATTAAACCCTCAAAGGGGTATATTCAACAATAAATTAATTGATATCTTCCGATAAGCAAATACTTTGTTGTCAAAAAAATACAAAAAGAAGTGGATTTAAAAAGTTTGATTTTCAATTGAGAGTTTTCCTCTGACATATTATGTAAATTATTTGATAGATGCCCAGTATTCAAAGGAATCTAGAATTAGGTTTCCTGCACCTTAAAGGAAAATTATAGAATTCATCATTCATTGAGTTTTAAATAACAGCTCTTGAACAAAAGATAGTATTTAAAAAGCCTATCTA
Source organism: Drosophila tripunctata (assembly GCA_035047385.1). Classification (NCBI taxonomy): domain Eukaryota; kingdom Metazoa; phylum Arthropoda; class Insecta; order Diptera; family Drosophilidae; genus Drosophila; species Drosophila tripunctata. The sequence goes on from JAWNPS010000288.1 coordinate 13,287,392, forward strand.
TATAAAGCTTAATGTAGTAGCTTAAACTGGTAAACCTTTGCAAACGTTTTAATGAGTTTGCTATGAACAACGACTATTGTCACTTGTTGATAAAATTAATTGATATTTTATATTATTATAATAAAAAAACTGAAAACTATATGTATAGTTTAATTGATTTTTAACAAAAGCTCGGTGTATAGTGTTATGGCTGCACGTGCCGCATACTTAATATCGAATGAATTACTTAAATTAAATTTATCTTTTTTCACATATTGCGTTCGACTTTGTTGCATGGAGAGTTGCAGACTGCGTTTAAATATGCACATTAATTACGCTACCTATGAGATATAAATGGAATGAAATGCCCACAACTTGTTGTTATGATAGTCTATAGGGTATGAGTGTGTATGTGTGTGTGTGTAATTTAATTATTACAAATTAATTACATTGATTATTTCAGTATTAAGTGGCTGCCAGCTCTGTATACTATACTCGTATCTCGTGTGTGAGTACGTGTGTATTTCCATTGATTGTCATTAATTAACTGCTTGATTTACGATAGATACATCCACTATTAAACTCTGTTTAGCGTAATTGCAGTTTCACTTTTTATTGAGCTCACTTCTCACCGTCTAATTGAGACCAGGAGAGCGATTAGTTAGTTAGTCGGCCAAACTTAATTATAGTCTATTTAGTTGTAGTAACTTTTAAAGCAGCCTCTATTAGCCGATAATAGCGTCAGTTGCCGTAAGAACTTAAGCTAAAGCCGCTTTAATGTGATTTTTTTGGGAACACCAAAAACTAAACAAATACAGTAATGAATCTATGTGTGTGTGTGTGTGTGTATTGGTAAGAACAAACAAAAGTCGCTAAACAAATTATAAAAGTTATACGTTTTTAGCAGAAAAAATAATGTTAAAGTAACCCAATAGAAGTCGAAACTCTGTCGAAACTGGGCAGCAGATTGCCAATAATGAGCGATAATAGAACTCGTTATGTTCTGTTGCACACGTACACACACCTATATACACTTGGATAGAGATAGAGAGAGAGAAAGAGAGAGAGAGACAGAGAGAGAGAGATACATACATTATGAGTACACAATCATTTATCTTCAAACAATTGCGCCCAGTTTCTTGCACGTGTTCGGGTTCAGGTTCAAGGCTTTAAGCTGCGACTGACAGCAGCGAGGGGGGGCTAATCAGTTTCAAGAGTGATAAGGTGGGTAGAGAGGTAAACGGGGAGAGGTGCGGAGTTCTGCCAACAAGCAGCTGGGCGTAACAGTTCGCGTTTTCCGCATAAAGTTCACGTTCTGCGGCCGCTGGAAATAAAATATACTGACAAAAAAAAGAAAAACAACAAAAAAGATTTAACTAAATAAAAATAAACTCTAAAGAAAATTACACCAAAAGCGACGGCAACAAACAAACCGGGCAAAAGAGAGGAAGAGCGAGAGAGAGAGAAAAATAGAGAGGGAGAGAGAATAAGCGGCAAAAGTAAATGAAATAAAAGCAAAACAGGTAATAAAATATAAAGCTGACCGTGAGCAATGTCAGGGGCTCATGGCGCTTAGACTGTACTAGTGTGTGTGAGTGTGTCTGTTGGCCTGGGAATAACTGAAAAGTGTGACCAGACGATGAGTGCAAAACCGTTGAACGCCGTTTTGTTGTTGCTGCCATTGTTAAACTATTCAAATTTATGCATTGTCAGCAGACGGCTGTTGAACAGAGACAGCAATAGCAACATATAGCCAAAAAAAACAGCAGCAACAACTACAATAACAACAACAACAGCAACAACAATGCATAAAGCAGCCGGTTCAGCTAAATTGAATTTTACGCTTTGTGCCGCTTTGTTATTTGGTTTCTAGTTCAAGTTTAGGGTCAATAACTGTCGATTGCATTTCAACTAACTTGGTCAAAACAGCTGCTGCTGTTTTGTGGCCACTGTTGATACACAATTTGTTAAATTTGCCAAACAGTTTACAAGAATATAAAAACAAAAGAGCTTTCAAAGCATTTTATAGCTAAAATAAATGCTTGGATTTGCTTAAATTTGGTTAAATTAGCAGTGCATTAAAGTAACTATGATTAACTCGATTAATAAATCAAGTAACTAAATCAGTTACTTAATAAATAATACATAAATCATAATAAATCGAAACTGTAGTTTAAGTGCACTCAACCTTTACTCGAACAATTCAGTTCCAGTGAATGCATGCTATTAGAAGTAAATGTTACCGAATCTATTCTACTATATATATATAATACAAACTGAATAGTTAAGTCTAAGCGCTTTATTGTGTGTCCAAAGCAGAGCAAACAGTTGTAAACAGCAGTCCAAGTGTCTGTCTGTTTGTCTGTCCTTTCAATTCGTCAGTCTGTTTATCTTTATCGACAAGTCTATATATATGCACACACATATACTATATACCATATATTGTATATTGATTGCGCTTTTGTGTAATGTTTATGTTTATCTGTGCATACAAACAAACAAGAGGAAGAAAAGGGCGCGCTAAGTGAATCACGAGTAAACCAAATGATTCACATCAACAACTATTCACAATGAACAGCAAGTTCAATGCTGAATGCTGAATGCGATTCACGGTTGTCTTGAGTGTAGGTTCAATGCATCATTTATCTGTTTATCTGGGATAATGCCAATGTAAGGTTAAAGGTACACGTACTGAATAGAGTGCAACTAAAAGGCTTGGGGTAGATCAGTTTAAGACGCAAAAAGGGTTTAGATAGTGTCTGCAGTGGGTTCAAATAAGTTCAATTCAAGTGGATTCAACTTTTAAGGCATTTTCTTAGTTGAGGTTAATGTTTAAAAAATGTGTATAGTTTTAATAGATATTTAACTAACTAGTCACATAAATAAATTCACTCATTGTATTCATGTATTTACCATCATTCTAACTACCACATTATACATGGGAAAAGTCGCTCGCACACATGTTTTCGTTTACGCTGCAGCAGAGCTTAGTGCCTTGCCCATGGCTGCGTCTCTGCTAAAAATTTACGTATTTCGACCTATGATAAGTTTTTTGATTATTCTCCGATTATAATGCGATTTTTAGAATCGTTTGTTTCCAAACGAATGTGTTGCTACAAAACTGTACGTTGAGAAATACGTGAGTTAGAGGCATGCAAATTTTCAATTTGTTTTGGTTCTTATATGCGTAGGGGGCGTAACATCCAAAAAAAACTATAATGTCACTGTCTTTATATTACATAAAGTCATCTACATGACAAAATTAGTGACCCTATGCGTAATAGTTACCGTGATTCTTATCTTGCTTTAATATATGATCAATACTGACTAAAATGGAGATTTTAGCTCTTACCATCTCTGAGTTGTGTTATGGATTTGGCAATGTTAACTCGGTTGTTCAGGCTGAACAAGAATATATATCCACCACGACTCCTTCTGCCTGCTACATACTTTTTACAATCCCTTCAGAGGGTATAAAAACTTTGTTGTAACTATCTAAAACAAATTCTCCAAACATAAATAAGCCTTCATATATTTATCACCCAATCAAATCAAATATCTGTTGAAATAACTGAAAACTGTTTCTTGGAATTACTGAATGGATATAAAATTATTGGGGTTCCAAAAATAAACCTTTCTTTTTTAACTCCAAATAAAGATGATTAGTAATGTGACTTATATTGTTTGTATGACGTAAAAAATTTCCAATTTTAACTTTATTATTTCCAAGCAAATCTAAATTATGCTGTGACGTATTTTGTTTGTTTGACGTGTTTGTTAATAATAAAATTAGCATATTTTATTTTAATCAACATATTTTAACATTTTTTAATTCACTTCTAAACGAAAGGTATAAATCTTTCGCATAAAATGTTTGCTAGAATTGAATTCTATCTTCCTTACTTTTCTAAAGATTCTTTCAATGCGCTGAGGAAGCAGAAAACTCTGTGACTCTTTCATGTAGCTTTTGCGGCCTTTGCTTTGTTGTGCATATTGATTTACAAGCTATTTTTGTAGCCTTTTTGGTGTCTGTTTCGATTATCACATCAATTCGGATCGAGTCGACTCAGTTCGGATCGGATCGCATAATTAAGTATGCAGCTACGCACGAGTTCAAGGTAGTTCCGGAATGATGACGGGCTTTTGCAAAATTCCTCGTTGCCAAAAATACGAAAAACCCTCAGACGTAAATAAATGTATGCTTGTAAGATGATTTCTCGACCTCATCTACGCTTAATGTTGGCATCAAGCACGCGTAGAACGCCACTATTCGATATGGATGTCAGTATGTATGTGTTGACATTGTTTGCCACCAAAACTCGGTCAGTCGCAATCTCAGTTTCCATCTCAATCTCCATCTCTGTCTCCATCTCTGTCTGCGTCTCTTTCACTGAGCTTGAGCTTGCGCTGTAAGGTGAGCAACTGATCTATAAGCAAGCTAGCGAGAGTTCAGTGAACTTCATTTATTTGTAAATCAGTTTACAGACTCTCTGCTCACTGCTGTTGGCACTGAAATCGAGACCGCTGCTCTATTAATTATATATACATATATACAGATATACATATAGTAGTTATATTGGGTCATAAAATTGAAAAATTGTTTTTGTTGTTCTGAGCTCCATAAAAAAAACGTTGGCAGTAAGTGTGTCAGCCAGTCGACGCCAATTGCGCTGAAAGTAGCCAATCCACTTTTTGATATTTTTCTCAGTGTAGTTGTTGGTTGCTCCTAAACCCGTTTTCTTTGACGCTGTGAAAGCGGCTCAAAGAAATTCTCAGTCATGCCCCAAGATCTTTGTATGTACAAATGTACATGCATATATATTGCAAACTGCAAACAGCAAACAGAGACTCTATTTACAGACCGAGTGCAGCGTCATGTAATGCAAACAAGATTGAAGCGTGTGCAAGATCAGCTGTCTTTAGCCTCGTTTTCGTCTCTGTCACCGTCTCTGTCTCCATGTGGGTCTTAGTTTCCGTTCGAGCAGCTGCAGCTTTAGAACTGTGCTACGTGCTGAATATAAGCAGCGCATGCGCTGCCCGTTGTCAGTTGCTGCGCAGACGCCTTCATGTGCACTACACGTTCACCAAAGACTAGGCACGCGTTATCGAAGTCGTAACCGTAATAGTAATCGTTATCGTTAGTGTTGCCATATCAAGCGCTCAATTTGCTTAAGTTTGCTTTGGCAAAATGGCAGCTCGCAGTGTCTATATCACAAACGAGGTGAGTTTCCTGCTTTGCCAAAAAAAAAAAAAAAAAAAACTACAGCCACAACGACTTTAGTATGAGCCTCGGGGGTCAGAAGCACTGAAGAGACACTCGAGAGAGGAACTGCTAATTAGTGCTGCCTCATTAAAAGCGGCCACAAAGCCAACTATTTAAGAATCTCTTGAGAAGCACTCTAAACACCGCGGAAAGGCAACAAACGCAAACAATAATGATTTATTGTGGGCCATGTGAAGAATGTCGTAACTGAAGAGCGATAAAGTCTTTCAAATATGAATAATTAATAAGCAAAGAAGAAAACGAAAACAAAAATAAATATATATGTATATTTATACGGACAAACAGCTGGCAGCTAAAACTGTAGATTGGCCAAAATGAATTCTTAAAGTTAACAAACTCGTTTCAACACTTTTGCTTTTGTAAACTTTTACTTGACAGCCAGCAGCGAAATGTAAACTTTACTTTTATAATTAGAATAAATTAGTATTAATTTTGCAGCACTCAAAGATAAACAGCTGAATGGCCTACAGGCATTAATGCCAACGCAGTTCACTGCAAAAATAAAATCAATAGAAATGGAAATCAAAATCGGCATAGAAATAGAAAGCAACAAAAGCAAGCAAGAATCGGTTTGCTTTGGCACGCCAACTAGTAGATACTCTTGCAGTGTTATATGATCAGTTTTCAGGCTGGACGTTCTTTTTAAAGACCTATGTTATGTGTGATACATATAACATTTGACCTTGAAAACATCTAAAATATTTTCATAAACGTTTTTCATACCAAAAATTTTCCCCCAATTGTTCTATGTTACATAATAGTCTGATTTGGAAAAAACGTGCTTTGTATATAGAGAATTATAGTTAATGAATGTTCTTTGAATTTGGTTAAAATTGTCTTATAAAAAGGAAACCTAATTATATGATATAGTATTCCATGAACAACAGATCTTTTCATTTTTCAATAGATTGCTACTGTGTTCCAAACGAAATTCTTAAAGGCTTATTATATACATATGATTTATGGAATGGAATATATATACTTACATACATATATGTTTGGTGCATTTGGCTAGAATTGCTTAAGAAATATAAAATTAACAGAATTAAATGATACGGTAGTCTGATTTGGATGAAATTTGGTTTGCTTATAGGGAATTGTACCTAATAAAGGATCTTTAAGTGTGATTGAATTTTTAAGCAGAAAACATAACTATATCATATTCATAGTTTTCCATATAGAGAATATTAGTTATTGTTAAATATATGAATTTGATGAAGATTGGCCTATAAATAACAAATCTTTTTATTTCCCAACAGATTGCTACTATGGCAACTTAACAATAAAACATTCTAATTCAAATGAAATTCGGCTTACATTTCTACTAAGGTTGCCTTATTATATAGTATTGCTATTAAAATGAAATTCGGTTTATTTATTTGGAATGACAATTAACGTAAATTGTGTAAATTTTCCATTTAATTTTCCAACAGATTGCAACTATGGTAAGGATTCGTCACAGCATTCCGATTCACTTTGTTCGTTCTTAAAATATTTCCAAAACATTGATTTCAGGTTTCATAAGAAATTCATAGTACCCACTATTAGCGTATAAAAATATGCTTCAGACCACAGAGAAGTGTTTTTGTCTGACTGCCTGCCGGAAATATGAATTACTAATTTAGGCAATTATAATAGATTCGGTTGAAATGTCATTAAAAGGTATTAAATTGGACTGGCTTCTATTCATATCCTGCAGCTATGAGGCCAGGTGGTTTACTTGTTAGTTAGAGGATGAATAAATCAGGTTGTAAAACTAATTAAGATAGAAATGGACTTAGAATTGTTTGCTGCAAAGCAGACATTGATCCAAAACCTGCTCTGTTAACTAGTTCAGGCATTGATTAAAGGATTATGTATTGTAGATTGAAAAGCCGTTAAAATGTTGTAGAACTAATACTTGGCAATTGTAGTGGTAAACCATACAAATTTTTAATTACTGTGATAAACTGAGTAACAATAATAGCTTTTGCATTTATGACCAATATCGTAAGCTGTTACTTTTAGCTAGAAATTGCCACACACACAATACAGTACAGTAGAGTACAGTGAGCCCTGCTCAATCAGGTCTACACCGCGTAGTAGCTGTGCAAGCAGAGTAATTAACGTTTATTGACACTGAACAAACAAGTGAGGCAGACAAACAAAGCTCTGCGACCGCTTCAAACTTCAAGATGATTACAATTTTGCCGCCACATTTTCGTGGATAGAAATTTATGCTGCCGCCCGCACACATAAGCATACTTAAGTACTTAAATATGAGTGTGTGTGCGTATGTGTGGTAGACTGTTGCATGTCCTGGCAGATGAGACAGAGTGAGAGAGAAAGATAATTGCCACACACACACTGTAGCTGTTGTGTTTGCTACGCGTTTATTGCCTCTGTTTGCGCATTTAATATTTGCCAAAGTTTTGAGCAAGAATAACAAAAGATTTTTGCGCGTTGAGCAAATAAAATGTCACTTGGCGATGCGATGAAATAAACAGAAAAACAATCAAAAAAGGAGATATGTATGTGAGAAGTAAACACGCGATGCAGACAAGAGTTGCATAATGTGGCAAGAGTTGCAAATGTTGTGTATACGTTGCACTGTACATAGCCCATACGCCGGGTGGGCCAATGCAAACAAGCCAATCTTGTCAAAAGTTGAGACCACTTTGAATCAAAGCAATGTTTTTGCAAGTAATTTAAATCTGGAGTTCAGCAAAGTGACCGAAATTTCATTTGCTTAACTCACAACAAATTGAAAACTACACATAATGGAAACGACAATGGCAAACACAGCCGCAAATCTGTGTGTGTGTGTGTGTGTGTGTGTGTGTATATATACTATAGAACGCATGTCGCAATGAGACCGAGTAAAGTTACCATTGGGCCAATGTCTTGCAAATGAGGCCCAAACTTGGTTTGCCATCACTTGGCCAGTTTTGTTATGCAAATAGATTTTGAATGTGGATTGCATTGTGGGCACTCCCTAACAGACCAACCAGACCAACAGACCGACAGACCGACATTGCCAACATAGTCATATAGTCCAATAGTCAAAAGTATCCCAAATAGTTGAAACAAACAGCTTCTAATTACACAAACTGAAGAAAATCAAAATACAATTTATTTAGTTGAAGATAGTTGAAGTACTACGTATTCAGCTGTCACACGATAGCAGCAAGACTCGACTCGACCCGACTCGACTCTATTATTTATTGACATTGTTTTTGCACAATTTCACCTAAGAAATTGTAGAACTCATAACTTGGCTGACAACAAAAGAGTCTTAAAGCTGATTTAAAAGGCATTATTGAATCATTTAAAAGCAAAAGTTGAATTTTTTGTTACCCACTCAAAATGTGCATAATAATCATTTCAAAAATGCGCACAAACAAAAGACTCGCCCCCAACATTCACTGTCCACCGTCCACCGACCAGTGACCACAGCCACGCCCCCTTCCCAAGCTCTTACTGTTCACTTTTTTTCTACGTTTTGCCTTTTTTTTGCTTATTTTCCTCTGCTTCTTCTCTGCGTTTTTGTCGCTTGAGTGAATCACGGTTCTCTTGATTTATGCATTTCCTAAACGAATGTTAATAATTTCAGCATTTAACTGTTCAATGTTTTTTGTGTGTGTTTCTGTTTTTTATAATTTTAGTTTTTTATGTTGGTTTGCTTAGTTTGCCATCGGCCCAGCGCACAAAAAAATTAACTAACAGAATCTTTTTTTTATTTTTATAGCCTTCTCCTTTTGACAAGGGTCAGGGTTAGCTTCCAACATTTGCTTAATTATTTATTTAATTATCCAGCAAACATGTTGGTTTATTATTATTTCTGTGCATGTAGCACCTTGTCGACAATCTAAGCAACCATGTCAAGGCAGCGGCAGAATCTTTAAAGCTCAACATCAAGTATACGCCACGTTTAAAAGGCAATTTAAAACAATTGTACAAACTACAATTAGACACGACACCCAACTCGAAATCTATTGCAGCACATGCAAAAGAGGAGTGTGTGTTTTTAGTTGGTGATGCATTGACCTTTGAACTTGCTGCCTGCATTGTGGGTGGGCAAATTGCTTATTTGCTCCACTTAAAACTGTCGCAACGCGACTTGACTTGCCTTGGCCTCGCATTGGCTTGCAAAACCCATTTGAAATGTTTGGAAAATGCACAGTGGGAAAACTCGCTGCTGTGCTGCTCGATGCGCTCGGTTCGCCACATGTAGCAGTAGCAGCAACAGCAACAACAACAACTTCAAACTGGTTACGCCTGGCAAACGCCACGCGGCAAGTTGGCCTTGTGCTAATCCACATTTCAGAATCCCAGTTGAATATTCTGCGACCACTTTTGAAACCAAACAGACTCGCAGACTCGATGGATTCATGTGGCTCAAAAGCATTTAGTTGCTTGATCGGTTCGGTCGTCAACTAAGATCGCGGCGTCAACTTGACTTTGAGTTTACTTTGATTGGAGTTGTCAGTGTAACTTGCATTTAATTGCAAGATCAATGTGGCAGCTGTCACAGACACAGAAATAAATGCATATATAAGCGATTCTATAATGAGTTTCGACAATGATGTACAACTAATTGCAATTGACACTTTTCAATCAGCAAATCATCTTTGGAATTGTCTTATTTTTACAGATAATTATAACAGCCATGGACCGATTTGTATGGTTTGTTTTACTGGTGGTAATGACGCATCTGGTTACCGAGTTTACCCGAGTCACCGGCTATGCGAGGGGGCAACGTCAGGAGCTGGTGCTCCTCAATGATGTAAGTAACACAAATTGTTTGTTTGCAATTAAGAGCGATTGATTTACATGCTCAATTCAATTGTCATTTTAATTGAAATGCACTCAATTCAAAGCTGTTGCAGAGTTTATGCACTTTTTATGTACGGTTTCAAAAAGCTTTGCAGATTATTACCAAATGTACATACATTTGTGGCCTAAATGATTTACCAATAAATGTACATTTTGATGAGCGTTTAATTCAACTTTTTATTTTACTACTCTGCAATTATTTTATGGCAATATATTTGAGAGCTTTTCAAATTGTTGGTTATTTGTACAAATTATTTATGTTTCAAAGCACATTTTAAATATCAAATCAATGAATTCAATGAACGCCAATTATTTAGTTTTCTATTAGTCAATTCAATGTATTTTATGACATCACTTTGCTGCATCATTTGAGAACATTTCAAACTTGATATGTTATATACTATATGCAATTTTCCATTTTTGTCTATTTAAAAACATTTACACGCGCATTGAATAAAGTTTGAAAGTATTTAAAAATTATCATACAATTAGCATAATTATTTGGCATAAACCACATCAATTTAGTTGTTCTGCTGTTTATGGAAATGCATGGCGAATATTTCTAATATGCGACTAATTAGACTATTTGACTGGCTAAAGGTTAATAATTTGTATACAATTATCTATATTATTTCAGACCATGCTGCATCCGATGCCAGTGCAAAACATGCTACTCTATCCCAGCTATGAGCATGTGCACTATGAGCAGCCAGCAGGCGCATCTGTTGCTGGCAACAGTATACAACAAAATGCCGCAATGGTGCTCAGTAGTCTGGGAGTGGGAGGCGGAGCTGGTGCGTCTGGCAATGCTGCTGTTGTGGGTAATAATGCTGCAGAGCCAAACTATCCGTTCTTTAGCTTACGGCCATTAATTGACAGCATTTTCGAGGTAAGTGCTCGCATTTATTATCGTTTGTGTCCACACAGCGTGCCTGTCACGGCCAAAACCCCGCTGTGAAACAATTTTCAATATCGAATAGCCAAATTCCCAAATTCCCAATTGCGATGCCTAATAGCGACTTTTAATTTGCCGCAGATACCAATATCAACGCTGCGTGCCGTCAACAATTTGGTGGGTCGCCTCACCGGCAGCTATCGCCAGGCGCCGGAAGTAGTGCAAAAATCGGCCACCATCGATGTGGACACGCCCATTCGGCTGCCAGCGGGAAACTTTAAGCTGTCGACAGCGACGTCGACGGCAACGGCAGCGTCGGCTCAGCGTCAGCATCAGGCAATGCGAGAAGAGTTGGCGTAGTTCACCAAAAAAAAGGGCAGCACTTGACATTTTCATTTACATAATTCGTAATTAGTTTTTGTAATTCAACTTTGACCTTAGGCCGGGACAAGGACAAGGCGCACACGTTTCTCAGTGTTGTAAGTGTGTGATTGTACAAGTATATGTAATGTAATTTAATGTAATGCTATGCATTTTTAGTTTCTACACGTTTTCGTTTTTAATGTTGACTTTTGTGATATATGTAAACTTATTGTAAGCCTAATTTTATTGTATTTATATATTAAATATATGTAATTTAAAAAAAATATATTTACAATTTGCGTTATTATTCAGCATTGCGGGTTTTTATCTTGAAACGAGTATGGTAAGTGCAGTCGGTTAACGCTGATCATAAAATACGCCGTGCCTATATAGGCGTATATTTTACTTAAGAATTTTCTGATTTACATTTTTAAACGAAAGATATTATCATAACATACAATGCATATATTGCATGTGTCTATTTTTAAATTAATTGAATAACAGATTGTAAATGATTCGATATCAACTTTTAGCGTACTTTTTATACTAAGCTTACATTTTAAAGTATTATACAGTTCATCCCGTATTTCGGACTAGCAGCTGTATATGATGCTGATCATAATTAAGTATATATTTACTTATTTAACATACTTATAACAAACTTAATACACCCTTGGACGAGGTATAAATGTGCATGATTAATATGAAAAGTTTTTTACCCACAGCCTAAAAGCATGCAACGATTTTCAGCATAGTAAATGGACCGAGTCGAGCGTTAATCGTTGCATACTTTAGCGCGTCGATTTAAAATGCATTAAGCTTTTTCATTTAATATAATATTGCACACTTATTGTCACTTAAATAAATAAAAAAATCTATCTGCATTGGACAAAAAGTCAATAGCCGCAATATTCTTTATCAGTGGGTTGCCATTCATTGTTTAAGTATTTCTGTCAGCCTTTAATTGAAGCTGACAGCAACGCCAATAGTAGATTAAAATTTTTTTAAATTAATAGACCTTTAAAAACAGGAAATTTATGACATCTGATTTCCTAGGAAAGCTCTCAAAATATTATCAAATATTTATTTTGAAATAATCAGGAAGATGTCGTTATTATTACATTGACCTGTCACTCATGAGTAAGTTCATATTGATTTAAATATATATATAAATTTAAATCCCTGGATTATAATTGACATAAGTAGTTAGTCGAACTTGTTTTAATATGTCTGGGAAATTATTAAAGTGACTACATTTAATATGATCGGCTTTAAAAAGTAGTTTTTCTGATTGAACGCAAGCAAATAAATCGATTTTCTACAGCAAATGCTTATATTATTTGCTCAATGTCAAAGCTTTATGACACAGTTTACATTTATCAGAGGTTACAAAAGGGCAACTTGGCAAATTACTCAATGGGTTCAAAGCAAACGGGCGTTAAAAAGTAAATCATGCAAACTGAGATGAAATACTGAATGAAATAAATATTTGGCCAGCAAATTAAAACGCACAAATCTAAAAGATTTAATTATATTTGTGAACGGTTTAATTTATTTCATTTATTTTTCTTCTTTTTTTTTGGCAAACGGCCCTTTTCTGGGCTTTTGATTTCGATTACGCATTTAAATTCAGCAGGCACGTGTCATACGCTGCGTGGACAATCGAATCGAACAAAGACAAAATACGTTAACTGTTGATTCTGTCATTTGAATATTAAATGAGCGCTTATTAGGACAAGAACAAAACAAAGATAGAAGAACGTTAAGCATTTGGCGTTACTGCCAGCCTAACAACAGACTTAGTTAATTTCCCCTGCCTTCTCTAACCGCTAGTTAAAAAGAAATGACAAATGGCCATTGACATCGAACAGAAATGCGTGGAACTTGATGAAGGGATACTCATTATGCTGCAGCGTTGCATGCTACAGTTTCCAGTTAGCAAAACTTCAGTATGACCGCAATGGAAATTGAACCACAACGACGGTGAAGCGTACAAAATGACAACCACAGCTTTATGGTCAGTTGCAGCATTGCCAAACATTGGGTTCAATAGCGACATAATAATTAAAGCTTGCCCTGCTTTTAGGTGATAAAACGTTGCAATAATTGCAGTACGAGTACTTAAACCGGTTTGCAGAACTTCCAAATACTAGTTACTCGGTCGTATGCGCAATTTAAGCTTACACAAGTTGTTTAGCCAGTTACATGCATACAGTTCAATTGTAATCTGCTGGTCACATTATACAAAATTTGGAGTCTTTTGCACTTTACACTGTTCTATCTGGACCCACAGTGCAAAAACAAAAGACATCGAATAGATAATCAGCTATATAAGCAGACGCATTTAAGCTGCGCCTTAATTCCAGTTCATCAGGCATCCAGCTGTCGTACTTTGCAGTCGAATCGTGTAATTCCCAGTTCCCAATTCCCATTACGAGTTTCAAGTTTAAGCTCAGACTCGGACTCAGACACAGTCTCAGACTCAGAGTGAGGCTCAGTGCGAAACGACAACGCGACGCGAGTGGACGAGTTTTCTGCCGAGAAGCAGAGAAGTAAAGAAAGAAGCAGCAGCGGAATAAAATACACTGTGTGTGTGTGTATTTGTGTGTGTTTGTGTGTTAAGGTACAAATTGAGTTAGGAACAAATCTACATAATAAGCAGATACGTGTTAGTTTTCTCTGTGCATGTGAAATAGACTCACTTATGCTTGACTTTGCCTACTTCAAGCTTCAAGAATTTTAATTCTCGGCTGTCCAGTTGTCCAACTGTCCGACTGCTGGACAGCAAGAATGCCGGACTATGTGAGACGCATACAAAAAACAAAATGAGGCTTTTGTTTTGCAAGCCTTGGTGTTGCCAATGTTGCAACGGAAGCTTTTGGCTGCAAGGCAATGCGAGGCAGCTGCTAGCCAAGCACGAAATTAATTTTATTTCACCTGTTTTTTTAGCCACAAAATGTTTGCCAAACTTGGAGCACTTTGCTTGCTGCTATTGCTGCAAGCAACACTTGGCCCAGCACAGGTGAGTTATTGCCAAGTACAACAACCAACCAACCAACCAAATAACTAACTAACTAACTTACCAACTTAGTATAAGCCCGACTTTGTTGTTTGTATTTAAAAAACCTTTCATAACTGTGCACTGATGCGAGCAGTTTGCCAACTTTCGGCACAAACAAAACACTGCCAATTGGGTTGCCACGCCCCCACAACGCCCCCTTGTACGCAAAAGCTAATTCTTTTAGCCATTGGTCAGTGTATTTGTGAACTGCAAATATTTCAATTACTGGGCACTAAAACACATACACTCAATCAATACAAATATGCACAGATTTGTCGGATTGAATCAATAAACAAATTTAAGCACACATAGTGCACAAATAAATATAACATACATATTTAGCTAACGGGTATATGTGTTTGTTCTTTTCACGAATTTACATATTTTTCAAGCTTCACTTAATTATGCATAATTTACAAGCTATGGAAATTTCGCAGTTTATAATGAAAACTTCCAACCAACTATGATAAAGCGCTTAAATTATTCTAACATAAGTTAATTTCAGATTTTCATTCATTTTAATTAAAGTTGTTCATAAAGCTTTTCTTTATTTTTTAAAACTGTTAACAATTCTTTAAGTTTTTTTCACACTTAAGTGTCTAATTTATCAACTTTGTCGACATATAACCACAGAACAGTTTAGATTCATTATAAACAAACGAATAAAATGAATATTGTCGTTCCGAATTAAACTCGCACAGGTAATAAAGAAAGAAATATTCTAGACACAGACAGATATATTATATAGTATAAACCACATGTATGGCATTTATTGTTAGCTCTTTGGTGATGTATCTACAATAAATTTGCAATTCATTTCTTCAAATAAATGATTGCACACAAATTCCAGTTGACCAACACATAAGAGACACCTTTCAATGATCACTGACCACACAGTCTGTTCAAATCTTAGTCAATTTGTCAATTCTTCAGTTGACAGTGCTTTCATTACATATTTTTTAATAGCTTTCGAAGTTGTTTGTGTTAACAGTGACAATCTGAAAAGGCATAGAAATATTTCTCTTGAAATTATTGGAGCACAAATTAAAAGCAAATAACATATTGCGCAAATAAATTAATAATGCTTTTTATTTACAAATAAACAAAGTTATGACTCAACTAAATGTATTCTGACTATTAGTATACTTACATATGTACATACTTTGCCTAACAAGATTTGAAAAATGTAATTAATATAAACAAGCAGGTAAAACATGTATATAAACTAGATAGATCACTACAGCTGGGTTTACTCGACAGTAATTTACCCAGTGCCAGTCATGTACCATGCCTGTTATGATTGCAGTTTGCAAAGAAGATAAAATACCAAGAAAGAAAGTGTCAGTGGGGCATTTTGACCGTTTAATATCCTCTAAGCTTCGTTACCACACAACGTTTTTCGTTTACGATGCCTGTGCAACAGCAGCGCTGCTGCAGAGCTTAGTACATCGCACGTGGCTGTGGCTCTGCTTAAAATTTGAGTTTTTCAATGTATTTTAGCTATCTTGATTTTATTGCAATCTTGATGCAATTTTTAGGATCGTTTGATATGGTTTGTCTTCAAACAAATTTAAAGTTACAAAGCTTTAGGTTAAGAAACACGTGAGCTAGAAGCAAGCAAATTTGCAAATTTTTTTGGTTTCTTGTGCTCAAAGGGAGCATGACATCCACAAATATTTGATGACATTGTCTTTATTTTGCATCTACTAATAAGCGATACTGAATAAAATGTATATTTCTGGAATATGCCAAAGTTCAATAACTAAAAACCGCTGGCTTAAACACTAGTTTAGGTAGTAGTATAAAAATTGTATTCAATGTTTTGTTTTTATGGTATTGATATTTGTTTAACATTTTTTGTTTTATTTCAAAACCAATTCTAGGAATTTGCTTAGTTTTGTACACATCATTGACCACAAAATTCCTCTTTGATAACTCGAGAGATTTAGAGAAATAGTAATTTGTATAGTTTAAGCTATTCTTATAGAACTTTCTTAAAATATGGGCATAATATAAATTACATAGTGAAACCATCAGTATTTCTGTTAGCGAATACTTAATTATTCAGTTATTAAAATTCAATAGACTGCTTAACGAATGCATAACACCCAAATTTCGTATATTAATTTTTAGCTTATTGTTTGCTTTGTAGCACATTCATTACACCCTCCAACTATACCTAAGTGTACGGTCTTAAAGTTAAATTAACAGAAAGCTAAACTTATTAGAGTTAATTACATTTAAACAGACTTCAAGGTCAGAGTTATTAACACCTACTTTCAGTTTTGCCATTTTATAAGTATGCTTTCGTCCCTAGCGTGGACTGCCGTACACAGTGATATGCATGCATTGAACTTCTCTGAACAAAATGCGTTGCATATTCTGGTGTTGATTTTATTTGCGGTTTGTTGCATAGTCAAATGGACCAACTCGTGATTTTAGTCATTTGTAGGCAATTGAATTGGAATTGGAATTGGAACTTCCTATACTGTGTATTTGATAGTTGTTGTTGTTGTTGCTGTTAGCGGATTTCTGTGCTCATTAAAGAGTTGCGCAATGCATTGCATCGACCATTAAAAAGCCATAATGAAGAATTTCATTGTTTTTAGACTAAGTAATTGAGCGTCATAGCACAAGTTGTAATTACTTGCAAACATTAAAACCGCTTGATTATCATTAATCTACTCGTATATATAGTACGTATATGAGCACGATTACGACTTCGACTTCGAGTTAAGTGCTTAGTCTGGCTCCTTGGCCAAGGGCCAAGAGTTATATATCATTTTAATAACGTCGACCACCTTGAACCTTACGCCAGCCTATGAAATCTGATACGACCAAAAAAAAAAGGTAAAACAAATTACGCATACGCCGCATTGCACTGCGTCATGCTTGAAGCAAAAAATCCTTTTAGTTTCGGGTGTCAACTTTGTTGTTGTATCTGTTATGCACTCAGGTGGCAAAAAGCCAACTGCACGTTAACCTGACACATTTCCATGTTGGCCTACTGGCCACTTACACCACGCAGGCAGCAATGGAGGCGGATGGGCGTGTCTATCTGCCACTTTTTTCGGCTGTTTTTCGTGCTCGCTTTTGTATTTGTTTTGCTGCAGTTTTCTCTTATATTTTTTCTGGTTTTCTTGAAGCTCAACCGGAAGTTTTGTGAACTTGCCGCCGGCTGTAACAATTTCAGGCACTTTGCCTCAACTTGGCACTTTGGGCAAATCTTGCCACTTGAGTTTATTTCTATTTGTTTATGGCTCGCGGGGCCAAGAAGACTTAAGATTTTAATCAACGCATGCATGAAATTTGCATTTGTTTGCACTGTGTATGTGTGTGTGTGTGTGTGGGGGAATTGTACACAATTGAAATTGAAATTAAAGGTCCGAGTTAAGGGTTGTGTTGTACGAGTTATAACATTAGCGCAGGTTTCCCGGAATTCATGCAAATTGCTAAGAACCTTTTTTATTTTCGTTTGCTTTTGGGCAGGGAATGCTTTTGGTCACCACATCAAAGCCCATTACACGAAGATGTGAAACTCTGTTAAGAGTTGAAAGTTATTATGGATCATGACCCAAAACACAGCCCATGCAATCTGCAATCTCAACGTAAATTTCCCGCTCCGCTTTGCGGTCAAAGTCCCCAAAGAATTGACTGCCCGATTTTAATCGTTAAGTTATGGCAGTTCCAGAAAATACCCTATCTGCCTAATAAACACATTTCAGCTATCAACTTGATAACTCAATTGAACTCAACACAGTAAAATTCATTTCAATGGCTTGTAAATATGTAAACATATAAACATGCAAACTGCCCTTAAAATAAATGTCAAATAAATATTCACAACAATTCAACATTGCAGTTCAGAGCAGTTGCTGCTTTTGTGTTTCAGTTCTGTTGACTTGGCTAAATTGGCTTATCTGAACAATAGAGCGTTTTGTGAACTCTGCTTACTTACTTAATCACCCTCTTGAGATATTTATGCTTACCAGCTGATGCTCCCTTTATTCAACTTCACTTCTTCCCTAGAGTGGTTAAAATAAATGGCATTACAATTTGTATGGCTTTGCACAAAAATCTTAAAAATACTATAACGCTGCAGGTTAAAAAAATTGCATAGAAAATCATACATTAAACAATTTAATAACGTTTTCGCTAAAATATAACAGATTTCTGTCCAACAAATAATAAACAAGACTCACTGAAAATTTATAGAGTGTGATTTTACGACTACATAAATAGAAATCTAAGCAAACATTATTATTAGAGACGGAAAATCATCGATATTCGGCATAATCGATCGTGGATGATAGTTTTTTGAAAAACATCGATAGTCTATCAATAGTTTTTGAAAGTGAAATATGTTTAAATTATTTATTTTAAACAATTCTTATATTATTTCTTTATAAGCCAAAAACTCTTATTTAAGGAACTCAACATATAGACTCAAGGCGTGTCCTAATATTAGAAAAGATTTGTGCAGCCTAACTGAACATGCGTTCGAATGCCACACACACATAATATTAAAACATAGTGGTACTTACTAAATCAAGTTAATTTTCGTTACCCTGAACAAATTGGAAAACAATAAGTAGACGTCATCAAAAATTTGCGCTTTTTATGCGGATGTTTAAAGAATTCACTAAAAACAATCAACAAAGTCTATCTCGATGGTGCCGATAGAGCCATCCACTCCACAATATCCACAACAGCTATAGAAATTAGTGTAGCATACAAATTAGTTAAAATAAATAGAACTAAATGAATTAGACATTAATCTTATAAACTGTTCAGCATTAAAATATTAAAATTATATTATATAAATATGAAATTAATGTCAAAAAAGGAAAAGAAACTTTTTTTTAAGACCTGTTAAATTTTTTTATCAAAAGAATTTCTTAGAGTAAGTAAATTAAATTTTTGGTTAAATACTAGGAATATGTACAAATTATGCTTAAGCTAGTCCAATCACTATTTATTTTTCTTCTACAAAAATTTTAATGGCTGAAATCAAAATTCTTACTCACTAAATTAAGCAAAAGCGATACAAATTAAAGACATAGCTTAACTTTGTTTTATTTGACATTGCTAACAGAAAGATGTTTTGACATTAAATGAATGTCAGCTTATGCCAAAATCAATTTAAATACATTTAAAATTTTAAATAAATTATTGTCATTTATGCTTAAAGAAGATTTTAGTATGACTATAAATGCCCAAGACGTAACCTTTAATAGACCGCAAACTGTTTTATGTAAAAGTACAAAGTATAAATTATTTAAAATAAGATTGCTGCTTTATATGCCTTCATCTTACCGCCTCACTTTCGATTTCTCTGTCTCTCTTTCTTTCGCTACCTCGCTTACTCTCACACGTTGAGGTAAGTGAGTTCTTAATCGCCCAGAAGCTTCTTACGAGCGTATTTAAACTGGGTTTATCGAGCGCTTAAATCGACTTACGTTTCCAAACCAAACCGCCAAGCGGTTCCAGTGTATATATATGTGCGTGTGTGTAAGGTGTTGTTGTGTTGCACTGCATTTGCATCTCATTACATGTTGCAAGCCGAGGAGCAGCCGCTATTACTGTCAAGCAATCTCCACGTTTGTCTGACGTTGCGACGTCTCCTGGCCATGGATGATGATGCAATGCTATTTTCTCATTTTCTATATAAATAAGCACAAGTCATGCTCTTAATTATGACATTATTATAATTTAGTTAACAACTATCTGCTACGCTCTCTGTCGTTTGCCAAGTTGAATTCAAAGTTTAATTGAAGCTTAATTAAGTAGCGCGTCATTCGAGTAAAAATATATAAGAAAATTTAAAACAAAAATACAGCAACTGAAACTTGTTAAAGTTTGCAGCAAAAGTTAAACATAGTTAAGAGAAAAGACTGTGGGAAAGAAAGAGAGAGAGAGAGAGAGAGAGAGAGAGAGTGAGAGTGTCACAGACTGACGCCATAAATGACTAGTTGGAAGTGCACAGTGGGCAATTGTTCCACTGTAGAGTGACGCTTAAAGCGCACCGTGGCATGCTTTTGACCCACTCCACCACTTAGAAGCTGTGCGGTGCCACCATCACCGCCATACTGCTGCGGCGACGTCATATCGTAGGCATGCACCGCCGTTATCGTATAACCATCGACATTCTATTGGGAAATTTTTATCAATTATGCCCATAGTACAACATGTTTTTCCTTTACCTGTAAGCCATAGACAATTTGTGTATCCGCTTCCTTTAGCACTTCCGTATTCGTGCTGTTATCACGTGGTAGGTAAACATCTTGTGCGTGCAACGTGCTCGCATATTTGTTGACCTGCCCCCAGGTGACAGTGGCGCCACGGGCACGAGACAGGGCCAGCGACAACAGCAACAAGCTGATTAACATTGTGTTTGTCAACATGACAACATGCGGCGCACATACACAGACACACTATGCTACACTTGCAGCACGTGCAACACTTGCCTCCGATCGACTTTCCCTTTCACTGGCTGCAAACACGCTTTGAGTTATCGTTCAACGCGCAAGGTGTGAACACCAAATGAGTCGCGGCCAAGTTAACAGCTCAAAAATATTGACATTTTCGCTTATCAGTTGCAGTTGATTTTATTGTTTACCACACTACCTCTACTCTCCTCTCCCTTTCTCTCTCTCGCTCTTCAATTTGTTCAACAATGCTACTGACGATCTTGGTTTATTGCACTTTGTTTCTGCACAAATTGTTTATATTTGCTGAATATTTGCACTGTTAATTAAGGAGAGAGGGAAATGAACTTCTGTGTCTCAACTCGTTCACAACATTATATCGACTGAGTGCTTATCACATTATCACCAACTCTGATATAGATTTGTAAGTATGTCAACATGTGAGCCCCCAACATATGTCCCCACACACACACACTCGTACATAGGTTAATTTGACTAGGTGTGCTTGCATATTAAGTAAAAATATGTATCTAAAATTAAAAAGCCAAAAACTGTGCAAATATTTAAAGCGTTCTGTAACTTCGCTTACACTAGTCAACACGTAAAATGTTCTTAATAGGTAAAATAATCTTAAGCAAGTTTACGGCTCATGCATAGAAGAAATTCTATCTATCTACAAATTTAGTAGGAATAATTGGTGAAAAGTTTATAGTATGACATAAAATTGCAGACAAATCCAACAAGTACTTATATAATATGGCTGTCATAGAAACACTCAAGTTTCAGTCGAGGACGCCCGACCGTGTAATACTCGATGAATTGAAATCGGACACACCGAACAACAACCGAACTGCTTACGCTCCAGATGTGGCAGCTGCACTGCAGCGGGGCTCAGTGCTTTGCACGTGGCTGCGCCTCTGCTGCAAATTTACGTTTTGCGATGCATGATAACTTTTATGATTATAATACAATCTTGATGCGATTTTCAGGATCGTTTGATACACTTTGTCTCTAAACAAACGTGAAGTTACGAAATTATACGTTAAGAAATAAGTGAGTTTGAGGCAATTAAAATTATTTATTTGTTTTGTTTCTTGTGAACGAAGCGGGTTTGACGTCAAAAAAATTATGATAACATTGTATTTATATTGCAATTAGCAACCTGCATGCAAGAATTGGTATCCCAAGGTGTCTTCGTTACTGGAGAAAAAGGTATTTTTTCAGAGTTATGGCATTAAACAGGGAAAATAACTTGTATTGACTGCCTAAATATGTTGCCCATACTGACTAATATAGAGAAAGTAGCTCTTATCATCTCTGTTTGTTTATACGGACAGACAGACAGACATGGCAATATATATATATATATAATAATAATAATATATAATATATATATATATATATATATATGCCGCGCCTTCTCCTGCCTAATTTCAACAAACCCAATATACCCATCAGAGGATATAATACTAAGCATATTAATAAACAGAAAAGAGACTAATAAAAACCCTTAAGAAAACAATTTTATTACAAATTTTAATTAAGTACAATTGTATAAATGTGGTAAAATCTGAAATGGGAAAAATTTCTTATTTATTTTGTTAGCTTGTGTAATTAATCTTGTGTAATTATCAAGGGATTGCCGTTGAAGAGCGATTCTTTCTTTAATTTTATGAATACTTTGATTGCCTTACGCCACTTGAAAATGATAAGGACAATCCTATTCTTATCATTTATTTACAAACTTGCTGATGTCTGCCACAGTTTACTATACACATAAATACATATTGATTTTCCCAATATATAGTATTATATTTATACTACTCTCTTTGTGTTCCACTTTTTCAACCATTTACTCTACACAGATTATGTTTAAACTTATCAGAATGATATCATGTAATCAAAGTTATGTTATCAATCAGTCCACAAAGCAAAGTTACACATACATATGTATTTTATAACTAAAGAACTAATTTCAAAACTATACGAATAAATCTAACTACTGCTCTCGATATTAAGCTCCTAATATATTTAGATTAAATAGACAATACCAGGTGTTTAAATGAATTTCAATAAGACTCCGATTTTGATTTTATTACAAAGTTGCGAAACCTAATTAAAATTGATTGACGCATTTTAGTTATAAAAGAAAGGTGGAGAGTCAGCTGGAATGACCTCCAAATCTCAGTATAGACCCAGGACAAAAAATGTATAAAAAAAAGTGTATAAACTTGTTGCCCACATCTTAAGGTGTTCACTCAAAGTTTTTGGGGTCCAAAAACTTTGACTATTTGTGAAAAATGAGCGAATGTCTTATGGCAAAGTTTTGGCGTGCCTAAACAATGTGCCGAACTTTCAATAATATTAAGTATACGCAATATGAAACTAACTTTGGCCAACTCACTGCACCTTTTAGCCCATATCTCTCCCGCTCTCTCTCTATCTTTCCCTCTATTACATAACTGACATATCTTCGTCTCATCCACAGCTGATTACACTGCGTGATGGTAAGGTGGGCGTCAACTTTGCCGGTTTCCATGCAGATGCCGGCTTGGGGGGATTGCTGACGGGCAATGCCGCACACGGCGGACTCAGCGCCTCGGCGGGTACTCCTTGGGGATCGCGTGCAGCCGCAGGCCTTGGCGGTGGCCTCGATGGTATGAGTTTATACAACACTAATTGATTTCATTAAGATTCACACTCCGAAATCATGTGTTCAAAAAGGTCGCACAGCTGGCGGAGCTTATGCCGCAGCCCAGGCTAACGATAATGTGGGAGCCAGCGCTCTGCTCGGCGGCAGTGTGGGTGAAAGTGGCTACATCGGTGCCGAGGCCCACAGACCGGGCAAGGTATCCTCCTCTTCTGCCCATATTGCCCCACGCTATGTCCCCCAAGCTCCAGTTGCAGTGCGGGATGAAGGTGCTGTGCTACCCACACCATCTACCCATGTGCAGGCAATCAAACCACCCAAGAAGTATTCTCTAATCGCGCCAAATGTAAGTTGAATTCTATAATTATAGTTTTACTTTTTAAGTATAGCAGCGAATCTTAAAAGAGTTTTAAAATTACTTATCTATGTTCAGCAAATACTTTTGTGTATTCTTGGATATTATATCGTCTTTTAATTGAATCAGTTGCAAGCATTGCACAAGCGAAAATTTGTAATTTTTTCTGGCCCACAAGAAGTTTAAAAGCGCTTTTAATTCGCGTAATTTGTGTTTATAAGATATGTTTGCAAAACTCGCATAATATGTAAGGTAAGATCGTCAGACGAAACAAGCAGCAACTGCATCTTCTCTGTATTTATATGTCGATATCCATATTTCGTCTGATCAACTTTATATATACTACAGTTTAATAAAGACACAGTGTAGTTTTAGTTTTAAACCAATTGTCTTGTATATTCCTTTTTTTTCTTTATAATACGTCTTGTCACATAAATTTGTCTCTTAGAATGAATATACTCGTTAGAGAAATGGAGTTGTCAGATCAATTTATCAGAGTACTTTTGTATTCATATCGGTTTCGATATACTATCAGAGTTGCTCTTTTCAACATAATCATTTTTAATAACCTAGCCTAAGTTGGCTATTTATTATGTAAATTTGGTAAATGCCAATAACTGAAAACGACTTGAAAGTGTAGCTGAAATGACAGACAAGTCAGAGCTTGGACAGTTCTTAGAGATAATAGCACCTACATTCTTTAAATTTATCATTTGGGTCCATCTATGCCACAAATCGTATATAAACCGTTTAGAAAATCGCTTAACTCGACAAAGATGGAAAGTATCTTATCCAACTTTACTCATATATATAATATTATTATCTAAACAGCTAACGAAAATCTTTAATTTTTCAACATAATATACAGAGTGCTCTCCAAATAGTAGCATTTTAAAATGTAGTTTACATAGAACATATTTCATGCTTCAGTTTAATTAGCAAATTTCCAGTTACAAAATCAGTTTAAATGAACGAATAAATTCATCATTAGGTCGTGGCTGTAATCAGTTTCAAATTACTCAATGTTAAACCGTAGCAATGCCGTGAATTTAATGCCAAAATCAATGCGAGTGTGTCCAAATGTATTCCTAATTTATCCATGTTAGTCGGACCACAGTGCGGTGACTGAAATCAATGAAAATCATGTTAAAACAGCCGCAGTGCCAACCGCAGGGAGCCTCGTGATCGAACAACAACCAATGCCTGTTATAATTGTGAAACGACCACGCCTACGTGTGAAACGCCCACGTCAACGCCAGCGACAACGCACAAACATATATGTATCGCAATTGGATGTGGAATCGGGACAACAAAAGGACGATAAGGATACTCTACCATTGACGAAATCGTCGCACTCTGATGATGAGTCGACGAAGGTAACAGACATGTTATGTTGCACACGTAGCGGAATGAATTGTTGGCGGTGTACCACACAACAACCACACCAACAAACAACACACCCACCACCCACACACACACACACAGTTCACATATACAGCTGCTGGCTAAAATTTGGAACTTTTTGGGTTTTGCAAGCTTTCGCTTTTGGGGTCAAAATATTTGCACATTTTATTTAAAGCATTTTGTGGATGGCTCTGCGGCAGCAGCATCAACAGCATCAGCAGCAGCAGCTGCCCCAACTTGTTGAAACAGTTTTAGTAAAAACTGCATGCGATTTGATTTAATTTTATTTTAAACTAATTTGTTTACTTACTCGGTGGCAGTTTAATCAAATTTTGGCATTTTAAGAGCGTTTTTTAATTTGTTAGCTATGCCAATTCAACTGAAAAGCAACTGCTACTAATTGCAAACTAAACTCTGTCTTTCTCTTTCTTCGTCTCCCTTTTTCTATCTTTTAGCAGCACGCGGCATCGAAAACTGTGAACACGTACAAGGCATCCGTTCAAAAACCACAAGTCCAGTCACACGTTGTCGCTGCTGAGGCCCAGAACAATGTCGTTACCGGCGCACTTGAAGTGAGCATTTGACACGACACTAATCGCAGTTTTTATCATTGATTAATTTTTGATTAAAATTTGCTTTAGATTCCCATTGGCATTTTGCGCTCTCTGCAAGTAAATCTCGGTAATTTGATCAATGGCGGACAACCTGCTGTCCAAGCGCCTCAATCACCCTATCAGGGTTAGATGACATAAGGAGCATAACTGTACAATTCATAAGTTTTCATTATACTCAACATTGTGTACTCAATTAATAAATAATCGTCATTAAATAACCATAAAATAAAGTTTGATTTTAATTGTACTTGTTTGAAAAATTTGAATATCTTTAACTCATGTATTTCTTAACTTACAGTTTTGTAACTGTACATTGATTAAGAGACAAACAATATGAAACTAATTTGAAAATCATATCAAGATCGGATTATAATCAATAAAGTTATCATACATCAAAAAAAAAATTTTGAACAGTTCAAAGCCTAGTTTTTACCACTGGGCTCTGCTACAGCTCTGGTAAGCGGTTTAGGAAGCCATTTAATACATAAACCACAAAGATTAAATTAGATAAATATGATTTAATAATTTGATTTGAAGGAAAATCTTATTTACTTAACATAATTAAGTAATAAACTAGTTTGAATATAAACTACGAAAATATCAAGCTGGCTGCGTCTCAGAGAGTCACAACCAACTCTTATACTGATTTTGTGCTATTGGATCCACAACTGTGACCCTGTGTCTCCGGAATGTGACACAGTGTGAAAGAACCACTACTTTAACTATATATACTTTGCGGTCATCAAGTATACGCATCGTATACATGCATAACATATATCCAAAGTAATTGGAATTGTCATTTTCAATGACTAGCATATTTCTGTAACAAATTATAATAGTCCCAATTGGGGCTAACAGAATTAAGGGCCAAGACAACTGCTTGAATAAGTACCAAGATTTATGTAAATGTTTTAAATTAACATAAAATGCTAAAAACTTGTCTCAGACTCAGACAGACTTTAATACGCATGTCGTAAGCATATCAAGATATGCCATTTCATTCTGGTTTAAAACGTTTTGTTCCCTATACCTATTGTTATTTGTTGAAAGGGTCGCTTCATAAAGTCAAAAACCACACAGAGAACGACCTTAGCAACAACACGAACAGCAAAGACACAGCAGACAACAACAACAACAACAAGTGAAAGTAATGCATTGAATAGTTTAATATCTGGTGTAAGTTCAAATGGCCTGCGTACTCACACATATATAGAATTGCCGAGTAACATATTGGCACGAACTTTGTGCCCGAAATTTAACTTTAAAGAGGAAATGGCAAACATTCGTTTGTAGTTGTTTATTTAGGAGCTGCGACTGCTGCTAGAGCAGCTACTGGTCAGAGACCCCCAGACAAGATATGGCGGACAAATATACACAAATACAATACATACAGCCCTAGACAAAAGGGGCACAAACACACACAAGCACTCATAAGGTAGTGCTGGAATTTTAGCTAGCTAAAGAAATCTTTCAAGCCAAAACAAACTATTGAGTAATTTTTTGGCCATAACTAGCTTCAAAACATCGTTTTGAAAGTAAGTAGTAGGGAAAAGCTAGCTGCAACTAGTAGCGATTTAAGCCCAACGATAGTTTAAAGAAATATAACATCACAATAATTTAAATAAATTAAATTAATTAATCAAAAAAAAATTATTTCAAGGTTTAAGTCCC
This sequence comes from Drosophila tripunctata, assembly GCA_035047385.1. Taxonomy (NCBI): domain Eukaryota; kingdom Metazoa; phylum Arthropoda; class Insecta; order Diptera; family Drosophilidae; genus Drosophila; species Drosophila tripunctata. Next base: position 13,314,911 of record JAWNPS010000288.1, read on the forward strand.
AGCAGAATCCCATGTATTGAAAAATTATTGTACATAATTGTATGAAAATGTTTTGATTAATAATATTAGTAAAAAAATAGTATTAAAGCAGTTAACATTCCCACTCCCAAAGATTTCTTAGAATATGTAACACTTATATGCATAAATATCTAAATAAAAAAGCTCTTTAACCAAAATATTAATTTAGTACGCAACATAACCAAAACATAAATAAATATAATCAAAAAACAAAATTGCAAGTTGCAAATATTCATAACTATTTATGTATATGAAATTAATTTAAACAATCTATGTATTGTATTTGAAATAGCTGTTTTATTCTGTAGCAGTCTCATAGTCTCATGCATTAAAACTATTTTAAATACAAAACTTTAGAAAGCTTATATGCTTAGAAGAAATGCTAAATGTGTTTTATTAATTAAGGTAAAAATCATACAGCTTTTACCTATGACTGTCAGCATCTAAAATACAGCAAGGTTCAAGGGTGTTTTAGCTATTTCTAGCTATGAAAATTTGGACAACACTTTTGCTGTGTGATAGTGGAAAATATTTCACACTGTGCAACCACAGGCACTTGTGTGGTGCCCTACGCGGCTGCAAAGAAGATGGGGTAACGGTCTTGGCATGTTTGAATGCTTAGCACACACACACACACACACTCACACACACATAGATGCATGCATGGTATATGCACGTATTGTGCAAATATGCTTAAACACCTCGGGCTTTTATGCTTTTTAACCCTCGCCGTACAATGTCGCCAGTGTGTGAATGTGTGTTACTGAGTGTCTGAGTGGGTTCGTGTATGAAAATTTGTGTGTGTATTTGTGTGAGTGTATGAGTGTGTATGTGTGTTAGCCTTAGGGTCAGCAGCAGTTTTTTTGGAGTACAATGAATGCCCATGCGGCGGTTTGCGGCTGCTCTTTGAATTTCTTAATTAATGTTGCGCTTGCAATTTATTGCCATTTAGCGAGTTGAAACCGTTTCGCGACATGTGCTGCAAACTGTGCCTAGCTGAAGATTGAATGTATCATCCACTTTCAATATAAACATTTGACAATTATATACATATCTGTTTACAATCCAAACATTTCGCATATACGATTTACATTTGTATGTATCAATGTCTCTACTTGGATCAACATAAACAGAGCAAATGTTTTTCCTGCGCAATAATAATAAAAATACAAAAATACAAGGATACAGGCAGACATATATATATATATATATATATATATATATATATATATATATATATTCTCTACAATTTAAAGCCCACAAGTAATCACATGGTTTTAGTTTGGTGCTGCGTAGCCAAAGGTTAACAATTCACAACAATTTGTAGGTCGCTCACAGGCGGCTTATTAAATTTAAAGCACGTGCCGCACAAATAATATAGAATAATTCTGTATAGAGTAATATAGTATATATATTTTTTAAAAGAATTTTCAATTTAGCAAATAAATAAGCAGTTGAAGCTGAAAAGGTTTTTCACGGCACACAGAACAACATGTTTACTAGGACCAAGCCAAAAAAAACACATAAATAACAAATTGCCCACACAACTAGGCGTATGTGTAATGAGTAATGGGTATCGACTTAAAGTCGCATTGTTCTGTTAATGGACACACGAGTTGCGTCTTAAATTTAATGCCTGCAAAACTGGAATATTCATTATTTAATCCAATTAGTTACATATCGGTAGCTAAGAATATATGTATTATGGTTGCCATATGGATGCAATCGCCTTTTAATTTATGTGCAACATACATAAGTAGAGAAGTTGGTGGCACGAACTCAGAAACTTCTCAGTTTATTTAACATTCCAAAGACAGCGTTGCGTATGCGTAATGCGTGTATTCAAGTGCCTGACGGCAGTAAAACTCACCGACTGCCATCATCATCGTACTTTATAAATATTCATTGACAGAGTTTGTGGAAATTGAGTGCAAACAGGTGAATATAAATATTCATATATTTTCAACGGAAATCAGAAAGCGCCTAACAGACTCCGAAACTTTTCGTGGAAACTTTTGGTTTCTCATTTAAGTTGCCTGTCCGTTTCGCTTTAATCTTAAAATATATATATATATATATATTCTTGCTGCATATATGTTTATTTATTTGATTATTGTCGCCAAAAGCATATTTCAGTCGCAGCCAGGTAAATATGTTCATTATTAATGAGTCGACACCATTTAATTGCGCAATCTGATTATTGCCCAAAGCTTACAGTTGGCAGACTCTGTCTATATGTAAATTTACTGGCAACTTAATACGGCTTTAATGAATCAACACGAACATAAGGGATACAATATACACGCAAACACACCCACACACATACATACACTTGAATGCGTATCTGTAATTTGTGGCCATTACTTTATGCAAATGTGAATTTTTAATAGGATACCAACAACTGAAGTTACAACGATAATACAATCCTAGTTATTAGGAATCGTATATTTATAACTTAGGCTTGAACTTTCCAAGAAATGCCTAACAAGGTATATTGTGGAGAGAGTAAGTATGTGTCTATTCTACCAAATAAATATTATGTATAAGCCTGATTAAGAATTTATATGAAAACTAAATGATATTGTCGTAAGACTACAAGCAAATTTGTTTAGAGAAAAACATTTATTATCATACAAATTAGTAATAATATTTGTATTAGTAGAGATTCTTGAAACTAACACAGTTTAGGCTTAGAGTTTATTTACACATGTTTATGGCTAAATCTTGGACTAATCCGTATCCATTGCTAATATATCGTGAAAACAAAAATGTTTTGAATGCCAATTGAATGGATTTTTGACTGATCATTGGTATGGAAAGCATACAACAGAACAGGGAAACTCTTATCCAATTAATTAAGCCTCATGTGTATTATAATTATTTTATTATTATGCACAAAATTTCTGATTTGACTTTTGAAATCAGTTTTCTCGGATGACTGGAGTCTGTTAAGAACTGTGCTTTACGTTTAACTGTCAGAGCTAGGATGGATAGAAGGAGACTGATGCTAGGTCTCACCATTTGCACCCTTTTTTTAACAAACTTGATTGACCTTAAAACTTTTTTTATTATTCACACGGCCCTAAAAGAAGAAGTAAATAAATTACCATATATGACAGTGATTAGTGGATTAGCCGACCAAAGTTATTTATGAAAATATCAAAAAAAAAATATACATAAAAGTGCTGAAAATATGATAATAATAAAAATCTGTAACAAATTAATTGTGGCAGGGTCGTTTTTTTTTTAATGTTAATGTTTTCCGTTAAGTATAGTGATGCGAGGAAATCAGGAGGATTTATTATGTTTTGTTTTGATTTTTATTTTGTTTTATGCATCTTTGCCAAGTCAGGATGAAATGTAGAAAAGTTGGAGAACAAATTTGGAGCAGAAAATCAACTTTAAAACGAAACAAAAACTTTCACGGCGCATTTCACAGGTTGAGCTGTGCATCGCGAGGCCGTAATAAAATCATAAATCCCCGGACAAACCGACAAAGGTTAAGGCTGACCGCGGCCAAAAAGAAACAAAGCAAAAAAAACTTTAAAAAAAAAAATAAAGTATTCAGTTTGGTAACCGACTTTGCCAGGAAGCGGAAATGATGTTGGGATGTCTTCGGCTTTACCTTTGTTAAATCTGCCTTTTGAGCTTTTCTCTTTGGTCGCGTCGGTGAGCAACTGCAGTTTAAATCAACCCACGTTTATTCTATATGTATTTTCAGATATACGGTGAAGTTTTACGGTCAGTACGGGTACGGTGCGCATCTTTCCGCTTTAAGTGTCGACTCTCATTTATGATACTTGTACGCGGTGTTGCCTTTTGGCCGGGATTGCTTTGATTCTACTCCCTTTGGACTGGTAACATTTTTATGGCTGCAGCAACATAATTAATTTCATTTTATGACTAGGCGCCTTTTTGCAAAAATGCATAAAGGCAATTAACTCGAATCAGCAGAGTAGAGAAAATTTGTAGTTGCTCAACTAAGCTTCTTGCAAACGTATTCACTGACTTTAAAACAAACTAAAATTTGTTTAATCAAGTAGGTATAACTGCAAGAGAATATATCTTCAAAGATCGAAGTGCGTAAATGATTTATCATTCCATCGACGTGCCATTTCTATCGATATTTATTTTATGCTAACTTTCAGTAAGCAATCTCAGATTCTTCAGATTTTTACAACCCTAAGCGACAAAATTGCTCTATACCTCTTTAGCTGCTCAGAATGTTAGGTATAAAATCAGTACAGAATGAATGCCTTACTTTTTCCACTTCGTGACTTTCTCCCCCCAGTGGCTAGTAAAAGTTTGAAAAAGTTTATAGATATCAGTAATCTAAATCACAAATATGCATGACTAGTTTTAAGAAAACCCTCATTTGCTTTTACATTGATGTTTTCAGGTGGAAATTGAAATTGAAAATCCCTACCAAAATGTCAGCCTCAAAAACAAAATGTTTCCCTAAAACCCATACTAACGGGGTCAGTAGAAAATTCAGGGCGCTGTACTGCAAAGTCAGGCAACGGCTCAAGTAAAATTCTGAATTGACATATGATTTTATAATGGGGTAATACAAAATATCAATCGTTTGATTCCAAGCATCATTTAGAAGTGGCAAACAGGGAACAAATACATATATAGTATATATATATATATTATATACCTACTTTAAATTATTTCTTAGCCTTTTTTTCACCTACCGAACTATCTATCCACTTAGGACGCTTCTGATAATGATTTGCCCTCGCATGTGTACACAATTACACTTTTACTTTTACCCTTCCTACCATAAAAAATCATCGTATTATGTTTATTAACTCCTTTCTCTTCCAGTGAACCCTGCTTTAAATTTTAATACTCTAGCTTTTAGCACATGTTATAATACCAATTGCAGCACGCTCCGGTGTTTCTCAACTCACGAACAATAATAATCTTTACATGCATACATTTATTTTTATTATTATAATTCTTTTCATTTCAGTTAGTTTTTATTTAAATCAATGGTATTATATTATTTTTAATTTATTAAACTCTTATTTTAATTCCATTTGTTAAAATTTGTCATTTAAAAAGTAACGTATAACGTAAAATTTAACACTTGGTACTTTTGCGTTTACGTAACGCACATGAGCGCCTCATTGCGTCTTGGCGTTAGCTTTGCAAATAAGTGCTCCGTTTTGCGTTAACGTTGCGCAGCTTGCGCATTTCAAGTTTGTTTACAATTTGATTGCGTGCCAATTTAAGAAAAACAAAAAACCAAACAAATAATTAAACAAACAGCATATACAAAGTGTGCAGTGGTTCAACAGCAACTTGTACCATACATCAAGCATAAATGACGTGCACGCTGCGCTGCTGGTTAGCGAGTAACTAAAAGCACCGGCAACACACAACATTGTCCACTGCTGTGGCAAAGGCGTAGGTGAGAGGCAGACAGGCAACGTGTAAGAGAGTGATTTGGTTTTCTGTTATTTTGTTTTGCTTTGCATTGGCGCGCCGTCTCATTCGAGTGGCGACCGAGCAGGCGAAAGGACACGCGCTTAAAAGGATTTTGGAAAGTGGACTTGTCGTGTATTGTGTGGTGGCCCAAACAAAAACAATAAATAGTGCTGCGGCTGTTGTTGTGTGTGTTGAAGTTTTTCTAAAGTTTTGTTCTACTTGATTTTTGTTTTTTCCAGTCTCAATATGGAGGAGTTTAGCAGCATAAAGGCCAACAGTTCGGTGGTGAAACTGGCTGCCTGTCTGGAGAAGATCTACAACAAAATTGTGGAGTCCAAGGAAAAGCAGGTGGCTGAACACCAAATCAAGGAAATCGAATTTCTCAAAACCCAATGCAAGCACGAACACATGCAACTCAGTCTGATGAGCTGCCAGACACTGGTGCGGCTGGTGGACGAGGGTGTCCTAGATGCCCACAGCGTGCAGAATACACTGCTAGCCATGCTGAGCAATGCGGGGTGAGTCGGCTACAGGGGGCTTGGCACTTCCGGGCTACATTGGAGTTGCATAAATTAGCAACGTGTCTGCCAAGAATAGAATTGGCTCGTAATTGAAGTTTAAGCAATGTTAATGTCTCTGCGTGCTGCCTGCTGTGTGCTGCGTGCCACATGCCACAAGGGGCAGGATTTGCAAGTAATTGGACATGTGAAAATGATTAACGAGCCATACCATTCAAAAGTTGTTAACACTTTTACACGCACATCATATATTGGCATTGAGTTCTGCTCTGTTCTGTTCTGTTCTTTTTGGCTATTTGCATAGCTTCCGGCTGCTGACCCATTGGCCGCAATCGAGCAGTGACCAGTGACCAGTGGTGAGTGGGTGAGTGACATGTAATACGCATTATGCATGCAGCACGCCAAAGAATCTATTAGCCATTTCCGTTACCACTACCATACATCAAGGACAGCATGCTGGCCTTGTTGGTGGCCAGGCAAATATTTGTGATACGCCAATCCCAAAAAGCAAAACGTGCAGCATTGAACTTGAGCCGAAGGACGAAGGCAGTAAACAAGCTGGCAGTAAACACAGCATGTAATACAGGAATTAACCTTGATTGGCGTTAGACGTTGGGTGAGCCAAGTAAAAAGGATTGCATATTAATTGCAACTTGCCACTTGCCACTTGCAACACAGCGCAAGCTGCAATTAAAGCAGGCAGCCACGTGCATGCTAATTACCAAGTCCCCGTTCTAGTCGGAAGTGGGTGTTGCAAAGCATTTTGAAACCGTTCAGTTTTTATGACAACTAACTGCTGATTAGCACGATGTTATAACACTCTCACTACACTCTATTGCAGTGCCATGCATTTTGCCATCATCACGGAGAGCATACTGGGTCTACAGCTGTTGAGTCTTAAGCGCAAGACTTCGCTGCTCAAGGATAAGGAGCTGTACCAGTGTCCCTATGGCCTGAAGACGCAACTGCATCCGCTCATATCACTGATGCAGCACACGAGTGCCAACATGCATGATGTCAGCAACAAGATCATTGGCATCTGCCAGCATCACGACAAGAAGTATAAGCAATTCTTTAAGAAATCTTTAAAACTAAAACCTTCTTCACTTTGCAGCATACGCAACTACAGCATTGAGTTTCTGCGTCCAGTGTATCTCTATGTGCTCTGCAATCCCCAGACGCTGCAGGATGTCAAGCCCATTTGGACCTGCTTGCTGAGCTTGAGTCATAGTCAGCCAGAGGCACGTGCTCTGATGCAGGAGCTGCTGTCGTGGAGCAAATTCAACAATGCCAGCACCTGTCTCTGTACCAGCATTTTGGTCATTGAGGCCATCGATTACTTTCTGCAGCAGTCGGACCATGCCCAATCCATTGATCTATGCATTTACCAGGCACTGTTAATCAAGCAGTTGGCCCAATATGGCATTGATCCACGTCCTAGCTTGCAGTGCCTGCTACGCGTGTTGCATGCCACGCGCGAACACACACGGCATCATTACCATGTGCTGCTCGTGCTGCTCGCCGAGTGCCTGCATGTGCTGTCACCCTTCTATTTGGCCGATCTGCTGCGCATCATTGTGTTCGTGGTGGTGCAGGAGCGCTGTGGCCATGAATACATTCTGAACATGTGTCTGGACGGCATTATTCAGTGGATGTCTCAGACTGCATTCATACCCGCAGAGGGACTGGCATTGGCTCACCAAATTGTTCAACGTATACTCGATCAGCAGAAGTCGCCAGCAGCTGAGGCAGCTGAGGAGTTTGCCATACGCATCTGCACCAAGGAGTTGCAGCCTTCGCATATGCGCAACTACCATCCGGATATTGCTATAGCTTTCGATCTGGCCAATCTGGTGGAATCCTTTGATGTCTCCGAGAACAAGGATGTCTTTGCCTTTGTGGATGCTCTGAATGTCAAGGCCAACAGTGCCTTCTGCCAGCGTCTGCATTTGTTCCTTCGTGCGCTGTTTCTGTCGCGCGAACCGCCCGTTGACTGCTGGTTCAAGATCTACGAGGTCATCTTGCAGATAATCAAGGTGAACGAAGGCATAGCCTATGATTTTCTCATGACCTACATCTTTAAGCTCGCCCACGAGCACAATCCGGAGCTGCAGCTGGAACTGCTGCGCGGTCTGGCCAGCTTTGCAGTGTCCAAGGTAGAAATATCTTTTAAACGATTTAAGTTAAACTAATTTGTGTACCTTTTTTTACCCTCTGAGGGGTATATTGGGTTTGCGAAAAGTATGTATCAGGCAGAAGGAGGCCTGGCAGACCCCATAAAGTATATATATTCTTGATCAGCATCAACAGCCGAGTCGATATAGCCATGTCCGTCTGTGTGTCTGTCCGTATGAACAAACAGATCTCTGAGATGGTAAGAGCTACAAGTTCAAAGTTGGTCAGTATCGACCACATATTTAGTCAGTCAATACAAGTTTGTTTCCTTTTTTCGATGCCACGCCCCATTCGCCCACAATTAGCGAAAAAGCAGACATACCTCGTAAAAAATACATGTTTTTGGCGAATATCTCGGTAACTATAACACTTAGGGTCACTAATTTTGGCATGCAGGTTGCTATTTGCAATATTAAGTCAATGCGATCAACATTTTTTGGATGCCACGCCTCCTTCGCCCACCAAAAGCACAATTTCTTTGTAACTTGGCAAGCGGCTGGCTCACTTATTTCTAAACGTATATTTTTGTAACTTAACGTTTACTTACAGACAAATAATATCAAACGATTGTGAAAATTTCATTAAAATCGGACTATAATTAAATAAGTTTGTCATAGAAACTTAAATATTTATCGCAATAGCAGTGCACTGCTTTCGTTTACGCTGCAGTGTTTACAAGCAGTGCTTGTGTATTTAAAACTTACTCAGTGCACTGCTTGTGTGTATAAAATTTACGCAGTGTAAGCAGTCCTAAATGAACTCATATAATTGGAAACGAGAAAGAGGGTATTACACGATCGGCATGCACGACTGACATTTTCTTTCTTGTTTTCTGTAGGATAATGTGCCCATGATCCTAAACACCATACGCAATCTGTCCACGGACAATGCCACTTTCTGTGTGGACTTGTACCTGCGTCTGTGGCGTGTGGAGACCCGCACTTATCCCTTTCTGCTGAAGCAAATCGCTCAACCGCTGCCGGACAACGACAAACGCTGGGAGTTGGAAGTGGCGCGCACTCACGCCATGCGCGAAATCTGTCAGGAAAAGTTAGTTAGCCTTATATATATATATACACATATATCTTTTGATTACTTATAATTGTTACTTTGGCAGACCCACATTGCATGGCTCGGAGCTGTTGCCGCATTTGAGCAACACGCTGAACCATTGCACTGATGAATCTGGTGATTTGGCGACGTCCCTGGCCCTGGATGCCATTTATGCCTTGTGCGACAGTCACACGGTCAACATTGCCTCCACCTGGCAGGCACTGGGCAGCAAGTTTCGTGCCGAGCAGCGGCCACAGACCTTGAAGTCACTGTATCATTTGTTTGGACTCGTGCCACTGCTGCAGACTCCAACACTGGAGTTCGAGAAACTGGCCGATGATGCACTTGAGCAGCTGTGGCAGGCCATTAGTCGACCGAACACAGATGCCGCCCAAGTTCGCAATGCATTTGTGGCCCTAAAGAACTATGAGCCGGGCAACACACTGAGTCTACGCCACATTCCGCCACAGTTTCGTTTTGAGATTGTGGGAGGCGGTGCGGTTGTGGCTGGCGGTGCACGTGAAATGGTAGATCTGCAACAGCAAGAGACCATTCCAGGCGAGGTGTGGGTGCAGCTGTTGCAAAAGATACGTCCCGAATGCGGTGATGCTGCTGCCGATCTGATAGCTCACTACATTGGCAACGAGATTAGCGGCTTCCGCAGTGGCGTCTATCGTCTGCCCGAGGGCAAGCCAGAGCCTCGCAAGCTCGTGGGTCTGTTTGCCACCAGTCCGCTGCGAGCTGTTTGCAATTACCTTGTGAGTCAGTCGCGATTTGGTGACTATGTTCCGGAACCCCATGCCGTTACCTATGCGCTGCGTGCTCTCTCCAAACGTTTCTCGAAACCCATACCACCGATGGACTGGAGCTGCCTGACCAGCTTCTTCCACCTCTCATTTGATGCCAGAAAATACTGCATCATGATAGCCAAGAATCAGGCGCTGCACAGTGGTACAGCGCGTAGGCTACTCGAGAATTTCCTGGCTGACTTTGAGCCCAATTGCTTTGAGGAGGATCTGCTGCTGCTGTTCTCCCTGCTGCCCGAAATCGGCAATAGCGTTAGCCTGCAAATCCTCAAGAACTTTGCTGAAAAAGTGGCGGTTTACTGTTTCAAGGAATCACAGCTTAACGACTTTGCCGAGGGTGAGTTAATAACCATCAATACCCTATCATACCCAGTTATAATCTATGTTCTACAGGCTGCCTGTTTGAGAAGTTCCTGGACAGTGTCAAGTACATATACACTGACAAATGTGAGATTCCCGAGGTGCTGGATGTATTCACACTTATTGTGGAGCGTTACATGGACTCGATGAATCTGGACTCTAGATTATTTGAGCGTTACACCGAAGTGGTATCCGTGCTGCATCCCAATGCCATTGATGGCCTGACCACGCCAGCGAATTGGTGGGAAACCCCCGTTGGGAAACTTAAGAAGGCCACAATTATTCGCTGCTATTTGGTCTTATATAACGATAAACTGCCGAACCCCTTGAAGTGGCTCTCTCCCATCATCGATGCCTACGAGCGTCGTGTGGAGGAGCGTCCGTTCTTCTATCGCCATCTGGCCGCCACTCTGTATGCCTTAGGCAGTGATGAGCATGCCTGCAACTGGATTATGGAAATCTTTTTGGAAATTCAAATGCTGCTCGCCGAAGCTTCTAACAAAGAGAAACTCAATCGAGCCCTCTATCTGCTGGACATCTTTATACTGGCGGTGGACGTACTCTCTGGCTGTGCGGTGCTGTTGGGCAGTGTGGATGTGGTGGCTACGGAAGACAAGGAGCGCATCAATCTGTTCCCAGAGAGCTTGCAATATCTCTGTGATCACATATTCTGGAAGGACCAGGAGGCAAAGGTAAATGCACAAATGTCTCTGCTGGAATGGTTTCAATATTGTATTTATCAACTTTCAGATCTATGAGTTCCTCTACAATCTTTATAAGCACGCTTCCATACCCAACATCTATGCAGACATATTCAGAGAAGCCATTATTTGTTCCCGAAACAAGGCTTACTTTGATATTAAGGGCGTCTGGACAAAGTACGTGGGTCTGCGTAAATGATTTGGATACCATACTAGCCGATTTTACAGATACCGAGACATTATACCCGAGACCACATAAAGTGCACTTATTGTTATAAGTAGTTAATGGAATTTACACTCTTTTATAGCTTCTTGTGCGTTATTTGTTGACTTTATTAAATGAATTTTTAGCATTCAGATTTCAATGAAGTGATTTTTTATGTTTAAGTGTCGAATCAGCTTAAGTAGTAGTCAAAAAAGATAGCAGAATAAGATAACAAAAGTTATTATGCCGATTTCTGAAACGAATAAAGACTCGTTTAAGATTAGTTTTCGATTTTATTCACACAAAATTTTCAGTGTGCCCATAACATACGGGCAAATTTTGTCCGAATTTAAACAAGTTCTATGGGCACACTAAATACTTCATATGAAAGAAATCAAAAACTAATCCGTATTCGTTTTCAGGAATCAGGCGATTATAAAAGACTCTCAGGCAAGCCTTTTGGGAGTCTTTGCATTCGACAATTTACTTCTCCAAACTGAATGACTACGTTTAATGAGTCATTTCCCTATCATTTTCAGATCTGGTTACACATTGAACCCGCATTTCTATTATATTTACGATAATTTAAACGTTGTTTCGGTCCGCTGGGTTTTTATGCATATAGAAAAAAAATTGATTTTTTTATTTAATACGGGTTTTAAACGGTTTTTTAGAAACCTAACGAGGTTTGCGGCTAATGACAAACAGTAATTTTGTTCAGAAAATGCAAAACTTTTAAGATATAATAATACTTTAATTGTATTCAGTACTATACTTACTAAAATTTTATGTTTAAAATTAGATTTTTTTAATAGACTTATAGAAAGTTAGCTTGTTTTTTATGATGCATAATTTTATGAAATTAAGCAAACTTAATTAGTTATTAAAAACTGTTCAAGCTAAGTAAAAACAATTCCGGTAATCTCTCGATCAATTTAGAAGCTAATCCTTTTTATTCCATTAAATAAAAGCCACTAAAGTGTGAGTCATTAGCAGGATGAGCAGAGTGCCATCTATTAGGATAGTAACACTACCAGATGGAAAATCATCGGCATTAAGCCGTGAAATCCAACTTTTATTTTCTTTTTCGGATTTGAGTTTATTTCGGTGAATCTCTTGAGTGATTGGTTGATTTTGCTGCCGAATTAGTTGGCTAGTGTTTCTCCAATGCACATCATCAATGGTTAGATTCCGAAAGAGTAGTGCCTGGTGGATAAGAAATATTTCCAAAAATCTATATTATATTAATTACTTACGCACCTGATACTCTGAAAAGTCTATGGGCTGCTCCATATCTATAAAGATAACTTTCTCCGTGCACGGTGGCGTAGTTAATGAACCCATGTAGCTATAATAGTTTAACGAATTCGTTGAGAGAAAGTTTTGCAGCGGTATTAACTGCGAAAGATCGCGTGATGAGCCCTTTGGGCTCATGTACTTTATCAATTCCACCAACTCTCCGTAATACCAATTATAATTATTTTTTTCCACCTAATGAGAAAAGTTATTTAAGCTGTAAACAGATTCCAGATGTGAATTTAAATTTCTTGCCTTAAATGGAAACGCCAATACAGCAACACCATTATCCTCTTCTAATGCGCTGGGCAAATCCTTATACTTTAGGTTACGTAATACCACATGCAATCCAGCGGGATATGGAAATAAATATCCTACAATATCTTTACTATCCCAAAGAAAATAAATCTTCTCGAACTGATATTGGGAGTTAGATTCTAATGGACCTCCCTTCATTTTTGGCTCCTTGCCCTTCTCAAAGCTCATTGTGAGCTGCACAGTGTCTCCAGTGTTGATTATCCGTGTAGCCTTTGGTCTGGCATCGAAATTTATGAACTTAAAATCTGGATAGATCATTTCTGTTATAAACAATCTATCAATCTCATTGGGGTTCTGCAGCCTGTCTCCGCACACTTTGGAATCCTCAACCCCTTGCTGTGGTTCCACCTGACTTCCATTACCAAATTCAATGGAAACTGAAACGTCAAAAGGTATTTTAATTACATTTAATTATAGTGCTATTTAATTTTTATGCTAACCGCAAATCAATAAGAATGTGGAAATATTTTGTATTTTCATATTGTTTCACTCTAATTTGATTTTTAGTAGTAATTGTTTTATAAGTTATACAATTGTGAAATTATTCCTTTTCTTTTTTGGTTGTTTTATTTTTTAATATTTTTCCAGGAAATGCAGAAAAATGACTGTGAAGAAAAATTCTTACACAGTTTATTTATGTACAGCGGTGCTTTTCTACTTTTAGTTAATCAGTTACAATAATGACAAAGTGTGAGATCTCTGGAGTATACTTAATAGTAGCCATAATTCTCAATTGCTAGTACTTATGCTAATTGCAGTGAATTTCACTCACAAATTATACAGTTGTATAATTAAAAATTTTCTGTCTAACAAATATATATAAAATAAAAGGTTTAACCACTTTTAGATAAAAGTAAAGCAAAAAGCAAAATAAAAAAATGTATTAGATTCAAAAACCCGCAGAACTGGCGGGTAAGTTAAATGAGTTGGCAGCACCGTAAAAATTCACTCGCCCAAAAAATCCCTAAATACTGCTGCGCCTGGTATTAATGGGATTTTTATCGAACGACCACCACAATAGCAACACGAAGGGTGCTATCGTTGAGAACAGTATCGATATATCAACAATCAACAAACTATTAAAAACTGCTGCAATATGTTTCTGGCAAATATTAATGAAATTTAATTGATTTCTATGTAATTATTTGATCAAAATTAAAGTGCAAGTGAAAACACGAACCGCGCAGCATCGTAAAGTGTTGTAAGCAGTTAATTCAGGCTGTGACTAACCCAAAAACGTAAACAATGGACGACATAAAGTTGGCAAAGGTAAGTAAATACATGCATTGTGTTTTGTATGTGAGTATGTAGTATTTATACAATGCCGGAATTTGCCAAATATGCAGATATATAGTAAAGATAATCTGTGCTTATCAATTTACCGCACTTGTCCTGCATGACCAGCAGCTGTGAGTCATGCACCCAGTGCAGAGCTTTTTATGTTCTATTCAAAATCGATGCTCAGGTGGGAAATTCTTCCTGTGCTGTCCTCGCTTCCGACAACAACAAAAACAGTTGCATATTTGACCCGGCAGCCAACCCGGTTGCCAACCCTTTTAGCCACCCACCAGCTGTACTGGGCTGGGCCAAGGACGAGACAGATGTCTTGTCCCAGAGACATTTGGCTTAGCTGCTAACGGACGCCTACACCTGTTTGTAACACTGTCTTACAAGTAAAAGTACATATAAACATGACTGCGAAACATGCGCATAAAACGAATACCAAGCTAGACGTAAATAAACCCATTTTCCCGCCACCATAAAAATTCTCTCATTCTCTCCACGCTCCCAAACATACACACATGCATACAATATATATGAATTTCTTCGCTATAAATTCGAGCTACCTTATCGCAAATCGAAAAGACCTTGCTTCCTCTATAGTTTTTTTTTTTTTTCAAAACCTCAACGCCCTTTTTATTGGTCTTGCACATCGATAGAATGCCAGATATTAAGATTATAATAATCTAAAACCGATTTGTAGATTAAATTAATGCATTGAAAGTGAATAATAATTACATAACAGATAACAAAACTTTAGCTATGTTTAAAAATGCATAACTCAGAGTTTAAATAAATTCAATTATAAATTATGTTGCTAGATACACGAATAATTTGTTGTTATAAATTATAACTTCTAATTTTAAATGAGGCAATTTAAACAACATATTAAAATAAATAGTTTAAAGTTTACATTTTAAAGAAATAGAGGTATAGTTATAGCTATTGTACTCTGTTGAGCACTCGCTGAGCAATTTTTTCATATTCGCGTTTCACCGGATAACAGTGCTGCCAATTTATCATTTTTTATCGATGGATTGCTTTATCCGGCATGTGTGTTTATTTAATTAGTTAATCTTTTTAATTTTTGATTGCAATTTGTGTAAATTGAAGCAAAAATAATTTAAATATCTAGAAATTTGTAAAAAATTATAAATAAAAATGTTCAGTTTTAATTAGATTTATTACATATAGTCGAGATATGCCTCTATGAGAACGATAGATATATGTTAGTCTTGCAAAAATAAGTAAGCACTTCAGAAAACTAGCCCTGGCATTTGCAATGGCAACGAAAGTCGAAAAAAATACATCGATTTCAGAAATCGACAATGATAAAAAATTATGCAACAATATATTAGATTCGGCTTCTATTTTATGATAGAAATTTCCAAATTATGCTTCGTAAAAATGTACCCGTTCAAAACTTTTTCATGTATTATTGTTCAATCAATAGGTTATTTAGGGATTTTTAAAGAAGAAAATACTTTTTTGAACGTCGATAAACAGAATATCGAATTAAAATTGAAAAAAATTAAAACAACAATTTTATACATAGTGATGTCTCTTTCAGCACTAGTTTAAATTAACCCTATATAAACAAACAACTTTATCAAAAAGCACCTGAGTGCATCTTTTAAGATCGTTATAATATTTTCAATGTATCTGTTTGTATACGTATTAAGCCTATTTAAAGCATTTCAAAGCTGCGCTTATTATACGTATTTCAATTGCTAGCCTTCAACAAAATCTGAAAAACTATAAACCAGAAAAACAAACCCATTTGCTACGCATCACTCTTCTAGCTGAAATATATTTTTCGTGTTGTAGCGAGGAGTTTGCCACACGATAAAGGGCTGTCTTAAAAGCCTCATCACTGTTAGAGAAAAAGTACCAGCAGTGAAAATTTCCCAAAAAATTTCCAAATCCACTCGTAGCATGCTTTTAAGCGCGCGCCTTTCACAGTCGGTGCTGAGTTCGTCTCAAGCGTTCGTCGGGAAGTGTCGCGTCTGATTTTGCTCCTGTTGTACTAGGTCCGCGCCAGTAGAGTCGATAGCCCCAAGACTTTTAAGGGGAGGGGGCAGCGCCACCAATAACAAAGTAGCATACATAAATAAAGATGTGGGGTTATTGGAATAGTGTTAACGTACGAGTATTTGTGTGCTAAACGAAAAAGTGAAAGTATAATCGACGCCCACAACCCGCTCTCATTCACGTGATTTGATTTAAAGTGGGCCTAAAGAAGCTGTTGGCATTTTGTTGTTGATATTAAGGGCTCCTGGTGTTTTTGATGTTAATTTAAAATCAATAAACATTTAGGCAAGTGTGCAAACAAAACATCAGCGTATTTGGGCATTGATTTTGGGCTATGGATTTCACTAGATTCATGAATAAATTCAACGAAATCGAACGACAGCTGTCGCCCACATCGGCGCTACGTCTGAGTTTTGATAATATATCACCGGAGACCGAGGAGCCACCAGATGGCAAGCGATTATGGGGCATGCCAGTGCCGCCCTTTGTCTCCGATAAGGTCGTCTCCTGGATCGAGGAGGAGTTCAATGAGGCGCCCGTCTACTATAACGGCAACAGTGTCCTCAAAAAGGTAACCTATCAACCTACCTTCGTAGCAGCGCCAGCAGCAGCTAATTTCCTTTGTTCCGTTTTCCATTTTGCATAAATATGCGGCAAAGTAATCAAGAGAAATCTAGCTAATTTTCCATTGTTTTCTTTCATTTTCTCGCATTTTGCTTTTCTTTTTATTTGAACGTAAATTCGCCGCCGGCAGTGGCAATAATACTGGGCCGGAATATGTAAATTACGAGCCCGACAATATGCTCCAAAGGGAGTCAAACCGCAGCTCC
The DNA here is from genome assembly GCA_035047385.1 of Drosophila tripunctata. Taxonomy (NCBI): domain Eukaryota; kingdom Metazoa; phylum Arthropoda; class Insecta; order Diptera; family Drosophilidae; genus Drosophila; species Drosophila tripunctata. The sequence goes on from JAWNPS010000288.1 coordinate 13,331,939, forward strand.
ATACATATATACATACATATATTATGTAGGTCAGCCATCAGTCCGGATACCATCCGTTCCGGCTCTCTTGTTTGCTTTTACACGCCATCAGTCTGAAATTGCATTTGCAACTTGAAATACAAATTGTTGCATTGTTGAAAGTGCCACTCGAGCCCAGCTGCTGGCAAGACAATTAAATAAATGAGGTTTTCCTGCCACAAATTGCGTTGCAAGTTCAGCAGTAATTGCCACTTTAGTCCATATAAAAAACTGCTTTAATCACAAATGGTTCATGTCCTTTTGCCACGAAGCAATTCGAATCCCTTTGGACCACTTGATGAGATATCAATGTAATAAATGCTGGTTACCTAATGAAGCAAGACAATCGCTCAGCATGACCTTTTGTATGGATCAACGTCACTCTGTTTCATTCTCTTTGAGTCTATTACCTTAAAGGCAATTAATCTTAAATCCTAACCGCAGGGGAAATTCCGCAGACATGACTGAAATTCTCGCATATCAATTTGTCTTATGCTCGTTTAAAAGTGTGTCTTTATTTACTGCAATAAATAAGAACTTGAGTATAACATATGTACTTAAATGTATGTGGACATGTTTTGAATACAATTTGGAAAATGTATATGATAATAAAGATTATTGTGGATTATTATATCCTTAGCTAAGTGTATATTAAGTTTATAAAAAGTATGCAACAGCCAAGAAGAGAGCTTCCAGACTTTGAAAAGTATTCATATGTATTATTGATCAGCAGCGCAAGCGGAGTTTTTTCTTGTGCATTATCGCCACTATTGATAGTAGTTTTACGCCCCATTCGCTCACAATAAGCGAAAATCTAGACATATCTTGAGAAAAATACATGATTTTGGCGAATATCCCGGTAACTATAATACCTAGGGACACCAATTTTGGCATGCAGGTTGCTAGATGCAATATATATATGCATTTTAAAATTTTTTTTTGCCACGCGCCCTTCGTCCTTAAGAAGCACAGAATAAAGAATGAAATATGTTTGCAGACAAACAATATCAAACCATCCTGAATATAACATTAAGATCAGATTATATTCAAGGACGCAGACATACATACAAACTGTGCAATTCACAAACACTGTAAACGATATAGACATACAAAAATATATGTACATCTTAACTTCTTAAATCGATTACTCTAATTTGAACTCATATAATTGGGAGCGAAACTCAGAGGGTATTACACGGTAGGGATACTCGACTGCCATTTTCTTTGTTTTCTTAAAATTTAAGCAAACAAAGAAAAATATTTTTTATTCGTTATAATAATTATAAAAATTCTTTATAATAATAATAAATAATATTTATTTTTTCTCTTGATTATAAAATTTACTCAATGAGGAAACTTTCATAGATTCACGATAGTTTTAAACACACTATTGTTCACTATCGATGGCTAAAAACATCTTTACTCGACTATCGGTTGCGTCGCTTAGCGATAGTTCTCCAAATCTAGTTAACACGGTTTTCATTTACTTTAATGATAATATGACCCATTCGCACACCTATCTCGGAAAAACCCAATTTGTTTGTGGTGAAAATCTCTATAGGAATATCAAGTAATATCTATTACACTAGAGGACGCCAATTTCGGAATGCAGATTATTAAATATAATATAAAGATAATATAATTCTACATATTTAGATACTTTAAAAAACATCAAATTTGTTTATTTGGGAATAATATTATTTCTTGCTTGTATTTTTTATAGCCCAACTATATTCTAAGATTAAATAAAGCAATTAAATATAACCTTTAAAACTTTTTGGTATGTGAAAAGTAAAAATAAATGTTCTGAATATAATATTCTAAACATTAGATATAATGATAATGTTTACATAATATTTTTAATTGTGTTTCACTTGGTTCAACAGGATTTTAACGCAAGCTAAAAAACTTTTGCTATAACGGAACTTTTGTTTTTAATTTAAATTCTGGCATTTCCTGTTATTTACTCTATTTTGGGTTTTCTGTGTGTGTGTGTAGTGGGTGGATTGAGTGGTTGCAACTATTTCGTGCAGATTTTTCGGCATGTGGATAGGGTAGAATTTCAGTTGACGTCAGCGCACGAGTTTCTGCACAGCAGAAGCAGCAGCAACAGCAGATGTGGCAACAGGAGCAGAAAAGCAGAGAATAAGAAAAAAGAAATTAAATTTATTGCAAATAATAAAAGTGAAATGTTTTTAAGCAGCAGCTGGCCTGGGTATCTGTTGTGGGCACTATATAGTGATAGTGAAATTAAATATTTTTATGTGGTTACTCTTTGTTTTTCAGGTGGAAAATGTACGCATGATTGATCGGTACAACACCAAGAATCCGACAGTTGGAACTTTGTATCTGACGGCCACACATTTAATATTCGTGGAGCCAGACAGTAACAAGGAGACCTGGGTAAGTAACATCCTCCCAACGCACGTTGCATGCCCCCAATGACATCATCAATTATTTTATTACCCTCCCGGTTAAGTTCACTTTGAGTGGGGCAAAAAGTTTTCTACAATTTCTTTAGCTTGGCTTTTAAGGGAAAACTGTCGTTGGAGTTGTCGCCACCCAGCACAATTCGGGTGTACATATATATATACACTGTACTGTATGTATTTGTATATACTAAGTATATCTGCGAAAATAACTCAAAAGCACGCTTGTGTTTGCCTCAGTTAACCGCAAAAGGTACGAGTATCCTGCAAAATGCGAAGAGCCAAAGAATTTTGTGTTTAGCATTCCATGTTGCGTTTTGCTTTCTTTGCGATTCTTTGTCAGTTTTGTGGTTACAATTTCGCATCAAGAATTTATACATTTTTCATATTAAAAGGCAAGTTTGCATTCTAAATATTTGTCAATAAATAACAGAATGCTCTAAGTAAGTGAAAAGCAACCTACCAATGAATTTTACTTAATGCAGATTTTAGACGTGAGTTCAACTCAACAAAGCAGATTGGCTTAAATATTTAAATAAAGCTTTTAATTAAGAAATTTATTTGAATATGCTATATTATTCATATTTAATTATAATTCAATAAGAGGGGTTTTCTGCTAGAATTTAACTTGATACATAAAGTTGGCATGCTGTTGCCTTAAATCAACTATTACCAAAGTGGTATATAAAATATGTATATTTTAAGATAATAAAAAAAGATTTTTAACTATAATTTAAGCTTAGAATTTATTTCCTAATAAAAGTTTTATTGATTTAATTTCAAGACATCACATTAACTCGGTTTATTGTCGTTGGATATTACAATAAATTATTTATACGATACTATCATTCGTTATGTAGTGAGACGAGTGCGTTTAAGTTGAACTATTTTATTGCTTAAACGCATGCACTGAATTGTAATTGTATGAAAGTTTTTTGAGTTATTCGCAACAAACCCGAGTATAAAACTTAAAAAAAATAAAGGTTTACTAGATAAAACCTTTATAAAGTTAATATATATTGTAGAAATAAAAGAAAATTCAAATAATGTGGCGTTTAAAAAGACCTTTATTCATATAACATTCAATTTTGACAATTTCTCAAAATAAATTTAATTTTTAAGCTTCCAAAAATTAGATGTTGCCAAATTTTATATTCTTTAAAAGTATAAGCAGATTTTGCAGAATGGTTATTAAACACAAATAATTTAGTTTTCAAGTTATTATTTATTTTAGATCTATAAGAAATACTACTAAATACTGATATTTAAGCAATGCTGTGTTTGTAAATAGCTTTATTCATCTCACATTAAATTGTCATTATTTCTTAGCATAAATTTCATTTGAAAATTTTCCAAAATCAGAAATTCCAATTATTTAAAAGTTTGTAAAACGAATTTGCAGAATAGTTTTTAGTCACAAATAATTTATGTAGTTATTAAAAATATTTAGCATTGTGCCAAAAATGTTCATCTAGTTAAAATTTACATAACACTCCCAGTTGTTAAATTAACCTAAATGCAGCTTATGTTACAGGGACTTCAGTTTGAAATTTGGCCAAGAAATAAATTGTAAAGCAAAGTGAGATTAGGTTTAAGTTCTTAATGCTATTTAATGCCTATGCTTATGCTTAAAAGCTATAGAATTTATTCATGTTTTCAGTTCTAAAGATTGCAATTCTCTTTGAAAGAGTTTGTTTGTGCTTTGTGGAAATAAGTGTGTGTATATAAAAATATAAAAATGTGGTAGACAAGACTGTGGCTTGGCAATCGTCTAAAATGCTGAACGTGTTCAAATGTGCACTTTGGATTTACACTTCTGGCCTTGCTCGTTAAACATTTGAGAGAGCAAAAGCAGCACCTCGAACCTCGCCGACTCAAAGCAAGTCGGAGAAACGCGGCGTATACGTCATAATAATAATACCGAAAGTGCTTATACAAGTGCTGCATGGTTGAGCAAATACACAGACGCATACACACATGTGAATGCAATGTTGTTTTTCTGACAGCTGCAATTCCCGCACTTCCGCCACTTGACTAAGGACGCGTGTAAAGTTCGTACGTACGCTTTTCTTTTCTTTACTATTTTCTGGCACCTCAAGGCTGTGTGGACTTAAAGCTTAAAGTTTGCATTGGCTTAAAGACTTAACTGACCAAAAGTTTATTTAATTAAAGTGTGTGTGTGTGGGATTTAGTTAGGAGAACAAAGCAGATCCTAAATGGATATATACACCACACACACGCACACTCACAATTGCCCTTGCGTTACGCATACGCCCCGTTGCATAAATACAAATTAAAATCCTTTGTCGGCCTTCCCGCTGGGCGTCATGCTGTTCTCCCTCAGTTTATGAACGTACATTGTTCTGTGCATAAAACATGCATTTCCATTTGGGATAAGCCCGGGTAAACAGCACAAATGTGACCCACGAAATGTAGCTAAAAATGTGTGGAAAAAGCGCACGGCAAATTCACTGTCAATTTTGTTGAAATGAAATGTTGTTCTATCTCTCTGTCTATTGGGAACTGAATAAAAACATTGCCAGTTGCAAACAAAATTGCTGCTAAGCGACTGCAATTCAATTTCAATTGTTGCACAACAGTTATTTTCTATTTTTTTCTATTTAGACTAGTATTTTCATATCGACCAATAAATAAGCCTCGAGACAGCAAATACTGATGTAATGGAAAACAATGGGACGCGTACTATATAGATATTCTACTAAGTAACGTTTTTACAAACTCTGTTTTATGGAGTGATTTCATCATGCAGTTGCCTGCATTTTTATGACGTCATATTCTGAGGGCAGTGAAGCATTGCATTTTAATTGCCTCATCATAACGAAAGTATATCAATTATGCACTTTAACTCAGTCAGTGCGACAAGTGGCCACAGGAGACCCAACAAATGAGCATATTAACGTCTAGTTGCGGCTTCCATGTGCTTAATTAAAAGTTAAGGCACTCATGTGCAGTGCCTGTTGCCAATTAGGAGGTGAAATGGCTCAACTATCGATTTTCTGGCCACAAATGCTCTGGCGACACTGCAAACTTGCTTCTTAATTAACAAAAAGATAAGTACAGAAGAGCTCACACTACTGACAATATATCCGGTTGTGTAATGTTCGTTATCTTTTTTGTCTGTGATTCGATTTTTATGAAACTATTAGGACCGTTCGACCATTTCTATCGTCTAAATTTCTATTAAAGTGAATGTGCTAAAATAAGCTATGAAATATTTAATTATTTTATTTCAGCAATAGAAAGTTAAGTACAAATGAGCTCACACTACTGTCAATATATCCTGTTGTTGAATGTTCATTATCTTTTTATTTATGGTTCAATCTTCATAAAAATTTCAGGATCATTGCACAGGACTATTATCCACGTTTGAATTAAATGGGTATACGTTCTAAAATACGTGTTAAAAAATAAATTATAAAATTATAAAATTTTCAGGGTCGTTGCACAAGACAATTGTACAGTTAGCAGTTGAATATCATAAGTATACAGCCCACTCTACAGCAAATGTATTCTATTGTTTAATGTTCATTAACTATAATGTTTATGGTTCGCTTTTTATGAAACTTTCAGGATCACTTCTCATTGCTATTATCTAGATAGCTATTAAATTTGATGTGTATACGTTTAGAATTCAGTGCTAAAATAAACTTTAAATATTTAATTAAAATTACAAGTTAAAGGGGGTGAGGAATCAAAGAAATAAAGCCAACTGGCCCTGCCGGCATATATAAGTAGTCTACATACCAAATTTCAAATTCCTTACTCTGACCAACTTCAAGATCCTTAAGTTTCAACAGAAGAAGTTTTAACAAAAGTTCGTCGAGTGCTTAAAAATGCCCCCTCCTTAAAGTTCTACAGGCGAATGTTTTCCTTAAGTGGTCAAAGTTGCCCTCTCCTGTCTTGCACATACTTTTAAAAAACTTGTTATACCCTCAACACAGAGTACAACTATGCTGGATTGTGTGTCACTAAAACAGTTTCACTACTTGACCTTAGGGCATCCAAACTATTAGCTGTGAGCACGTAACTGGCCAAGCAAAGTTGAGTGGAGTTTGTCAGTGGAATAAACTACTTTCGCTTTTCTGATTACAGATTCTACACATGCACATAGCCAGCATTGAGAAATTGCCGCTGAGCACCACAGGTTCGCCACTGTTGATACGCTGCAAGACATTTTTGTCTGTGACATTTGTCATACCCAAGGACTCTGAATGCCATGATGTCTATACTTCGCTGCTGAAGCTCTTTCAACCGGGTGAGTTGCCTTGCTTTACACACTTTGAATCTGACTAATAATTTATTTCAATGTGCAGTTTCCATCAACAAGTTGTACTGCTTCAACTATCAGCCGGCTAAGGATGATTTCCCCAAGAATGCTGGCTGGGATTTCTTCAAGTTGGAGGCTGAGTTCAAGCACATGCTGGTGCCGAATGACAATTGGACTTTGTGTTCGATGAACGAGAAGTACGAGCTGTGCGATACGTATCCGCGTCAGATCTATGTGCCCAAGGAGGCCACCACACTGATGCTGATAAGCAGCTCACGCTTTCGCTCCAAGGGACGTCTGCCCGCATTAACTTATTTGCACAACAATAAGGTAGGGATTGTCTTGAATCCCACTTCGTATCAAAACTAATCCTTGTTCAACGACAGGCATCAATATGTCGCTGCAGCCAGCCGCTGTCCGGTTTCAGTGCCCGTTGTCTGGAGGATGAGCAAATGCTGGAGGCCATACGCAAAACAAATACCAATACCGACTACATGTACGTGGTGGACACCCGACCACGTGTGAGTAAAAAGCAAACAAAGGCATAGATAGTATAGTATTTAAATAAATCACTTTGTTCACATTGTTTACAGATCAATGCCATGGCCAATCGTGCCGCGGGCAAGGGCTACGAGAACGAGGCCTTTTACGAGAACATCAAGTTTCATTTCCTCGGCATTGAGAACATACATGTCCAGCGCGCCAGTCTACAAAAGGTGCTGGAGGCCTGCGAACAAAAGTCACCCACAATGAGCGCTTTTCTAAATGCCCTGGAGTCATCCGGTTGGCTCAAGCACATACGCTCCATATTGGACACGTCGAGGTAGCTAAACAGTTAACTTATTAATTCTATTCCCCCAACTCATACTTTTCTTCTTCACTCTCTCAGCTTCATTGCCAATGCCGTGGATAAGGGTGTGTCGGTGGTGGTGCATTGCTCCGATGGCTGGGATCGTACCGCTCAGGTCTGCTCGCTGGCACAGCTAATGCTGAATCCGTACTATCGCACAATCAAAGGCTTTCAGGCTCTCATCGAGAAGGATTGGCTGGCATTTGGACATAAGTTCAGCGAACGTTGTGGTCACATTCAAACGGATGCGCGTGAGGTTTCTCCTATTTTTACGCAGTTCCTGGATTGCACCTGGCAGCTAATGTCGCAGCGCAGCGAATCCTTTGAATTCAATGAACGTTTCCTGCTAATTCTACATGACCACGTGCATTCCTGTCAGTTTGGCACCTTTGTGGGCAACTGCGAGAAGGATCGCCTCGATCTGAAGCTGGCCGAGCGCACCTTTTCGCTGTGGGGCTACATGTCAAACCATCTGAACGAGTATATCAATCCGCTATACAGACCCAATGTAGATGAGTCTATCAAGGCCAATCTGGCGCCGCAGTGCATCAAGTAATTGCAGAATTAGCTATAGTTTTTCGATATACTAAAAATCTTGATATTTGTGCTTAGATTCTGGCGCGGCATGTACAGTCGTTTTGAGAGTGGGATTCATCCACGCGAACCGCTGGGTGATCTGCTGTTGGACAGCAAGGAGCACTCCAATTCCCTGGAGGATCATGTACAGCATTTGACGAAGCGCATTGCTAGCTTCAAGAACTACATTTCCAAGTCGGCCAAGAAGCTGCAGGATGCAACTACCACCAATCCCAAAGCCAATAAGGAAACGACCTCCGCCGAAATCAATGACAACAAGTAGTTACACCTAGAAGTTCCAGATTTTTACTAGTTTTAACTTGAACTCATTTTTACAGATACAACTACGATAAGAAGCTAAGTGAATTATCTGCTGCAGACGATGATCATCCGCTCAAAGCGAACAATATGTCCTTTGCGAATCTTTCGCTTAATGCCGAACAAACGAGCCCCCAATCCTTGAATGAGGAGATCTCCTCTGTGGCAGTAGATTGGAAGCCCATGCGCAATGTTACCTCATGCTCCTGCTCCACGCCCTTTGATCAATTCACCAAAAAGGTACAGAATACAATTTCTATATGCAACGAGAAGCACTAATCACATCCATTGCAGATACACTGCTTTCGTTGCGGCGACATCTTCTGCGAGCGTTGCATTGATAAGAATGTGGCGCTGCCGGGACACGATAGCGGCAAGGCGGTACCCGTCTGCCGTGGCTGCTTTCGGCAGATGCAAAAGCAGAGTCCATAAGCCCAATTCTAGTGTAATTCTAGCTATAAGTTGTTGAACATATGATGATGATGATGTGCGCGTGATTGAAGTGCGAGTGCAAACGTGATTGTTTTTGTGGGGGCGTGTTCCTGTGCGGCATGAAATACATATAAAACATAAAAATATATAAATATTACATACAGCTACATCCCACCTAGCATTTGGGAGATCATTTTGTAAGAACTGAATTTGGCGAGTCGTTTTTAACTCCCCGGGAAGATTAAAAAATGATTAATCTTGAATCGCTCAGGAAAGCGTCCAAAATGAGTCGCCTTTATGATCAAAATGCGATTAGTTCAAAGCCTGTAAATGAAAATAAAAAAAGACTCAAAAACGAGTCGCGTATGTTAAAAAATATGACTCGAAAGTGTGTCGAAACTGTTTAGAAAAGGGGGTCATAGGCGACACCTCAAGAAGAGTCGCCGGTAGGGTATTTTTTTCTCCCGACGAAGGAGTCATTTATGATTAGAAAATGAGCTCATTTATAACTATTTTAATTAGCAAGGGGACTCTAAAGCGACTCGAGTATGATCACAAATGTTTGGTGGGATACACAATATATTATAAAATATTACATTTATTGTTGCATTTGTAGTTGTAGCTGCTTAAGAGCACATTCAATCCATATATATATTGTGTGGCTTCCAAGGCATATTGGCGTGACCCAAAACTAATCCTAACTATGTTTAAGTCGGGCACAAAAACACTAGTTTACTTTTCCAACGTTTTCAATTTAATGCTGATTCGTTCAAGAGTTTGACTCGAATATTTCGAAAGCAGCTTGCCAGTAAGAGGAGGAGTGTTATCCAACGATCCTATGGCCACATCCTTCTCCCACACACTCACCCACGTTAAAGAGTACAACTACATTACATACATATTATTAATGTCTAATTATATAACACACATATTCCACTAGCAAATTAATGCATGGATAAAGAACAAAACGCTGTCGTAACTTTACTATGCAAAAATATATATGTTTGATCAAAAGTATATTAATAATAATAATAATAAAAAAAAGTATTTATTCAACAAATAAATTGTTCAGTTAATAAATCAAATGAATGCAGTCAAATGTGGAGCTTCAAGGTGGTGTCTTTACTAATATCCAATATCGGGCTTAATGCGCAGAATGACTGGGACGCTGGTGCAGGGCAGAATGGCCACCTCGGTTACTACGGCGCTAACAAGTTCGGGTGGTGTTATATCATAGCTCAGATTGAGTGGCGTCAGTCGACTCTTCTGCCAGTTGTTTAGCGAGCATTTGGCATTCATAACCAACTGATTGGGATCACACAGCTCGTTGTAGACAATGGCATCGGTCTGGAAACGTTCGCTAAACTTGTGCGTCTCGCAGCAGACGAGAACGGGAACATTGTGTGAGTTGGCCACCAGAGCCACTTGAGCTGTGCCCGCACGGGCCATAACATAACCATTGGCCAGCAAGGCATGTGCACCCAACAACACTTTGGTGGCTTCTGGCATCACATAACCCACAGCATTGATCAGCACATAGGTGCAGGGTATGCCATGAGCGTGCAGGCGACGCAGCATCTCCTGGCCCTCACAGAAGGGTCTAGAGTCCACGACAATGACACGGAAATTAACCTTGCGCCGCTTAGCCTCTTCGCAGATGAACTGTATGAGCGAGGAGCAGGCAAAAGTGAGCAGCACATCGCCATCGGTGATCTTCTCCTGCATTGAGCTGCTTATGGCCTGAGCTGCCTTGCCAATCTGATTCTCTATATAGGTGTCTATGAAGTGTGCCAGCAGTTCCTTCAACTGCAATAGGAATGGAATTTATTAGATCACATCCAAGTCTACAATTTCTTTAGTAACTCACCTCCGTTTCGGCTGTGTCAGCGGGTAATTGCGTTAACTGGTTCTTGAATTGCTTATAGGCATTGCACACGGACACGGCCAGCGGACGACACTTCTGCAGATGATCCACATGATACTTTACCGCTCCATCCAGACTGCGCCCAAACTCCTTCTTGGCCGGCGTCTCAAAGTCCTGCACCACTTGCCGCAGTGCATGCAGAAAGGCAATGCAACGTGCATTCGATCCCACAATTGTGCGCTCCGAATACTGCACTCCCAAACGTGCAATGCTCGGATGCACTCGTGCATCATTCACAAACAAACTGGCCTCCTTGTTGGCACACACCAGGTGATTGAAGAGCTTCACTTTGCACTCTCGCTCCGCTTTCAAAGGCGACGTTTTGGCCGGTGACTTGGCAGGTGATTCACTCTCACGCTTCACTTCCTTGGCAGGCGTAACTGAGGCACTCGGTGACTTCTTGGCTGTGCCGGATTGCACTGGAGCCGCTTTCTTGGTTTGTGCTTGCGTCTTGGCTGCTCGCTGTGCCTCCTGAATGGCCCTTCGTTCGGCCTTGCTAAGTGCGGGTTTCTTCTACAAGTGAGTAAAAGTTGTAGTTTGAATTAGATTACGAATTTTTGTCGACTATGTGTGATACCATATCGGTCCCAAAAAAAAGTGTATTCATTTTATGTCAGACTAAGAACAGGGGGCACCGCAACTAAAATTCTTTTACAATTTACATTTAAGTTAAAAAATAAATAAATTTAAAAATACATAACAATAAGCAAATTAAATATTGAAGATGATTTGGAAAATCCCAGAGAAACCAAATTAGACCAGAAGACTAGTTAAATTTTTAGTTTGCTATGTCAGTTAAATGTGTGAAAGTGCAAGGCTTCTATATATCCAAAAGCAGTTTAAACTTAACGAGCTGTATAGATTATTGTAGTTGATTGATTGGAAATGGTTCATGTAATAGAGCTTAGTTAGAGTTACAGTGTTCAAGTAATGAAAAATTTAAGTTTCATTTTACTCTAGTGAGTACATAATTACGCGGCTATATTTCAACTAGAAGCAGTTGTGAATTTGGATGTTTTTTGGATCAGATATCTCTGATTTCTGGCAATTCATTAGGAAGTGCTGTGCTTAGTGAGTTATACAATGATTGATTGGTGCAGGCCACTGACTGAAGAAGTGAAAAACGATCTTTCCTTTCAATTTTTTTCCAATGTTTTTGTAGAAATTTTAAGAAGGTTGTAGCCTAATGGACTGAATACCAATTGCCTGTGGCTTGTATGTGCTTGCGTGACTGGGGAACAGTTGGCTCGGCTCATTCTACAAATATCCCTTAGTATGATTTTTATGGGCAAGCGTTTCGTTCTGGGAAACCCAAAAACGGATTAAAAACACACACTGCGGCATTGTCAAAGTGTTCATTGACACAGAATTATGAATTTTGAATATAATCTTCACACAGGGAGAGCACTGTTCGAAAGTTAATCCAGGAAAGTTAGCTTGAGGCTTCGGGAACGAGGGAAGTCACGACAGATCTTTAGATCTCTTTTGAATCTATTGGAAGTAGAAGAGAAAACAGTGAACTGTGGAGTTCCACCTATCGTTTGCTTCGAATTAAAAGTATTCATTAACGAGTATCATATCTCCAGTGCATCTACAGTTCTCTATTATGTCTTAAGCCCAGGTACCCAGATGTGTTTGATTTCAAGCGGTTCAGTCATCTCATGAAGAAAACAGTGACAGTCGTGAACAGTATTTTAGTTGAGTTGGTCTGTCTCAAGTGATTTAAGAACTGCCTAACTATCCGAGTATACCAGCCTATAGGTTATTTCCTGGCTGACCCCTTCGGGCGCAAACCATTCATAAAGATTTTTATGTGATTTTTTTTTTTTAAATCCCTCTGCTCTAGTCTTTCCTGTTAAGAATGAACAAGAGGAGCAGCAGTACAGTAAAGAGTCCAAAAAGTAGACTGTCTGGTACATTTCGAAAGGAAGTTACAGTATTAATTTGGAGTTGAGTCTAAAATTAATTGCTGTCTCTTTAAAAGATGCACAGATTAACTTTCCTCATACGTACAGCGGCTAGTGAGCTCAGTTTCCTATCCATAAGGGCTAATCTGGTGCCTTACCAGGTATTACACCTTCGACAATTCGTTGTGTCCTCATCACAGACCAGTTGCTTACCTTGTCTTCTGCCGTTGCCAATGCAGCTGCTGGTGCAGCAGGCTTGTCTGCCACTTGGAGATTGTCTAGTTTCGGAGTCACTGCATCCACATTGTTAGCACCTGTTTTGTTGCTCTTTGCCGCCTGCTTGGCTGCCTTTTTGGCTTCACGCTCTGCTTTAATTTGATCGCGCGTCTTGTCAGCTGCAACTGGAGTGGCAGCTGGATTGGCAGCTGGATTGGCTGCTGTATTGGCACCTACTGGTTCACTGGTAGTTGCGACATTTGGTTGAGTAACTGCAGCAGCCACTGTAGCCAGTTGCGGCGTGTCCTTTGTGGTTGTGGTTGTTGTGGTCGTCAGTGTTTTTGTTATGGTTGTTTGCTCCACTTCGGTTATGATTGTGGTTGCTGCTGCTGCAGCTGCTGCTCCTGCCGCTGGCACCACGCCCCCCGCCGAGGGTTTCTGTTTCTTGGCCTGCTTGGCTTGCTTCTTGGCCTCACGTTCGGCCATGATTTGCTCACGGGTTTTATCCGTAGTTTGATTACCCGTCGCGGCTTTCTGCATCTCGTTTTCGTTATCTTCCAATCGATTTCGTTTGTTCCTGGGCCGATTGCGTTGGCGTTGTTTTTTCTGCTTGAAGACTGCAGTGGTCGTAGAACTCTGTGAGTATGACAAAATATTGTATTATTGTGCACAATTACAAGTCAATATAATAAATTAAACAATTTCTAAGCCAAAATAAAACTAATTGTATACACAAGTTAAAAAGTGAGTTTAGTTTATTGTACCTGTGCGCTCTCTACAACCATTTTGTTAGCTTGAAAAAGAGAATAAACTAGCCTATTTAGCTTGCCAATAAATTGTACATTTACTTACGTATAACTTTAATTTACCTGTTAAATTAATATGTTGCTCTACAAAGTTTGCTCACGATGGCAAATTGTAACAAAACCAGCCAGCTGCTTACTAAAAACCCTGCCACATTCAAACGTCAACTTAAGCTTTGCAGCCCTGTCAGATATTTATGTGAATGCCAAATACACAATCACTGGGTGAACGGCAAGGCCAGCAATGCAGCAGGTTATGATTGAGTAAAATCAATGTCAGTTAATAAATAAATATCAAAACAATGTACGTTTTCAATCATTTATTCGCCAATTAGCACTACACAAAGCGATACCGAAATGTATTAACAACTAAAGCAATGGCAACGCCTCCGCTCTGAGCCTAGTAAATTAATGATGTTCAGCATGCTCCTTTGCCTGACTGGCAGCCCAGGCCTTCTTATTTTCAGGTGAATTGGCTGTGGCGAAAACACAAAATTAGCAACAATTCAACGGAAGGAATTGAGGAATACTTACCCAACTTGCTGATCTTGTAGAAAACGGGCACGCAGGCAACCACCGCAATGAAGTAGTAGCGCCAGATCCACTGATTCTTGATGTAATGCTTGATCGGAAACTGGGCCAGCTTAGCCGAAAAAGTGTATGGATATCTCATGGGACGTCCAAGGGGTTTCTCAACAGCTTTGTCGGCCATGTTGCTGATTTGATTACTTTAAATTGCAAAATTTTTAGAAATTATGTAATTTTTTTAGCAAATGCCGAAGTTACGTACCTGTGTGCAAGTCGATGAGAACGCTAGCGCTGCGCAACTGTCGATGACGGTATCGATATGCAATCTAGATGGCGCAATGTCGATGGCGATTACAAAACTATCGATAGTAATGTGCGATAGTGGTGTGCTTAGTGTGATCGATATGCAATATAAATAATTATAAATTTATAAATGTTTTACGACTAGTTATTGTTTTTAGAAATGCTTGAAATATAATTAATGCAAACTTTTATTTCTCAATGCTTGCTTTAATTCATATTTAGCCAAATGAATTTAGTTCGAAATGTTTTTAGCATTTGGTCACACTTTTTGACATTCGCTTGAGTTTCAGTGTGAATACCATGCCGGTATAAAACGCGGATTGTGTTTTATTTATTTTGCAATTGTGTTTTTAAAAACATTTAGTGCATTTTCTTTGCGTGTGCATTAATGTCACCCGAATAATTGATATGCATGCTGCCTGTAATAATGTTAATGCTTTTGTAACTTAAGCTGCATCCGCCAGTCGTGTCCAACAACGTTTGCAAACGTTTGACGCTGCCAAACCAAAACACGTGAAAACCAAAAACAACAATTTCACAGCTATGCCCGAGAATTTGGTTTTCGAGGAACTCGATTTTCTGCTGGGCACACAAGATGAACTCGGCGCTCTGCCAGCAGCGCCACGATGTTCAAAAAAGCGCCAAAGGCTAGCAGAACGCATAGCCGAAAACGATGAGCTAGTGCGTCAACTGAAGCAGCTGCAGGACAACGAGAATCAGCTGAAAGATCTGCAAAGAACCGCTGGAGAAGTAACCAAACTCTATCAGCTGGAGAAGGAGCAGCGTGTGCTGCTGGAGCGGAGAGTAAGTGAGGCAACCAACCGCTGTGCTGAGCTGGAAAAGCAGTTGGATGTGCAACAGCTAAACTGCGAGCAGCTGCAGGAACAGCTTAACATCAAAGCGTTGCCCGTGGATGCCAAGGAAATGGTAACCGTATTCATGCTGCTCACACAGCGCCTGGACGAGGACTCGCATGCCGGCGACACAATACGGCGTACACAGAAACTGAAACGTAAACTCAAGGATTACTGCAAGGCTGCAGGAATAAATACACCAAGCATCAGGAGTCCCACAGGCAAACGAGCTAAACCAACAGCAGTTTCTGTCACGCAGACAACACAGACGACGTCCAATCCATTGCCTCAAATGTGCTCAATTGCGGTGCAGAGCGAGAATCTCTTGTCCACACGTAATCAGGGAACACAGCATAAGAATACCACCACAACGCGTGGCACAACAACCGCATCGTTTATCAAGAAACATGATGTTGGCACTTGTTTTCCAGAGCCAAAGCCAGCATTGAGTGCCCAGCAGATACTGGACAAGATGCTCAACTGGAACAACAACTCCTACATTACTCCACTCAGTCCCATTAGTGTTCCAGAGACCGAAACGGAAACGGAAACAATTTCCATTGGCATCTGCACAGATTTGTGCAATGTACAGAGACAGATTGATTATTTGCCCTTTGAACTGCCAACGGAATTAAAGCGTTCCAATTCCCGACCACCATCGCGTGCTAGCGTCAAGGATGAGGGGGGTGCTAGTAGTGGAGCAGCTACTTCACTGGGTGCTGGCTATGGCCAGCACATGGCCAAAGAGCTGCTACACTTTCTGCCGCAAAGTCAGAGCATCTTGACCAATCTGCCGCCACATGTCTTTGAAGAAATCTGGCAGGTCATGGGTCAAATGGTGCTGGTCGTACTGCAGCGACGCTCCACGAGCTCCACATCTCTAGAAGCACCCACAAAGCCCAACACAACTCCTACACCCACCATAAGCCAAGCAGACTTTGGCAGCTGGTTCGATGCACTCTACGAGAGCTCCATGAATCAGCCGCAAGCCAGCAGTAAAGGTAAGCAATACTACAAAACATTCCAAGGGTTCAAAGCAAATAAATTCATCAATCTTCTTGCAGATGATGTAGAGTACGAATCATCGACGGAGCAACAAACTAACACAGTTATGGAAACTGTTCATGCTGATCCCGTAATGCCAATCGGTCTTGAGCTGACCCCAATACGACTGCCGTTGAAGCCAAAGTTTCGGGCAAAACCTAAAAGAAAACCAAAGCAGAAAAAACGACGTGTTATTCGCAACTTGAGAGCCATTGGCAAGAGAAAGGAGACAATTGTTAAAACTGAAACTGCAGTTCAGTTCCTAAGCAACTTAAATAGGTTTAAAAACCCCAACTGTGATATTAGCGACATTGAACTGGATGCCGAGGAACGTCAATTGCTGGAGCTGACGTCCGCATCAGATCAAAAAGAACAAAAATCGGTTAATCAGGAAGTAGATCATTCAACCACAGATCAAATTCAATTATTATTTGGCAGTGATCAGGACTCGGATGATGAGCATGATACGCTGATTAAATCAGCAGAAGATTCACCGCAAATCACAACTACAACTGCATGCAGAAAGCATTCAATTACATCATTATTTGGCAGTGATGTGGACTCGGAGGATGAACAAACTGCAACACTTAGACATAAAGAAGCTACACCTACAGCTGCAGTCCAACAAGTTCAGTTTAAGGACTCCTCTGAAGCACAATCAGCATTACAAACAGATGAAGCAGTAGCTGCTTCTCAGATCACACCTAAATCTCCATTACTCAAAGATCAAATACCAACATTTTATGAAGACGATAAGACTGCAAACGACGAAAAGACGTCTTCACTTGAGCATGATGAAGATCCTCTATCAATTACATCAACATCCTCATGCCTTAAGGATCAAAGACTGGCTGATGAAAAACCTTTGCTGACTAAAGCTGAAGAGTATTCACCACAAAGCAGTCCCAAATGTTTATTAATTGATGAGCAGCATTCACCATTTCTAACACCACAAAGTCCGCCTGCACTTTCATCCCTAGAAGGTGACACTGATGTGCAGCAAACTCAGCTGCCTGAGGAAGAACTGCGAACTCTTGTAAACGGAAATGAATCCGATGTAGACAGCATAGACTCGAATTGTTTAATCATAGATGATGGCAATCTACAGTGTGATATTAAAAGCGATAAACAACAGGAAAATGCAGCAGCTGAATTGAAGCAAGCCTTGCCGCCTGCAGCTAAACGTAAGAGAAAGTCCAGTTCAAGCAGTAACCAGGAGCAACAACCACTGGAAAAGCGACTCACAAGATCACAAGCAAAGCAAATGCTGTTAGCAAGCCAAACAGACCGAACTGACCTCAAAACGCAGTTAAACTGCTCTCCCATGTCGCCCAGTGCGACAGACAACTGTGCGGAGAGTGACACGGAACCCATTGAGATACCACTGGAGCAGCCGGGTCAACAGCAAACTGCGAGTGAACCAAAGGCACTGCTCTCCTACGTTGTAAACGAGGTCAAAGCTATTACCAAGCAACGTGGTCCACGCACGAAGTTTATAAACAAATCACAAATGGAGCAACTGCAGCTGAAGTTGATCAGTTACTTGAAGCAAGCAACACCATTGGACTCAATGCTTGTGCAGCTTATAATTGGAAATGTCACTGCTGCTATGGATGTCATGATTACTGCATACGGAGAGCATCAGGATGAGGGTGCTACAGTGGAGCGATTGCTGACTCTAGTTCGTCAAATTGAGAGCCAGAGTGTACCATTTGTGGAACGATTTCTGAACTCACTGGAGCAGCGTCTGTTTAGCCTAAAGGAACGACTCAGCGGACAGTTGGCGCAGAAATACGTCTGTCTTTATTTGCAGTTAACAAGTCTGCAAGCCAATCTCATTGGGCCCGGTCAGAGCTATGTGAATCCTGCCCGTTTGTTACTGGCCAAAATACTCTATCATTACAACACAGATATGACTTTGCTGGTGCTGGAGGTGCTCAAATATTATCCCACCGTGCTGCCACATAGAGAGGAACGTAAATACGATCATGCTGATCCTTTGATTACGGTCATTAAGCATCTGCTAATGAGTCACAAGTACGAGGTGCAGGATGCACAAGGACCAGATCGTGCATTACTCTCCAAACTACGTTTCGAATATCACTTTCAGCCCTTTGAGCCCACCAAGCAGCAGGTGATTGAGAATCTGGTCGAGAAACTAAAGGCTGGCAAACTGCATCAACTGAGCTACGCCTTTGCATTGTTCTGCAGACGCAGCGTCGCACTGCATGTGACCAAAGATGTGCTGGAGGCGAAACTGCTGCCGCTGGCCAACAGCTACTGTGATCTGTGCAGCCAAGATGAGGCATATGATGAACGTACGGAATGCCTGTTGCAATGCATATCGATGATTGTGAAGCAACTGCCGTTGAACAATCAAGTGGATATCACCAACTACATTACGATCTTCAAGCGGCTGCTTGTGGCTGTGCCGCGTCCCGGCGTGCAACAGGCGGTGGTTCAGGCCATACTCCGTACACAGAGATTCGGTTACGGCTTTGCCCTGGAAGCCCTGAACAATTACAGACCAAAATATCCCCTCAATCCCATGACACGCGCCATGATGCGGAGTTTTGCCAAACGTCGTCTACAGTATCAGATTTGCGGTCAGAAGATTTTACATAGAAAGCAGTCGATAAGCTAAATTTTATGAATTGTAACTATTTATTTGTGTATCTGTATATATATAGATATATATATTATTTGAATTAAACTAAATGCTAACTGCAAATTGATATTTTTACAACTTTTAACTTAATGCTAAACACAATTTGATTTAGAAAACGAATTACACACATTGAATGTAGAAACGATTGCACATTAAATGAAGTTGGAAATGGAAAGCGATTAAGTTGTGTTAATCAAAATTAAGCATAATTTTACAATAGAGCTGTGTTGTGTTGTGTTAGTGTTTCGGAACTGTACAGTAACATGGAAGGGTTTAATGATATATGAATATCTGTGAATGGGATTGTATTATTATTAACTATGCCTCCATGTCGAAATGCCTTTTAAGCGGAGCAGCGAGACAACTTGTGGCTGCTAAGTTGAGGTAAGGTACTTAATGTGAGCCTGGATTAATCCTTAAGCTTGAATTTGAATTTGAAGTTGTTGTTGTTGTAGTTGCGGTTGTTGTCTAGAAGCGCTTCATTACAAGGCTGCCACCAGTTGTAGTTGCTGCTGTCAAGTGCAAACAACTCTTGCTAGATCATTTTATTTAGCTGTAAATTATAAAGAAAAGTTAGTCCAATGAAAATCTTTTTATCGCTGGCATTAAAAAAGTTTTTCTAATGAAATAACAACCTTATTGCATTACACTTGAATAAATTAATACTAATGAAAATACTTTTATCAGTAATTCAATTGAAATAATCGTATTTTATGGCTTTTGGGGAAAGTATGTAATTCTAATGACAATTCTTTTTTTACTAGCATTAAAAAGGTAATTCAAAAAGTAATACTAATGAAAAGTAATACTAATGAAAATATTTTTTAGCTAGCATTGAACAAGTAATTTTAATAAAATTGACATTTCATTATCTTAGAAATAATAAACTCCAATGTAACTTTCATTAATTCATTTCATTAATTCATTCTTAATCAATTTGTCATTTCATTTATATTGAAAACATAAATCCTAATATAAATTGATTTTGACTACCTTTAAAAAAAGTTTTCTAATGAAATTGGGATCTCGTAAACATTTAAAGAATTAATTCTAATCAAATTAAATTAAAATTTACTACCATTGAAGAAGTAATTCTAATAAAATTGACATTTCATTATCTCAGAAATAATTACTCTTATGTAAATTTCTGTAATTCATTGCATTAATAAGTTTTTTAATCAATTTGTCATTTCATTTATATTGTAAACATAAATTCCAGAGGAAAATTAATTTTGACTATCTTTAAAAAAAGTGTTCTAATGAAATTGGGATCCCGTCAACATTTAAAGAATTAATTCTAATCAAATTAAATTAAATTGTACTTCCATTGAAGAAGTAATTCTAATAAAATTGACATTTCATATCTTAGAAATAATTAACTCTTATGTAAACTTTATTAAATCATTTCATTAATTAATTTTTTAATCAATTTGTCATTTCATTTCTATTGACAATTTATTGATTATACTATCCTTAAAAAAATTGGGATCTCGTTAACATTTAAAAAAGTAATTCTAATCAAATTAGGTTTTCACTAATTAAGATAGTATTAAACTTTACTAACATCAAACAAATAATTCTAATGAAATTCCAACAAATATTTCTAGCCATCAATTTCACACCATTTCACATCTATTTAAAATATAAATTCTAATGAAATCTTTTTTACCTACATTAAAAAAATATTTCTATTTCAAATTCTTAACAAAAAGTAATTAATTAGTAAACAACTTAGTTATAGAATACCCTAAACAAATTAATATCATACCAATGAACGACGCTGGTGCTCCTTTTCGAGTGCAACCTGTGCCTGTTGTGGTGAAAATTTCAGCACTGCCGATATGACTTTTACCAAAATTTCATTGTTCGTATTGCCGGTTAAGTACTGCAAATGCAAATCAAATGGATTACTTCAAATGCTATATCTATTGAAACTATCTTCATGTACCTGAAACATAATGTTGCGCAGATACTCGAACTCCGTGTTAGCTGGCACGCTGTCGTTATGCTGCATGGATACCTGTAGCAAAAAGTTAGTTATATACTTTATATAGTTGTTTTGATTCGCAACTCACGAGTGTTTCATCCAATTGACGCGATAGCTTTGCATTCTGCAGTTTCAGACGTTCGTTGGATTGCTCGAGTATTAAAAAGTTTTCACACTTTTGTTCCAGAAATAGATTACGATTCGTCACATCCTGCACTTCCGACATAATCTCCTTGAGCTTTGCCTCCAACAGTGTCTTCTCATCGACCGCAGCTGCCTCTTGGACGTTTTTGGGCACCAGACTGGCTAGTAATTGCTGTGCCTGAATGCCGGCTCGTAGTGTCTCCAGCTCTGTGATGCGTTCAGACGTTTCTCTGTTGTTTGATTGCAGCTCATCGATCTCCTGCTGTAGATTCGACTGTTCGCCATGACTCTTATGCTTGAGGTCCTCCAGCTCACGTTGCAGCTGTTCATTGATGCTGCGCAAATGCTCCCAATCGTTGCTTGTTGGCAGTTGTGTAGGCGTTGGCATTGGCATCTCTTCCTGCTGCTGTCGCTCTTCCTGCTGCTGCTGCTCATCCTGCTGCTTACTTAGCTGATCCTCGAGTTGGACACAGCGCTCTTGTGATCTCGTGAGTTCCAGTTGACGCTCCTGCAGCTGCTGCTGTATGTGCATCAGTTCCTTCTGCACTGTATCGCTTTGTTCACTGACAAAACTGGCATGTTCGCTTTGCCGTGTCAGTTCCAAAGCCTGATCCTCTAGAGCAGACTTAAGTTTTGCTACCTCTGACTGGGCAGCATCTTTGGCCGAGTCTCTCTCGGCCAGTTGGCTGGCATGTTGCTCGGCCTGTTCCTGCAGCACATAGAGCTCACATTGCAAAGACTTGAGTTTCTGTTTCAGATCTTCGCCCTCGACAGGTGTTGACATTGCCTTGGCCACTTCAGTCTCCAACTGTTTGGTGTGCTTGTTTAGATACTCGTTTTCAATTAATAGTTGATCGTATTGTATTTGATTTTGCGCTGAGCTCTTTAGTGCCTCGATTTCCCGCTGCAGTGCATCATTTGCTTCGTGCAAACGCTGTACATCTCCATTGGCGGCACTACAACGTGCCTCGAGAGTTTCCAGCTGTGTTGCATGATTAGCGTTGGCAGCTTGCAGCTTCTGCTGCATAGATTGTTCCAACTCTTTCAGCGAGTCCAGTTGTTCGCGCAGATTCTTGACAGTTGCCTGCAGCGTGGACAACTCTTCGGTGTTGGCCTGCAGCTGGCTTTGCTCCTCCAACTGCTGTTCCAGTTCACGTTGTCGTTCACGCACCTCTGACAGCTGCTGCTGTGCTTGATCCAAGTCCTGTTGCAGTGTGCTTGCTTGTGTCTCCAAGGTTTCCTTCAGCTGTTGCAAGCATTTCAGCTCATCCTTTGCCACAAGGCATTCCTTTTCGTAGGAATCGCACTTGTCCTGTAGCCTGCGATGATCGTGTTCCATGATCTCCTGTGCATTTTGCAATTTCGAATGCTCATCGAGCACCTGTTGCATTTTGTTTTGTATCTTGTTGAGTTCATCCTGCTGTTTCTGCAAATGATTATTCTGCTCCTCCAGCAGACAGTTGCGTTCGGCTAGTTTGCTATTCTCCCGCTCCATCTCCTCGATCCTGGCCGTTGACATGGCGCCCTGCACATCGTTGTCCTGCTGCTGCTGTTGCAGTGCCTCAATATGTGACTCCAGTTGACGCTTTTCGTGCACCAATTGCGTCTGTGTGGCCTGCACCTCCTGCAGATGAGCCTGCATTGTGGTAATCTCCGCCAGTATGTCAGTGACTCGCTGCTGCAGCTCCAGCTTCTCGTTGCGCAACTCCTCCAACTTGGATGCCTCTGCTTTCAGTTGCTCCGTGGTGTTGGCTTGCAGCTGTTCGTGTTGCTTTTTCAGCTTGTTTAGTTTGTTGGCACTCGCCTTGAGTTCCTTCTCCTTGGCCACTGTGGTAGACTGTGCCACAGTCAGTTGATTGTTAAGTGCTTCGATCTGTAATCTTAAGGCTGCTATCGCTTCGGCTTCACTGTCCGTTTGATTGCTTTGTGTTTGCAGTTCTCGTTGCAACTTGAGTGCCTGTTCCTCTGCTGCTGCCTTTTCCACATTTAGCACCGCAACCATTTCACGTTCCTGCTCCAGACACTTTTCCGTATCGAGCACTCGCTGCTCTTGCTCCTTCAGTCGTTCCCTTGCCTCCAGCAGCTGTGCCTGCACTTCCTCCAAAGTCGATTCGTTCTGCTGATAACGTTGAACGATTTCGTTCAATTGATTGTTGTGAAGACGCAAATCTTCTAAGCTCTGTTCGCTGTCGGTTTTAAGTGTGTGTAGTTGGTTTTCCAGTGCAACCAACTGCTCCTCCTTTGCCGTGTGCTCTGCCTTTAAGCTATTTAGTTCCTCCTCTGTGACATTAAGTTTCCTTTCGGTCTGTTTTAATTGCTCTCTGATTTGATCGGCTTCTGTATTACGATCATTGGATGTTTTAAACTGCTCTTCCAGCTCCAGTAAACTCTTTTGCAGCTGCTTTGCTTCCTCAACCTTTTGATTCAGTTGAGACTCATGTTGCTTCTCAATCAAAGCTACTTCCTGCTCCTTTGCCGTGTAATCTAGTCTTAAATTGTTTAGTTGCTCCTCAGTGGCAAGCAGTTTGGCTTCCGCCTCCTGTTGAGCATTTTGCAGTGCAGTTTTTTGCTGCTTTTCATCATTTTCCTGCTGTTCAAGTTGCTTTTCCAACAACACGATTTGCTGCTCTTTTGCTTCGTAATCTAACCTCAATTTGTTAAGCTCCTCCGTAGTAGCAATATGCTTTATTTCTGCCTCCTCTTTGAAACTTTGCAGCTGTGTAAATTGTTCCTTGATCTCCGGTCCAGTCTCCTGCTGCATTAGTTTCTCCTGCAATTGCTGCAGCTCATTTTGTTTGTCTGCCAAATCGGCTTCTAACTGCTTGTGCTTTGCAACCACTTGTTGCTCCTTCTCCACGTAGTCGCTCTTTAGCGTGTTTAGCAGTTGTTCTGTTGTCATAACCTTAGCTTCCGCTTCCTGTTTGGCCAGCTGCAGTGTCTTTAATTGTTCCTTCATATTCTTTCCCTGCGTTTCTCGCTCATTTTCCAGCTGCTTCAAATTCTGCTGCAGCTGTCGCATATCTTTATCCTTTTGTTCCAACTCTGTTTCGATTTTCTTTAGCTGTATCGTTGCTTGTTGTGTCTTTTCTGTGTGTTCTTCTTTCAGTGTGCTCAGAGCATGATTTGCAGCTATTAGTTTGGCATCCACTTCCTGTTTGGCGTTTTGCAGTTTCTTCAACTGCTCCTTGATGTCCTCGGACTGCGTCTCTCGTCCATTCGCCAACTCTAGCTCAACTTCCAGCTGCTTGACTGTATCCTGTAGCTGACGCACTTCGGATTCCTTGTGCTCCAGTTCTGTGTGTATAGCCTGCTTGGTTTGTGCCAGCAGCAGCACATTTTCCTCCTCCTGTTTGCGCAGTGATTCAATGGTGCCATTGGCTTGCTCATTCTTCTGGCTAAGTTGCTTCAATTGCGACTCTAGTTCTGCCACTAACTGACGCAGCTTGGACAGTTCATCCTCCTGCGGCTGACTGCCATTTATAGTGGCTGCTTGTGTAGTTGCTGGCTCCTCCAAATCGATTAGCTGATCAGCTTGACTACGCTCCAAAGCTGCTGTTACATTCTCCGGATTTTCACCCAATAACTTGAGCTTGGTTTGATAGGCTTGCATTTTGCAGCTCATGTCATCCATTTCAATGCGCAGTGCTTCCTCCAAATGCGCCTTGGCCTGCTGCTCCAGTGTGCATTGCTCCCGCAGCTCACTGATGCGTCGCAACGCCTTATCCTGTGTCTCCACCAGCACAGACTGCAACGGGGGGATGATGTAATGTAGCGGCATGGAGTACATAACTAAGCCATTTACTTACGCGTGCTTTGCTGCTGTCACGCTCCAGTTCCTTGTACTTCTTGGCCAAATCCGTATAGCGACAGCGGTATTTGTGATAACGATCAAGTGACTTTTTATATGCATCATATAGCTGATCCTTGGTTATCACATCCAGACGCGCTGTTGTCGATGCTGAATCATCAAATTCACTGCTCGTCTCATCCAAGTCCGACTGCAGGTGATACATCTGTGGGGAAAAAGAGGGATTTTAAGCTAGAAATCTTATACGGAATGATAACTCACCGCTGGTGCATCGTAGGGTGGCAGACGGAACGAGATATCGCTGGCCATGGACGAGTTGGAGAGCTTACGGGTGCGCGGTATAGCGCCAGCAGCAGCGCCGCCGACGCCATTCAGCGACTGCGTTGAGGCGCGACTGCGAGGCGGTAGCTTTTGTATGCGATACGGAGAGTTTTGCGGTGTGTCTAAGCAGAGAAATCAAATTAGACTAACTGTAACTCTCTCTCTTTCAAATCACCTCCTCACCTTCCTCTGTAATGCTAAAGAAGTTCTCATTGTTGCCGCTGTCCGTATTTTCCGAGCTGTTTGGTGTTGTTGTGCTGGACGATGAGCTCACGGCGGCCTACAACAACAAAACGCAACAAATCGGTTAACCGATAAAAATTCAACTGTATGTGTTTGTCATGCATATCGTGTGTGGGAGTGTGTGATAGGGGGGGGGGGGGGGGGACTTTTTTTGGGGAGTGCGCACAGCTGCCAATCCCCTATACAAATAGGTCATCATATTGCACACCTTTAACACCTTTTACTCTATCTATTTTTTATGCATTCCCTTTCATGCCGTACACAAACAACACACACACAAACACACACACATATGTTTTTATTAATTTGCAGTTGTGTTTTTTTTTCTCTTGCCTGGGCTGCGTTTGCAAATTGTTGGAATTTGGACGGCGACGCTTTCACCTCTTCGATGAGCTTATTTTTCAGATTTGCAAACATTGTGGCGACACTTGATGCACTTGTTGTTTACTATTTTGCCTCTTTAATTTACGTCCAAGAGCATTAACATAGAAAAACATCTAATATAAATAAATACGTGTCTGCAGTTACTGCGGCGCTAATTACCACTCTTTCTAATCGAAACGATGTGGCAGCGCTGTGTTTACCATTTTGCTGGCATTTTTAGTACTTTTATGTTAAATACTGTTTTGATTGTTTACTTGAAAATTAAAATAATAGTCGTTACTTTTTTTTGGAAAATGTAATTAGATAACTAAGCTTATGTTAATAAGTAATATTTAAAATATAACTAATTTGGTTTAGTTGAATACATTTTAATTTTATGTTTAGTGCTATACTACAGAAAATACAATTTTTTTTGTGAGTGAAAGCTTAAATTTAACCTTTTAGCAAAACTTTTGGGAAATTTTCTGTACTTGCACTAATTTGAATAGAATAAATTTTATAGGTTTGAGGCACAAATTTGTAATTAATACATTAGTAAACTGGTCACAATAAAACTTAAAATTAAAGAAAAATAAACAATTTCCAGAGTAACTTTTCACAATTTTCACTAGTGTTTTTAATCAGTAAATTTCTGAATTTCCAAATAATCGAAAAAAATATATGTATTTAAGTGTATTCATGCCAAAATTTAAAAATAAAATAAAAAATTATCATTTATTTCCATTTATTTGTTGACTGTTTTTAATTTACACAAATATTATTAAACAATTTGGAAACACGAGTTAATGAAAAATTTCTTTAAAATAATATAACTTCCGATCAATCAGATTTTATTGTGAAAATTAAAAAATACTATATGTACTTAATTTTATTTCGCAAAAATAACGAACTATTCTCCATGACTTTTAATGAAATATTTAAATAAATATATTATCCTTTTCAACAAAAACTTTTTTTTATATATTTTTTTATTTTTTATTATTTTTATGTGAGTTAACGTTCATTTTTTAAACAAGTTCAAACCCTCTAAGAGTTGAAAGAAATTTCTATATTGTATAAAAATTTCAGAATAATCAGACTGCTGACAATATTAATATTTTGAAAATAAAAGTTAAAAAAAAAAATGGAAAAATATAATTGATAAATAAATAACTTGCTCCCATGCCCAAACATTAACATTTTTCGAAAAATTTTGTTGAATTTTTTTTTCAAAATTTTATAGGATTTCAGTTGAGTTTTTATCCTCTATCCTCATAAAGTTTAAATTCTCTTATAATACCTATTTCTAATACTTTAAGCAGCGGCATCTTTGCAAGAGATGGAACGTTTTTCGAATGGAATAGCAAATACACTGTATTTATATAAACTATACAATCTTCCCCTTACGAAACATCGAGCTTACAAAAACCTGTCAAATTCACACAAACTACTATAAAAACAGATTTGTATTTAAAACAAAAGTTTTGATATTCCACAATACTCATATTTCGATATAAACAGTTCACAACACTTAACTTTTTTGCGAAGAGTCTTTAATTTTCATGTTGTTGGCTAAATTGAATGTCGGACACTGCGAAAATGAAACCAAGCAGTTGTGCGGTGATGCGAGCACTAAGCGAATTTTCGGCCACAGCAATATTAATGATCATCAGTTGCATGGGTTGCTCCACTGTAAGCGAGGGGAAGGATCAGCATAGTATACTCTACACAAGCCTTCTTCATGGACTGGCCATAGTTATAGTTATGCACATCTTTGGATTCATATCTGGAGCTCACGTGAATCCTTGTGTCTCCATTGCTTGCTGTTTGCTGAGATACATTAGTTGCCAAATGATGATACTCTATGTGGCCAGTCAATTGGCAGGCGCTGCGTTTGGATACTTTCTGTTGCTTCAAATGTTGCCAGAGGGTGTGATAAATTCTAGCAAACTAGGCATTTGTGTGAGTGAACCTATGAAGGATCTATTTAATGTACAAATCGCTGGCATTGAGGGATTCCTCACAGCTGTGCTGATCTTTGCCTGGTGTGCGCTTTGGGATGTGCGCAGTGGTCGTTTTCTGGACTCGGTCACCCTACGCATGGGTTGCCTGGTCACCGCTTGCCATTTAGTGGGAGTAAGTAATGTTTAAAAGTAGTGTAAAATATATGTATAATTGGTAATTTCCATTTAAAGGGTCAGCTGACAGGAGCCTCTATGAATCCGGCCAAGCTGCTCGTTCCCGCACTCTTTAAGGGCAATCCGGAATCAATTATATTTCAGCTGATCGGTCAACTGGTGGCTGCTGTTATAGTGCCCCACTTTTGGCAATTGGCCTATACGCAACGCTATCGCCCACTACGTCTTGAAAACAGTGAGCGGCGTTCTCCCGAACTATATCTAACTCCATGATTATGCATTTTAAGGCAAATACATGGAGACTAGCTAAAAATTTAATCAGATTTGCTTGTAAAATGTTGAATGTTGTTTAGTAAGATATATTTATCTGTGTATATACATATAAATTATATTGGTATTTGTTGAGACAGAAAAAAGTTGCAGCAGTTTATAAAATAATTTAATAACAAATCATAACATTTTACATTGAGTTCTAACTGAGCCTAGAAAATAAAATATTATGTTTTGACCGATATCCATATAATTTTAATTTTAATTTTCTTTCTGCAAATCCTTATAATATAAAAACATACATTCTGCAATGTTTTTTACAGCACTATCTTAGCTTAATAACTATAGTAATTTGAAAAGCAGATATTTGATTTAATATTCCAATCTTCTTAACATATATATCTACAAGGTTTTAGCTCTCACTTATTAGTTTCTTAATTTTTTATATCCAGTTTAATTGTATTTTAGTCTCTATTCTAAATTTCTTACTAGCTTATTTCATTCCATATTTGTAATTTTAGTTACAAAGATTTCTTTATATTGGTCACTAGAAATAGCAAATAATTATTACACTAAAATTTAGAGTTATCTGCGCAGTGATTGATCTAATAGGGATTGATTTACACTTTATTGAAGTCTAAAAAGCCCTTACAATACCTTATGATCAATCCATCTGTCCGTCTGTCTGCATATAATAAGCGATGTCAAAGACTCTGGAAGCATCTGCTTCAAAAAATAGCATATCGATCTATCTGTACTGCCTGCCTCGAGAAGAATTTAAAATTTATTACTCAAATGATTAGTACACAGTCTCTTACAGTCAACTTGCTTGACTGTAGCTGTACCTACAATTTGTTATTTTGTCTCCATGTAATTACTTGGCCGCCTGCCAGACAAAATTTAACTCAAGTTGCCAAGTGGATTAGAGCGCAGCTTTACATATTTAATGATAAACATCTTAACTTGCAAGATAAATTAAAATGTTCCTTATTGTTCTTATCTTGCGAATTTCTCTCTAAAGGGTGCTTTGTTATCTACTCAAATTGTACAAAATAATTAAATATAATCTATGCTAACAGTCAGTTCGTGTAACTACAAGATAGCGGTCGTATTTTTAAAAACATCAAATAATGCGAATTGAAAACTGTAAGACAATAATATAGCACATGACACTGCAAAAAAAAGGCGTAGGAAAGACCATGATTTCTTAAATTGGTAACGAGTTTTTATGAACTGTTACCAGTCTGGGTTCGTGTTTTCACATTTTAAAAGCAAACGTCGTTAACTAACGTTACTTGTTCAACAAAAAATTGATAGAATTTATTTAATGAACTCACCAAGTAGGAATACGTCTTCTTATTAACACAACTTGGGATTGACTACAGTCAGAAGAACCGTCACCAAAATATCCAGCTCTTATTGTGGATCGTTAGATACTATTTAAAGCAAATGCATTATAGTGGCGTATCTCAAAAACAAACGTCGAATTAGACCGATAATTCCAAATAGCAATTTTTTATTGCAATTTAGATTTAGTTTAGACTTAACTAATAATATCAAATAATATATGTATGTATGGAAGTTTGGTTTGAGATAGGTACGTTCATGGAACTGTAGATGTATATGTACATTTTTGTTTTTGAAAAACTTAATAGACTCTTACACTTTTATGGCTACAGGGTCTTAGAAAGAAGTTTTCAACACAATATTTATTTACAATAGAGCCTTCACAATTGTCTTATTGTTAGTGTAATCTAGGAATGAGATCTGTAAATACTAAATACATATCGATTATCTATACTTACCATATCAATTCTCATACAATTCAAATATTTGTTCACCCTTTGGTTTATTTATTCATATTTATTTAAGATATATTTTATTTGCAAAAGGTTTGATTGCGAATATAATTATAGCAAACTGACGTTGCAGCTACTTGGTAATAATATCAGTACATATAATATAATATGTAGTTGGTTAAGGAATATTTACAAACTCAGTAAAAAATGCTCTAAATTCGTTTTATAGATAACTATTTTTTGGCTATTGATCTTACAAACTAGAGCGCTGGGATTAAAGTTCATTGGCCATTGGCAGTAAGGTGTATTTGTATTTGAATCAGCACCGCTCGTAAACTTACTCTGGATACCCAATGGGAAACATTTTACTAAGGAAAAAGAGTATATAATTATACAATCCTCTTGTAAATCTAAGGTCCCAATGGTAAACCCGACGATTTCGACATAACGTGGATCCCAGACTGAACAGCAGACGACGATTTGTAACTCAGTTAGGAGACCCTGCCACACAGCTGTATTAGTTGACGGTCCACTAATATACGCTCCGTTTAGTTTCATCGAGCTGAAAATGAGATAATTAGGCACCACTGCACAGTGGTCGGGCTTGTATGGAGCGAGTGGCCAAAAATACTTCTAGTAGAGATATAATTGTGAAATTTTTTCCAAAATTATATAAAAATATAATAAGTAATAAAACATGCCCAATTTCGTCGTACAACCTCCCAGCCACCCTCCACCACCCCATTTTACGCCCCTTTAAAAACAAAAATATATGTAGAAAATAAAAAATAAGAATAATGAACGGGATTTATTAAAACTAATTAAGATAACACTAAAAAAAAGATAATTTTAACAAAACAATTAAAAAAATTAAAGAAATATTCGTCTAATAACAAGTGAAATGCACAATTTAACAATTTTGTCCTTTTTGTGCAAGGTAACTTTCTTTGATCAGTAATAAAAGGATCTAAGCTGATAAGCAATCTATTAATTAATTAATAAATGAATTAATCTATGGATTGAGACAGATTGTGGGCACAACGCAATGAAATTCTTCCCTTTTCATTCAGCCAAACAGTTTGATATTGAAGTACTGAAGATTTCATTCCTTTGTACTTTTACCAAAATGATACTATTCTCTTACATATATTCGCGATTCGTTTCGAGAGATCCTCCAGGTTGGTAATGTAGCCATTCCTTTCAATTTCTCCATGTACCATTTAAATCAATGTCTATGATTTTTCTAAATTGTTTCCTTTTCCGTGCCCCAAATATCAAAGATAAATAGGCGTGCAAAAATGCACTTAAAAAAATTGCCTGTCAAGTCCAATTCGAAAGAAAATTCAAATTAAATAAAAATATATAATTAATAAAAAAATTAAGAACCACAAACTTCGAAGACAGAGCAAATAATACGCCAAACAGAAGTATTGCAGGGCACAACTGACCTTTAAAAAATCTGAGACGTCGTCAGTGTTTTTACACTAGTAAACACATCTGCAAATTTCTGCAGCTAAAATTAATACATTTATTATCTCAAAAGCCCAATAATCACGATGACATAAAACTCAATTGTGGCACTTTGTGGGAACACAACTAAAAATCCAACTAAACATAAAAAAGACGTTCACAAAACACATAAAAAAGATTAAATCAAATAAATTAAATTTACAAGACCAATTTGATTGATTGTCCAATTATTTTTATCAGGATTTAAAGTAAATACCTTCAACTTCAAAATTCATTCTAAAGAATTTAATGTGGATCACTGATACTGACGTCTGACCGATCTGAAGTTCATTTTTTATTTGAAAAAAGCTTACTGGGCGCATCCGCTGTGCAAAAATGAACACATGTTCGCGAGTTCAATGCTATTTTTAGAAAGTACCGTTACAATTCTGGAAAAACCCGGTTTGCCACAAAGAAGTTTGGACATTTATGAGACAATGTGGATAATTTTTGTCCAAATATTTTGTGATGGACTTTTTGATTTTTGGCCTATGGGCCCGACCACTGTGCACTGCAAAGTACCCACCAATTAGCCCATAACATACAGTATGGGCAAAGATATTTCGCCATATACTAGCATTATAGCTAAAGTCATCACGGAATTAATATGAGATGGAAAACCGTAGAATTGAAGTCAAAGCAGCACACTAAGACGGCAACCACTCGAACTTTATATGTGCAAATGGTGCCGTAGACGCCACATATCCCATACAGCCAAGAAGCATCAATAGACAAGATTATTATTGTGTTATACAACAACTTTCTCTTGGATTATACATAAAACAATTTTGTTGCCTACTTATTATATCCCCTGAGGGTATCAATACTCACCCATAGGCCAAAAATCAAAAAGTCCATCACAAAATATTTGGACAAAAATTATCCACATTGTCTCATAAATGTCCAAACTTCTTTGTGGCAAACCGGGTTTTTCCAGAATTGTAACGGTACTTTCTAAAAATAGCATTGAACTCGCGAACATGTGTTCATTTTTGCACAGCGGATGCGCCCAGTAAGCTTTTTTCAAATAAAAAATGAACTTCAGATCGGTCAGACGTCAGTATCAGTGATCCACATTAAATTCTTTAGAATGAATTTTGAAGTTGAAGGTATTTACTTTAAATCCTGATAAAAATAATTGGACAATCAATCAAATTGGTCTTGTAAATTTAATTTATTTGATTTAATCTTTTTTATGTGTTTTGTGAACGTCTTTTTTATGTTTAGTTGGATTTTTAGTTGTGTTCCCACAAAGTGCCACAATTGAGTTTTATGTCATCGTGATTATTGGGCTTTTGAGATAATAAATGTATTAATTTTAGCTGCAGAAATTTGCAGATGTGTTTACTAGTGTAAAAACACTGACGACGTCTCAGATTTTTTAAAGGTCAGTTGTGCCCTGCAATACTTCTGTTTGGCGTATTATTTGCTCTGTCTTCGAAGTTTGTGGTTCTTAATTTTTTTATTAATTATATATTTTTATTTAATTTGAATTTTCTTTCGAATTGGACTTGACAGGCAATTTTTTTAAGTGCATTTTTGCACGCCTATTTATCTTTGATATTTGGGGCACGGAAAAGGAAACAATTTAGAAAAATCATAGACATTGATTTAAATGGTACATGGAGAAATTGAAAGGAATGGCTACATTACCAACCTGGAGGATCTCTCGAAACGAATCGCGAATATATGTAAGAGAATAGTATCATTTTGGTAAAAGTACAAAGGAATGAAATCTTCAGTACTTCAATATCAAACTGTTTGGCTGAATGAAAAGGGAAGAATTTCATTGCGTTGTGCCCACAATCTGTCTCAATCCATAGATTAATTCATTTATTAATTAATTAATAGATTGCTTATCAGCTTAGATCCTTTTATTACTGATCAAAGAAAGTTACCTTGCACAAAAAGGACAAAATTGTTAAATTGTGCATTTCACTTGTTATTAGACGAATATTTCTTTAATTTTTTTAATTGTTTTGTTAAAATTATCTTTTTTTTAGTGTTATCTTAATTAGTTTTAATAAATCCCGTTCATTATTCTTATTTTTTATTTTCTACATATATTTTTGTTTTTAAAGGGGCGTAAAATGGGGTGGTGGAGGGTGGCTGGGAGGTTGTACGACGAAATTGGGCATGTTTTATTACTTATTATATTTTTATATAATTTTGGAAAAAATTTCACAATTATATCTCTACTAGAAGTATTTTTGGCCACTCGCTCCATACAAGCCCGACCACTGTGCAGCGGTCTGAGCTCTGATGCAGCGCTGCCGTCACACGTGCAGCGTAAACAGTACGGTAGTTATTTAGTGTACAGCAAGAAACATTTTTTAATTTTGTGTCTGTTCTTCTTGCAGCGCGTACTCTGATTTCAAAACATATAATAGGAAATGAGCGTCAGAGGGTATTACGCGGTCGGGCCGGCTAGACTGATCTTTTCTGTCTTGTTTTATTGCAATTTAAAATTAATTTTAAATGGTAACTCGTGTATTTTTAATGGAATTATCTGAAATTTTCTAAAAATAAAATCATGCCGTAAATATACAACGAAGTTCGAATGAACAACATTCCTAGATAATTTTAATTATATCATACTTTGATGCAGACAACTTCCACATGATATTTCTCTGTCTGATAACACGATATCAATTAAAACAGAAAAAAGAAGCTTAACAGTAGACATAATGAAAATGTCAATCTTAAAGAATTTGATTCATACTTATGTCTGTCAGAATGAGTGACACTTCCCAATGGATCGAAAATTCTAGCACCATATGGCGAATAAAATTTTAGTTGAAATTGATTTGCATATTATTCCATTCTTTGCACTACCCACATTTGCTACTTTGCATTGAATCATATGGAAACTGATTGCAATTTACTTTTAATAGTTCAATAATTATAGCTATTAGCTAGGAAAACTATAAATTATATTTTATCTTTGGCATGTCAAATACAAATTTACTAGTGTCTGTGTTAATTGTTCTGATTTAATACAATTAAGCTAATAAATTATGTCAGTAACAGTGGTTCTAGATTGCTATAAAGTTTGCTTATATTTTGTTGTTCAATTGTTCTAGATTGCTATTAAGTTTGTTTACATTTTTTTTTTTAATTGGATTTTAGTGCAGTGGAATTTCCTTTTAAATTTTATTTTCTAAGTAAGCAGACTGATTGCCAGATATGTAATCATAGAATTTAACTTACTGATAAGCATATAACTTTAGATTATCGTTAGATTGCAATAAAAACGTAGAGCTTAAAGCTTATCGCCAAATTGTTGGATCAAATATCCCACATACGCACCATTGTCACACCAAACTCGAAACAAATGACGACCTTCAATTTAAGTACCAATCATCACATAATTTATTATCTTAGAGAATCAATTGGATTATCAATAAAATAAGTGGAACACATGTGACAATGCACTACTTACCACAATCTATAAATACAAAGCACATTGTATAAACTATTTGTTTACTATTTTAACTCTCACACTAGTATTTGACTTTTATTATTTATTTTAAATATATTTTGTTATTTACATAAAGCTTGCACTTAGCCCTTATTATTATATATATATTTATATTTTAAAGTTTACATAAACTGGATCTCATTCCATCACAAATTATTACTACAACTACTTATGCATACATTTACTGTTGCTTTTGGGTATAGATAAGTTCGAGTAAAGTAACTAATTATGCTATCAAAATTGTACAAAACCCATTTTCATTGAATTCGTTACCAGGACATAAACTAGTTACTAAAATATATTTACGTTTTAAAAGCTTTCTTCGTCTGTTAGTTCAATGCTTCGTTGCTTTCTTCAGCCGATCGCCGGAAGACGTATTTGTAGACAAGTGAAGTAACCACAGCTGCCAACAATGGACCCACCCAGTAGATCCAGTGGGCGTTCCATGAATTATTCCATACGGCCGGACCAAAAGAACGTGCAGGATTCATGCTGGCACCCGTAAATTGACCCTGTGCAAGCAAAGAGTGTCAAAATGTGGCACACAAGGGTTAATGAGGTTCAAAATGAAACTTACCCCAGTGAGAGATAAACAGGCAATGGCGAGTCCAAAGCGCACGGGCGTCGAGTCCTGGAACTTGGAGTTACGTGGATCCCAAACAGCGCAGCAGATGGTGATGAGCACACAGGTGAGTAGGAACTCAATAAGGACTCCCTGCCAAACAGATATGCCATCGCCCAAGGATGTGATGCAGACACCATCTGGTGTATCCGAGCTGCAGATAGCATTGTTGGGCAGACATGCCTTTAACAGTCCATAGCCAATGAAGGCACCCAGCATTTGGGCCACAAAGTATAACAGCGTCATGATCAGTGATAAATCCCCATATATAAAGCTGGCTAATGTCACGGCGGGGTTTAAGTGTGCACCGGACACACAACCGAAGCACTGAATGCAAATGAGCACAACAAATCCAAAGTTAATCGAACACTGCAAATGTGAGTTGGCAAAGATTGAGGTCTGGACACATCCCATACATCCGAGGAACATGAGCAAAGCCGTCGCAAGCATCTCTCCAAATATGATGCTTGATTTGTTCAGTAGCTTTCTTTTAGAATGCATGTTCTTTGCTAGAGAATTGCTAAAAAAAGAAGAGAAAAAATTAAACACGATTATCGAATGAGCTGTTAAAACTACCTTCTGCTCTGGCTTTCTTCAGTCATTATTGTAGCAATTGCAATATTTCAAGAAACGAGCAAAAAAAAATAAGAACATTCAACGCGGACGCACTATACGCAACTGAATCGAGTGCTTTCAAGCAGGGAGGTAGATAGATATTGAAGTACGACATGTTAAAACTTAGTAGTACTAAGAGAGAGAGTGCAATGTGCCGATCGGTCGTCACTGCTGGCTGATTAGCTTTGCCACTCGACCCATTGACAGGTACTTACTTGCACAAGCTATTCAACTCTCCCACAAATCGCGGATACTTCGGCCACTAACTGTGTCGATTATTTTGAATGGCCACTAATCTTGAACAATGCTTATTATCAATTAACAAATTATCAAACGCTAAACCCTATAATCAGTTGACTCTCATTCTCTTATACTACCGAAGTACGTATTAATTTATTGCTATATCCGGTGCATTTTCAACTACTCACGTTCGATGTAATTTATAATCCAGATATTGCTAAAATTTAGTAGAGTATTTAAGCTTCGACACTCGAAATATATGTTGTTCTAGCCTGGGTTTATTTATTCATAACATTATTTCATGTTAATTGCATTGGAATTTAGCTAATCTTACGATTAAGAAAATAATTTACAATGGCCCTAAAGTCAACTACAACCTCTAAAGATAAACCATTCGGTTACTTTTCTAATAATAAATATACTTATTACCCAACACTTTATCTTATTATTATATAAAGTAGAAGAATCCTATTTTTAAAGAAATTCTCTCTCTACATTATCACACACTTGTTAACAACTGATGAGCTACACTATCAGATTATTTTAATTACTATATTTATAAAAATAAATATATATTTTATATCAAAAAGTGATAGACTGGTATTTCTATGCCTGATAAGACCATATCAAAATTAAGCTAAGTAAAAATATAAAACCTAAGAAATAAGTGTCAATCAAAGCAGTTGATAGCTGACAGCTCTCTTGAGTTTTTAATGCACTTTTTACGCCATTTTATATATATATATATATATATATATATATATATATATATATATATATAATATATATATATATATATATATATATATATATATATATATATATATATATATATATATAATATATATATAATATATATATATGTTATAAAATATTTAAGTCCATTTTTTCATAGTTATGTTTTATTTGCTTTATTGCATAAGACTAAAAAAGATTCCAATTAATTTAAAAACTTTTTAAATAGATTATCAATTGGGGCAATTATTTTAATGCATCGTAGGTTTTATTAAAACAATTTCAAAACTAAGTTTGTTTTGTGTCTCATTAGTTTAATACTTTGCCAGTCTAGTTGTGTTGGTTCAATTTATTATATTGTATTGTCTTTATAATGGAAGACAGACATATAGTATTATATTGTGGGCCGCCCAAGCCGATAAAGCGTTGATGCATTGTCTGTAACAAGAGCTAGACCCACTTAAATTGGCCTGTAGGTTCGTAAATACATGAAATTGTTCAAAATATTTTGAAAACCAAATGCTCTTGACATATCTTAGGCAATCTTTGACACTTTTTTTTTTAATATTGTTATAGATTTATAGGTTTTCAAAATTTCCAAGAATCAGATATAATATATAAAATAGTCGAACTTTCAGTCCAAATTCGCTGCTTAATATTATTAAATCCTTTCTTGAGTCTCTTGAAACAACTCATAAATCTTCACATAGCTAACGCAAAGTTTTAGTTCGTAATTTCAGAAAAAGTACAGAGTCTTTAAAAGTCGGTCTGCTCGACTGCAGCATTTCTTACAAGTTTATTTTGAAACAGGTGCACTGATTTCATCGAATGAAATCTCAGCTGTTTGATTAACGATAACAACTTAATATAAGATTAAAACTATTTGCAAATACAAACAAATATAAATATCTAAAACAACTTAAACCTTATCGATAAATTGTATTTTGCCATTAGAGTCTCGCAACTCAATGATTTCTTCACTCTTGCCTTTGAAGAACAAGCGATAGATAAGGGAAGTGAGAGCGGCACCCACCAAAGGACCCACCCAATAGATCCAGTGGTGCTCCCAGGAATCATTCCACACCGCAGGACCCAGAGAACGTGTTGGGTTCATGCTGGAACCAGTAAACAGACCCTACAAAATATATTCATTTTTAAATTCAAATAGTTATCAAATATTACACATACGCACCGCTGCCAAGTTCAGACACGAGACTGTTATGCCAAAGCGCAGGGGCACTGAATCCTTAAGTTTGGCATTGCGAGGATCCCAAACGGAACAGGCGACCATTGTGAGGAAGCAGGTGAGGAGTAATTCAATGAAAACACCCTGAAGCACTGATATATCACTATTAAGCACTGTCACACAAACACCAGCCGGAGTATCCACACTGACGATGGCATTCAGGGGTAACACCGCCTTCAGCAAACCGTATCCTATGAGAGCACCAGCCACTTGGGCCACCAAATATGCTATGGACATGTACCAGTTCAGAGCTCCGTAGATGAAGGCGGCCAAAGTGATCGCTGGATTGAGATGGGCGCCAGAAATGGAGCCAAAACTCTGGATGGCAATCATGATGGCAAAGCCAAAGTTCAGGCTCAGCTCGAAGTGTGTATTGAAGAAATGGGGCGTGGTCACACAGCCCATGCAGGCCACAAATATGAAGGTGGCCGTGCCCACCAACTCGCCAAAAAAGGCGGCTACTCGATGCCTGTGATTGGGTCTTAGGTACAGATACCTCCAGCTGGTACTGGACTGGGAATTGTCGAACCTTAACTTCTGCTGCGACATGGTGTCAGAAGACTACTGAACTAACTGTCTGTAACTCGAAAATGTTCTAGTCTAGTTATTGGCCCAAACGTGAGGCAGCGCTTTTAAATTGGCCGCAATCAATCAATATGAATTATAAAACCTTAATGCTAATTATTATCGGGGATATTTTGTTTTTATTTTCCAACTACAGTAGATAGCCAGCCATGCCAATGTGGAATCGTTTAGTCCAGCTCATTCACAAATGAATAATTAATTAATCATGGCGCTTTTGGCGCAGCCATAACATTGCTGATTTCTGTTGTCGCTTCACACGTATAGCCAAAAACGGCATTTAATGCATAATCTTATCTCATTAAGATGTCAAACAGTGGCAAATACGCGTATACGGCGCCTGGCTTGGCCAATACTCGCTGCTATCGCAAATGGCCGCTAAGTACATTTGATTAATGTTTATGATAAAACGACTCCAAAATGATGGCCTACTTTGGGGCGCCTCGAGTTAGAAGTGCTATTGAATATTGCATTATAGGAATTAATTATTGTTTGCAAAGACTTAGATAATTAGCTAGCAAACTAGTTTCAGGGAGCACTTTAAAAGTACACTTTAAGGTATTTAGTGCAAAAATTACTTAAATTACTTGTTGAGTGCTGAGGTTTAATTTCGGTTAGTTGGGTTCGCGAATCGGATTTCATAACCCAAGGTTTAGGCTGCCTATGCTATTTTAATACGATTTGGTGGCCAAGGCTACAGTCGTGACAGACGACTGTAAAAGACGAATCACTCCCTTTGGGGTAATTATCTAAAATTTTATCAAGCTCTCAATAAATTAATAAATTTATCACACGAAAAAGAAATATTTGATTGATCATCATTTGGCTGGTAATTTCTTAGAAAATTTATTTTTAGAATATAAACAAGAAAGAACAAGAATGGAAAATTTTTTTCCGACTGTGTCTTACTCCCTGACTTTCATTTTCAATTATATGAGTTCAAATCAGAAAATGGGTAGCGAAATCCTAACATGCACACATGTTTGTATGTCTGTTTTTCATTTACGCTGCTCGTGTGACGTCTACTTTACAGCAGAGTTCACTGCTATGCACGTAGCTATGCCTTTGTTATATATTTAAGTATTTCGATGTACGATAACTATCCTAGTTATAA
The DNA here is from genome assembly GCA_035047385.1 of Drosophila tripunctata. Classification (NCBI taxonomy): domain Eukaryota; kingdom Metazoa; phylum Arthropoda; class Insecta; order Diptera; family Drosophilidae; genus Drosophila; species Drosophila tripunctata. Next base: position 13,372,314 of record JAWNPS010000288.1, read on the forward strand.
TCCGAAACAGATGCGATTTTCAGGATCGTTTCAGATTGTTTATCTCTAAACGAAAGTAAACTTACAAAACTATACGTTTAGAAATGAGTGGGTTAGAAAGCATGCAAATTTTCAATTATTATACCCTCTGAGGGGTATATTGGGTTTGTCAGAAGTATGTAACAGGCAGAAGGAGGCGTGGCAGATCCCATAAAGTATATATACTCTTGATCAGCATCACAAGCCGAGTCGATTTAGCCATGTCATGTCATGTATAGGTATGTAACTTAGCATATACAACAAACAAACGATTGTGAAAATTTCATCAATATCGGACTATAATTAAAAAAGTTTCTCAAACAACGAAAATCGTTACATTCATGCAAGGCATAACCACGTGCACTGCACTGAGCTGTGCACACAAGCAACGAAAACGAAAAACGTGTGAGCGATATACATACAAATATGTGTGCATGTTAAGTTCTTGCAGCAGCTACTCCAATTTGAAATCATATAATTGGAAACGAAGCTCAGAGGGTATAACACGGTCGGCAAGCCCGACTGACATTTTCTTTCTTGTTTTTTTACTTCTTATGGCCAAAACAGGCGTGTAATCCAAAAAAAGTTGATAAAATTATCTTTATATTGCATCAAGGAACCTGGATGCAAAAGTTGGTTTTCCTATCTTGTCTTCACTGACTTAATATGAGGCAGATACTGGTTAAAATGGAGATTTTAGCTCTTACCATCTCAGAGATTGTATAAAAATGATGCCATACGCACAAAATAGGTGAAATCTTAAGCGTAAGCTAAAGATAGATTTTAGCTCTTACTATCTCAGAGATGGTATATAAATGATACCTTAAGTACAATGTAGGTGTAGCGTACGCTAAAGCCGAGTTAAGCTTTAACCTGTTAATTCACTAAAATTATATTAGTTTTGGATTTTGTAACATTAAATTAACATAGAAGTTTAAAGAATTCAAAAGGAAGTGTATATTATGCTGTTAAATGACCCGGGTGCTAGTCATTTCTCAGCAACTTTTATTTGACTTCTGGTTTGGGAATATTTCATTTTTTTTGTACAAATTACAACATATAGACTTTAAGTTTTGTATAAAATGTAAAAGCATTCTATCGAAAACTCATAAAGATTCTGAAAAAATGCCTATATTCTTTATTTATCAAAGTTTTATATTAGTGTACAACATTAGAATGAATATAAAATTCGATACATGTTGATCTATGCTTAGAACTAGTGTTAGATTTGTTTAAGTGGGAGTGTGCCTTGGGCAAAACTTTTGGCACTTCTGGTGACACTATCTATGACAACTGAACATCCTCAAGCTGACGCATTTTCTCATTGGACACTACTTGTGCCTCAACCACCTCTCGCCGGAAGACGGCCTTGTAGGCGAGGGCAGTGACGGCAGCACCGCTCAACGGTGCAAACCAGTAGATCCAGTGTTGAGTGAAGTTGGAGTTCCACAGAGCAGGTGCAAAAGATCTGGCTGGATTCATGCTAGCTCCAGTATATGGACCCTGCAAGCAATATAAACGATATTATTGTAATGATCAAAGAGTGCAGGAGAGATGTTATATAAAGGTTTGCTCGGTAAAGCTATTGGTACTCGTAAACTATTTATGTACTTCATTTAAAAGCTGGTGTATTTTATTTAAGAGTACTTAAACTCAATGTAGAAACTAGAGACAAATTTTATATTTGTCACAATGCAATTGCGGTGAGATGTAAATAGTTTTTGGCGCATTGTTTTCAATTTAGTTAAATAATATTCTAAGCTTATTTTGGTATACAATTTCATATTTAATATCAAATATATGAAGATTCAATTCAAATTTAAAATACCACATTAATCATCTGATAATTTCAAAATATATAAGAGCTGAATGCAGATTGTGACAATTTAAAAACATTTCAGGTTCTTTAGATGCTTTATACAATCAGTAGAGAATCAGAAAAATTGTAACATTCACGGACACAGTTTAAACCAAGTAATATTCGGCCAATACTTCTAATGACAGCTGTATAATCTGTATAACAGCTTTATTAATAGCCTGATTACTGAAACGCACATAATCTGTATTTGATTCAGGAATCGGGCTAGTTGTATAATTCTTACATAAATGCCTCAATAGTTAGAAATGTTTATACTGAGTGTTCGTTTGGCCCATAGTAAGCTGATTAAATTTGTAAGACGAATCCAAAATTCAAAGTTTTGTAGAAGGACATTACTGCCGCTGCTGATCGATAACATCTAGTTATACAAATTTTTTTGTCACACCTAATAGTATTCTATACGATTTTCTTATTGTGGTATTCTATAAAAATTTTTTACTGCTATAAGTTTTAAGCCGCGAACTAGGATCTTAAAGCCAACAACAAACTACATGCTATAAAACTAAACTATAAAAACATTCCTATTTTAAATTTACTGTTAATCCGACTACTTTGTATAAGAGCGAACCATCTAATATTTAGTAACTAGATGAACTTACCGCTGAGCAAGCCAAGCAGGCAATAGCCAAGCCAAAACGAATGGCCACGGAATCGTGATGCTTGGCATTGCGGGGATCCCAGACTCCGCAGCAAACGATGACCAAAATGGCAGTGGCAACAAACTCAATGCCAAAGGCTTGAAGAGGGCCAACCAAATTATGGGGCAGTGTAACACACAATCCGTTGCCTGTCTCGACCACCTGATTTGGTATCAGTGCCTTGAGCAGACCATAGCCAATGAATGCGCCCAACATTTGGGCAGCAAAGTAAATGATTGCCATGTTCAATGAGACAAGATCATAGATATAGGCTGCTACGGTGACGGCGGGATTGAGATGAGCACCCGATACACAGCCAAAGCATTGGATGGCAATTAGGACAGCGAAGCCAAAGTTAAGACACGTCTGCAGATGAGTGTTCTCAAAACCGAATCCTTTGACGCATCCCATGCAGCCGAGGAATACGAGAATGCCGGTGCCAAGCAGTTCGGCAAGGAAACAGCTAATTTTATCCAATGTGGCGGGCTTCATTTTGAATACCTTCAAACAGCTGAAATTCGAATGTAATGCGTTGAATCATTTGATTCATTACTATATAGTTATGATTAACCACAGACACACGCACAAGCAGACACAGTCACACAGTTGCCTTATGGCGCCAACAAATTGAATCAGTGCCATCAATCATGATTCTATAATAACACTCTAAAGCCTTTCAATTAAGTTTGATCTTTCACACAGACACACTCACTGAAATATATACTAAACGTATTTTAATTACTACTCCTAGTTTTATTTATAATAACAATTCCTTCAACATTTCAATTCAATGTTGTCTGTGCTGCTTCCCAAGAACTTTGCTTTGTTTATACCTATAATTGGGGTTGCTAGACAACAATGATGTGAATTTACCACAGTACAGCATCGATTTTTCAAGCAATTATTTACAAGGACCACGTGGCCAACAGCTGGCACATCCTTGCAACTGTTGCATACAATTTTAAGAGAGGAAGAGAGATCAAAATCACATTTAAAACAAATTTCAAAACTGCTCAAATTGTCAATGATTTTTTTCGAATCATTGAGTGTGAATCATATTTATTTTTGGAGCCCAAACAATAATATTTAATTCAATACTATGTAAATAAAAAATGTTTCAAAAAAATTGTATATATTTTTTAAAATTATATTCTCATTTTACTTTCACTTTTGTTATGCTTTTTGAAGGTCAAAACTTTGTTCTTCAAAAAACAGCAGCTATATTTTCAAATACTTAACGACCATTTTATGACTTTGTTTAAATAAGTTTCTATTTACTTTTTAAAACACTCGCGACTCATATTATTTATATATTTTATGCAATATATAATTTTATTTAATTGCAACTTTTTAGCTTTTGTTGTAAGTGTTAAGTGACAGCGCGGAAAAATTTAGCAAGTGTCAGCTTCACTGTCAATGCCAATCTGAGCGCTGGTTTGCCATAGACAAATATTTATATGTATATCTATATTGTGCAAATATCTTCTGCGTAAATTAAAAGCCCATATTTAACAGAGAGAGAGAGAGACGGAGAGAAAGAGAGGCAGGAAGGCAGAGAGGCAAACAGAAGCAGTTATATAGTTTAAAAGCTGTTCACATGGAAATTAGCAAATCCTCCCCAGATCTTAAGTGAGTGTCTGTGAGCATAAAACAGTCGCATCTCCATAATTTATGAGAGTCTTAAGAGATTTCGCACTCTCTATCTATCTATCTATCTATCTATATGTGCCTTGTAACCCTTCTCTCGTTCTCGTTCTCTTTCTCTTGCTCTTCCGCTCTCTTCTCTTTTTGAGTATTGCACGTTTCATAAGTTTATTAAAATATTGTGACTTGTATATTTTTTAAGAAAATAAAAATATAGACAACATAGCATTGTAGAGCCTGCTGTTATCAGTTGGTGACTTGTCTGTCTAAATGAAACGCTCACTTGTTGCTGTAATTGAAACTCCAAAGGTCTGTCAATTATGAGTGTTTACTGTACATTGCATGCCCATCAATTGCAACAAATTGCGTATCAAACTCTACGCAATGTGTGCAAATAAATCACTGCATCGATCGGAATTTCAATCAAAATATCAATATCTGCGTAGCGAGAAGAACTGAGAAGTGAATGAGAAGTCATTAGACTATCGAAAGTGGTTCAATAATTGCACGCAATACGCTGTAAATGTATCAATCGCAATGCAATTTGATTGAGTAAATGGAATGACATATTCTGAATGAATGCAAAAAAGATTCACAGATGAGTTAATTTACGCATATAGCTTTATATATATATATACTATATACGTATGTTTATTTCTATATTTAAATATTGCTTTTTCATACCAAAGTGTTTATTTTTTATTTCACGCGTCTGTTGCCGCGATAACCCATATGATCTTAATCTCATTCAAATAAGAAACATATATAAAGTTGGCACTAAGCCAGCTACCTAGGTAATAAAATCAAAGCAATATATATAAAAAAGTACGCACGTGTGCGTTGAAAACTGAAGTATAGGTATTGTATTTATATATTTTTTAACAGTGTTTGAAAACTTACAGTTAAAGTAACAAGACTTTAGAAAAACTTTTTAAAAATAACTATTGCTTTTGCTTCGATTTCAAATATTTCAAAAGTCAAAGCAAAATTCGTATATAATTCATCAAACAGTCGACTATTGAAGTCAAGTCTTAGACCTTTGAAAAACTGTTTGAAAATCTACTGCAACTTTCAGTGACTCTTCAGAATTTAAAAAATAAATTTTTTGGCTTACTTTTGCCATACGAAACTTATACCAAAGTGTTACAGGAAAAAAAATTAAGCAAACAGACTTTGCAAGAAGACAGAAAAGCGGATGTCTTGACGTCTTAGTTGCCTCTAAGACAAGTCTGCTGGGTCTAGCCTTTAAAGCAATAAATTGAAACTTAAACACTTTTTTTAAAACACTGCAGTTTACACTTTAAATTCCGGTGACGACATTACTACACATGTATGCATATTTATATATCCGATTGCATTCCAAAATTAGCCTGCATTAACCTCACCCAACATTTGTTCAACTGTTTGGCTTGTTTGGTTATACTCTTTCAAAAAGAATAATGTATTTGTCACAGTGTTTGTAACGCACTGAAGATGGCATTGCAAATACTGTAAAGTATTTAATATAAAACTGTCAGTGAAATATTGACTACATTTATATAGAATGTATTTACTACCTTTACCTATAAGCAAACTAAATTGCATATAAATTCTCTGATCTATGATATATTTGAACGTCTTACCTCATATATTCTAAAGCTAACTTTCTAAAGATCTATGAAAAATAAGTAGTATGAGAACCTTTTTGTTTGTTGAGCTATCTTAGAAAATATTTATGGAATAATAAAATATATAAACATAAAGTTATTGATATATATAAAATGTCAAACAGAATTCATACAACTTGGAAAACTGCATCTTAGTCAAGTATATTTAAAACAAAAAACCATCCACCTAATACTATTTTTAGTAAGGGCATGCAAATATTTTCAAGCCAATGATAACATTTCTTTCTCCTTGCTGTTATTGCTTTTAATATCTAATAACAATATTTGTAATTGTCTGTGGTTAAGTAGCTTGAGAGAAACGTCTGGCAAATAGCCAGGCTAAATGTTTGGCTAACTCATTGAAACGTGTGTGGAAAAGAGATAGATAGAGATCAGTGGTCAAAATGACACGTTTTGGCAGTCAAAACAATAAGTTGAAATCAATTTCTATGCATTTATTTTTGGCCTAAAAATGCCAAACACGCGCTACACACTCTTCAACTAGCCATGGTTTCCATTACTGGTAATGGAAAATCAAAACAAAGTAGAGCTTTGGCTAACTTGGCTAAGTTGCTATATTTGTATTTACATATGTTTATCGAGTTTATCAAGTTTATTTATGCAAATAAAACAATTATCCATAGTGGCAATCGTGCGACGCCCATTATTAATATTTATGTAGAAAATTTAACAAATTGCTAATTAATTTGCCCAGAAGGATCACGCATTTGGCCCGAGGGTTGTCATGAAGTTGATGCATGCAAAACGATTCGATTTGATTAATGTGCGATTTAAATGATAAGATCTATTTATAAACAGACAAGATATTGATTCTTTCTCGTTTTTTGCTACTCGTGTTTCAGTTATGTGCTAATTGGGAAAATTATGACAAAGTTTTAATTTTAAATTTCAGAACGGGTGGCGCCATTGATAAGTTGTGGCGCGTGTGGAGCCATAAAGAGAGAGCTTTAATGGAGAGAGAGAGCTTTTTGTGTAGACTTGATCGGAGGATCACGATAACCACCTTTGCAAGCTTCACTCCTCGTGTTATGAAAAGCTCTAAAAGCTTTTGAACATCTGCTGGAACTAATCTTCAAGTGCTTGCAGATAAGCCTGCTGTTTACAGACGTTTCGTTGATTTCTGCCAAGAACTTTATTGCCGGAAATATTTCAGTAAGTGCCGCAGATCGGGAAATCATTTGAGATAATGTTATTTTTCTTAATCAAGTGCATAAGTGAGCACCCTTAAAACCTTAATCAATTGGGCAATACATACTTATCTAACAATCTAAGCCATTGAGCATAATCGTTTTATATGTCAGTTAAGTCAATCGCATTGAATTAAGTTTTAATTGGGTACTACTTAGGATCAGATTTCCTATAAATAGCTTACAATTTCATGCGTAAATGAAACGCAGAGTTTGATAAAAATAGAGTAGAAATAATGGGAAATGATTAACAGTTGAGTGCTGTCTGCAATTATGGCGGGACGGGGATGTAATTGTCTGATAATTTGGCATGACGAATCGTTCAATTTTGGGGCCTAATTGGGGTTTGGTGTTAAGTGTGTTAAGTCTGACAGCTATAAGTCAGACAATGCAGGGTATACCAGATATTGACACTGTTTATTATTGTGTGTGCTGCATACATATTTGCTTTATTGTCAACACAATTTGCTACATAATAGATGACTGCACAGGGGCAACAAGTTGTCGCTATTCTCCTCTATTGACGAGTTCTTTATCTATTGGAGCACATCTGTTTTTGATACGCTCGTCACATATAGTGATAGTGGGGGAAGGTGGGAAATGCATCTTGTTTCCATGTTGCGTTGATAACCAATTTAGCTCATTATATTTGCTTGGCACGATCGATAAGCTCTATTGATCTTCTGATCAATTGACTGACGTCGACATTGAAAACCTCAAGGTGCAAAGAGCGAGCGAGTGAGAGAAGCGCGTATATATGCTAGTCTAAATATACTACAGTCTATATATTATGTGTAATTACTGCACTAATCATACAATCAGAATACTGTAGCTGCTTTGCCCCATAAGACGCTTATCAGCGGCACATTGTGTTATCAGTGCCAACTGCTGACGTTTTATTGCGCAACAAGTTAAAAGCCAACAATGAATGCGTCGGCACCCTGAAGCTACTTCAGTGTGGATTCTTTTTATGGCTGGTAAACTTTGCTCACGTCTGCCCATACACATGCCATTTGATAATGCCCCCCACCATCTCCACCTACCTCACCTCCCTCACCGCCCACCATAAAAGCCAAAAACTCAGACTGCTGAGTGTTCCAGACAGAAATCATGTCATGTGCGGACAGACATCAGACTGCCGTCCACAAGAAAAGTTGCCAAAAGATAGTTGATTTAATGAACAGAGTGCCAGGTTACACCTTATCAGGTGTGTCAACCTGTCCTGTATCTCAAAAGAAACCGCAAGTAAACAGTGGGTCTTAATTTAAGGTATACACTGCACAAAAAACAAAAAACTATAGTTTTAATATTTTTAAAACCCATTTTCAGTTTAGGATTACTTTAAAGTCACTTCTTACAAAAGATTCGTAGGATTTGCTTCTACATATATCAAAGAAATTTTTGATTCTTCAGAATTAAGTTCATAATTTTAACACTTAGTTTTAATCGAACCTATAGGACTTCGAAATTTTGAAGAAAGTCTCCTCTGTAGCTCAAAAATTTTTTTTGTAAACCCAAGTTTTTCATTTAAAACTTTTTAAATTTGTTAAAAAAAAATATTTTCTTTCCATGGTATTTTCCAGGGCTGGAAATAGTGGTTAGATAAGTTAGCTAAAAACCTGTTAATTAAAAATATAAAATTTTTTTTAAAGCCGTTTATAGACTTCAAACTTGGTGGCTCGGAGTGGCTAAATGCTACACTATCTTATTAAATTTTCATGCATAGTAGAAACAAAAAATAAAAAAAACAGTCATATTCACAAAACTAAATAAACCAACTATTTTTTATAAAAATAAAAGTAGAAAAAAATTTAAACATTCATTAGTTTAATAAATTTAAAAAACGTTCAGAGCCTAATAAGGAAGTGAAACTTTTTGTTCATATAGACATTCGTGACCCCGACTGTTGATGATGATCAAGAATCTCCATTTTTGAATTTTGACACATTTTTCGATATATTTTATACTGGTATTGCTGGAACTTCATAATTTTCTGCATAAATGCATATTTTCCCAAGGACTTAAAATTCACATTTGAAAATAAAAAAACTTTAATTGAAAGTTGCAATTGATTATTTAATCGTGAGAGAATTGTCAATCACATATCTATTTTCTAATGGTAAAAATTGAAATTAAAATTTTAATTGTAAGAAAATTTCAACTAGACATTGAGATTTATGAAAAATCTCAATTGCAAATAAAAAGCTATGGTTGGTTTTCTTAAAAATTTTAATTAAATGTTATTTGATTTTATAATTGTCGACCATAAATTGAAACTAAGCATAAAATGTTCTAATAGCAAATAAAGAAGTCAATTAATTTATAATTCGATTTTTTTTTTTAAAGGGATTGTTCATTTACAAAGTTTAATTTTTTCTCTATTCACTGAGTCGATTCCTTCTCTAGTTATTGGTAGATAGATGGAATTCAAAATAACTTAAATTTACAATTGATTTCAAAATAATTAAAAAATATGAAATTTATTTATGTATAATTCTTTTCGAACCTAATCTACAATATTTTATAAAGAAATTTGTCTGGGTTCAAATTCAAAGATTCATTTTGAAAAGCTTCGATTCAAGCTGCGATTAGGGAACTCCAAAGAAAACCTTAAAAAAAGGGTTCAACAAGGTTTGATTCAGTACTAGGTTGGTGTATAGTCTCTGTAAACACAACAGTTAATACGACTCATGTTCTTTAATTTAATACCTGGTATTTTTTTTATCAGTGTAGCGTAATTATACTATGATAGCGGCTATGCAAATGTGACAAAAGTTATCTAGTACACTTTCAGTTGATTTGTTTATACGACTTATATATGTATGTTTGCTTAGCTCCAAGTGTGACTCGTGTGTTTAGGGTGTTACCCTTTCAGTTTGTACTAGGTACGAAAAACACTCGTGACAGGCCATTAATATGATTATTGTCCTAGGTTACGACATGATATCGACACTTAACCCAGAAAGAGTAATTAAAATGCGAGTAAGTGCATAGTTGCGATTTGATTTCTAATCAATGCGAAACAATCTTGATCATAAACCGATATGGTTAAGCCCGATACCTGTCATAAATCAGTAGCCAGCTGGCTTAAGTGTGGGTAGTAAAATATATAAAATGAATTAAAGCCAAATCGTGAGCTGGTAGCGATTAATTGTTAAATAGCCAAAGGCAGCATTTGTCATATTTAGAAATTATGAGCAAACAATTATATTTAGTAACCTTCTGTAATGGAAACAGCTACAAGGGCTAAATAAATCACAGATATGTGTGGGTAATCAATTGCGTATACTTGATTTCACTGAAAATGTCTCAATTCTCAAAGAAAATAACACCTGACCAACCCGAATATAGTTTAATCAATCTAATTTGCTACCAACCGAAACCAGTTTGGCAATCATATGATAAACAATTTTGTCAGTTATTCACAATAGAAAGGCACTAAAAATTGGCACGAGATTCGTTTAGAATAGTACACGTACTTCATAACTGCGATTGATCGATCAAAATTGGTTAGCACAAATTAATAGATTTCGCATGAGTTTATCCGCCCAAAACCAACCATCGTCATGTGTCAATAACCGTGCTAATAACATCAGCTTATATAACTTCATGCCACCCAAAATAAATCTTTATTGAGGCATAATGTCAAATCAAATAAAGCAAGTGTAAATAGCACAATTTGTTCAAAACGTGTTGGATTAGCGCAGATGTATACCCAGTGGATAGTTAACTGCTGGGTATATAAATTACATTTGAACTTCATTTGAAATTAAATTATTTGTTATATTCTTTTAATTGTTTGGGGATTTTTGTAACGTCACCAGGCAAGTACCATATAATTATCATTATCGTTAAATAATAGCTGTTAATAAATGCTGCCTTTCTTACTAATCTTACGGGGTATTTGCTGATCGTGCTTTATAAGTTACTATGCTGTCATATTTTTAGTTTGTTATTGAAATTATGTTTTTTTCAACCAACACATTTTATCAGTTTGTACGGTGCCCAAGGCGAACTTATTTGTTTTTTTCTTTTCAGTTCTACTTTTTGTTTTGTTTATGTTCTTGAGATAAAAAACATTTGTGTAGCTTTATATATACTATATATGTATGTTAAATTTTTGGGGTCTACAATGAATTTTATAACTTCTGTGGTTGCCAAAAAAAAGAAATGACTGAAGCGATTATGGAAAGTAGTTGAAAGGGAGGATTCAAGTTTTTGTCTAAATCTGCTTTCAAATCAAATGCGTTTGTTAATCAACCATAAGGATTAAGTACTTAACTATCAGTCATAGAATTCCCTTGTTAATACTGTTAGTATAGCACTTTCAGATGATATGTCAAGCTAAAAAGTTTTGTACGATAATACATTCAAATCGAAAAATTCTTTTTCAAATCGTCTATGAGGTTCAAGTATACGATTATCAGTCACGACTTTATAGAATTTCTGTACATGATTAGTTCAGTATTTCCAGAGGCCAGACAAAAAGAAATAAAAGAAAGTTTTGTATGATTATGCTTTCAAATCAATTGATGCGATTGTTTATCAGCAATAAGGACTAAGTACTTAATACTCAATCACAACTTCTTGGCTAATACAAATAGACAAAGCTTTTGCGATAAAACAAGAAAGTTTTGTACGATTATACGTTAAAATCGCACAAATCGTTTGCCAATCGTCTGTGAGGTCCAAGTATACGATTATCAGTCACGACTCTATAGAATTTAGATGCCAGACAAAAAGCGATAAAAGAAAGTTTTGTACGATTATACTTGCAAATCGGACGATCTGCTTGTCAATCATGCACAAGGAGTAAGTACTTGTTCTGGTTATCAGTTACAATTTTAATTAAATTCATTCTGAATCTCATAGATTCGCTGACCTTTTGAGAGCTGATAGTATTGATAAGAGGCGTTCAAGCACAAGCAGATGTCTAATAAGTATACAATATATACATATATATTGCGTATACATATGTTGTGCCATAAAAAGTAGAACAGCCTATATGTATGTATACAAAAGTATCAGCTGAGAATGTGAATGTGATTCGAATATTTACAAAAGAGCAAGAATGACATGTTTTAAAAATAAAATAACTTGCTGGTGCGTTGGATTCACGGAGAGTGCGTTTAAAAAAACGTATAATTTGTGTGGTTTTCTGTTTGCTTTTCGATATTTTCAATGTATTTGTTTTTGAGTGTTAAATGAATGTCATTTCGAAGGCAACTGCAAATGCATAAGTACTTATATGAGCATTTCAAACGAGTCTCTCACAAACAAAAAAACTTTGAACTCCAAATTTTATGCGATTCGAGTTCAGTTGGAATATCAGGAAAAAGTTATTTATTTTTATTACACATGGCTTGTTATATAATGCTGCTATATACTTAATAATTCAATACACTGTCTCCCACGTGTTTGTCAGATCATTTGATTGCCAACTGCATTAAATGCTAAATAATGCACATAATTAAGCCAAGTAATGCGGCAGTCACTAAACAACGATAACAATTGCGATGTTACTTCGTGTATCGATTGGTGTTGTACATATACTTGTTTATGATATTGCTCTTTCTTTTTATTTATTGTTCAGGCAAACCCCTGCGGCAACAACAACAACAATTACAACAGCAAGAATAATTGGAATTTAATCGTTAATAAGTACATAAGTAGCTATGTATGTAGATAGTACTTGGCCCCGACAAAGGCCGTGCCCGGCAGAGATATAATACGATAAGACGGAAAATTTGGAGCTACCTGCTCTGACAATGTTCATAAATTTGCATAAATTTATGATAAGAAAGCACAATGTACACAGTTTCGCACACACAGGATTTAAAATTCAGACAGTTACCTCAAAGGACACAGATTCTATAACTGCAACTTGCGGCAGAAATCAAATTGTTCAACTAAATAAAACTGAAGTTATCGCTGCACTTCAAAGCTATTTATCCATATTTCTTCACGAAGAGAGTTTAAATTTCTCTTTGCTTATTAATTAAAAAACTTTAAAATAAATTTTACTAATTAGTTAAACACACACATTGGCACACTCCAACACTCACTCATGCAACTCACGCACTTGCAGGCACAGACACAGACACAAGTTGAACTAACCTGCGCTTTTGTCGATCGTTTGATTGCTATTGAAACTGAGCGAATGGCACGCGTCCGATCAACTTCGGCGGCGCAGAAAACAAGCTTTGGCCACCACGGCGTATCAATGCTGTTGCGCCGACGGCGACGCCGAAAGTTTCCTGCTTATCATGAAGAGAGCGCGTTCGCTTAAGAGAGTCAAATGTGAGGCTGAGCGAGCGAGAAAGCAAGCACGAAACTTTTTGGTACATCAGAGCTGCGAACGGCGAGCTGCGAGCTTTTACAATGAGTGCGAGTATTAGCTGAAGAGCTTTAGCAGAGCTCGAGGTGTACCGTTAAACAGTCGAGTTAGTTTGTACACAAAAAGCTAAGCAATTAATACGCTTTATTATGTGGCATCAATAAATTAAATTGGCAGTGCTTATTAGGGGAGATTTCATAGCATGTCATTACATTAGACTACATTATATTTTTTTTCTCTACAATTATTTTTATTATTCTATTGAATAGTTTGACTGCTTCTTGTTTAATTTTAATATATACTGATGAGCGCAAAATAATAGTAGTGCCCAACGGTCCGAAATAAGTAGTAATTAATTAGTAAATAATTATCTAATAATTATTAGTAATTAAACATTAAATTTATAAGACATATTATTTGACCCCTGCTTTAAGACGACTTTTAAAATTAATAATAAGTGTTTTTTGCGGACTGCTTGCGTCCCTACCGTAAAGTACTTTGCAAATTTTAAGACATTTTAGAAAATTTCGGATTTGGGGCCGAAGTTTCCATATGATGTTAAATTGTATCTATTGTAACAACACAAAAGCTTTAACCTAACACTAATCATACCCATATATTTGTTACAGCAACAAGTAAATCATTACTCAATGTAAACTGTAAAGAAACAAATTTCGTATATTTCTTAAGTTCTACACTTAAGTGGATAGGTTAGATTATGCGGACTCCTTGGCCATTAATGGCCGAGATTACCCGGAGGACGTTTGACCTTTTGTGATGTCTGACATTTGCAGAAATTAAATTGAGAGCTTGGTGGGGAATTTGCTAGGAAAAAATCGAGGCATATTTTTTGCAGGTCAAAACAACCTGTGGAGTTAAGAAAGAGCAGATTTTCTAGAGGCTTTCATCTTTCTCATTTCCATTGTGGCTGTAGCAGAAGTCATATGACAGTAGACTGTACCTAGAGAATGTCATTTTCATATTGATGATCAATCATTGCTGGATTAGTAATTCTTTTTAATAATTACCGGATATGACCACCGAAATCAATTGATTTCTTATTCTTTGAAAGCCACATTGCAGCTTCAATAGGTTTAGTTAATCTAACATTTTGACAATGTCGACTCCACATTAAACTTAACGAAAACTCTACATTAGGAGCGTTCAAACATAACATTAGGGCTATATGTACAAACAGTGAATTTGATTGAGACGGTTAATAATATTTATTTTCAATCAATTTGACATTATGCGGTCTTAATAAGCCAAATTTTATCAATATAGGCTTAAAACTGAGAGACTAGTTCACATAGAAACAAACTCATGTGAATGACTATATCGACTTGTCTGTTAAGGCTCATCTAGTATATGCGATAATATTAATACTAATATTATGTAATGTGTTACAAACCTTTTCGCAATAAAATAACAACCTTTTGCAAGGGTATACAAAAAATTAGTTCAATTTGCGACTTTAATTGAATCAAACAAAATCCAAAAAAAAAAAATTTTCAATTTCAAAGTCAGCTGTCTCGATATGTTAATCTCAGATTCGTAAGGAACAAGTTGATTAATTAAATATATGTTGATTAAGTTGATTAATTAATAATATGTACATGTCTGTGATCGTAGTGTGCACTTTGAAAATTTACTGCCTTTTGATGCAGTGTGCACTCAGCATGGAAGTTTCTAAAAGCTTTTGAGTATGATTATCATAACTTTACTATTATTAAAATTGTCATTAGTTTTATGATTCAAAAGATATTTTTACTTTTTTATTCGTACTCTATATTTAGCCTAATTAACTTTCAAATCAACAGCTGAAGCACCGATCTCTGAGAGAACACCAATTAAAATTAATACTTATATATTTCTATGTAATTAAAAATCTTTAGAGCACTATGATTACTGATTTATGTCCTACGATTAAACTCTAAACAAAATAATTTAAACCAAAAACAAACCCAATTTCAAAGATACACACTTTGAACACAACAAATTGGATATGTTTATGATGTTTTGATCACAAAATTTTCACATAGTTTTACACGCCTCACTTGATAAGAGAGATAGATCCCCAATTGAAGTGCCATTCACACCTGTACTTACCTTAGTTATTGATAACCTACCTGCATGTTGTGACGTTGAGTAAAATTTCCATTGATAATATTCCATGAAGTAAAATTTCCACTGGGTTCTCCACTATAAGCCAGGGCTGCAGCAAATCACGTTATCACTTATCACACAACACAACAGTTGCACTAAAAACTACAAACATTTGACATCATAGTTTTTATGATGAAAAATATTATCGCGACATTTTGCGTTTCCATGACATTGATGACGAATTTCCCATTGGCTTTGATTTTATAATTTAATGAGTGTATAAAGTTTTGATTTCTGATTTAAAGAGCGGATTTCGTTCGTCTGTTTGAAGTCGTATCAAACGGAAATTAAGTTCATCATTGGTCATTAAATTGGAGATAAAATTATTTATGCAAATGCTTTGGCTGTTTGGGGCTGCTTAAGCAAATCCAATAAATATAAATAAATCGACTGCAGCGAAAAACAAATAGTTTGTGTCACTAATGGGTTAAGAGCGACAAAGTCGTGAACTATTTCAGCTATAAATTTGGTGAATTTTGCTGTTTGATTTATTATTGTTGTGTTTGTTTGGCACGTAGAGTCGTGCGACTTGACGAGCTTGTTAAAAACTGGTTTGAGGAAACTGCAAAAGTTCAGTCAGTCAGTCAGCCAGTTAGTCTGTGTAGCCCATTAAATGGACCACACATCGTACAGGGTATTTACATGTTTGTATACAGGTATACTATATATATATATATCTGGCAATTCATTGCGCCCTCACTACGCTATAATTGTATTTTCATAGACATTAAGACAAAATTGGTCGTCGGTCGTTGCACGTGACGTATACGCAACGTGGCGAGTGTCGCAATACAACAATCATGGCACACAAAATGTATGTCAAAAATATATTTATAATGAGCATAAACTGAACTTAATATCTTTAGGTGTCTTTTACCGCTAAATTCGCACCTTTTTTGACCATCTTTTGTTGTCATCTGAATTTTAATGGCCGGCTGCTGCTGCTGTTGCTGCTGATGCTCCTCAGTTCGCTGCATGTGCTGGGTATTTAGTATAGCTGCAATACTTGGCACTGATTGAACTTGTTGTTGTTGTTGTTGTGTCTGTTGATCTGGCATGATTTCAATGTATTGTTACACGCACTTTGGCACTCTCGATTGTAATGCAAATTGCTCTTTTATGCACACAATTTGCAGACGCGATCAACGAACTTTAGTTGCTCGTATTTAGATTCGTACTCGGTATTCGGTATAGCTTTTAATTTTATCCGGTCGCGGTCTCAATGCTGAATGTCTGCAAATTATATACACACACACACACACATATTTATATATATGTGTTTTGCTAGTTTATCTAGTAAATCTGCATGCACAGAGAGTCATGTGAGTTTTGCTTTTGGCCTGCACAGCTCTACCGAACTGACTGACAGAGTAACCATCGACACATCGACGACGAAGCTTAAATTCACCGCAGATGTCAAGCGGCATCGGCGGCAGCGGCAGCCAATAAAATATAAAATACAACAACAAAAACCGAAAAATAAAAATAACAAAAACAAAATCAAGCAGCCGCAAATACAGCTACAACAACTGCAAATACGAACACAAAAAAAAAAAAACAGAAAATAACAAGTGTCGTGTAAAACAGCTTTTTGGCGTTGAGCGACTTGTTACCTTTTCACTATACCCTGTATGAATGTAATGTGTGTTATATGTAGAGTTAAATTAGTTATCATTTTATATTCATATTAAGAGTATCTAACTAATTTTGAACTTAAAGTTTTTGTTTAGAAATATACTGGCCTGATTTCTGAAGTGAATGCTGATTAGTTTTAGAATAAAAACCTTTGCAAATCCTCTCAAATGGAATGGGCGCACTGGAAATTTTGTATGGACGAAATCAAAAACAAATCTTAAATTAATCAGTATTTGTTTTAGGATTCAGGCGGTTAATAATTTATATACCTGGGTAAGAAAATACTTATAATAGAATATACATCGGTTTTAACTTATTCGAGTAGGTCAACAAATTATTGAATTTTTCATACTTAAACAAAGTTTAAAACAACTTAGTAACCAACGAATCTTAATCAAACCATATGTTCATTAAGAGAAACAGACTTGATAAACGTTGCAAAATATAACTTATTTGGTTATATTAATTCAAAAAAAACTACAGTATGCTCTCGCTTAATGCAATTTCAAATTGAGTAATTTAGGAAAGTAAAGTTGTTCCTTTCATATACTAATAAAAAAGTTTCGTTTCTAAAAATTTAGTATGAAGTTTGGTATGAATATAGGGAGTGATAGTAAATGTTCAAACGTGAATTTCTTTTAAGTCACACAATGAACAAAATAGTTTTTCATGCTAAGAATTTTCAGCCTGTTGTTCCTATGGCAGCAATATGTTATAGTGGTTCAAAGTAAATATACAATGCGTAAATTTAGTTAAAATTTCTGAAAGAAAATTATATTTCAACCGATTGTTCCCGTAGCAGCAATTTGATAAAACTGGATGAAATTTGGGATTTGCCACTTAACATATAGTATATTACATAAATTCAGATTAGATTGTTTAAAGGGAATAGTATTCCAATCGATTGTAACCATTACCCTATGACAGTTATATAATATAGTAGTCCGATCTGGCGGATTTTAACATAAGAACTGCTTGCAGAAAGACGTAATTAGTCATATCAACTGCTATAAATACCGCTGAATGTTGAACAATTAGTTATAATATATTTTTTATATGCATAAATTGATTCATTTGTTAAAGAGCAAACAAATTTTTTTGATAAAATTGCTTTAAACTTGCTTTTAAAAAATATAGAACAAAACTTAAACATTTTTGGACTTGGTGTAACTCATTTTTTGTAAAAAATAAATAAATTATTAAATATCTGGCTAAAAATGTAAATACGTCATGCAAATTCCAGGGTATTTTGAAGTCTCACACATGCGCTCAACTCATTTCGTGTGTGTCTTCCAGTTATAGTTCTTGTTGTTGTGGGCATTGTTATTGTTTTTTAACTTTCGCTTTTTGACGTTTTCGGGTTTTGTTTTGATTCTGAGCTTTGCGCAAAGGGGTTGAGGGGAATGTGTTGGGCAATTTAGCGGTTCAGGAGGTCAACAACTTATATTTAGATACTTTGAATAACTTACGTGCTATTGATTTGAGGTCGGCTACAATAATTTCTCTCAGTGTGCCTCTAAACGTTAAACGATTTACTATACGATTTTTATCTAGCGCAATGTGTGCACTTTATATAAGTATACAACAATGCGGCATTTGGATCGAAAAATAGTATTGGATAGTCGTAATATTAATATTATTGCTGGTGGGTGACTCTATGGGGGTTGCGCCTTATCAATGGGCTACAATAAATATGTGCTTATATAAGTGCTGACATCGATGGCCAATAAATCAGGAATCCGATAACGTCAAAAAGCTGCAAATGCAAAATTTAATTGAATTCGAATTGTATGCATAACTATTAAGAAGTTAAAGTATTATCCAATTGCATCTCCAGTTTAAAGCAGTTGGTCGGGCGGAACAAGTACTATAACTATCTGTAGGTGCCTTTTTCTTATCTTTCAATCTTGATTTCAGCTAATAACCTTTGATTTGAAAAGCTGTCTCCTAAGCAAGGGTATTAACACTTCGTCTGTGTTAAGCCAACAATATCGCATTGTCTTATTGTTAATATTTTATGGACAGTACATCAAGTGATACGAGTACGATTCAAATTTATTACTTGTATTTGGCTCAACGTCAGTTGCGATAAGCAAATAAATGACAATACCAATCAATTTAATCCAATGACATGTCATTGCATACTATTTTATTTACATACAATACCATGTAATGGGTTAAATTAAAATAAAAACAGTAGCTGTAGGGCAATTAGATTTACATGATTTCTGTTTATAATCTGAGATATTACTTCCTGATTGCCAGCATTAGTGACAGCAAAAGGGGGCGTACAGCTGAATTCAATTGGAAATATTTGCACATTTTAGATAAGACTTATCAATTGTCATTTGTAGAGCAAAATTATGCATAGTATATGCTCGATAATTTAAATATTTGTGTTTATTTGGTTAAACATTTGACACCAATTAGAATGATTTTGGTTAAAAAAATGTTGCAATAAAAACATTGCATACTTTGGGGCTGCTGTCAAAAGAAAGGTTTGTGTCTTGTATAAAGGAACACAGCAGATAGAATTTACTAAGCTTATGAACATTTAGTAATAATAATAAAAAAATATGATTTTAAAACATAATTTTAGTTAAAATTTTTTAAATTAAGCACAGTAAATAAGCACAGCTCATTTTTATTAAATAGCTTTTTAAATAAACGCTTTTTCTTAATGTAATTTAAATTTAGTCAAGTTCCAAGCCACTAATATGTGCCTGACAAAAAGCTGTATGTAACAGCATTGAAATGTGCGTCTAAAAAAGCTGTTTGCTATAGCTAGTAGTGCAGTCTAAGCGTTAAATTTGAATGTGTTGAGAATTGAGGCTTGAGTTGGCCAAGAAAGCGCCAGAACATTAACAACAAAAAACAACAAAAAGTGTTAGCAGGCGGCATTGATTATAAGATTGCGATTATGTGGAATTAACATGTGTGTTGCTTGTATCGCTAGAGTTGACTCAATATTGACACAGAGGTGACAAGCAAATCGGTTCAGTTAAGGGAGTTTTTTCGTGTTTCTGTTTCTTTATTTTTGTTTTTGAAATTTGACCGACGTTGTTGTCTGCTTAATGTGTGTAATCGATTTCACACTACTTTTTAATCACTACAAAACATTTGTAGTGTTTGCGTACAGCGAGAAAAGTTAAACAAAGTCGATTGGGCCCAGGGCGGATATGCCCAATGGCCAATGGGCGAAGAGGAGATGAGGGAATTGGTTGGAGGGGGATTTGTATACTGTACAAATTGACTTGGCCACATTATTGGGCATTTGGCCAAGACAGACTGCAGTGCAGCCTGGGTCCAAAGTATCTCACGCAGTGCTGGTGCCGTTAGCATACAAAAGGTTTTTATTGTGCGTATCCGTTGACAGCTTCAATCGCCAACTGAACGAGAAAAGAGAGAGAGAGAGAGAGAGAGAGAGAGAGAGAGAGAGAGAGAGAGACAGAGAAAGGGAGTGAGGGAGAGACACTGAGTTTGAGCCATGGATCGATTTGAGGTGTCAGCTCAGTCGTCACCGTCTCGTTGTTTGTTATATTTGTTATTTATTTTGCGGTTATAATACTTATACTCGCCTTTT
This sequence comes from Drosophila tripunctata, assembly GCA_035047385.1. NCBI lineage: Eukaryota > Metazoa > Arthropoda > Insecta > Diptera > Drosophilidae > Drosophila > Drosophila tripunctata. The sequence continues at coordinate 13,393,068 of JAWNPS010000288.1, forward strand.
TATTGTATTTACAAAAAACAACAAGAAATATTGTATATATATATATATTGGCGGCCATACAAAATACAAAACACGAGTAAAACAAGAAACCCCTCTTTCGGAGCACACTGGACTGTAAAATACCCGTTACCGATTAAACTAATTGGAAGTCATAAAACTATACAATAAGAAATACGTGCTTATAAAAGGCACGTCAGTTGACAAAGGGGACATGGGACAAAATTATGGATGACATTGTCTTCATGATGTATCCAGAAACCTGAATGCCAAAATAGGTGCCCCCAAGTGTCATAGTTTTTGAGATATTCGCTAAAAACGTAGATTTTTTACTAGTTTAATAAAAAGTCCCATTGTAACGACACTCGAGGGATCGACATTATATCCGGAATATGATTCTAATTTTCATAAAAGGTAGTATGCTCATCGAATTTTTATAGCAGTAACCGGACGGACGCTATAAGCGGATTCCACTAGAGTTTTACCCAGAATTGTGGGAGAAAGAGGAGTACACAGTTGGTCTGACGGACGGATGGTCGGATGGACAGATGGTCAGACGGACACGGCTATATCAGTTTGAAATGGTGATTAGAAATATGGAATTTAAACAGCAAATTTGGTACTTCTAGCTATTACTAAGATCTGTTCGTTTATGAGGACAGATAGACGAACGGACTGACTCAAGGACGGACGGAAGGACGTACGGACGGACAGACGGAAAGACACACAGACGGACGAATGGACAGAAAAACAGACACATAGACCACAGACACATATATCAACTTGGCTCAGAATGATGACCAGGACTTTAAGTAAATACTTTTTCGGGACAGCCAGACCTCCGTTAACATACTTTTCATAAGACCAATATACCCTTTACAGAGGGTATAAATAAAGACAGCACTTTTTTTTTTAACTTTTACAGTTTAACTTTGGGTTTTGTACTCGCATCGCCCGCCAGATGATAAATTAGCTTTGTACGTAAATTCGAAAAGAAAATCTGTATATGAAAATGTATAACTACAAGTATGTACAATACATACATATATAAGTAGAGGGCAGATAAAGGGGCGAGTAATTGTGTAAATATCTTGTCGTTGCATGACAATAAGCCGGAGCTGTAGCTGTAGTTGTTGGTGTTGCTGTAGCCCCGTAACCGTAACCGTAACCGAACTCCAAGCAACTCCGAGAGATCGTCTACATTATAGTCATGAATGGCGCATTATTATTTTGTACTTTGTCAACTAAACAGCAACCCCGAATGGCGTTGATGCGATGTGATAATTCAATGTCGCGCATCCAGCGCACGGACAAGCAGACGGAGGAACGGAGGGGCAGAGGGACAGACGGATACAGATACAATATCTTTTTATATGCGTATATGCATATGAAGATTTAAATGAATCGTGTTGATGACTGTTGATCTTTGTATTGATGACCGCGGTTATTTTTTAACATGCCAAAAGAATTGTAATTACGTCTCTGTCATCTGTATCTGTATCGTATGCCAGTTTGTATCTTAACAATGGCATCAGCATAACAAAGCACAAATTGCTGTAAGCTCCGCTCAATTGCTGCGCTCTCCATCTCACTCACACACTCTGTTGCTAGCTCTGTCTCACCTAGCAAACCAGACAAAAAAAAAAGCGTCTAAATAGTGTCAATGATTAATTGCTTTTGTGATTATGTGGAAATTTAATAGATTTTTTATTGCGCTCGCTTTGCAGACCAAATTGAAATTCTATAAAGGTACACACCGATATCAGACAGAGTGTGAGAGCGAGACAGAATGTAGCTAAGGGGCACGTATCTATTTGAGCTGCAGCATCATTATTACCCTCAGCTATTTGTCAGTTTACAGTTTTGTATTTGTTTTGCTGCTGTTCGTATGACATTTGAATTGTTGTTAACAAAAAAAAAACTTACAACACACAAAAAGGGCCGCATCATTGTAACAATTTTGAAATTCAAATTGAAATTCACACGCGTCACGCTGCCAACTGCAATTCTTTGCTACTTACTCTTTCCACCATTCAATTTGCCTCCATCTCTCTCTTTTGGTTGAGTTCCCTGTCAACTTGTTAGCATGGTAAGTAGTTGTTTGTGTTATTTGTCGCATGCCCCAAAGCAGCAGCTAGGACTTGTATTAAATGTAATGCCACCACAAATCCTCTAAGCCGACCGCACAGAAATAGAAACCGTAGCAGGTTCCATACCACTCCCCCACTCCTCCATTTCCCACTTTCCACTCCCACTGCCACATCACGCCCTCATAGTTCGAGTCCTTTAGAACAGACCAGACCAGACCATACCATACCATCGGCAATTCCAACGCCAATCTGTTGAAATCCACACAAAGTCACAAAGAAAAAAAAATAGCACACTTTGAAAGGGGAAATTCAAGTGGAAATTACTCAATTACAAACGAAAGAAGAAAGAAAATGACAAAAAGAAGCGAAATGGAACTCACATGATACCAAAATATAAACCCCAATGGTCAAGTTGGCTTAACAGTGGCACAGAATTGTCTTGCCAACAGTGTTGTCAGCATTTTGTTGCGATAATATAGCTAGAAATTGTTACAAATCAAATTGAGCATGTTATTTAATGTATAAATATAGATAATATTTAACTAAAGATTAAATATTTATAAGAAGAAATCTAAATTTTTACCAACTTAAACTTAAATAAAGGTTCAAGATTTCCAACTAAAAAGCAATCGATAGTCAATATATACTTCACTTAATCAGATTCAACATTTCCAAATAAAAATATATTTAACTTTAAAATATGGATTCTGGATTTCTAATTTCACATTCCACATTCGTAAATACAGAACCAATCTATGCCTAATTCTCAACTAATTCAAAAAAAAAAAACATTTGTAAATAAAAACCAATATATTTTACTTAGTATTAATACGGTTTACACTTAACTAGTTTCAAATGCAAGATATAGTAAGGTATATAGAAACTAATACTACAGCCACTGAGGGTTATGTTTGATATCTTAGTTAATATATTTTTTGCATTATTTTCTCATAATAACTATTTTTGTAATAAGTATTTTTGTATCAAACTAATATCAGAAATATCTTAATTTCAAGCTGATAAATTTTTACCAGAATAACTAGATTTTATTGTTAAAAAGTTTCAAAATTAACAAATAAATATCGCAAAGGTTATAGCTAGAATTTGTTAGCAATTGGTAGCTGAAAACAAACTGACTTATAACATTTTACAAAAAGCTCTTACAATTATAACCAGTGCAAAATCTAGCTATTAATATACTGGCTTGGCAACACTGCTTGGCACTACGAGTTGTAACAGTATTCGCATTTTATGCGCCCTTTGAGCGTCCTTGTTTGCGATGGTAACGTGTCACGGCACGAGAACTCCCATAACTCCTCACTACCTTTAATATTTAAAAAGTATGTTTGTATTTCAATTGTTTGACTAATTTATATAGTTAACTAATCAGTTGTGTGCATTTGTGGAAATATTTTTATCCATATTATATATATTAATGTCTTGAAATATTTCTAGTGTCACTATTTTACCAGTATCGAAATATAAATTAAGAAACTAATAGGAATTAGAATTGTAATTTTCAAGAAAAGTTCAATTTAAACTATTATAAAAATATGTAAGTACAGATTTCTAGTCTGTTATCGATATAAGAAGCTTAATATTTAATACTTCTAAGAAAATCATAGTTGAGAGAATCCGTATCGGATACGGTTTCGTATGGACTCATGTACATATGTATCCATATACGCCCAAAATATTAGATATTTGAGCTGTCTAAAAACACTTCTTATCGTAATACCAAAATCAACAGATACAAAACAGTTTATCAAATAAAAACAATTGATAAAAGTGCAATCGAGCATGAACAACCATATAATACCCTTTGTTTCTCGTTATTTACAATAATTATTTTTATTATAGACAAGGGAGATTGTCATCTTTATGTTGTAGTGTTATAGTTCTAAGATAGTATACAAACCCATGTATTTTTTCGGAAATATGTCTAGTTTTTCACTCATAATGGACAAATGGGGCGTGGCAATCTATAAGTAATCCAAACTCGTACTGACTGACTAAATGTAGAGTCCAAATACTAAATTTGGGGATTCAAGCACTTACCATCTCTGGGATCTGGAACAAACAGAATCATTAAGAATAATACTCTTAATAAAATATATAAAAAATTCTTTCTAATTTTTGCAAAAAAAATTTAATTAACAAATGGTTGTTCTTGCAGCATATATTATAAGAATTTTATTTAAAACAATTCCTAAAAAACCTTTTGTAATTCATGTAATGTCGTGTCACGCTTTCACCCCTAAAAAGTCGATTGTGATAATTCTGTAACTTGGGGGTATGATAGTAGTCACTGAGAGGGGGGAAACCCTACAATGCTATGAAATGTGTGTGATAATTACACCCCAATGTAAGAGGGGTGTTGGTGGAGTTGAGGGGGAGTCGGAACAACATTCGAAGCATTATAACAGGACAATTATGTAACCTGATAAGAGTCGAGCAAAAGAAAAGTCGCAGACAAAGTCGTGAAATTAATAACTCGTCCTCGTCTCCCCTGCAAACATATTTATTACAAATAAAGAGACAAACATAAAAGGCAAAACAAATAAACAGACAAAATGGACAGACAGACGGACGGACGGACGGACAGACGTACGGATAGCAAGTGAGTTGATGACACCGGTACAACAAAGACGTTTCGAGCATTTAATAGGCTTAACTAGGGAAGTTCAACGGAGGAGTTGAGGGAAGTGCTGAAAACAGTACAAAGTGTTGACAGTTTGTTATTGTTGTTGTTGCGACAATTTACACGTCAACTCAAGTACAAACTGAATTGGTTTTTTTTTTGGGATTTAGTTTAGATTTTTGGGTAGGGCAGGTTTTCAGATATAATTTGTACTCGGTACTGTTTGTCACTTGATGCATTTGATTAGGTTTGCGGCACGTTCGCAAGTCGCAATAATTTATTATAGTTTAGTATTTATAGCACTCAGTACACAGTGCTCAATACTTGAGGTGGAGAACTATCGAGGGCACTATCGGCACTCTCGAGACACCATCGATAGTAGCTCGGTGTTCAAATGTTTTTGTGTTAAAAGTTAAAATTAGTTCGTGATACAAAAAAATGGATAAATGAATAAAATCTGGTTAAAACTACTCCGCTTATAGCGTCCGTCTTGCTATTGCGACTGAAAAACGATGACTATAAAAACTTTTATTGTAATTAAAACCATATTCTGGACATAATGTCGGTCCTTTAAGTGTCTCTATAAGCAGCTTTGACTGTATTTATATGTGCCAGCGTGTGTTCAGCAATACTGGACAAATCGTTTCTAATAGAAGGACTCGTCTTATGAAAAAACATTTTGATATGTTGCTTGTCTTAAATAGGAACTTTTGACTTAAAAAGAAATAATATAAGTATTGTTTTTGAAATAAATAATTGAAATTAAAACAAATTCTTGTAAATCAGTTGACTATCGAAAACTATAGATATCCGACTAGCTATCGTTTACTATCGACGGTGCCGAATATCGATAGTTATTCACCTCTACTCAGTACTTTGCTGAGCAGAGCAGCTCAGTTAGACAGCGCAGCTTTGGCGTTAGCAAGTTTCTGATTGGTGCGTTGCCATTTGTTTTTATTGCTCGTGAACAGCGCCTCGTATTACGAGTATCAAGTCAACTGCACATATATACGTATATATATACATTACACTTACACTCACCGTTATCAATGCTACATAAAGCGCCTGCTGCTGCTGCCTGTTCCGATTCCAGCATTTCAATTTCAAATTCCAATTTCGATTCCCATTTTATGCGCACGCTCTCGCCAGCGCGTGCCTTGGCTTCTCTCTCTCACTCACACTCTCTCTGTAGCGACTAGATGCGCTCTCCCTAACCCAAGCAGCAAACCGATTGCTGTGTGTCTCTCGCTCTCTCGCTTTGCTTGGGGCAGCTGCAGCTTGCTTGCGTGCTCGCTCTCTCACTTACGCTGCCTCTCGTCTCGATTATTTTATCTGATGCTCGCCAGCCAATCACATGGCCGTTTCATTGCCAGGTGAGCAACGTTTCATATTGCCGTTGTCGTATCAAAACAAATTCAAATTGTAATTTGTAGACACTGAAACACTGACAGCGTGACATAGACAGCAAGAGAGAGTGTACCACACCCAAATATAATGACGAGGTGTGCCCAATAAATTTGCCACAATTAATCGTTATAACTTGTGTGTATGTTAAGTATGTGTCTAGTCCGATCTTTAATGGCCTGAACACCTGATGCATTTCAGCAGACACAATTGCACAATTTAACGCTCTTTTAATTGAGTTAGCTAATTAAACGACCCTCTCTTACACACACACACATATATGTACATACTTGCCAGCACCCCCACAAGGGCACTGTGGGAATTTGCACAGCTTTAGCGGGCATAAAAACATGCGGCGTAATTGTTGGGTGGGCAGACATTTTATTGTGATTGGACTGCGCCGAGTTTAATGTGTTTTGGGCTGGAACCGCAGCTGACAATAGCTCAACTTTAAGTTTAAGCTCTTAACTTGGCTAACTCACCTACATACATATGCATGTATATTTGTTCCCAGGCCAGCCACTTGCCGTAATTGCTATGCACACAAGTTGCACCGTCCAATAATTTCACGCAGTGCTAATTAATTGCCCAACAATCGACAGTCCACAATCGACTATCGGCAACTTGAATGCAGTCCAAAATAGCGTGGGAAACCCGCTGTGTAACGGAAATCCAGCACTGCTTTTCCTTCACTTCCCCACTCTCCTCTAACATATCGCCTTAGTTTCCAAGCTGATTTCAATCTTCACACCTGTGTGTCGTCGTCGTCGTCGTCGGGTTATCCAATTGATTTCACCTTTTGGGAATCTGTTGATAGGCCAGGTAAATTCAATTAGTAATAAACAAGGCATTGATACGCGCCGCGGGCACTCAATTGTGGCAGCCACTGTACAATTCTACGATTCCACCTATGAATGTGACTATAAAATTTATTAAAGCCCGGGGGCTGCTGTTTTGGTTTCAATGGCAGAATCAGTCTGTGAGCGGTTGTAGGGTCGGAAAGGGGGGAGGGAGAGTGGTGTACTGTACTGAGCCCACGTGTGGCACTTATAATAAAGCAATTCAGGGAAATCATTTGCAGCGGGAGCCGCAGACAGAAAGCGAGGCATTTGAAGTGCGCCTATTAAACGCTGCAAATCACAGCCGATGCGCAACAAGCTGTAAACTTGTTGCAAAAGATGAAATAAACCCAATGCGACTCTCCACACACACAATCTCACATGTGTCGTATATGTGTGCAGTGAGTATTGAAGGCACTGTCAGAACCAGAACCAGAACCAGAACCATGCCATCAGCAAAGACCCCGAACACCAACGCAGCGTAAAGAGATCAAAATGAAAACATTTTAGTTCGAAGGCATCGCACACTGGGGCAAACCATATGCACAAAAAGCTCACAACAAATTAACACATTGCTTTTATTAACATTTGAATGAAATTGTTTAGTTATTTATGAATTTGGTAGCTTAATTAGTTTAAACTAAATAATATTTGGAGTTTATTATGCTTTATTATGCAATGCAATATATTCTATTTGGAGTGTTTATTTGTCGAAATTTCTCTTGAATGTCAAAAGTATTAACAAGCAATTCTAGAATTTATGCCGCTATGATATCAGAGTGCAATTAATTAATAATTATTATTTATTATACTATAATTTTCATATTTTATTATTTGTCAATATCTTGTAATCGCTTATATTAAACCAACTTAATATTAATACCTTATACTTTATTTGATATTTTATTTAAAAATACATTATATACAATTTCTATAGGCTACAAAAATCTTTTCTTTAACTTCAGGTATTTCTCTTTACGGTTTTCTATTCTTGTATTGCATTTACATACTTTACTTATAATAACTAGTGTTAAAAGCTTTTAGGTTGTTAATATGGCATCATAATATTTACAATCAGACAATTATGTATTTAAATATTGGAATTTGAATATTTACGTCTTACTTGGCACAATCTCTTGTGGATGCAGTCAGTTTCTTTTCTCTAGAATCTTTTTAACGATACTTTGTCTGTATATCCAATCCACAGAAATTGGAACTGATTAGAGTAATAAGTTTTTATTAGAATATTGATTATACATTGTACATAGCATCTGTATATATTCTTGTTAAAGTAAATCATACTTAAATCACGAATTTTATATAATATGTAAAGAAAATCTAAGCCAACCGTGGTTTAGAAACCATTTGTGATTGATTTAAAAAACCATTATAGGTTTTTATTTTGCATTCCTAGTTTTAGTACAAAATTGTTATTAAAAGATTCATAGATACAAATTTTAACTCTTTAAGCATTATAATAAAAAAAATTACTTAATTAAAACAGTTTTATTAATCTAATAAAACTATTAACAACAACAAACTGTTTTTGTTACAATAAGAACCACTGTGCTCGCAGTACTAAAGATCAGGTCCGGCCCAATTCCAGTCGCTGTCCCAAGCACAGACCCCGTCTTCGCCCTCACCCTCGTCCTCGTTCTCGTCTTCGTCCTCAACCTCGTATTCGTCTTGGTCCTCATTCACGTTGTATTTTGCCTTTTGCCTGTGTGTAAATCATTGAGGGCGTATAACGTTGCTTTTGCTCTTCATTTGTTGTATTTTATGCGTACATCTTCGCGGAAAACGCATAAAATTATTAAAAATCGTTTAAGTATTTCGGCATCTTTCATCGCTGCCACAGCGGAAGCAAAATAAAACTGCAGCCAGCTAACTATTCCAGTTCCAGTTCCCAATTCTCTCAGTCTCAGTCCCAGCCACAGTCCCAGTACCAGTACCATTCCCAGCCCCCATTGGCAAAGACCCTCAAGAGTGCCCCCGACTTAAGACCACAACAATGTTTTCAATAATCATTTCATCGCCACATCCCACACCCCAAATATATTTATGAAAGTATGTTGTTGCAATGCCGCAAGTTGTCTGCGGGTGTCAAGTGATCGATGCAACTATGATGAGGTTAAACACAAGGACAAACTACAATACAAGATCTGTACTTTGTACTGTGAGGGGAGTGTGCTAAATGCATGTTATTAACGCGGTTATAAATCGATTTGAGTACTCTACACAAACACGCACTCGTTTCTAAATATATAACTTCATCATTTGCCTAATGATTTTATAAGTGTGGTAAAATTAATGACATTCACTGTCAGGACATATGGAAAAAAGTTAGTCACTGCAAATTTAGTTGCCTTAACTAAGAAGTTATATATTTATAAACAATTTAAAATACTTTAATACAATTTTAAAAATTTTATTGAATAGCTGTTATTATTACTTTTGTCATTACAGTGGACTGTTATTCAAAAAATGTATGCATTTTTTAGGTGTACAGGCTAAAAGCATGTACTAATAGACTTGCTAGACTATTATATACCTAGTAGCTAAAGAAGCTTAGGCTTAAAATATAGTAATTATAGTAACACAATTAATTTGACAAGAATATTCAACAACAGAAAACAAGCATTAACAAACATTATTTACAGAAAAATGCATAACTTATACTTATAAGCAAAAAATAATTAAATAATGAAAATTTTCTATTAACCCAAAAGTACTATTAATGTAATAAAATAGTAAGCAAACCCAATAGACTTCTGCGCACTTCGTACGCACCACTCAAACTTAGAACAATAAAGTAGATAAAACCTAATCCGGCCTAGTTGATAAAGGAAAAAAATCAAGAGACTTTTAAGTAATAAAATTTCCAGGACACTTTTAATTAATTACTATTAACACATTTAATTGCAAAACTTTACGACTCAAAGATGCCAAAAGACTTTTCTTCATAATACTTTCATGTAAATATTTTGCGCTACATACAATAAATTACACTTATATTTGTTTTATTAATTTATTTACTTTTTTTACATTTATGTAAATATGTTTTACAAATAAAATATAAAATTAAAGTAATTTTTAAGCACCACACAGACCAAAACGAAATTAATAACACTTAATTTACTTAAAAACTAACAACAAAATTAATTGTCTGATTGGGTTTTTCTGGATTTAATAGAATCATAGAATTAAAAAAAAAACATTCAAAACTTACTGTTTGATAGACTGTTCAAATAAATTAAAGTACTTGTTATGTAAAACTTTATAAGGGAATCCGAAAAGGTATCAAATCTTCGACGTGCCAAAGATAATATTCCTTTCTTATCATACTTGGATTCTTTTTTTTATACTTCAGTGAAAAACTTAATGTGAAAATTTCAAAACAATCGCTTAATAAGCACACAAGTTATTGGTCTTTTAATTTCAGATGACGTAAAATGAAAACGCCCGAAAGTATACATAGTATAATTAAGTTTATCAAGCGCTGGGCTTTACTTTTTTATAGCAAAAGGATACTTTGCTAAATCTATACTTAACTAAGCACAACACAAGGAAATCACCAAAGCTCAGACAATGGGCTAATATCATTAGAGACTCTATAAAGCAGCGAACTTTACAATGCAATCAAAGCAAATGATGTGAGTATTAAAAGCTTGACTTGAAGTCCAGTCTGAGCGCATTGCATTGGACGTGTTCGGTGGCCAAGTTGTAGGTAAGTATGAATATACGTACGTACGTCCGTATGTATATGTATGTAGATGCATGCATAAACACGCTTGTACGTTTTAATATTTAGTGTTAATATGTTGACGGATTTCTGGCCATAAACACTTTTTGTGTGGAACGGTCCGAGAGTCGTCGACGTCGCCTGCCTCTGTGCCTCAGCCTCAGCCACAGCCAGAGAGTCGTCAACGTCGCTGTCGTTCGTCTGCATTACAGCAACTTGGCTATAATTTTCTTTAATGATGAAAGTTTGGCTGACTCGACACACACACACATGCACATCGTGGAGATTCGCCAGTGCCTCGACAGAGTCCCAGAGAGTTCATTAACATAACAAACATTGTGGAGTTGAGGTTGGAGCTAAAGCTGGACTTGAAGTTGAGGTTGGAGCTGATGTTGGAGCTGTGTCATGGGGAGGTGGAGTCTACGCATTATAACAATAGTACGAAACCTATTAACAGCAACGATTTTTATTTTTACTGTTGTACGACGTCTAAAAAACTGCGAATACATTTACGAATACGAATGTGAATACGAATGAGAATGTGAGTATGAGTGCAACTGAGATTCGCTGCGCATCGTTGCATTTCATATTTAGCAAACGGCACGCACATGAAATGACATAAATTATGTGGCAATCAATTATCGAACTGATGATCACGAACATGTAATATATAGTATATATGCCATATGTATGTATAGATCACAGCAGCAACCGTTTATAATGACGATCGCCATTGCCAATAATGAAGTTTAGGGCTAAGATTGTTGACCAAGCACAAGAGTTGAACTGAGGCCAAAGGGGCGTTTAGATCCCTAGACCTATTTGCAATCGATCAGCGTTAAGGAAAAGCTATGAGCCATTTGCTTTTGGCATCTCCTCAACATTCAACTCTCACCAGCAACAACAACAACAGCAATAACTGCAGCCAGTTTCACAGTTCGTCTGTATATCTTTCTGTCTCTTTGTCTCCCTCACTCTCTGTCTCTCGCTGTCTCTCGCTGTCTGTCTGTCTGCATTGCTTCATTCACTGTCATAGTTGAAGCAAGGTGTTGTTGCTGTTGTCGTGTGGTTGTGTTGTTGTTGTTTTTTCCATTGCCAGGTATTACATTGTAACTGTGACTCTGTTGTGGAAGTGTTGCTCTTTAGCTGACTGCATTTTTAAGCATAAAAACATTAAAAAAAAACGAGGCAAATACATACATCATCCATATACATAGCACAATATGATTTTCCATATGACAAAAAGTACAGCAAGAGAGCCACAGTGGTGCCAAACGGCTCGAAACTAAATGTTTTTTAAATAATTAATTATTTTAAATTTAGTTATTGCAATTTACTTTAACGCTAGTGCTAAAACAAAAAATGTATAACATTTCATAGCACTTAGAATGCAAATCAAATGAAATATTTTCTCTTAACGCATCTTAAGATATAAGTACATAAGTTCTTTGATAACAATGCGCAAGCTAGTGATGTTATGTATGTATGTTTTAAGTTCCTTATCAATCTATTTTTGCAAAGGAAATAAATAATAATAAATAAATGTTTTGAGTGCATTTGAAAATCCACACTAGAATAAGACAATCTTTGACTACTTTTACAACTCAATATAACATGTTTTTGTTAAGTAATAAAACAAAATTCAAAATTTGTAAAAAATTTGGTAAATAAATTGGTGAATGACAAAGCTAGACTAGTGACGAAAACAGCTTTTAAAATATTAGTAAAATATAATTAAAAATTTATTTAAAATATCATTATTATAATTGCTCCAATAATAAATTTACGGAAATTATTAATTAAACTTATAAAAAAGAAATTAGCAACAATTTTTTTTTTAGTTTTTAATTAATTATTTATTTAAATATAATCAACATTGACGGCCCATGTTCGCTAGTGACGAAAACAGTATTTTTTTTAAAAATAAACACTGATTTCAGCTCAACATGTTTCAAATTAAGGTTTTTATATTAAAAATTTGTTTTTTATTACAGGCACCCTCTTTTAAAATATAATATTTTTGTACATTAAAATACATAATTTTTCTATATTTGATGGATCTATATACAATTACCTGCCTTTATGCTTGATGTTGTCACACTGTGCAAATAATTCAGTACTTGGCTTATTCATAATTTGCCAGCTTCGTCGCTAGACTATGAGCTATTGTGTTGTTCTATCTCTTTTCCACTTTACACATATTCTCACTTATTACAGCTCTACCTTCTGAGTGTCTCTCTGTCTAACTGACTCCCTCTTCGTCACACATACACACGGCATGAATATGTATATGTCTATCTCTATCTGCTGAGTGGCCGTATCAACGAGTTCGATGTAAAAAGTTATTCCTATTTCGTTGCTGCCTATTATTTATTGCCGTTGAGAAGACGACGTTTATTATAATTCGAATGTTGAACCTTTTGTTTTTTATTTGGCCCCGCCAGTGTCGACCACGCGGCCAGCAGCCATTTTGTTGCAACATTTTAATGCACGGTCGTAAATTTAATACGCCCCGTTGGCCATAAACATTCATACGAGTGTCCATATCAATGAATCTAAAGAGATAGACAATTCGCTCGTAGCTTCATCTTACCTCTCTCTCTCTCTCTCTCTCACACTTCGCTTGTTATTTGTCTCCCCCTTTCCTCTTCCTTCTCCTCCTCCTATTCTTAGCTTTGTTGGTTTTGTTATTGCCATATGCAATTAATTATTTGGCACATTAATTAAGTGGCTAGCGACGACACAAAAAGGTCAAAGGCCGCTAATAAGCGTTAGACAAGTTAATTTGACTAAAGTTGAAATTCTCAATAAACTTATCTATATTGTGAACACAATCGTTTACAAATGAATACATACATATATGTATATATACATATATATATATACCTGTATTCTTGGCAAATGCGCTGTTAGAATTCGGATTTCAGGGCATTAAGGCTAATCGATGACTTTACAGCAACAATAACAAAATAAAATAAAATACAGATACATCTAAACAACTAATCTTTACAGACTGCGATACAAGTTAATGAATTTTGAATTTATAAAAATAAACAACTTGGCGCTTTACATACACTTCCGCAGGGTATTTCAACTTTCAAATGATCATAAAGAATATTTAAACGTTTAAAGCCTTAAAATAGCAAAATTTTGGTTTTTTTAGGCTAAAATGAATACAAATCTTTAACAAAATCTTTTACAAAGAGTACATAACACTTGATTCTAGTTCAGTAACTCTAAGAATTAAGAAACGTTCAGGGGAGTACGCTTGACTGTATAATATTCTTATGCCTCTCATAACCGACTAAATGATTTGAAGTTAAGAAGCTAAGCAGAGTATCAAAAAAATCAAGATTTTCGTACTCAAAACAGCCTTGCTCAAAGGTACAAAATATGACAATTTTGTTTTTATTTTGAGATCGACTTTTTAATTTTATTATTTTTGATCAAAGTACAATTTAATTTGGATTCATACATTCAAAGTTCTTGAAGTAAGTGTTGCAGATCACAAATAAAGATCTTCTGTACTGTAAATATAGGTACATAATATGCTTAAAATAAGTATTGTAGATCTTGATACTCGATTCTATTTGAGATATAAATTCATATTTTATTTAGGGAAAGATTAAAATATTGCTTTGTTTTGGCGACCTTTTTATTTTTAAATAAAAGTAGAGTTTCGAGGACTCAAAGTATGCATAGTTTGTTTAAAACATCGATAAAAACCAAAAGTCAAAAGCATTAAAACACAGGAAGAAATTAAAGTTAAGTTTGGAAAATGTTGATTTAAAAACCTCAACAATCTTTACTTAAGACCTAAAATATTTTGATTTAAAATTGAGCAAACTAGTTTAATGATACTTTTAGAAAAATTGTATTTATTGTAGCCATAATTTATTAGAAAAAAGTTTTATTACACACATTAAATATTTTGTGAAAGCCAAATAAAGTAAACAGAATTAAAAAAGAAAAAAAATGTTTGTTAATTATTTTTACAATTAAATTAATGACTTAACAAATTTAAAATGGTCTTGGTAGAGGGTGTAAAAATTTAGTTTATGGATTATCTTAGACCTGATATAACTTTTGTATTTTAGTTATTAAATAAGTTCTTTTAATAATTTAAGACATTTAAAATTCAAGATAAAAACGTAAATATTGTAGTGTCATTAGCAAGTATACGAATGATTCTAAACGGATTTTGATCAGTTTAGAGTATAACATTTTCGACTTGTTTATGTGTGTTTTCTGTTGCTATATCTTCATACTTGGTGCTGCTGTCGTACATTTATTTTTCATATCAAAACACATTCTGATAAATAGAAAATTTACCGAGTTTCTATATCATATTGTGTGTGTTGTTGTTTTTTTTTGTTGGTTAAATATTTTTTTAATTTTGGAAAACATTGTGCGATATGTAGCGATTTATAAAAGTCACCCAAATTAAATGTGTACCATCGAATGGACAGCAGCAACTGTTGAATTGTTTGATGTCATGCTATATGGGATTTGATTTCAGAACACAAACACAGGCACAGATACCAATGCAGAGTTTTTGATATGAAATTTGGTTGTATACCCTGTTCTGGTTTTTTGTTTGGAAAGTGAATGTGGAAGTGGATCTGGAACTTGGGGCATTGCGTGGGCGTAGAAGTGTGGTAAATGAGGGCTAAAAGGCAACACTTCCTGTGTATCTATGTATCTGAGAGATACACATTATGAGAATCTGTTGAGCTACTAAACATACGAGTACGGGTATTTGCAAAACGGTCTGTGGGCGCGCCATTTGGACGCCCGAAATGTCAGCTACGCATCAGATTAATTAATCAACGTGTCGTCGTCGTCAATCTTTTAAAATTGTTGTTGTTGCTGTAGTTGTTGTTGTTTTTAAATTTGAATTCAGCTCGAATCTGGCTGCTAATTTATTTATTTATTTATTTTCGTATTGTTTGTGCATTAGTTGTTGTTGTCTTTGGCAATGGACATCAACAGCTGGACATGTTTGCTCTCTGTCCCCCTACCCCCTCCCTCCTACCCGAACCCCAACCGTCTCTACTGTTCGCATTCAATTTAATATAATTTCTTTATCGAAATAGTTGCGTTGACTTTCTCGGCATCTCACATGACATTCAGCTCCATTCAGTTTTGCGTGTGGGCAAACGCGTCACTCTCAACGCCATGCACGATGTGATTTAAGGCATTCCTCGCCAACAAGTCGTATACGTAACGCAGCGCAGCGCAACGCAACGTAGCTATCGAAGCCCTAAAAGCGACGCCCAGACTAGCCCAACACATGCCCAGTAGTAGCAGTCATGGGTATTATAATTATTTATATACATATAGACAGTATTCAGGTAGTACATATAGTATATACATACATATATATTTATATTACCCTCGTCTTTGCCTCAATTGCCGTGCATATAAACAGACAATAAATAAAGCGGCAGGCGCAAGCATACACGTATAAAAGTATAAAACAAAATCACCAACTAAAAAAGCAAAGAGAACAAACACATTTCAATACCCAACGAATAACTAGATACACTGCACATTTCATAATTTAAGAAATTTATTTACTTTCTTATTTATTCAAATTTTTGGCTATTTTGAATACCCATATTAACTTTTTGAATTTTTGTTATTTTAATCAATAATTCAAATTGTAACCTAGCTAAATAATATATATAAATATATTAAATTAGAATAATATTAACAGACAGAAGAAAACCTAGAAGATCACATAAAGTATTGGGGAAAATATGGTAGAAGTTTTTCGATATTATACTCGATGTAAGATTGCATTAGTGCTAAAATCTCTAGAACTCTTTATAGTCTTAAGGCGCTTAATGGCATTTTAGCTGCACAGGCTTCGATTCAAACCTCAAAAAGTTGAAAGCCATTAAACATGGAAAGATTTCAAAGAATATATCCTATATATTCTATGATCACTTCGATAAAGAAATGCAGTGCTGTACCTGAAAGCCAGCTAAGTTTTGGTTAATAGTAAGAGTGATGTGTTTTACAAAGACAATGCAAAGCTACGCACATATTTGCAGAAGCTTCTGAGTAGGTGGTCCTATTGAACCCTTTGTATAGTTCAGACCTGAAAACAATATAATATGATGCAAAACGCTTTTGGTGATCAGGAACTTTTGGTGTTTAACTTATGCTTTCTTCGCTAGCTTATTTATCGGGTGTGGCGTTTAAAACTACAAGATTTGAATAATGCTTAAAAGAAGTAAATTTTTATTCATTTAGTTGTTGAGTTTAAGCATCGGCAATAGATTGTTAATATGCTTAAAACAACAACAATTGGGAATGTTAATATCACCAAACTTCTCTGACTGGTTTTGGTTAGGCTTTTTAAGGTTCCTGAACAGAACCGTTCAAAACTGTACCTTCGAACCTTAGCCCATATGAAATTAAACCAAGGTACTTACTAGAACATTGCGCACGGAGGGTATGAAAATAGTTTTGCGAACCAAATCCCATTTTTGATAAGAGGTTTAAACCTCTGAGCCGAACCTTTTCCAAAATTTTGGAGGTTTCCAGTCTACAAAGAAAGTGAAAAAAATTGTGATTAAATATAGATTAGATTAAATGTAGATAAGTAAGACAATTAAAATCTACATTAAAGTATTCGAGATGAACAGAAAATGGTTTAAATTAATTATTAAGTTTTATTGACAAAATTGTATAAGGTTCTAAGAAGTGTACAAGTTAATAAAATTTTCCAAGATTATTTGTAGAACTCACACAGCTTCAACCTCGATGTTTGACAAACGTCTGCTGAGTGTTAATATGCTTTCTTAAAGGCTAGATAGTGTACAATACATTAACAACAACAGTCGCCAATTCAATGTCATTATTGATGTCATTCGTATTGTATTTGTATTTTTATGGTTTTATAATCACCACCATCGCCAGACTTTGTTCGTGTGTGTGTGTGTATGTCTGTTCAGATACTAAGCATTTAAATATGTGAACATAATGAAATTATGGCATTATTCAGTGCATACAAAATACACATAAATAAGTAGCTGATAAGTAAATTAAGGCACAGATATAAAGAAAATTGTTTAACCATATTAAAAACACATATTTTAAAGACTATAAAACTAAGTAATAAGATAGTAAACATAAAGATATAATATAAATAATATATTAATTAAAGATAGAACTTTTTGCCAAAAAGATTTCAAAATTTTTCGAATATTTCAAATGCATATTATTCATTCTGCAGGATTATTCGAATAAAATAAATGGGTAAAAATAATGAATACCACCCATAATGGCACATAATCGAAAATGTGAATGAAACGTACGATATATAGAATATGAAGCTAAAAGAAGAACAAAGAAGGAAAGAGAATGAAACTTGAAAAAGCGAAGCGTATTTGTAATTTATTGCAGTTTTGTTCAGATTGCGCTTCAATCAAAATTTTTATGTCAGAGATTAACGATTAAGGTCATTAGCAGTTAAGATCGAGATCAGTCATACGGTTGATGTGTCGTACCGGTACGCTCTGACAGACAGACACCGACGCCGACAGAGATGCACACACATGTTTATATACACCGAGAGAAATATCATAGGGTATTTGTGCAGAATCAAAAATTTAGATATGTGTTATAGAAATCAGTACTGGTACTGGTTAAAATTTAGTTAGTATGTATTGAATATGAAAAATATGAATGCAAATTAGTTAAGTTGAATAAACTTTATTTTCGACCAATTTTTCCTATGTAACTAAATTATATAATGCTCAGATTTGACTGATTTAAATTATAGAGGTCTTTATAAAAATTAGTACAAATCGTGTTCAGATACATGTGAGATTATTTTGCACAAAAATAGACGGATATAAACATATAAACTTGGCTGCTGAGATGCTGATTTACATTATACTATATAATTTAAGCAAATTGGTTTTTAAGATCCAAAAGTTGATTTATATTTATATAAGACTGCATAATTATGACTATAGTATATAGTTAAATTCGTTAAGAATATAAATTTCATTGCAGAGTGATTAGAAAAGAACTGTAAACACAATTTACTTGACTTTTTCTCTCAGTGTAGATGGGCATTTCTACTGTTTGGTGGCAGACAAAAGCAATACAGTTCATTCTTTTATCGCTTTTGGCATTTAAATGCTGTGTGGAGTTGTGACGGGGAGAGGGAGCGCAAAAGCAGTTACTGGACTCGGTTTTATTGTTTCCAGACTGAGACTGAATCTTGGACAGGACACGACAGGGCGGACGGACTTGATACGCTCATATTAAGGGCAAAGTTATAAAACATTAGCGCATATTAATCATTTTCTGAAGTTTTATACGAAAATCCATTTATTTATTTGTTTCCTTCGCTTTCGTTGATTTTAAATAAATCTGTGGCCACAAATGCCAAACGAGTGTATTCATATTCATATTCATATCTGTATATGTTACACAGCAGCAGCAGCATCCAGTGAAATTCAATTAAAGTCTTGCTGTAATATTCCCGGAATGGAACTGCTGTGCATTACACGGGACTGAACTGGAGATGTAGACAGGGGGCAAATGGAGATGTATTTGGAATTGGAATTGGAGTCAAATTCGTAGCCAGATGCGTCGACAGCAAGTCTCTTGAGTTGTGCGACGATTCTCTGCTTCTTTGCTCTACATCATTTTGTGCGCCTCTTTATTTTGGAAGAGAGAGAGAGAAACTGTCAAAATATTGACAGGCGCATCCGTTATGCTTTTTGCCCAAATTGATATTCTATTTTTGGCATCGACTTTGCTCGACTTCATTAAAAATATTTCCAAAAACAGCACCAAATAGCCAAATACTAAAGAAATTAAAAAAATAACATATTAATAAGTTTGTAACGGAAGAGAGTGATCGTCTAGGAAATACCCATTAAAATATGAGATGAATATGAGGAACAGAATTTTATCTTAGTTTAGGAAAAATATATATTAAAGCTTGGTCTATTCGAATGAACACTTAGGATCTCTAAAAGTCTACCGTCTAGACCTAGCATAATAAAATAATTTATATATATATTTGTAGCTGAAGAGTGTGATCGTTCAGCAAATACTCTTTATACTTTTATATTCATTAAAAATTTAGTGAATTTAAAACATTATAATTCGATTTTGTATATTAATTTTGTTATTTTAAGTTATTGTAAATTAGAATTAAATACAATAAATATTTAATAATCTTAGCACAACCCTAGCATAAATATAAAAAATTTAAAATGGATGCCATAAATTTAAATTATTAAAATGTATAACCTTAAGAATGAAACTGGAAAATTTTACCAATTTAGCTTATTAGCTTGAAAACTTCACGACCAAGTTTTCTTTTATAATTTTCGCAGGTTATAACAAAATAAATTTATAATTTATTACAAAATAAATTTATATTTATTAGTTGATAGAGTCGACTGTAAGAGACCAAGTGCTTATTTTAAAGCAACGTGAGATGCTATAAACACCAAAAAGTTTAGCATATTCATCAGATATTACGACCGATACTTTACTTTATAGATTGTATAAAATAATACCATACACATAAGAAGTGAGTTTTGTACTCAAACTTGACTTGTGGAAATTATATGATATAGATTGCCTATTTCAACCAAAGTTGGAATGCATGTAAATAATACTACTATACATACATCGGGTGAGTTTGCTTAAGACATCTTTGGTTGAGATATCTCAAAAAATTCTAGAGAATTTAATAATTTTTTACGATTTGCGGGGAAGGTAAAAGGTGTGAAAAAATTTAATAGTAAAATTTCTACTACATACCAAACTGGATGGTGAATTAACTATTCATTTTCCCAAGGGAACTATATTCTATTTTCCTCAATCTCTAGGAATCTTAAAACTTAGTTGTTACGAACGCAGATCAAGTTTTTTTTAATCATGTCTCCTTTAATTAAAAATCTGCTAATAACAATATCTATTTTAGGGTACAATTCAAATACCTAGAACGAAGGCTTTGTTTCCCATTTGAGAAGCCATATTAGACACAGATGTTTTATTTAAGAATTTCTTTTTAATGACTTTATTTAATAAATGCTAATTTATTTAAATGCACTGGAACTGAAATATAACGTTTCTGCTTATTTATGTAAATTATTTGTTATAAATTTTATATACAAAATGAATGCTTAAATGCCATAACTTTGCAATGTACTGTAGATCTTCTGAAAGCTTCACAGCTAAAAATCGGTCTTATATCGATTATATCCACATAGCTTATGGTAAGTATAGGAAGCTAATGATGTAAGCTGTTGGAATGTAGTATCTCTAAGGTTTTAACTAACTGAAAAGTTAGTTCAAGCTGCATATGTATATGGTTTTTGTGAATGAATTTGTCGCTTGCTTCTAACTGTTTTTCTACTACTCATTTTGGTTATATATATTGAAAAGTCTGTTGCCAGTTTCCAGTTAACCAAAGGCAATCGATTAATACAACATTATTAATGAAACGCTAAAATAAAAGCTTTAAATATTTCTGTTGTTGTAGTTGTTGTTGTAGTTTTTGGGGCCGTAAGCAAATTTTGGGTGAGTGTGTGAAACGATTTGATCTGAAATGATTATCCGCTGGCCATATTCGATTCCATTTTGTTGAATGTGAATACAAATAGTGGACTGGAATCTCTAGCTAAATACCATCAATTATCGCCGATGCTTTCGAGATTTGAGTTTGAGTTTGAGTTCGAGTTCATTCATACGATGTTGATGTTGATGTTGCTGTTGATCTGGTCAATCAATTTGGCTTTAACTATGAGTAAGAGTACTGGCCCAGGGCCTTATTTGATTGCTGAAGCTAACTCTCTGCCTGCTCTGGTCTCTCAGTTTCTCAGTTTCTCGGTTTCTCAGTTTCTAGTTAGTACAACACACATAGAAATCGCTTTCTCACACGTTTTGAGACTCTGTGATTGTCTGTCCCAGTCCGATTGACAAATTGCATTTTCTGAATTAATGATACCTTAAATGGTGTTTTATTAATTGACCCGACCGGGAACTGTTGTGCCTGTGGATGATGGAACTGAACCTGAACTAGAACCAGATACAGATACTGAAACAGAAACAGAACCTCGACGCGTTGAAATTGTAAATGGCTTAAAAATTGCATGTAATTATATTCGCATTTTTTATATAGACCAGACCAAAACAGAGGAGAGCAGATCGGTGCGAGGGTTGAGCTACATTTGGAGTGATCTACATTTGCCAACAGGTATTTAAATACTCACTTCATTAATTAATTATTAATTTGTTCTCCTTATTCTAATCAAATTAATCGATTATTAAACTGACAAATGGGCAGATTGCCCTTATGTTCTGATCATCGTGGAGACCACACGGTAAGCGCTTGAAGGTTGAAATACAAAAAAACTTGTCAACTCTTTTAGACTGATTTAGATTGAAGATGCGTTTATTCTAGATGCTTATGTAGTTTTTGTTTTTTGGATCATTTACTTTTGCTGCAAATAAGGCAAAACTATTGCGAGTTTATTAGTGGAAAAATAGTGTTTATTAAACTAAATAATGGTATTAATATATTAATGATCAGATTTCACTAATATAAACTATGATATTTTAATATAAGAATGACTCAGGCATAAAAGAAGAAGGCAAAAATAAAGAATACAACTCGACTTAACTTCACTTTAATTGACACTTAAATATTAAATCAACAACCAAAACTTCCTTTAAAGTCCATTGTTTTTAAAATATGAAACTTTGTTTTAAAATATTTAAATTTGTCGTATAAAATAATTTTGTATAGTATGTAAGATACAAATTCCTAGATAAGGATTCAAGCTAAGTATTTAAATAAATTATTTCTTAAGAAAACTAAAAAATAAATTAGAAAAGAAGGAACCATAGTTGTCCTTTTTTTTTGCAACTAAAAATTTAAGAAATCTCTTCGAACATATTTATATAGCTTTTATAGTTAGAATAATGTTAATTAATATAGGCTGATAAATGGGTCTTCAATAATAGTTGAATATTAAGTTTATAAATTTTTTATATGAACTGAAATTATTTTAATTATTTATATTTAAAATTATTACTTTTTAAACAGTCATAAAATAAATAACACTTATATTGTATATCATTTTATTGAGTTATCTATCTTGAAAAATATAAATATGATTAAAATAAAATGGTTATTGTTGTACTTATATATGTAGTTATCTATATTATCCAAATTTGTTTTAAACCTTTCTAAAATAAAAATCAAAACATCTTTAGTTCTTTAAAACTATCCCAACTAGGCGTTTTAAAGAGCGGACAGATTTGTGGACAAGAAATGTTTAAGACTTTTTCAGGATGAAGAAGAAAAAGGATAATATGGTAAAACTGGTGAGTATAAAAAACTATCTAATTTTTTTAATATTTTATTGTGTACTTGGTAATTACATATATCTAAATCTATCTGTAACTGAAATTATATATGAGGATACAAATTGAGTAATACAGGGCAAAAATCGGAACTTTTTCACTATACTTTTGAAAAAAATTAAAAATCTGGAAGAGTCGACTATTGAATATTCCACTATTATACAGATGACCACATCTAATCATTATAAAAATCGACCGTGAAATTAATAAAAAAAATTTATGGAAAGGTCTTAATTCTATTAACATTCTACCACTTATAAACTAAAATCTGAAATGCGTAATACTAATAGTTATTGGTTAATAGTGACTCTTGAAAAGTTTTTCACAATTTAAAGCAAAAATAAGTCGAAATTACCGATTTTTGCTACTCTGACTGTAAGTTTTCAAATACTGCTATTCAATAGCATTTACTCATTGGGGAACTCCCTATAGAAATAATCTTATTCGGCTCGTTTATTGTTTTTGTTGGGCACGGAAATTCCCTCACTTAGTCAGAAGATCAAATTCCGTAAGATTTCAAAAGGTGGTGCGTTTCCTGTGAAGTCACACATTAAAGCCGCATAGATAAAGTGTAATTTCCAAATCACATCACATAATACACAGTAACAAATATGTATGTAAGTAGTACTCATTCACTAATGAGGAGAGCTCTAAAAGCCGCAGCCCTTTAGCAACGGATGTACGAGTGTGTGTGGACAAAAAAACATCAAATAAATACATATAGTATGTGTATATATATGTATATATCTGAATCTACATGTCTGAGTATCGTTTATTTCTTTATTTATTTTCAAATTGTTTCGGATACGTACATATTTCATTTTCGGCTAAAACACAAAATGCAGGAAATGGACGTGTTGACAAATAAACGATGTTCGTACTAACACACTGAAGGAGAGTGTATGTATCTGTGTGTGTATCTATGAATTAAACACAACAAAATTTCACCTGTGCTTTAGTTTTGTTGTTGTTGCTTTTGTTTTTTAGCAGCATTTGAAATGCGAACGAAACGTACTTTGAAAATCAAATAGCTTTGGCCCCGAAATGAAAGTTAACAACAAAAACGGCAACAACAAACGGTAATTGTTATACTTGTGGCACAAAGCACAAGTATATACAAGTATCCAAGTATTCAAGTATCTATGTATGTAAATTTGTCTATCTGTCTCTGTGTGTGTGCGCACTTATGTCGTGTATCTTTTGGATACATTTTGTGTTTCACACGCACAGCGGATCCGTTTGTACTGAGTTGTATGTTATTGTGGTGTGCGTGCGAAAATGCCGTTCTATTTATTGAATATTGATAAATGCGTTTCGCTTGGAGCACCCCCCCTCTCTCTGTAGCACCCCCTATACACCCTCCTCTACCCTCCCCCCTTGTGGCCCAACTCATTTGCGCCACGAATTTGACGTCGTCTCATTAGTCACATTTAAAATTGTATTTAATTACTTTCTCACTTCATCATCAGTCAAGTCTGTGGGTCTCACTGCCAACGCCCCACCGTCACCCCCTATTAGCACCCACTGCTGCTGCGGCTTTAGGGGTAGTGGGTGTTGCTCTGCGCTCTGCTGAGCGCCTGCGCTTGATAAACGCTTCTACTACTGCTGCGACGCTGCGTCGCTGCTTTCATCAATTTCAAATTAGTGAAAATCGAACAGAAAACTGAAATTCATTTGCGGGGGATGCTGCTGCTCTTGCTGCTGCAGCTGCTAAGTTTAACGGTAATGGGTAATGGTTAAACGGTAAACGCCATTCATTTATTCACTCTATCTTATCTAGTACGAATGTATTCATTCATTCATTCATTGCTACCTAACGCTTGCTGCTGCCATTACAAGTGTAATTTATCTAAAGCAAATCATTAATCAATTTTCTGCACGTTGTGTTTTTCTCTCTTTTCTCTCTTTCTCAAGTGGAAAGTGTGTAATTTTCTCAATGTTTTTTCCAAAGGGGGGAAAAGAGGAGTTCAGAAGTAAAACATATCAAATGCCAAAATGTAAACGCCCTCAAAAACAACAAACAAAAGGGCGTATTTGAAATTAAATCGCGTATAAAAAAGCGGCGTATTTATGATTGAAAGAAACAGACATACAATTACACTACGCTACACAGTTGTGAGTGGCGCAGAGACTAAGCAAACAGCAAAAGTGCTGCCAAGTCTGCGGGTCATAGAAGAGTTAAGTTACTCTTGGAAAAAACTAAAAAATATACTTGTTAGCTAGAATAAAACGCTAGAATAGTGAAACGATATTTTGTATTGATTTTTTATGATTTTCAAAATTTTCTTTAGCTTTAAATATAATAGAATCCGGCTATAAGGACTCTGCTTAAAGTGTCCGTCCGGTTAGTGCGACGAAAATTCGATGAGTATACAATCTTTTATGGAATCTATAATCATATGCCGTATGTAACGTGGGTTTCTTGAGTGTCGTTATAACCGGATTCTACGATATTGTCAAAATCTTTTTAAGATTTAAGCATATTGTCTGTGGATCTGAACTTATGTAGATGCCGAATGTCATAATTAGGACAGAATTAATCTCCCCACCGTAATCTGTATCAAGAAATTAAGTGTTATTTATTGTTAAAAAAAAGTAAATTCAGAAATAAAAGACAATACACAATTTGTTTGCCTGCTACCTAATGCAACTTATACCAAAGGGAAATTATAATAAAATAATAAAATATTTCATGTGTAAAGTTGTGTCGAATTTTTGAGGG
Source organism: Drosophila tripunctata (assembly GCA_035047385.1). NCBI lineage: Eukaryota > Metazoa > Arthropoda > Insecta > Diptera > Drosophilidae > Drosophila > Drosophila tripunctata. Next base: position 13,418,917 of record JAWNPS010000288.1, read on the forward strand.
ACTATACAACATGGTCCACTTAATAGCCTGGACTTTTAAGTATCGAAACAGAATCGCTCCGATATGTGTTTATTCCACTTTGAAGAGCTTGAAAATGTTCCGTCTTCTTGGCACACAATATTTTGCCTACGAAAATATCTATAATTCCCGCTAGCCGCTATTTTACAATTTATTCCACATTTTCCTTTGGAAACCCACTAGATCTAGTTTGAAAATAGCTAAATTGTCAGCACTGCAGACAGCACTTGAAACGCGCAACATAAACATGTTCAACAGTGTAGCCCCAACAACACACACTCTCACACACACACAGACTTTAGCTCGACGAATGAGAGGCGAGCGCATTGTATACAGACACGACTTTCGTATTGCATAGATTACGATTATAAATTTAATTGAATGCCACCTGAGCGCAACCAAAACGGCAATCCGATTGGCCAACCAGCAGGCGGGAGAGAGAGAGAGAGAGCGAGCGAGTGAGCGCACACAACACAATACAATTGAAAACGGAATGGAAATGAAACACACAAGCAGCGCTGTGCCAAATGTCAGTTGTTTCAAGAGAGCGCCTGAGCGAGCGAGAGAGTGCGACAGTAGTACGCGCGTCTTTGGCTTTGACGCGTCGTTTTTGATGTGCAGAGAGAATCATTTTTATTCCCAATTGGAGTTCCGTATGCGTCGGGCGATTGCGGACAGTGCGCGATATAATCAAACGTGAAATAAATGAACAAATTGTGCATTAATAATAATAAGCAACAGGAGCCGATCTCAATACCGATCAGGCAACAGCAGGTAACAACAACAACAACAAAAACAAATGTTATCTATTTAATAAATAGTGTTGTGTGGCTGTGTGTGTGAAGTGCGCGTTATAATAAGGAGTAATTGGTATTTAAGAGAACAAAAACAACGCGAGTTAGTGACCAAACAAACGGTGACTCAAAGCAAGTGTAAGAGAGGGAGTGAAAGAAAACGTGTGAGGTGACAACTCTATATTTATTAAATAACGGTTGTTGCTCTTCGGATACAAAACGCAATGCAGGAACAAATGTAAAAGCAAAAGCAAAAGCAAAACAGGCAAAGCAAACAAAGCAAACAAAGCAGAAATAAGCGAAACGGAACGAAACGTAACTCAAAAGCAATACGAAAGATATAAGAAACAACAACAACAACAACAAAGTGTGCTGTGTAAATTACGTTTTGTGGATGGAAAGTTTTAAAATTCGCGAAAATAACAAAAAATATAATTCCGCTATACAAATCGATATCGACAATACTACAAATCTGTGCAAAAATCTGTGCTGCTTTGCGTTTTGATCTTCATCGATACATATCACATTTTATACGTTTTAAATAGTTGTATAGAAATTTCGCACTAATGCAACTCCGAGTGCATCCCACTATGGATTGTAGCGGCCGTTCAAATAACACTATTGAACGCGATTCCGACTTGGGTGACGATTTGGTAAGCAAAAAATAGATAAAAAACAAGAAAACAAAAACAAAACAAAACTCTTAAAATTGTGTTGTTAATAAACAAATATGAATTTTTACCTGGAATTAGCCAAACCTTGTTTAATTTGTATTTTTATTGAATGTTTTTTGTTTGTGCTGTCTCCAATCAAAACTTTATTATACCACAGAGTGTAAATGTAGTAATAATCCATCGGTGTGCAAATACATAACTGTTGCCAATTATTATTGTTATTACGACTGTTGTTTTGCCGACGGCAAAAGCTGTTAGTCGCTATCTTCCTCGCTCTCTCCTAGCTAGAGATGGGCGCGGTGATCGTGGTGCTGGCACGACACGGCTGCGGCACGAATTTACAAATATACTAGAAATATAATTTTAAACTTTGTTTAACGATAGAGAAAAATTTAGTAAAAATATACGGCTATAAATTTGTTTTCTGTTTTGAAACAGTTTTATATCAGAAAAGTATTCTGTAGCGCACATAATACGTTAGATATTAAAATGTCTATGAAAAATCTGTCGTATTGATTTGGAGTGTTATCTCTTGAACCCTAAAAGGATTTTTGTTTAACTCGATGTCCTTCGCTAAACAAATTTGATTACAATATAAATCTATACCAAAGCACGATTCCTAAACCGAATGCAGATTAAATAGAGACTAATTTTAGACTTCATCCATACGAAATATACGGTATATATGATGCCATAACATTAAAATTTGCTAAAATTCTTGTAAAAATTTCTCAAATGTTATGGTCACACTGTTTATTTTGTATCGATGAAACCTAAAACTAATCTGCATTCGCTTTAGGTATTGGTCTAATATAATATTTCAAGGCTATTAAACACTTATCTATAGCTTGAACAAAAAAATAAACTAGGAAGTTTTTTAAAGTAATCATAATATAAGAGTTTATTTGATTTTTTATAAAGGAATTTTAGGCAAGAAAAGGATATTATTCAAGTTTTTCTAAAATCTAAAATTGCACAATATGTTAAATTAATTGAGATATAATAAAAACTTACAGTAGTACGTTTCAAAAGTTATGAATTTATTGATTAAGTAAATATTTTTTAAAAATTTGTACTGAAATGCATGTACATGCCAAATTTGGTTGCTCTAGCTCTTTTACTCTCCAAGATCTACTAATGCTGATTCCGAATCTACATCTCTCCAAACTTGTACTTCTACTACAGTGTCTCAAAACAAGTGATTAGCTTATTTCGTGCTTTTAATGTGGACACCAAATAAAGCCCGTTTCCATCTCTACTCCCACTAGCTATGTATCCATCTCTTTCTCTCATCACACTACAGTTTGTGTCTCTTTGGTTCGCTCTAGAGGGATACAGTGACTAAAAGCTTTGTATTGATGCAATTCTTCAAGTCTTTTCTTTACGTCTGTCCGTCCGTCTGTCTGTCTGTCTCTATGTCTGTTTGCAGATGATTCGAAACGTAATTATAATGTTAAATTGTTGATTCAAAATTAAGCAGAGGCAAGAGAGTTTATATTGGTTATTGAGTGTTTTTTTTTCGGCCGTTGATGTATACGTTTTGTTTGCCGTGGTGCCGTTAAAAGGTGACATGCTAAATGGTCATACACAGATACACACACACACACACACAGATACACAGCTAAGTGCATACAGACAGGCAGACAGACGGACGGACAGAGAGATGTATACTCATAAATACAAATAGATTCATCTGTTGTCTTGTGAGCTGTGTATGCCATTTAGCCAGGCCTATAGCTCTATAACTTTGTAGCTCTGTAGCTCTACAGCTATACCTATGTCTAGTTTCATCACCATCTTCTTCTTCTTCTTGTTTAGGCCTTCTGTGGGATCTCGTTCACCTTTCATCAATTGAAAGATCTCTTTCAATTCAACTCTTTGATGGCGTTCATATGTAAATAAAATGTTCAAATATTTGCATTATTTGTTAGTACCTTAAATGAATATTAAATGGCTTTTATTGCCTCTCTACTCTCACACTGAGTGTATGAGTGTGTGTACATAGGTATAGCTATATATATTCATATATATAGATAGGTGTATAGGTGCATGTGTGTCTTCTTCAATAAAACTCTTGTTAGGGCTTTTGTTTTTCTTTCATTTTTATTTGATTGTTGATAGACAGTGTACCGCGTTGATCAACAATGAGCCACAGAGTTTATAAACACAGTGCGCCCAACAATTTTTCGTACACTCAATAGGTTAACTTTACTGTGCTTAATCTAAGCATACGTACACTTGATTTTCAGCAACTATGATCGTCTAGTTTGGTAACTGTACTAAATTTTGTAGTGTACGCAGATCAAGTGTGTTCTAAACAAACTTAATAACGAGAGCAATTTGCTCTCAAGTGCTTTGATAGTGGCACTGGGACTTGGTATTATTATAGTATCGTATTCTAAAAATTTTCGCACAATCTATTAAAGTAGAAGACAGTTTTATAAGATTTCCTAATTATTATCAACGCCTAAGGCGAATATCATACAATATATACAATAGTCGATAGCGTTTTTACATGTTTATTTAATTAATTTGCCTATTTAAGAAACACTTATTTCTTAAAATTAAGCAAAATAATGTATTTTACTTTCCATAAAATGTTGGAAAATTAAAAAACACACACAACTTGATTTCCCTTATAGCACAATTCCGTCTTACTAATCGCTTACAAGGCATTATTATTTTTTTTTTTAGCATTGTCAAATAATGAAGTTTCTTTTTGATAAATTTTATAAAAATGAACAAGACTCTTTTTAAAAAGCAAATAAAATACAGATACAGTCAACTCTCGTTTATTTGAAATTCGAAGTACTCTTACAATACTACAAATTATTGAGTATTCAACCATATAAGTTCGAATTACCGATTCGTAGCAATGATTTTTTTTGTAAGAGTTACTTTTAATTAGTGAGTGGCTCGAAATATCGCAGATTTGAATTAACGAGAGTCGACTGTACCTTATTTGGACATGTACGTATATAGAACTCAAATATTTCATAGTCAAAGCTGTAGCTTTATAACTAGAATTCTTACTCAATATAAGTACGATTTTCAAGATTTTTCTATCCTAAGATTCCTGCCTAATAACAATTTTTAAGCTTATCTTCAGTAAGTAACTTTTAGAAGATACTTTTAGAATACTACATTTCGACATAAGAAAATATATATATAAATCTCAATTATTTCGTAGTCAAATCTGTAAAGTTTTACTAGAACTCCCACATGTTCATACTTAAGGTTTTTTATTCCTAAAATTACTTTTTTTTTTTCTTAACAAACATTTGTAATAAACTTTATAAAATATCAAAATTCTATACAGCATTTTATATATTTCATAGTTTTTACATCACTTTTTTGTTGAACAAAATACAAAACAGCAAAGTGTCTGAAAACCTTTTGTGTTTACTGTAGGTACACACTCGTATTTCGACTGTATTTACATAATTTTTAATAGCTTCGCTTTTGGACAACTCCTCAGCATAGGCACTTTTGATAGGAAGCCCTGTGTCAACATTGTACCCCGTCATTGTCTTTGGTCATCCACCTACTTACATTTTACTTGTTCTTACTCTCCCTACTCCTACTTCTACTCTTACTCCCACTCCTTCTCTAGTACTACACGTTGTGTCAAAATTTTAAAATCGAATCCAGAGAGGGTATATCAATTACAATTGCTTACCAAGTGGACATTTATTTCTGTATGTGGGTGCGACGTTTTGATTAACCCAACAGATCATAACTTAAAACAATCGAATCGATACTATACTTATGTATGTAAGCGAGTAGCGATTGTTCAATTTTATGCTGGTCTCATTCGCGCATCCGATTTTCAATATCAACAGTCAGTTCAATAGTCATATCAAAGCAAATCCTAGAAGAGCGTCTGCAGATTTTGGACCAAAAGTCACGATTAAACAATAATGTGGGCTGTCAAAAAGTCATAAATTTTCAAATGAAGTTGGAATTGAATTGGAAATTGGAATTGAAATCGGAATCGGTATGGCAGTGTGAAGTTAATGCTTAACAGTTTGAAGTCGTGCCCCATTACATATTGGTTGGTTGCATCTCTGTGGTCTCTCACTCTCTCTCTCTCTCTCGGTCTTTTGGTCATTTGAGGCAGTGCTTTAATTACTTGGGTTAAACGCACAGTTTAAAGTTGAAATTGAAAGTGAACAAAAGAAGTTGGCTTGATTTTTAAATCGTTTTTAAATTAAATCAAGCAGATATATTTGTAGTAAACCCCATTGAACAAGCCAAAAAGTCGACTGGGGTAGAGTGGAGTGGAGTAGAGGGGAGGGGGAGTGGAGATTGTCTGTCCGGCATGTCGCACGTGTTTAACATCAGCGCCATCTGCAGTTCCCACATTAAATCACTGACTGTGGGAGCTGTTGTTGCTCTCTTGCTCTCTGCTCTCTCCGTTGAGTGCGTGCGTGTGTTTGTCAGTGCTGTCAATGTAGCGGCAGAGTGAGAGTTTGAATCTCAGTGACGACGTTAACTGCCGTCGTTTTGGTTTACAGATTCTCCAAAAACAGTTTAGCACTTTGTGTGTAATGGAAAATTAGCTGATTTAGTCCCCTCTCTCTCTCTCTTTCTTTGTTTCCATCCCCACCCACTTTTCGCCCCATTGACTTGGGGGCATGTCTGCTGTGGATCTTAATGCACTCTCAGCAGCAGCAGAGACAGCGACAGAGGCAGCAGCAGCAGCGGCACCTGTTATAATTTGTTTGGCTTCTTGTACGCTGACAGCCAACGATTTGTATAAAATTCTTTTTGTTGCGCTCTCGGGTGCCAAGTGTCTATGTTGTTGTTCTTGTTGTTGTTGTTGCATAACACTCACTCGTGTGTCAGGGCGGTAAAAATATTTGATTAAGTAGCAGCCGCGAGCCCAAAGCAAGCAGTGCTGCTGCCCTTTTTGGGGACCGTTCTGATGGCGCTTTGAGCTTTCAACCGCAGTGACAAAAGAAATTTGTTGCTTTTAGAGTAGAATGCGGGGGGAGTGGATGAACGATATTTAGTCGCCATTTTAGTTACAAAACCACCTCAAAATAAGTTTAGAGGCCTATCTAAAACTAAACTATTGGGAATATTCAAATATTTTAAATGTGATGATAAATAATTTTAGTGTGATGTTTCAAGTATTATAAAATTAGTTTGTTGATTTTTTAAATATTTTTTTCAGCATTTAAATATAATTAAAATCTAAATATTGACACAAAATTAAATTCACTATTATAGCTAAGGGATTTAATAATAAATTCAGTATTAATATTTGGTGTGATTAGCCTTTTAACTGTCACTTTAAGCCTTTTTAGCATGAATTTAACACATTTTTTTATCTTCTTCTGGAGTAATTTTACCTTAATTCTCAATCAAAATCGTTTTGAGGTCCGATTGGTTTGATATTTTGTGTTTACATAACTTTCTGTCAAAAATCGACCACCAATTTTCAATAACAGATGAGCCAAGTTGGGTCATTATCTTGGTTATATCTGAAGTTCTACTTTATGCTCAGTTTCTACCAAGTTTTCCAAGTCTAGCATCTCGAAAAAAGGCGAATGTTGCTAAGGAAGAGTGAGACAAGTCGATAAGCTGTGAACCACTGTACATGCGATCTTGAAACTGTTTAGAGATCAACATGACGTCATTGCAGTTTTTTAATTAATTTGGAAAAAAAAAAAAAAAAAAAAAAACAACAAAATTACCAAATGCCAAAGCACCAAGAATATAACGGCAATAAAAAGCAATGGCGACAAATGCTTTAAAAAATAAGCAACACTAATAAAAATTATGATTATTACAGTTTTGTTTAAATTGAATTTATGAATTAGTTTTCAACCATAGCTAATAAAATTGTTAATTAGAATTTTTCCAGCAGCTGCAATTGGGAATGAGTTGCGATAAAAGGTAGTAAACAATGAACACACACATATGTATACACGTGCATATATGTATGTCTGTGTATAAAAGCTTATTATCAAAACACTAATAACAAGTTAACGTCTCGTCGCAACGCGCCAAAAAGGGCGTGGCCTGGTTTTTTTTTGTTGTTTTTTGTTTTGCTGCAGTGCAAAAAGAAGCGAGAGAAATAAATGAATGTATGTATGTAATACGAAGTGAACACTACGAACCTCGACACGCAAGTGGGAGAGCTTTCGTGTATTAAGTGAATGAATAAGCGAATGAGAAACGAAATTAGCTGTGTGGAGCGAGCAGAAAGCTCGTTTATTGTCGATACGATCCACAAGGCAGTCAATAAGTACATGAACATGTATGCGTGTGTGTGTGTGTGTATTGTGTGTAGTCCTCGTCGTCGGCTCGCTTTGTAGTGTTGACAGAGTTTCAAAAGTAACTAGTTAAATAAAAATTAAAACCGTTTCAAATAGCCAAAAATTAAAAAATTATATCTAAAAAATTGGATATTATAAAAAACGTTTAGTATAAAATGCTTGTTTGTTTTCTTGAGCTGTGATTTAAGCTTAGACTTGATAAATCAAGCTATGATTTAAGTTTTTGGAATCGATAGTTATTTTAAAATTTTTTTAAAAGTACCAAAAATAATGAAAACTATTAAATTTTTATGTTCACGCACATAGCAGTAATAACCACTGAAATCTTAGTTATGATTGGATTTTATATGTGAATTTATAATATATTCATACTTCGTTTTTAGCCCATTATAAGTTCAAAAGACTTGAAGCTTTAAGTTTAATGTAGATATATCGGTTTATTAAGATCTTGAATGAAGAACATTTTTTAAAGATATTGTTAACATTTATTAATTGTTTAAATTTTAATAAATGGATTTGTTACTTACAATGCAAAACATGTTTAGAAGTTGAGGGTTTAAATTTTTTAAAAATATAATCGAATCTGTATATTGTCGGCATACAATAATATTATTATTTTAAACAGAACATTTATATTCATATGTATGCATATTGTCTACAAGTTTGGAATGAATCAAATTTACGTCCTATCATCAATAGAAAAGGCATTAATATTAAATACTATTCAGCTTAATCGATTATCAGTATAATTACAAATTATGCATTAGTAATTTTTTAAATTTTCTTCGTGTTTAAATTTATGAACGTACGTTTGACCTTTTTACTTAATAATAGATAAATTAAAAATTTATTATAACCAACGTGTTTCTTACATTCTTTTTTAAGTTATATCATGAAATCGGTACAATTTTGGTGAACTTATTTTATACATATCTGACTTTATTAAAGTTTTTAGAGCTGCACAGATAAAAATATTTCGTAGTTTGCTCTGAGTCAAGACTTTTTATACCCTCTGAGGGGTATAATGGGTTTGTCAGAAGTATGTAACAGACAGAAGGAGGCGTTTCCGACCCCATAAAGTATATATATTCTTGATCAGCATCAACAGCCGAGTCGATATAGCCATGTCCGTCTGTCCGTCCGTCTGTCTGTCTGTCTGTCTGTCTGTCCGTATGAACAAACAGATCTCAGAGATGGTAAGAGCTACAATATCCGTTTTAGTCAGTATCGACCACATATTTAGTCAGTCAATACAAGTTTGTTTCCTTTTTTTGATGCCACGCCCCATTTGCCCACAATTTGCGAAAAACCAGACATACCTCGGAAAAAATACATGTTTTTGGAGAATATCTCCGTAACTATAATACCTAGGGACACCAATTTTGGCATGCAGGTTGCTGTTTGCAATTTAAATATAATGCCATCAAAATTTATTGGATGCCACGCCCTTTTCGCCCACAATTGCGTTGAAACTTCGAATGCCTCTGGCTCACTTATTTCTTAACGTATAGTTTTGTAACTTATTATATACCTGCAGTCAAATAATATCAAACGATTGTGAAAATTTAATCAAAATCGGACTATAATTAAAAAAGTTTCTCAAACAACGAAAATCGATACATTCAAGCAAGGCATAGCCCAGTGCATTGCACTGAACTGTGTACACAAGCAACGAAAACGTGCGAGTGAGATAGACAGACAAATGTGTGCTCATGTTAAGTTCTTGCAGCAGCTTCTCCAATTGGAACTCATATAATTGGAAACGAAGCTCAGAGGGTATTACACGGTCGGCATGCCCGACTGACATTTCTTTCTTGTTCTTTATACAATGGGTGTATAGCCTTTTATATTGCTGTTTTTATATATATAGATGCCTTTGCCAAATTTTAGAATATGCTCCATTTTTTTTTATCAGTTTATGAAGCTCTAAAAGCTCCAAAGTGGTTAAATCTAGATTTATGGTTAACAACATTTCAAAAACATGTCTAACTTTTGCACTATTAATATAAACGTCTATATCTAGCTACAAATGTGCTAAAACGACAGCACTGCTGGTTCGCTCACTTGTAATAAAAACAATGGATTTTTTAATTACAATTGCCGCCTGCTATCGAAACTAGACGCAGAACCACCAGCAACAAATACAAATACAAATACAGTCTTTGGCCCTTATCCGTTTTTTTTAACCGGTTTCATTTTTTTGCTGTAATTTTATTGTTTACGCGAAAATTTCGTCTGCCTCAAACACACACACACACCTATGATGGGCGTGCGTGCAGCGCCCATATAAATAGTGGGTAGTTGCCTGTTGGGGAGGGAGTTGTAGTTGGCAACACTGGTGGTATGAGTGGAGTGTGGACTCGCTCTCTCTCTCTCTGTCTCGCACTCGTTGAATCGATCGTCCAGCCAGCGGGCAACCGGCACAGCGAATGCGCCATTATGTTTGTTGCCCGTTTCGGTTTCGGTTTCAGTTTCTCTGTTTCTGTTTTGTTGTTTTGTGTTTTGTTGTTTCCATTTTTATATTTTATTCGCTTTATTTTTTCCGCTTCGTCGCGTTGCGAGCGAATGAAATACGCGACGCGACGCACACACACACTCGCACTCGCAGTCGCACTCACGCACACTTTACATTCACTCTTCCATTCGCACTCGTATTCCACATATGTATCTTTATCTGGGTGTATGTACATACATACGTACTCGAAAGTATCTCAAAGATACGTTTTGCATTTTAATTTTATTTTCATGCCTCTCCGCCTGCAGCGGCTCGTCGTTTCCGTATCGACCACGTTGCACATGTTTTGGTCCTGCCCTTAATATGTAATTTTTTTCTTTCTTCATTTTATTTTTATTTTTTAGTCGCTGAATCGTTGTTGTTGTTGTTGGTGCTGTTGTTGTTTTTGCTGTTGTTGTCGTCGTCATCGTTGCAGCGCGTTGAAATAATTCGCCACGGGGTAGATGCGTAAATGAGCAATTTTTATTTATGTCTGGGCGCATTTTTATTCAGATATGAGAGAGAAGCCGCCATTGCTATATGTAGATATATGTATACTACATGCATTCGTACATTTAAAGCAAAATATTTGCATATCTACGTCTTGTTTTTAGAAAATTTTTAAAGGTAAAATTTTAATTGAAAACATCGATATATTTATGTTCTTGTGAGCAACAATAATACATACAAGACTTAAATGAATTCTGAATTTAATAAAAAAAAGCTATATATATATATTATACGTGCATAAATTGAAATTTTGTATATAAAAAGGTTATAAAAAATCATTTAATATATGTTCAATGCAAAAAAACAATTTTAAATTCAAGTGCTGTTTGATTTACAGCATTTTATTTAATTCATAAAAAAATTCAATCAAATCAAATTTCAAGTCTCTTTTTTACATAATTTTCTGTACATCTTTCATTTTGATTCTCAAGCTGTTGTTAATGAAAAAATCATTAGTGAGATTTGTTTTGGGATATCTGAAAAATGTTAAATACTATCGCTGATTATGGACAGATATTTCTATATTTGGTATTTGGTATAGTTGTATGATTTTAGCAAAATTAAGTTAGAATAAAAATTATATCACCAAGTTTTAGAAAATGTAATAGTATAAAAAGGTATTTTGAAGCAAAAAATTTTATTTAAGACAAGCCTAATAGAACCTTGTATTCTGTTTTGAAAACAGGATTTCTGATACAGAAGCAAGGCATAAAAGTTAGTTTTAAAGACTTCGAACAGTACTTATGGTCTCAATTTCAGCTTTGTATACATACAATGAGCCCAAAAAGTATTGGCCCAATAAAAATAGTGAAGTTTATAACTCGAGTTCTTTTAGGGCTAGAGAAAAGACTATTATGAGTTTATTAATATTTATTTGACATAAAAACCTTAACTTTATAATTTTTGTCAAGTAGTTTTATATTAATAAACGAAAACTGGGCCAAAGAGTATTGGCAGACTCAAAAAAAATCATAAAAAAATGTATAGAAAAAGTTAACTTATACATTATATTTATATATAATTTGTTGATCCACCTTTGACCAAAATAAAGACCTCAAGACGTCTCTTCATACTTGGAACTATGAATGTTACTCATCTCCTGGCTTCATATTTTATCCCAGTGCTTTTTTTCAGGGAATCCTTAAATGTTATTTGGAGCATCCTTTTTTTGTATACAACTTTCTTAATATAATAAAGTTCCAGTTGTATTTTTGGTGTACCAATACTATTTTGGCTCACTGCATTTACAGCTGGGAGTAATAGTATGGAAACAAGTTTTCATTATTTTATTTTATAATTTTCTTGCAAATTGGTCTTATTTAATAGATATTTGAGACAACAATAATTACCAAAATCCTTTATATCGAAACCAAGATCTTTCTAAATACCTTATAAAATAAACGTATTTCAAGAAAAAATTAAAATATTAATAAGAAAAGTCTCTTTCACCATTGGTCAATACTAGTTTTACTGTTCGCAACTGTATTTTAGTGTTTCGTACTGTCTCTAATTACAAACTGAGCATGTTATAACTTGCTTAAATTACTTGATGAATTTTCTAGGAAAATTAAACATATTAGACGATATAAGAGGAACCGTGCTATATAACAGATAGTTCCACAAAAAATTGTACAATGAAAGAGACGACGTTAATAAACTTAAGACGCCAGCACGCCCAAAGAGCACTTGAATCATAAGAACATTAGAAACACGCACACAGGAGCGAGCGAAAGAGAGAGAGAGAGAGAGAGAGCACCTCTCATGTTGAGTGAGAGAGGTAGATAAGCCTGCTATGTACATAATCTTAATCCTTCACACAATAAACTGTTTGCCTGCCTAGGATTGTTGTTGTTGAGCGGACTGTCTGTCTGTCTAGTATGTGCTGCACTCTTCTGCCCATCTGTCTGTCTCTTTTTACTCTATTGGTAGTTAGTTGATCCTGTTTGCATGCTGCTTCATGCCCTTCACAGCTTGGCACGGTACAACTCGACAATTCAGCTACTCGACAATCCACAAACGGCAGCGCTTTGTCACATTATGGATTTCCAGTGGCCGCAACTGTGTATCTCCTTTTGTTTTAAATTAGCACGGCATGTTGCACATGCGGCACGGGTCTGTCCCACTGTCCCGCTGTCCTGCTGTCCTGCTGACTGTCTGTCTGTCCGTATGTTGCCTCTGCTCGCAATCACAGTTTCATTTGTTCATAGACAAATGCCGACGGCAAGCGAAAGATATGTTAAGTATATTTATTTGTTTGTCCCTGAGTGCTTCCGACAATTTGTCAATGCAACAATGCTAGACAGAGACAATTGTTGTAACATGTATCAGAACAACAAATTACGCAAATTGCATTTGTGTTGACCACAAATGCAATGATAATAAATTAAGATAAATTATTTGTCAACCGTGAGTTTTGTATCGAAAATAATGTAAACTAATTAGTGATAAAAACTGTCAGCGAGCAAATAAATTGAATACGAATGCAATTTGCAGTTAGATAGTTACCACATTTGTCACCAGCTACACTACCCTACCTACCTACCCTACTCCCTTTGAACTCCCACTCATGTCGGCTGTTTGTGCCCCGCATCTTGTCATACATGTTACTATAGTTGTTGTTGTGTGCACCTTTTGCGGTGCATCGAAAGCTATTAAAGTAAATTGCAATCAACGGACGGTTGCTCCCCCCTCTCTCTAGCAGTGTAGTACAGTCATACCTGCCCGTAAGCGCACACTCGTATCTGTATCTACACTCATGTTGTTGTTGTGGGGGCTTTTGTGGGCACTACTGAGGCAGCTCTAATTGCGATTTAATGTCTTTTCGGCTTTCTTATGAAATGGCTTTGGTAAAAGTTAAAACCGATAACACACACTCGTACGTACTCTTCCTACTCTCTTTATCAATCCAAATTAATGGAACTAGCTTGTAGGTGTACTACTTACAACTAAAATAAGTATTATCTATAACTGCGTATTGCTCTATTCCAATTTCTATACCTATACGACATACATTTTTTCTCGATAACTTTTGTTCATCATTAGTGTGTTGAGTTCGCTGGGTTTTTCCGCTACTTAATGTCTTTCGTAACTAGTACGACTTATCGGGCGACACTTGATTTATGCGACAGCTAAACATAATTGCATATAGCTACCATATTTAATGCCAAGTTGGGCCTTCAGTGTAACTAACCCGAGAAATGAGTAACACTAAGCGTTTAAAAGTCAGTTGCAAATAATATATGTATATGAAATCTTTATATACTTTTGATAATTTAATTATCTTGGTTTATGCATTATGCGCAACTAGAGCAAATAGTATTGAATTTATCGATTTGTTATCGATCGCACAAAAACACTCGTAAGTCGTAGCAAAATAACATTTAAGCGGCACAAATTCGTTGTGCATTAATTAGACATTTTATAGGTGCAACATGGCGTATACAAGTTGCACGTTGCACGGCTATGAGGCTGCCTCAATGCCACAATTATTGTTTGGGCCTGGTCAACAGCAAAAACAACTACAACAGCAACAACAACAATTGCAACGTCAATAGGAATTGCAACCGCAACTAAAATGTTGCCAGCGAAGCGTCCATCGGCCTCAAAGTGCGCATATTTCGCATGGATTCGATAACTTACATTAATTTGATGTACACACACACACACATATTGTGTGTGTGTGGCAACCGCGAATTGGCAACTAAAACGTAACCAACCAAGTTAAGAAGGCGGACATGCAAACGTCCAATGCGAGCAGCGATCAATGCACCAATATGTGCACTCTTATAGCCCACAAAGAAGATGGAGATGGAGTTGAGATGGAGATGGGATGGAGGAGCTGGAGATGGCGATGAAAATGTTAATGCCATAAACTGACAGAGCAAGCAGTAGAAAGAGAGGAAGGGAGAGTGGAAGAGAAGAGACGTTACCATTTCACATTATGCGCGTCCGCGTATTCGAGTTGGCCAACTTGGCTGGCTATCAGTATTGCCGCATATCATACAAGAGTTAACCAAATGGTGTTAGCAACAATTTTAGCCAGACTCCAGTGCGATGCCATACACTGAGAGAAATTTATTAAAGCAAAGTAGAGAATATAGTAGATGAACAATAAAAGATCAGTTATGAAAAGTATAGAGTAAAAAACTTGTTTGATTCCTAAAATGAATACAGATTAGTTTTAAATTAGTTGAAGATTTTATTCATGCAGAGTGTTCAGTGTGCCCATAACATTTGTTCAAAGTCGTGCAGAATTTCTAGGATATCTAAAATTGCTTTTAAGTATTGAATATATAGAAGTTTATAATTATTTAGTTTAAATATAGTATGTAGTTATGCAAATTTGTTATATAAAGTTAATAAACAAATTCTATTTAGAATTGATATTTAAATAAGCACAAAGCGCAACAAATGTGTGTAATTAAAACCTTAAGTCATTTTTAACACATATGTATGTATTTTTCAGCAACTTAAAGAGCTAGAGCCATAAAATTGAGCATGAGGGTGCGTCTGTATTGCAAGCAGATCAAGTTTGTCTAGCAAATGAGTCAAGCGCCCTCAAATCGTGTTACCCTGTATAAAAAATCCTATGAAAAGAGTAGATTTAACCCATTTTCGGGCTATGCTGTACAACTTTTTGATTTAAATGTGCTAAGCACATAAAATATTTCAAATTTTTTGTGAATTTGATGCACTGAATCACCTTACATCGGTATTATTTATTTATATAAATATTTTATTTTTAAAATATGGTCTTAATTTAATGTGTTTTTTAAAACCCAAATTAATTGACGGTGCAAATACTTTTGCTTTAAATATAATTAAAATATTTAAAAACGTACAAAACATGCTGATCTAAAAGTTGAAAAGCGGTCTGAGAAGGGTTTAAATATTCTAAACAAACTCACATATGTACATAGAATATTCATATATAAATTAATATAATAAATTTAATAAGAATCTAACAGTTTATTATATATTGGTGACCTGAAAACATAATACGCTTCTTAGCTACGAAGACTGTTGAATCTATATATGAGTTTAGGATCTTTTAAAGGCGACAGTTTCAACTATTGACTATTTAGACCCTAAGCTCTCTTTTATTGAGCTTAAAATGCGTTTGTATATTTTTACTTTTAAGCTGCTTTCGTTACTAGATTTCAAGTTTTTAAAAGTTAACGAGTTAATTGAAATGTAAACAACTTCAAAGCACTATAAAAATGTAGTTTATTATAGCGGAGCTTAATTATACACCTCTTGATAGCTCTATAATAAAAGCTAAAATTTGTTAGCTTTTTTTAAAGTTATTTGCTTTTTATTTGCTTACAATTTCGCACAGTGCATTCGTTCGAATACTCGCTAGCACATTCTGCGCACAACTTCAAAGAATTCTTTGGAACTGCACTGCACTCTCTTTCATGGTTAGACCAAAGAGTTTGCCCCACCCCACTCTGTGGCGACTCCCCCCTTACCCCCCACCCAATTGCAAGTATTGTCTCTGCTCTCTAGCTGTATGCTTTGGTTTTGGTTGCATTTATGATTACAGCAAAACGCGACAACAACGACACTAAAGTTTAAGTCGAAGACGACGATAAATGTTGTATACACACACACATATGGGGATTCAATGATGATGATGCTGATCATGATGATGATCTAGCCTGGCCTAACCTGGGCAAGGCCTGGCCAATGCATTGGCTTACTTTGTGCAACGCAGCTTACAATGTGTGTACATGTGTGCTGCTGTCGGTTGGCTGCCGCTTGGTTGTGTTTAAATTGAAAATTCCCGATTTGCACACAGTCACAGATGCGCTTAATTTGCACCTCTCCAAATGCATAAAAAGGCAAAGACCGGACCAGCGATAGCAACAGTCAACAGTCCACAGTATAAGCGGGTAAAGCGGGTACAAGCGGAGGTTATAAAGAGGTTCAGTTCAGAGCGGGGGGAAAGACTTCTCAGCTCCTCGATGGCAAGCGGCCAAGCGTAGCGTACTCTTTCTCTTCTTCTTCTTCTCCTCATCATTGTTTTTTTTTAGCTAGGTAAAGTCACGGCTGGCAATAGTACGCTTGAAACGGTTTGTGGCCACGGATACGCCATGGATGTGAGACTTCTTAGCCGACCTACGTTGGCCCACAGTATACGTAGTGCGATGATGGCTTTTAATGGCCATGGACCAGAGAGCTGTGCTTAAAACAACCTCTGCCCCCTGCCCCCTGCCACAAAATGTGGCACTAGCTTTAGCAACAGTTTTGAGTCTGCCTCGAAGTCTGCTTGATTGCCATTACCGACCATTGCCATTGTTAATTTATTAAGTGGTTACCTTTGTTGTCGCCTCGCTAGCAATACAATTGAAATTGCTTCAAGCTCTTCTTTCCCCCCTTTATGCCCATATTATGTGGTGTCCTTTTGGCACGGGCTACAGTTCAGTCTGTCAGTACAATGACCATTTGCTAAACGCTGCCCACGCAACAACACTACAATAACAATCGGGATCAACAACAAACGATCGTGCAGACTGTCATAGACCCTGCACTTATACAAAATAATTAACTATAGTATCAAATAAACAATCTGTAAATTTCATTAAGATAAGTAAGAGCTACAATCTTCGTCAGTATGGACTACATATTTAGTCAGTTAATTAAATTTTGTTTCCTTTTTTTTATGCCACGTTCCATTCGCCCACAATAAACAAAAGATTAGACATATGTCGGAAAAATACAAGTTTTTGGCGAATATGTCAGTAACTACGGCACCTAGGAACACAAACTTTGACATGTAGGCTCCTAGATGCAATATAAAGATAATTTGATAATAATTTTTTTTTTTTTTTTTTTGTTAAAAGCCACGACTCCTTAGCCCACAGAAAAGAATAAAATATTGGAAGTTTGCATGCCTCTAGCTCAGGTATTTCTTTACGTATACTTTTGTTACATTCGCATTCGTTTAGAGACAAACAATCTCAAACGATCCTGAAAGTCGTATTAAGATCGGATCTCAATCAAGAATGTTATAATACATCGAAAAACGTAACTTAACCAGCAACGTGCGTAGCATGGAGCTCCGCTTATGCGCTGTCGTCACACAAGCAGCGTAAACCAAAGCATGTGTGTAAGCGAAAAAGACGACAAACACAAGTTGATGTGTCGCTCTTTCAGTGCTTACACCGATATAAACTCATATAATTGGAAATTAACCTCGGAAGGCTTACACGGTCGGGATACTCGACTAAACTGTATACATGTATCAAACCAAGTATAGTTGGTTACCTGTTTATAGATTTATTATGCCACTCTGTGCACTCTTAAGTACAGGGTCTAAAAAAGAATCGTAGCCGCCGCTGTGAGATGACAAAGTATTAAGCATTTGACCAAAAACTCAGCGGGTGTTTTTTTGTAGCATTGAGAATGCGAGTTGCCGCAAGTTGCAAGATTCATTGATGGCAATTGTTGCCGCTTGTTGTGGCATAAGCGCCGCCATCAATTGCACCGATATTGTATTTTGATATCTCACACTTTCCGCGTCCCCAACTTCATCTCCGTCTCCATCTCTTTATCTTCTTTGCAGTCCCACGGCGATCGAACGGATGACGAGATGAGGGACTGTGATTCTGTGGACGGTGAGCATCATCAGCTGAGCGCCAAGGCGGCAATTGCAGCTCGTCTCAGTCACACAGTAGCTGGCAATGCTGGCCTCAATTTCGCCAGTCCAGAGCAGCAAACAGATCTGCCACTCAGGTGAGTAGATCGGTCTAGGAACTATTGGGAGACTTAGACTATATTCCAATATTCCATACTGTTATCGTTTATGTAGCCATCATCATCAGCTGCCGCCGAATCATCCGCTTAACGCTCTTGGCAGCTTCATGGGCATCAGTGGACTACACAGCATTCCAAATCTTCAGCACAGCGATGTTCTTGAGAAGCTCAAGATGCAAGTGCGCGACATGAAAGTGGGCCTAATGGTAAGTTGAAATAAAACATTGGTGAAGAAACGTATATATATTGGAACCGATGAAGTAGCTTATTTGGCTCATACAATGGTAGCATAGCTTGGGCCTTATATTTAGGTATTCCAATAATTAGCACCATTTTTCTGTATATTTAAGTTAAAGGTATTACAACTGTTTGTCCCAAAAAAAGAAAGTTTTAAAGAAATCTTATATACTTACAATACATAAGTGTAATCGATCGCTAAGCTTAAAAATGGTTTCATTATAGTCAAAAACAATTCATTTGAAAGCTAATATCACTTTAACAAAAAATTGTTTTTATTTTAAAAATAAAATAATATAATAGCAACTGATTACATAAAAAGGTGTAATACAAACCGCAAAGCACATCTGTCGTGAAAATTTCTTGAAAATTGGATAGTCCACTTCTAAGTTATACAAAAGTCAAATCAGCATATTGTAAACTCATAGAAAGTAGAAGCATTCGCACTTATTTATTATGTATTTTCGCACCTTAATGTTAGAAACCCATTACAGGGTATTGTGTCGTCGGGCAGACTGCCGTAAACCATTTTAGCTTGCTTTTTATTCAATATGTTCTCAATTAAATTTGAAATTTATATTAAACAGAAATTGTGTTCATTGTGATTTGGAATTTTAATCGAGATTGTGTTTAATTTGTGCCATAATAATCATAATAAAATTGTTGTAAAAATAGAAAAAATATTAGTTTGAAAGATGAGTTTCACGAGTTCTCAATGCAACACTTTGAATTCGCCTGCTTTGCAGGAACAGGACTATGCAGCAGCGGCACATGCGGCAGCCTTTGGTGCCAACATGTTGCCCACAACGATCAGTTCGGCTTTTCCGCTGCCCCACAATTCGGTGGCGGTGGCAGCAGCGGCTGCAGCATCCTTTGGTCCCGTGCCACCGGCCAGCAATGGCGCCAGCTACAATGGTGCAACAAGTGGTGGGGGCAGTGTGGCAACAGCAGCTGTGGCAAGTAATAATGGAGGAGGATCAGCTACTGGCGGTGCGGGAGGAGGAGGCGGAGCACCAGCTGGTGGCGGAGGCAACAACAACAGTGCAGGGAGTGGCAGCAACAGTGGCAACAACAACAATGGTCATCCCTTCTCATTTGCATCGCCAACAGCGCCAAGCGCCAAAGAAGGTTCGTATTGGTTTATTGTGGGGGTAGGAAATGGAGTGGGGAGACTTTTCCATTTTGTAACTGTTGAATGTTGAACTCAACGCGCCACTTTACAGCTAATTCCGCATCAAATTCATCGACGTCCAGCGAGGCATCCAATTCATCGCAGCAGAATAATGGCTGGAGCTTTGAAGAGCAGTACAAACAAGTCAGACAGGTTAGTACGAGTACGAGTACGAGTAGTTGTTGTTGTTGTTATTGTGTTGTGTTGTGTTGTGTTAGCCAATTTAATCTTTAAGCAAACTAAACTAAAACCAAATCCAAAACCCAAACGAACCCAACCCAAGCTGCCAGGGGGTCGGTCAGTCGGTCCATTCAGGCAAAACTATCAATTAACGGCTAATAGCCAACAACATCTTGAACCAGTTGCCAGTTTCAAGATGAACACCGACTCTCCTCAAGTAACTCTCCGAGTGTGTGTGCGAGTGTGTGAAGAGGGGGATGCGCCAAGTTTTGATCTCGTTTTGACGCTTCTGCTGCCTGAAGCTGTTTCACACACAAACACACACTCACACTCGAACAGTTCCGGTTTTGTGTACTGCAATTGAGCAATTAATGTTGAAGCATCTCTCGTTACGTCTCTGTAATCATCTCGTTTTTGGTGAGAAAAGTGCTCGTTTTTATGCGGAAAATGTCTTTTACGCATGAGTGCAGAGACAGCGTGACAGAAAAGTGCACAATTTGATAATTAAAATATATAGACAGGGCCAGGCTTTAGAATATTGTAGTTTGGTTAGTCGCCAAAAACAAGAAATGAAACAAGAAGTGGCTCTCCAAATACTTGATACCCTTGCAGAGCCCTGTAGGATTTAAAGTACTTACTATTAAATATATCAAATCGATTGTTCCTTCGGAAACTATATGATACATTGGTTTCATAAGGATGACTTTAACTTGCTCATGTCTAAAAACTGCTTGAAATCGCGTATTAGACAGAAGAGTATTTCGTACTAAGTATTATCAAACAATTGTTTCTATGATAAAGTCATCGGATCTGGATGAAATGAAGTTTGGTCTACTCATGAAATTTGGCATTCAATTTATATTGAGAGAATTAGTTTAAGATTTCTCAAAAAGACACTTTTTTTAACTCATTGTTCCTATAGTAGCTATACGACATAATCGCCTACTGCAATGCATTACAAACTTTGCGACAACACCAATATACCCGCTGCAAAAGGGTATAATGATAGTTGTGTGCCATGTGAACCGCAACAGCTTTTGTTGTAGTTGTTGCCTGTGGTACATAAAACTAAACTTCGATTAACACTGTGCACAGTGTACAGTGTACTACACCCTCAAGAGGTTGTGGCAATTCATCAAATAGCCCGCATTCTCTATGCACTATAAAAACTTTGACCCTCACAATACAAAAGAAATAGATACAGATACTAACACACTTGCCAGTGGTAGATACACACATATATATATATATATATATATATATATATGTAGAAAGATACATTTGTATCCATATGTAACTACAGCTTCACGGTTAACACCTTCGCTGCTTACAACGGATTGAAACCGGCTTAAACCTACGCCTAACCGCCCAGCTATCTTACTTACTTCCTTGCTGCCTCTCACTCACTCATTCACGCTATGTTAGACCTACTCTCTCTCTCTCTCTCTCTCGCTATCTCTTTAGTAGGTGTTGGTTGCCTAATCCCTTTAAGCAAATTTGTATGCTGCTGAAAGTATCTGTAGCTGTATCTTTTTCTATATCTATAGCTCGCCAGACACAAAATGGCGACTTTCATTAATTGTGAAAATGGCTGCTTCTCAAAACGATAATTATGTTAATTGAGTGAAAAGCCATTTTGAATTTGTCTGTCTTTACGAGAGAGATGCCAAAAGAAAATCATTCTATGAGTACGCTTCGAGTTGGAGCAAAAAAAAAATACATACATATATATGAAAAAAAGAGACGGGATTGGGAATGGAAATGGGAACTACAACTGCCGCCCCAATATGCTCGTCAGACACCCATCAAACCATACATACATCCATCCAGCCATCCATCTATCCATCTGTCCAACTATCTATCTATCTAGCTATCTGAACGCAGACGAAATATTATTTTCGTATTTTTTCCACATTTCTATATGATTTAGTTTAGTTTAATATGTACGCCTGTGCATATATATATGTATATATGCATATTCCACTATATACATATACGTATGCTCTCATTAATCAATGTCAATTATCTGTACATACTGAATAATTATGTTTAATTATAGACCCCAAAGCATTTTCCAATATTATTTTATTTTATCGTATTTCTCTGCCGACTGTGAATGTATCTACACACTCACTGGCATGTAAGAACCTATGTACATATATATATATATATTGTATATATGTATTTCCTCAAATTCAAATTCAAATTTAAATTCGACTTCTCAATTGCAATTCGTCGTTTCCCATATGCATTACGAAACTTTGGCGCATGTTGGCCATTATTTAGTGTTAATAATTATAAATATTATTATTGCCGATTTGTACAGAAAGGCAATGAAATGTGTTATATTATAGCGCTAGTAAACGTTCTAAAATAATTAACACGAATACAAATAAATATAGCCAAAAGCCAGCTAAGTAGTAAATTAGTAAATATTCTTGAAAATTAGTTTATAACAGAAACAAAAACAATCATGTTTTCCATACACACAGCCAAATTTTATAATTCACTTTAAGTTTTCCACTTTAAACTGAATTAACTACTTAATAATTTTCGCAAAAGTTGAAATAAATTTATTTGCCATCCTATAAATTTGACTATAACTAATCTATTTCAATTTAGTCTTTCATAAACAAAGAACAATAGAAATGGTTGAAAACTACAACAAGATTAAATTATTATGAATCAAATTAAGTGTATTAAGATTAGAATGAAATAGAAATTCTCTTTAAAAACAAGAAAGAAATGTTTAGTCGAGCACGCCCGACCGTATAATACCCTCTGACTCTTATTCCAGATTTAAAATCGGAGTTCAAATTTGTTTCCATTTAATGTGCTTGAGGGACGGCAGCGCTGCAGCAGTCAATTTACATTTTTCGATGCATGATAACTTTCTTCATTACAATCTTATCTTAATGCTGTTTTCAGGATCATTTGATATTGCTTGTCTTTAAACATGTGTAAAGTTAGAAAAACATACGTTTTTAAATACGTGAGTTAAAGGCATTCCAATTTTCAAATATATTTTATTCTTATGGGCGAAAGTGGCTTGGCACTAAAAAATATTATTTTGATATTGTCTTTATATTGCATCTAAGAACTTGCATGCCAAAATTGACGGCCTCACGTGCTATTCTCACTGAAATATTTGTCAAAAACAAAAAGAAAACAAAAATTTTCTCGACTGACTGAAATAAAGTTTTAGCTTTTACAGACGAACAGATTGACAGACAGGGGGACATATCGGATATATCGACTCGGCTGTACTATATGGGATCTGCCACGCCTTCTTCTGCATGTAATATACTTCTTATAAACCCATTTTACCCCTCAGGGGGCATAACTGTAGGTTCAAAGACTAAAATCCTAGATTTTATGTCTATGCACAGCGTCATTGCTATCTGAATCAATGTCAATATTGTCGATTACTGGCAAATCGAATGATTATATAGAAATTTCCAATGTTTGATTTGCAAATGTTTGTTTAACTGGTTAACGGAATTGCACTTCAATCATATGCAAAAATCAGAAATTTTTCATGATGAATATTTCTGAATTAAAATTCACTTTATTTTTCGAGTTGCAATCAACAGCAATATTATTATGATTATCATAATAATTTTTTATTTATTTTTGGCTCGTTTGGTGAATTGTTTTTAATCAGCAGGCACTGTACTTCAGAAGTTCTTAAATCAACAAAGGCTATAAAAAAAGCGAAACCTCAACGAATTTCAGTTAATTAAAATGAACAAAACAAGAAAACGAATAAAGATGGATGAAGAAAAAAAAAAGCAAAATCTGGTCAACAGATTTTCAATAACGAGTGTGAAATTCTTAAATAAATATGTGCATAAGATACACACACACAGAGTAACACATAATATATATATATAGATACTAAGTGCCTGTGAGCATGTGTAAATGAAACTGGACAAATTATGAGATACAGACAAAATGCAACGGGATCTCTCTGGCTCTATATCAATTTTTAGTAGCATGTCCATGCAGTGGAAACCTTGCACTTTCCAATACCATGTGCAATGAGCTGATAGTTATAAATTATACACACACACACACGCGTACACACATACATTAACACACACTTTGATCTGGCTAAAAACGCATTTGAGAATTCTCAGAATCAAGGATTCAAATTTCAAGCATATTTTAGGTCCGAAAATGCGACTAGCGACAAATAAGTGAGATTATTTTTATAACCGAACCCAAGTAGAAGATTGTGTCTGCGCCTGTATCTGTATATATGTGTGTGTGCCATGTGTCCTTAGGAAAAACAACAACAACAAGATTAGTTATAAAAACGATTATGATTGGTCTAGAACTACTGTGCCGTAGATAGAGCGAGAGGGAGACAGAGTATAAGGGATTTTTATAGTTTTATTGCAGGGATTTGTCGATTGAACTGAGAATTGCTTGCTGTGACTGTGGCCGCTGCTGTGCTGTGATGCAAGGCACAAACGAGGCGGCAGGTTTTCCACAAGGGTTGCCACGAATTTTCACCAAAACTCTGAACTTCATTTTTATTAGGTACAGCATTATTATTATAATGCAAAGATACAAAGATACAAAGATACGCAGGCAGCAGCAGCAGGCAAAGAGGCAGGCAGCAAAAACATCGATTACCATGTGTGTGTGCGTGTGTGTGTGTGTATCTGTGTGTGGTATCTGTACTATGTATGTATGTGTGTGTGTCTGTGTGTTTGTTTGTCGTTTTGATTTGAACACTGCGTCGATTGCTGCACTCTCTCTGCCGCGTCGCGTCGCGTCTCGTTTCAATATTTTTAGTTGATAAACGACCTTTGATGGCGTTGCATCGCCGCGTTGATCGATCGATGTGACTCTGCTGCAACATCCTGTGTGAAAAATTATAAAATTCGAAAATTCAAAATTGAAAAATTGTTAAATAAATTAGAAAATATCAAGAAGTAATCAAAAAAGAAATATACAATAAAAATAAAAACCCAAACAGCAACTGTGCAAAGTGCATTAAAAAAATTTGCCTAAAACAAGTGAATTAATCAAGTGCGTGTTTGTGTGAGTGTTTGTGTGTGTGTGTGTGCTAACAACATGCTCATCTCGGAGGATCAAATACAGGAGGTATAGATGATGATGATGATGAATTATGCAATTAAAAGTTTAATTAAAAGCGCCAAAATCAACTGATTACTTAACAAAACATTAAATGCCGAAACAGCTTTCAGTTGGATTTCAATCAATTTTAGCAGACACATACTAGCAGCAGTCACTGTGATGTTGTTGTTACATATACACTATATAAATGTATATATATAGTGCATTGTATATATATGTATAAACAATATACAATAACTCTTGTGGGCGTCGTGCATCATAAAAAAGCAGAGTCAGAGTCAGAGTCTGTGGAAGTTGTGTTGAATTCGCAGCTGGGAGTAGGAGTCGGCAATGAAGGGGAATCACAATCTCCTTCTGAGTCGGAGTTTGGGTCTCAGTCTCAGTCTCAGCTGCCTGGCAACTTGCTGAACTCAAGCTTTAAATCGAGAAGAGCAGCTCTCTCGACTCTCGACTCTGTGAGACTCCATCATATGTCTGTATGTCTGTCGTTGCTGTAACTTCAGTCGCGTTTTAAATCATTTATGCGAGTGGGGAAGCAAGGCAGTTCATCATCATTCGCATTGACTTAGAATGTGCACCCAAAGACTAAAAACATGGCCAAAACAGCAAACGAATCTCAAACTTGTAGCTGTTGCTGTAGCTGTACCTTTGCCTTTGCCTTTGCCTTTTTCCTTTACCTTTGCTTTGGCTTTGGCTTTGGTTGCAGTAGGCGGAAAGTATGATGAATTCCAAATTTGATGAGTTCACTCAGATGTTGTCATTAATTTTATACATCAGACTCTCTACTGTGTGTGAGTATGTGTGTTTGTCTGACGATGTAGACGAAGTTTGACTATGCTTCTATAATGATTTTGTGCCAAGACAAGACTATACTATACTATAGTAGTATGTAATGCAAAAGCAACTCCTCTGGCACACAAAAAGGTCAAAGTGTGTGCGCCCGAGGAGTCACAAACATAAAAAACAAAAATAGAAGAAAATAAAAGGAAAATGTAAAATAATCATTAATACTTAAATGCTAAAAGATGGAATTCCAGCTAGGAAATTTGTATTTCAAATTTATTGTTACAATTTTTAGATGTTTTTCTTTTTTTTTTTTTGGTAAAGACTTGTAGATCTCTTTACGAGTTATAAAACGTGGTATTTTGCCCAAAGCTAGACAATACTTTCCGACTGTACAACAATCAAATCGATTGAGCATTAAATTTTAGTTGGAAATGATTTCTCTTTCTTGTTTAGTCTAGTATATAGCATATTGCTTAAGGTTTATTCCCATCTTTATCACCTAATTATGCAACTCAAAACTTGCCCCTTTTTTATATGCACAATGCCCTTTGAGGGTGATTCACACGTTTAACCATTTTCAACCCCCAAAGTCAATGGGAATTGTATTGTATAAGAGAGCGTGAACACGCGCCCCTAATGCCAACACACACAGACACACAGGGTTGAGGCATGAATGGGAGAGGTGATGAGACAGGGGCAGGAGCAGTGGCAGTGCCAGTGTCTGTGTCTATGGCAGGGGTAGGGGCATGTCAAGGCTATAGAATTGTCTGTTATACAACACAGCAAACACGGCAAACAATAGAGTTTGAGTTGCATGTGGCATGCGGCAACCATTTTGCGCAAATTCATTGGCTCAAAGTCAAGTAGAACAGAAGATGTATTGTATAGCAGTAGCACTGTACATACACTAAGAGAAATAGGGGAATATATAGAATTATACAAAATTAGCATAAAATGTGCTTGAAATCACAAAGAAATTATAGCAAGAAATTGGTTTATTTTTGAGGTGTTGTGATAATTGTATAAACTAACAGTTAATGATTTTATACTGAATGAAATTGTGCTTGCATGTGGGATTCGAAACTAAATGTATATTAAGCAAATTTTGTTGAAGTTGTTTAGAGAAAACTTTTTTCAAACCGATTATTCCTATATGATATAGTGAAGCTATCTGGCCGATTTCAATATATGACCGGTGTAAAGAGAGAGAACACTTCTGTACCAAATTTCGTCAGGGCAGCTTTAAAATTGGGAGACTAATTTACATAGGAACAAGGGGACAAACCATCAAACATTGAAATAATATTCTGAAAATAACGTGGGTCTCTTGAGTGTAGTTATAAGCGAATTCTACTGTATATTCAATACATATGCATATACATATTATGGGATCTGCCACCCTCAATGCGTTGTATATCACTGATAGGATACTATAATACTATTGGCTACCGTATGATATTGAAGAGTATGTAAATAAATCAATTTTTAGAATTTTCTAATTAATACTTCAGTTTAGATTGTGTCAGAATTCAAGCTAATAAAGTGCACTTTTTTCTTATTTCTATATATACTTGTATATTATTTAACTATATTTTATAACTAATATTTTGAACTTATTTTCCATTTTCAGCTCTATGAAATCAATGATGATCCCAAACGCAAAGAGTTTCTCGATGATTTGTTTTCATTTATGCAAAAGCGCGGTAAGTACAGCAGCCAACACCTTTTGGCCAGCTTAATGGGTAGAGGGAAGGGTAAAGAGGTTGCAGCTATTCGAATTCGAATTCGTTCGGAGATTGTACTTGAACAACACTTTGTTCTTGTGGAGAGAGAGCAAGCAGCATTTGCATATGCCGCTGACTCAGCTAACTCACAACTCAGTCAACTCTTGGAAAGTTGAAGTTTGTTTGGCTTTCGGACAGACACAAATTATGTTAATTGAATAAATTTCCCGGCACTTTTGCCGTTTGATTTGTCGCTGTTGCGTTTGCCACACTGTGCGTATGTGTACATGTGTATGTATATTTGTAGTTGGCTGTGAGTGCATTAAAATATGCAGAAATCTTTCTTGAATGACAGTGAAATCATTATGATGCCGCAGTTTTGTGTCTGTTTTGTCACTCCAAATTACTGTCATATACTACACACATACAAACGTTTGTCTCAAGAACACTTCGAGGCAAACGTCAAGCCCTTGCACGCCTGCGACATTGGTGAGTGGGGGGAGTATAGAGGGGTAGGAGATGGGGCAACGGGGACACATTCATTTGTTGCTCATATGTATATTGGTACTTAAATGAGCAAATGTTGCCTATTTTTAAATGGCAAACGGTTTTTTGTCATTAATTATAAGCATTAACAATTGCAGTTTTACGTGGCATCATGGCATGTGGCATGCAACATGGTCGAGCTTTTGCCACTTCCTGCCGCAAAAAAATCCTCGAGATGCCACCGCCACAAGTACAGGCGGAGGTAGAGGCGATGTCAGACTCGAAGTCGTATTCGTATTCGGAGTCAAGTATTTGCCAGTTGCAAAGTGCATTTAATTTGTTTATATTTGCATTTGCGACATGCATTGCAAAAATCTTGTGCAAAGAAAAAGTCACAGCTAAATTACATGCAACGGTGTATGTGTGTGTGTTGGTGTGTATAGTGTGTAGTGTGTGTGGCAGGTTGTTAAAGCCAAAGCTCGACTTGCAACACGCTGCCAAAAGCAATTTCATACGCTTAAGCGTATTTATTTTATCTAATTTCATATGCTATTCACACTTTTGAAATGAAAGAGGAAGACATGAAATAATAACATGCAGCAGTGATAGACGAGAAGATACCGCTTAAAATTTAGCAGACAATAAAGGAAGACTTGAAACTGTAACTTGTTAGCAGTATAAGACCATAAGATGCCGCTTAAATGTTGTGAGATAAAAGAGAAAGACTTGAAACAGTAAAATTCAGCAGTGATAGACTAGAAGATTCCTCTTAAAATGTAAACAAATAAAAGATGAAGAGTTGAAACAGTAATTTCTTTGTAATAGACTAGAAGATACCACATAAAATGTTGTCGGTTTAAAGAGAAAGACATGAAGCAATAACACTCAGCAGTGATAGACGAGCAGATACCGCTTAAAATTTAGCAGACGATAGAGGAGATACCACTTAAGTGTTATAAGATAAAAGAGAAGGACTTGAAACAGTAAAATTCAGCAGTGATAGACTATAAGATACTGCTTATATGTTAGCCGACGAAGAGGATGACTTGTAGCAGTATCAGTTAGCAGTGATAGACTAAAAAATACCTTGCAAATGTATTCAGTTGAAAGAGCAAGACTTGAAACATTAAAATTTAGCAGTGATAGACTAGAAGATACCGCTTAAAATTTTAGCAGACGAAAATGTGTCACCTGATTCAGTAACTTGTTAGTAGTGTTAGACTTAAAGATACCGCTTAAATTTTATTATATCAATGAGAATGACTTGAAATAGCAACAATTGGCAATGAGCGACTAAAAGATACCGCTTAATTGCTATCAAATGAAAGGGATAGACTTAAAAACAATAACAGTCAGCAGTGAATGACTAAAAGATACTGCTTAATTGCTATCAGATAAAAGAGAAACACTTGAAATAGTATGTATCAGCAGTGATAGACTAAGAGATACCGCTTAAATTTACAAGTATGATAACTAGTTAACAAATTATGATCATATTTTTCAATTAAATCAAATAAAGTTAAAGAGAAACTACTTAGTAATACTTCTGCTTGCTAATATTCGACCAGCAAATACCCTTTGAAAAGTTCGAAAATAGCATAACTATCTCACATACAAGTACAACAGCATAGAGGGCAGAAATTCCAACCAGAAATGCAAATATATGCAACTTTTATACTTAGAGATATATTCATTTGAAATTTTCAGAATTTCAAGATCACATTGAAAGCCATACGTCTGCCAAAAATAGAAACTATATCTTTTAAAATACTGCAAGTATTATTTGATTTTTAAATTTTTTTGTTGTATAAAGAAATATGAGAACTTGAGCTCATCATATTTGTAGTAATCGGAAGATCTTAAAGACTGTCAGATGGCGCGATAAAAACTGTCAGTTAGAGTGTGTGGGCTTTCTGCTGCTGCGTGATACCCTTTATTATGGTTACAGGGTATAGAAAATGGTGAAAAATACATTGTTTAGATGGCGATGGTATTTCAGAGGCACAACTCGTCTCCAAATGCTTGACAACTTAATGGATTTTAATCTGTCACATGAACTCAAGTTTTTGACATATGTGTGTAGAGCAACGCGGTCACTGTGACTGCCACTGTGACTGTCACTAGGACTGCCACTGGGAATGGGATGGAGAAATGAGAATGAGAACGGTATTGGTAGTGGGTAGTGAGTATCGGGTATATAGAATTGTGTGCCTAGGAAATGCCGCGTGTGTTGTGTATCTGTATCTAAACTTGTATTTATATCTGCCGTGATATTGTACAATTGTACAACTAACTGTGTAGTATTTATTTATAACGGAAATTATGCTGAACACACCAAAATACAATGTATGTATATGAAAGCTAAAATGCGCAGTCCCCAAACCTCCTCATCTCGCTGTCTACCTCTGCAGGAACTTGTGTGTGTTTGTGCAACGAAGAGCGGCGCAATTCTTAATTAAAAGACGTCAATCACTTATCAACCGGTCGCGCTATTTTCGTAAATATTTCTCAGTGTACAGTCAGGCACTGACAGACCCTTGCCAGATCAGATCCAACTAAACGGGGGAAAAACATTGAGGAAAATAAATACAAATTCAAATTCAACTAAATCAGTTGTCAGTCTCAGTTTTGATGTGGTCTGGTGTGGCGTTATGATTTCAGACTCGATCAAATTTCCACAGTTTCCATTAAAATGCCAAATGACATCTAAGAAAAACAATGCATATACAAATAAATACGTATGTACGTTCGTCTTTTCAAATCATAATGATATTTATTTAGAATGTGCGTGCCAGAAGATGCAGGAGTTTAAACAATCCATTCGATCAAGAGCCAGAGGCAAGCAGATATTTAATGATCGACGAGACTGCAACAAAGTTAATCATTAAATTGCCATTGATTATGCTTTACTTTTTCTGTTGTTGGTTGTTGCTCATTCCCCTGACTCGTGCAGTCGTCCAAATGATCCAAATGATCAACACAACGCATCGATCCCCCCTCTTAGCCTTGTTACATAAAATAAATTGTTCGATTTACTCAGTTTATTCCTTCGTTTTATGCCTTCTGCACTTCTCTGCTCTTGTCTCACATTTGTTTATATGCATAAAAAACAAAAACGTATTTTCATTCAATCAACACGTCCATCAACGACTTTGATTGATTCCTTTCGGAGGCTCATAAAAAACGTCGAGAGGCCTCAGGCACAAAACTATATACATATGTATACACATATCGCACTCTTGTTATATAGCATTAAATGATATTGAACGAATTCTTATTTGTATTACCCGCAACAGAGGCGGAGGAGTACAAAATCGAATTACTCACGTACCGACTAATAGTAATTATGCGAGTTGATTTCATTTTTATATGCGCCAATGCACTCTACCTAGTGGGGTATATCCTGTTTGTAAAGCAAGTGGAAACAGCTGAAGAAAAACTGCAGAGAAAGTATGAGAAAGTTCATCATAGAGTTGGATTTTATAGAGTTTTGTTTGTATTTATATTTATATTTATATTTATATTTATATTTATATTTATATTTATATTTATATTTATATTTATATTTATATTTATATTTATATTTATATTTATATTTATATTTATATTTATATTTATATTTATATTTATATTTATATTTATATTTATATTTATATTTATATTTATATTTATATTTATATTTATATTTATATTTATATTTATATTTATATTTATATTTATATTTATATTTATATTTATATTTATATTTATATTTATATTTATATTTATATTTATATTTATATTTATATTTATATTTATATTTATATTTATATTTATATTTATATTTATATTTATATTTATATTTATATTTATATTTATATTTATATTTACATATATATGTGTTCCGTAAGTTGCAACAATGCGAGCGAAACTTCATTTTAGTGACAAACGGGTTTGCAGTTCCAAGAACAGTGACGTCATTAGAACTTACAACAAAATACGAAGTCAAGGTTTGAGCATTTACCATATATGGGGTTCTATGAGTGCTGTAGCAAATGCATCCAAATTTTTGTTCTAATTGACACATCTATGTATTGTATGGTTAGTGGTTCAAGCCTGAACCGTGGGTTCAGGGGTTTATAAAGACCGTGTGGTCTATCTAATCTAATTTGGGCTGAGAAGAACGAGCTTCTACACCGAATCCTTTGTCAAAATTTCAGCTGTAGGAGATTCACAATTCGTTAAGAACTCTGCTTACCTTGTGGCAAGTTTTGACTGAACGCATCCAAACAATAAACTTTTTTTGGGGGGGCAAGTTAAGGGCGTGGCACGTGAAAATCGAATAATATCTGAAATCTAAAACTGATGCCAAACATGATGATGATGATAATGGGCATGATGAAGATGATTAGCTGCCATAAACAATCTATCGACATATGTACAAACATGTGTATACGCTTCTTTCGGATTTATTTCTGTTTTTATCGGTGCAGAGGTCTGCACTTGGAGTTGTTGTTGTTGTTGTTGCTAGTAGGCAACTAGTGTTAATTGCCCCACGGCCAAATAGATACGTTTTGCGGGGGTAACGCTGCTCATAAAGATACTCGTACTCGTAGTCGATACGATAAATCTATTTTATGGCATCTTTTAATCGTGTTTTGCTTGCTGGTGCATTTAACAAGCGCATTGAAAAACATTTACATACATGCCACAAGTGGATCTTTAATAGCACAAATTGAACACTGTACACTGCTCAAAAATATACCCTTTCTCACTCTCTCTTTTTCTCTACTTTTTAATCGTTACAGGCACGCCCATTAATCGGCTGCCCATAATGGCCAAATCGGTGCTGGATCTATATGAACTGTACAATTTGGTGATAGCACGCGGCGGTCTTGTCGATGTGATCAACAAGAAGTTGTGGCAGGAGATCATCAAGGGTTTGCATCTGCCATCGAGCATTACCAGTGCCGCATTCACGCTGCGCACCCAGTAAGTATATATATGTGTATATCTGTCGTAGTCGATGTCCATTCCATTCCACACCCAAGCGAGAACTATGCACTGATCAAACACACAAGCAAACAAACAGGGAACAAACAGAACGGACAATCAAACATCGACAAACCGATCAGCGATCAACGATCGTCGGGACAATCTATCAGCATCCCAAGCGTTGCATGCCCCTTTTTCTCTCCCTCTTCCTCTTCCTCTGTTTATTCACTGTTCATCATGTTTCGTATTTACACGTTAATTCAAGTTAAACGACAGGACAACGAAGACTATGACGACGACAACGACGATGAAGACTTTGAACTGTGTGTTTTCCTTGCACTCGTTGCATGTTTGCTGCGTTTATTAATAATTTTATGCATCTTTCAGATACATGAAGTATCTTTACCCATACGAGTGCGAAAAGAAGAACCTCAGCACACCGGCCGAACTGCAGGCGGCCATCGATGGCAATCGCCGTGAAGGACGTCGCTCCAGCTATGGCCAATATGAGGCCATGCACAATCAGATGCCACTGGTGAGTAGTTATCAGAGTTGTTGCTTATTCATTCATTAATTTATAATAAATTGATTATTTCATTAGCATTGAAAAATAAAATGAAAACAACTTTTCACTAGCATTAAAAAAAGTAATTCTAAATTTAATTGCATTGAAAAATTATATTCTAATATATACTATTTTTTATTAGCATTGAAAAAAGTAATTCTAATGAAATCTAATTATTGAATTAATCATTTTATTAGCATTAAAAAATGAATTCAAGTGAAATCTATTTTTTATTGGAATAAAAAAGAAATTTTAATGATCAGATTTCTCCAGCATTGAAAAGTCTAATGCTAATGAAAAGTTTTAGCATAAAAAAATTTAATAATAAAACGTTTTCATTAGAAATTAAAATAAATCACTGTGCTTATCGGTATTTTTTTTTTTCAATTTCTAAAAAACTTAACGTAATAAATTAAATATTTATTGCTATTATTGTTGTTTTAGTTTTATAAAATGTTTTTTAATGTTTAAACATTTGAAATATTTTAAGTTATATTTTGAAAATTGCTATAATGCTATTGAATATTAATTGCGTTGACTTTATTAAATGCTAAACATAAAAAACTAATAAATTAATAGATGAAAAATAATAAATACTTTTAATTTTCAATGATTAATTCAACATTTTTCATTGGTGATAATTTTTTTCAATGCTACCGAAATGACAATTTCATTAGCATTATTTATTCAATTTTATTAGGGTTACATTTTCAATGCTAATAAAAAAGTAATGATAATGCTGAATAACACATTTTTAGTAGTTCTACACTTCTCCCTCTTTATTTTGAACATATTCTCATCACTAATCTCTACTAAATTTACAGACGCCCATTTCACGGCCCACACTGCCGGGTGGCATGCAACAAATGTCGCCATTGGCGTTGGTCACACACGCCGCGGCAGCCAACAATCAACAGGCGCAGGCAGCAGCCGCCGCGGCAGCAGCGCATCGACGATTGATGGGCGGACCGGCTTTTGGCCAGATGCCCAATCTGATGACACAGGAGATTGAGAATCGCATGATGGAGTATCTGCAGCTAATACAGGCCAAGAAGGAGCAAAGTGCTGGCTCAGTGCTTGGCGCCACGCATCCCCACCAGCAGCAACAGCAGCAGCAGCAACAATCGTTGCATCATCACCAGCAGCAACAGCAACAACAACTGCAGCAGCAGCAGCAACAACAGCAGCAGCAGCGACAACGCTCTCAGAGTCCTGAGTTGAGTACGCGCGATGCGTTGAGTGCACAGGTGGCGCTTTGGCACATGTACCACAACAGCAGTCCAACTGGCTCGGCACACACCTCACCACAGCAACGGTAGGTACACCACACACTTAACTTGGCATCCACAGCACTAAGCGAGTGCATAAACCGTTTGAAGCACTAATCTAGTCAAGACACTAACCGAGCAAATGTTTATTGTACCCTTTAGCGAAGCCTTGAACCTCTCGGACTCGCCGCCGAATCTCAATTTGAGTCACATTAAACGGGAACGTGAACGTGATCCAACACCTGAGCCGGCGGATCATGAGGATGCAGCACATCAACCGCCACCAGCTAAACGTGTTGGCAGCAGCGGTTTGATGCCACCTGGTTTTCCCGCCAACTTTTACTTAAATCCCCACAATATGGCCGCAGTGGCAGCCATAACACAACACCATCATCACCATCAGCAGCAGCAGCAACAACAGGATGCAGCATCCGAAGGTGAGCCTGAGGATGATTACGGCAATGCTGAGCACAATACCACGGGCAATTCATCGTCAATGAACGATGACAATGAGCCACAACAGTTGAATGGACACCATGACCATCTACACCATCACCATCATCATCAGCAGAATCATTTGGATAAGTCGGATGATTCGGCCATTGAGAACTCACCCAGCACTTCCACAACGGCATCCGCATCCGGTGGACACCGTCACAGCTCGCCAGTCTCCACAAAGAAAAAGAACAGCAACAGCAACAACAGCAGCAGCAGTAAAGCACAGTCAAGTTGCAAGGATGCACAACACGATGGTTGCACAACCAACGGCGGTGGCAAGTTGAATCCCCTCGAGACACTCAGTCTGCTTTCGGGCATGCAGTTTCAAGTGGCACGCAACGGTAAGCAATCCAATTAGATGAAGCCTTGAATCGTTTTAATCCAATTCCAATTCCAATTGAATCCCTCTTCAGGCACCGGCGAGAATGGTGAGCAGCAGTTGGTTGTCAACCTGGAGCTAAACGGCATTAAGTACACGGGTGTCCTGGTCGCCAATGCACTCACCACTGAACCAAGGGTCGAAGCTAACGATGCGGCAAGTGTGGATGCCACAAACGACGAAGAGGAACCAGCGCCTGACGACGAGGTCAAGCATGATAATAGCCAGGAAGTCAATAGTCAGAGCGAACCAATTGACGAGGACACGGAGCAGCAGCAGCCCACGGAGGACATTGTGAATGGAGTGGGTGGAGTGGGCGTGGGAGGCAGTGGTGGTGGGGAGTCAACTATGGGCATAACACTGATTAAAGAAGCTGTGGTCAGTTCATAAAGATCGAGGGAAAAGGAAAAGTTTATTAAAAGGAATACCAAAGTCATATTTTTCAGAAAAATAAAAAAAATAGAAAACAAGAACTCAACACTCACAGACACAGACACATGCATAAAACCAGAAATATACGCCGCATACTCCGACACACACTCACTCAGCGAGACATTTCTAGCGAGTGAGTTTGAGGTTAGAGATGAAAGCAGCGAGTAGAAAATTGTGTGCAAGTTTCGTTTCAAACCTGGCTAAGACTAAAGTGCATCTACACCGAAAAGATACACCCACACACGAGTATATAACATTAGCATATATACAGATATATATATGTATATGCATATATTGTTTAGTATGTTCAATTTCCACACTTTGCATAAAAGACAAGCTAACGAGAGCATTGTATTTATTAATAGGATTCTAGTTCGTAAGACAGCTGCAAACAATATTTCAGAGAGAGTAAACGAAAGCAGAATAATTCACATTTGATTAGTTATTAATGGTACCTAAGGTTATGCCACGCCCCCATCCAAAACACACACACATACACACCATACGCCCCCCTGGGATTTTAATCAGATTTTATTTAGCAAGCAATTCATAACGTTTTTTTTTGTGTTTTTTAATTGTGTTAGGCTGCAAAGCTTGTGTACATATCAATAATTGCTATGTAGTAGTTAATATCTTTATTCGTATAACTAAATATATATCTTTATGTAATTTTAAGTCAACATTCACACCAACACACATACACACACAAGACACACACACACATTCACATAATGACCACATACAGAACGTAGAATATAGACATAAATACAATTATATGCATTAAAACACAAAGCATAAAGCACACACATAAATATAAACCTAAACATAAACTTAAACATAAACAAATAATTATACAAATACGATTAAATATCAATGTCATAAAAATGTTTACGTATTATCCACTTCCCCCAAAAGTGTCTCCCCCAAAAGTTCCACTTGCTCCTTGCTCCCTGCTTCCAGTTCCAGTTCCTTTCCCAGTCCCACAACGTAGCTACGTAGCTACAACGTAGCATAAGCGTTCAATTTATTGAATAATAAATCTATTTAATTTTAGCTCAATTCGCAAATAACTCTATATAATCTATAATCGGGCTATAAAACTATACGATTGCCGCTAATTAACAGCTCACCACGGGTGTATTAAACCGAATTCAGAGTAGTAGTAGCAGGGTGATGGAATGTTGATTCTATAGCGACGCTGTTAAGTGCCCAAACAATATAAAATATGAATATAAGCAAATGTTTTTTGCTTTTGCCGCAAACTGAATACCCTATTGGAACTTGCAGCTTCTTGGATTTAATATTCATGCGTGCCTAGACGTATGCAATACAATTTGCGTAGCTTTAAAATGGAACCACTAACCATACAATATTGTATTGTGGAACGTATTGTAATAGGACGTAAGCACTTGAGAATTTCGATTCGGTGCTTAACGTGACAAGTTTTTCAGTCAAAATATTGAGAAATATTTATTAGAAATTCTGCAAATAGTGATTACATTTATTAATCAAACCTTTTCATTTAAAATAAAAAATATATTTATTTATTGAAGTTTATCATTAAAAATACAACAACTTTATTTATTATGTTGAATTCTTTATTAATACCTTTTCATTTTTGGTTGGAAAGCAACTGAGTTAATCAGCTTCCATTCAAATGCTAATCGTGTAGGTTTAATTCAATTAAAATTATTTTTCTTTTAAGAAAATATTAGAAATTCGATCGTGATTTTTTTCACAACTTGAAATTTAAATTTTGACTTACAATTACAATGTCATTTAATATTTGTATCATTACAAAATAGTTAGTGGAGGATTCTGACAGCATTATATATTTAATTTTAATTTTAATTATTAGTAAATAAATTTATATTTTAGAAGCAGCCGTGCCTGTGTGAACACCAAGTTGTCACTAAATTCATTTTTTTAATGAGCCTAGAAGCATGCAATGAAATTTTTAAAACTAAATGTGGAATGTATTGTAGTTACAGGAAAGTAGACGCCACGCTAGCTATACAGTGATGATGGATCAGTTTTTCACTGTGAAAGCAAAGATATTATTTTTTACTAAATTTAAAAAATTTCTTTACTTAAAACTGGAACTCTGGTTCTCCTCCACTGCTTTCCCAGTACGTTGCTTACCTCATCAGATTTGGTACAGTATCTGTTATCGGCAAGTGTATTGGCCAAACATTACTTGACACTCAGGTGTGGGAGCAACAAGCAGTATTTGTTGCACAAGATTACTCGTATAATGCACATTGTTTTCGCTGCCTTATGTAAGCACAAATATTTGACTCGCCCTTTTGCTGTCTGTTGTTAGCAGGCTCCAAAAAGCCATAAACACGCAGAAGTGGCCGTAGATTATAATCCACTCGCAAAAAGTCGGCCGTCTCCACGGTGTTCGGTGGTCTTTAACTTCCTGGCACTGAGACCACAAAATGCACACCAAACAAAGTGATGAAAAACAAATGTTGTTGAGAAACAATGGATGCGTGAAATTGTCGACTGGCGGAGCAAAGTGTGCGTTCGGGGGGGTAGGGAGAGGTGGCGAATGGGGCAAAAGAGCCAGAAGGAGCAGGTGAGATGAAATCAAGTGCTAACTACATTAAGGTAAAACTTCAGGGCTTGCTATAGGCAACTCCTCCACCCACATAATGAGCAGACGCTACATTTTGTAGCGCCTTTTGTTATTACCTGGCCAGGGTAAGAGATGTTAAAAGGTAAGGCAGTGAGGAATGAGGAACAAATGGCAAATGGCAAGTGGTAAGTGCGTTCAAGACCCCAGTAATAAACAACTCAAGTTGTGCTTTGAGTGCTCAACTTTTGCCGAGCACAAACATAATTCCCAGCCAGCAGCCCAAAGACAATCCAAACTATGCACTTATATTGTGGCAACTTTTCATGCCAAAAGATTCTTTTGAAGCAGCCCAAAAGTATGCAGCAAATAATTTGAAAACATAAATATATCGATCGAATGCTTAACAATTAAATTAATTGCGTGGGCTGTAAAGTCAAGTCAAGACAACTTTTGTTTTGTTTTGTGTTGGAGAACTCGCAACGACAACAAAGCAATGAAAAACAATTGAAATACAAAAGAAAAGAAAAACACAGCACAAATTAGGCAAACGGCAAATACAAACGGACGGCGTGCGGCTGATGCCTGGGAAAATATTGATGGTCAAATTAAAGGCCAATAATACAGCAATAAAGTCGCTAGTTGAACTGCACACGCACATGGACACACACACACAGACATACACCCACACTTCCACAGACTGCAAAGCGTAAGCGTAAGCGCCTTTAGCTTGTAGGTACTGCTTAGAAGTATTTATAAATTTTATATAATGTGCTATGCTACAGATACACACACACACACAGACACACACGCAAGAGAGCGATAGAGAGAGAGAGAGAGAAAGAGAGGGCGTATGCGATGCCTACATCAAGTACAATAGCTGTTTGCCCTTTTGGGTATGCTATTATTTACCAATACCAACAAAGCTTTAAAACGTCTAAATGTATGCGTGTGTGTGAGCCACAAGCTTCGTTCCCAATATAAACATGTGTACAGCAAAGAAAGTACACAGCACACGCACACACTAACACACACACACACAAATAGCTAGAGTGTTTAATACAACAATTGTGTGGCTTTTTAGAACACGGCGACGAACAGCAGCGCGTAATTATGTTGCCAGCTTTCAGTTGCCAATGTATGTGTGTGTGTGTGTGTTTGTAGTACCCGTATTCGTCATACTTCCGCTCTCGTGCCACAAGCAACAGTTGTCAACGATAAGAAATGGTAATTGGTGCCACACAGCATGTTGCCAATCTCAAATGTTGAGCAACATTGCTGACCATTAGTTTTTCAGTTTGCCTAAATTTTTATGAATTTTAATTGTTATATAGTTAATTACTAATATACTAATGTACTATTCTCAGGCAGCGAGCGTAAAATAAATATGCCATTTAATAATACCGAAAGAAATAAATATTATTAATTAATTATTATTAACTAGTACCCTCTAAAAATTTGGAATTAAACAACAAATAACTCATTTAGCTAAGCTCCAAAAAATAATACTTTTAAGTTTTTAAAGTAACTTCGCACAACTATCTTCATCACCTAAAAGCGATTAAAATCTCCTTAAAGACACATAACCAATTAACAAATAAAAAAATAAACATTAATAATAATCTCAAGCTTAAACTTTATTTATTGAGTTAATATTATTTAAAATTTTCGGTTAATATCATAAAATTATTTATTGTAATTATTCAATAATCTAATACAGAACAATTGATTTAATTTGTAACACCTCAATGACTAGGATAGTAATACTTATAAAAGTGTTCTAGGCTAATTAATACTACTAAAATAAAAAATAAAATATAGGTTTGCATAGTTTCATTATGATAAATTTACATTTATTATGAATACATATAAAGTTGTTGCGCTTTTTAAGATAAACATATTTTTGATTTAAAATTTTTAGCCATTACCAAATATTAACATCATTGTGGATGGCAATCTGCGCTAGTGACGAAAGATAAAGCAAAAAATACATTATTTATGATAAAATTGGAATATTTGTTTTTCTCGGGGTCTCGGGTCAGCCAAAACTTCTTATTTAAAGATGTATATATATATAGAGATTAAACAGATTAATTTAAAATAGAAATGGTTAAATATTTAGGAATAATGATAAGCGGTGAAATATATATATATATAAATATAGACTAAACTTTCTTAAAAGATTTAGTTTAAGAGTACAAATCAATACTAAATACCACTGTTTGATTTCCGAACTGGCGTTTCTTAACTCCTGAACTCGAGACTCAGGTTTGAATTTTATTTTGTTTAAAAATATATTGTATTTTAATATTGCTGTCCGCTAAATAAATTAAAATTAAATTTTTTCGATCAAAGCCTTTGAGTCTAATATCCAACAGTAATCTGGACAAATATAATATTCATGCGTTCTAAATATTATAGTTTGATTCCGGGCATAGATTCATTAAATTTGAAAAATGCTTCAGATAAAAGCTTCTCAATATATATAATTATTCATCGACTGAATTATATGCTAAAGTTTAGACTAAAGAAAACGTATCTTCGAACATTATCTGCGCTTAATAATTTAAACCTCAACGGCTTACTTAAGGCATTTTCTCAAAATTATATAAAGAAAAAATATCAAAATTACCATTCTTAAGCACCAGTAAAACTAAGTAAAAACTGTCTTAATTTCAGCTACATAAATTTGGTCTTTTCAATTACTTTCATTGTACACAACTTTGCCTAGTATTGCACTCGAGCAGGTGACTGACAACGGCTACTTGTTGCTGCTTCTTGTAATTTGTGCTTGGCAGCATTTTGTTGGCAACATTTTGTAGTCAACATTTAGTGCGGCGCTTGCGCTTCATAAAAAAAATGTAGCATACTTCTGGCGGCTGCATGGCAGGCAGCTGTCCAAAATAACACAAATACTTCGGGGTGTGTGTAGGTGTGTGGGTGTATTTGTGTGTGTAGATGGACAAATAACAAGCTCGATTTTAACTTGCACTTTTATTCAGCGCTATCGCTGCTCTCGTGCTGCTGCTGCGCTGCTGCTGAGCTACCTGTCGGCGGTGGTAAACCAACCCTTAGAAAAGCTTTCAAGCTTTTTGTATCTCAACATTGGCAAGCTCGCAGGCATGCAACAAGCCAAATGTTTGCTTTGTTGTTGTTTGTGTGTATCTTTATCTGTAGATGTATCTATAGCTATAGCTGAGTGTATGAGTGTGTGAGTGTATTCAATACCAACATTTGCTCAGTCACAGCTTCAGCTGCTCAACATAAACGGCGCTCGGCTGACGCTGCTGCTGCTGCTGTTGCTGCTGCTGTTGCTGCTGCTGTTGCTGCCGCTGCCGACGCTGCTGCTGACGCTGTTGGCGGCGTTGCCGATACTTCAGTTTTGTAGGATTTTTGCACACTTGAGAGTTTTAGTTCAGTTTGGGCAGAATTGTTAGATACACGAAAGCCACGAAGTGCGCGCAACAAACGACGCGTACGCCGTAGATACAATCTATAGATACAGATACACACAGATATTGGTGTTGTATATACAACAAACAAACACATATATAAAACAATAATTTGACTACTATTATTATTATTATGACCAACTAACTAACTAACTAACTGACTAACTGACATATCGTGACTATCTATAGCTATCTGTTTTGGAAACACAATCTGAATCAGAATCAGAAACTGAATCAGTATCAGTATCAGTTCAGTATCAACAGCAACAGCAGCAGCAGCAGCAGTTATATTATTGGAAAACATTTGGTGTTTTGTAGCTGTTGTTGTTGTTGTGTTTTTGGTTTATCGCTTAGCATTTTTTTGTGATTTATGCCACGTTCTTGTGCCGCGCCACAGCACAAATAAGCAACTGCAACTGTTGTGCCTGTTTGATTGTGTGTTTGAGTGAGTGTGTGTATTCGTGCGTGTGATTGTGCATCATTTAATTAGCAACGAAATTGCATTTACACAAATTCTGTGGAAATTCAACGCAAATCCCGCAAAACAGCAGGTAATAATTACAAATATGTTATGTAGTATATAGATTTTAGTGCCAGGCATGCCATTAATTTCAAATACAATACAACACACAGAGTGAAAGAGACTCATTCTCATTCACGGCATGCTGAGATTTGTTTGCATGCAACCGCAGACTAACCAACTAACTAACCAACAAAGCAACCAACCAACTAACTAACGAACCAGCCAACTAACCAACACCGACTAACTAATTAATTGATATTAAAGCTGCTGCTGCTGCTGCTGACCGTCAGTCGTTCAGTCTATTCTATCCATTCCACTTGGCCTGATAAAGCA
This sequence comes from Drosophila tripunctata, assembly GCA_035047385.1. Classification (NCBI taxonomy): domain Eukaryota; kingdom Metazoa; phylum Arthropoda; class Insecta; order Diptera; family Drosophilidae; genus Drosophila; species Drosophila tripunctata. The sequence continues at coordinate 13,462,147 of JAWNPS010000288.1, forward strand.
CTCGTGTGCCCAGAGCAAAAGCGAAAGCGAAAGCAAAAGCAAAAGCAAACTCAAACACAATTACAGTTAGCAAAGAACAAAAGCTCGTTATGCGAATACCAAAACGCTGTTAAGCTGTACACAGTACACAGTACATCTAAGACGAAGGGAGGCAAAACTTACACGAACGCACAATTTAAGCTGTTACTGCTTTCAATTTCAATTCAAGTTGCCGGCAGAGACTAAGTTTCGAGTGAATGTGAGAGGAGGGGTGGAAAGGGCCAGCAACAGTGATCGTTTAACAGCGGTAGCATAACCGTTTCAAGTGTTAACAGCCGATGGCAAGTCACGTGCCAGTGCAACTGCCCGCAAGAGAGTCACTCGCTTTGGTGTCTCTCACTTACGATCATTTAACTCTCGCCCAGCAGCAGTTAAGCTTAAGCAATTGCAGTTGCTCTTACAGTGGAGCAAAGAACACAAGCACGTAATGCATATATCAAACTATGTACTATGAGTAAAGCACTTTAAAAGTAATGCTATAAGCTTAAAAGTTTACAACAATTTTACTTAAGCTAGAGGCCAGTTTGCACAAAAACTCAATTCTAAACTAAAGCTGTGAAAGTCATATAAAATTTGGGGTGTCTAGTTCTGTGAAACTGACAAAAAAAAAATGGGGATACTAGGCTTAAGGTAGAATTTTTAATACGTTTTAATATTAAATTTGACTTTCTACTCTTTCGCAATTTCACAAAAAAAAAAACACTTAAATTATAAAGGCAAAAATTTAAAATTTAGAACATTTTTATTTTAGCCAATTATCGAATTTATGCTTACTATATATTTATAATTATTGTTATTAACAAATAATTTTAATACCTTTCCGGAGAATAATGCATAATATGGAATATAGATAAATATTTGAACTAAAATTCAAATGTAAAGTTATAGACAAAATTTCTGGAGATTAAACTATTTCTACAAACTCGAGTTAAATAAAAATAATTTATTCTTTTGAATTTTCCTGCTATAAATTTGTGTTTAACAGAATATACAGTATACGTTGTACTGCTTTCATATTTTAAATTTGGTCGCGATTACTAAAAAAAAACCTTGCAGTGTTCATACTTAGAATTTCAAGCCGATTGTTCCTATGGGTGTTATATGATATAGTGGTCTGTTCCAAATGAAACTTGGTTTTTACAATGAATGTGGTACTTAAATCATAGTGCGTTGGTTTGGCTTTGATTACAATATGATATTGTAGGCCGAAATGGATGAAATTTGAATTTGGTATAGAAAATGGTAGTAAATCCATATTTTGTGAATTAATCTAATACATTTTTTTTTAAAACCCGAAACCAAATATCACCAAATACGTACATTTTACTAGCTTTGAAACTGCAGAGCAATAGATATGGAGACGAAAACAATTACAAATGCTGTAAGCTTCTTCATTAAATTTCTGAAAACGACAAGAAACAGCGATGGCTATTGAAAGTAGGGTGCTTGTCTTGTGTGGTTAAGTTTACTGGTCGTTTCACAGAGCTCGCTTAACCGTTTCAATTGTTAACAGCCGACTGCAAGTCACGTGCTTTTGCACTTAGCAGAGTTGCATAGTTCGTGTCTTTCACGCACGATCGTTTGGCTCACGCGCTCAGCGTCAGCAGTAGCTCACCTTGTTGCTCACACACTCGCACTCTCCGGCTCTCTCTCGCACTCGCTCTGTCGTTCTCTCACACTGTCGCTCTCTTTGTTGTTTGCTTATTGCGTACTCTCTCTCTCTCGCCGACACTCTTCGTGTTGTGTTGTGTGCTTGTGCTTTGGAAATTGCTTTGATTTCTTTCGCTTCAACAGTAGTGAGTTATATTCTCTCTCTCTCTCTCTCTCTCTCTCTCTCAGTTCAGTTGTTCGGTTTATTTAAGTTGTTGTTGTTGTTAGTGCTGGTGTTGGTGCTGCTGCTGGTGCTGCTGCTGTTGGCAGTGCCGTTGCCAAGTTCAGATACAGATACTGATATACTCATACTCACAGTCGTACTCGTACTCGTTCCCCATACTCACACTCGCACTCGCACTCACAGTCGCACTCGCAGTCGCAGTCGCTGTCGCACACACGCACAGAGGCCCCGAACTTCTCGTGTTGTGCGTTCGCCTCGCATTTTGTATCCCGCAGATTGTTTCAGTTTTTCTTTTCTTTCATTATTATAGTATTTTGTCGTATTGTTTTGTATTATTCGTATCGTCGTATCGTCGCGCACCGCGTCGCGCTTTTGCAGCTCTGAGCGAAATCAGTTTGACGTTTTGCTTTGACTGGCAATCGTCGTCGTCGCCGTCGTCTTCGTCGTCGTTGTTGTTGTCGCTGTCGCGTCGGTCCGTTTGGATGTGGATCGAGATCTTCAAGTCGCAGTCACAACTCGCCGGTAGTCGCAGTCGCAGCGCCAAGAACTTTTTACAGCAGCAAAACAGTAAAAACTACAACAACAACAACACAATTTACACAATAATCGTATAAGAAAACTAAACGCAGCTGTAACCAAACTAACGAGTATGTGCGAGTGTATCTGTGTGTGTGTGTGCTTGTAAATTAGGCAACCATAATGTGAGCCAATTGTATCTCGCAGATACACAGTCAGTGTATCTGTGTTATCTCTGGGCGCACTTGTGACGTCACAACGCAAAATTTTTGATTGCACTTCAGTAGCTGCTGCTGCTGTCGCTGCTGCTGGCGACGCTGCTCTCAGTTTGTTGTTGTTATTGTTGCTTGTTGCTTTGTAAGCGGCTTCTCCAGCGGCTGCTGCTGTTATTATTCTTAATGCATTTAATTTAGTTATGCAGTCACACACACACACTAATACTCTTAATATCTTGTGCGTCAACAACAACAACAACAACAGCTAAGACAGCGCTGCTGGTGCCGCTGTCGCCGTTGCCGTTGCCGTCGCTGCCGCCGTGCTATGAACGTGACCTCCGTGTATTAAAATAAATTCTAATTTGTGAAGAAAGAGCAAAAACAACAACAGAAAATGTTTTGTTATTGTTGTGACGATATTCCGCGAAGAAGTATTCGAATATCTGTATCTATGCATACATACAAGCATACATAAATCTGTATCTATGTGATTGTATGTATGCCAGTGTGTGTGCCCATTGTTCATGTGTATTTGTTTAATTTATATCTAGAGTCTGATATAAATATTAAAATAAAAAATAAAATACCAACAGCCACAAACCAACAGCAACAACACAAACAACAACAACAACTTTAACGACTACTTTTTGGTACGTCAACAGATAATGTATTGTACATACTTTAGTTTATTTTATTTTTTTTTTTTCGCTTTTTTACGTTTTTTTTTTTGTTTTTTGTTGTCTTTTGTTGCCCATGTATCTTAATATGTTGTGACATTTACACAAAATACTTGCGAGCTACATAAGTTGTAGAATGTTTGTACCCAAACAGACACAAGTATATATATACATACGTATATACATACATATATGTAAATATATATCTATATTGTTGCCTTGAAAGTGTCACCGAAAGCGAAATTAAATGAGTTAATAAAAGAATGAAATAAACATTAAAATTAAAATCATATGCGTTAGTTGTTTAAAAATTTTCATGCTTTGCGCGTCTCAAACATTTGCAACTCATATCTGAATATGTATGGAGCTATACTACAATTGTACCTATAGATGTGCAGTTGTGGGAGTCGACTACTGCAGACCTTGTAATTGGTGGGTAGTTATTATAACATACAATAACATCAAGTACGCAGAAAGAGAGAAAAGAAGTTTTCTTTTTTCAATATAGTTCATATATATTCCAATATAGTTATATATTGGCTAAGATATAGAACCAAATTTTAGCAGCTTGCAGCAAAGAGGCACTTACGCACCAAATTTGGTAGCTCTAGCTCTTATAGTCTCTGGAATCTTGGTGTTCCTACAGACGAACAGATAAGGCTGTTAATGCTGAATCAAGCATATGAATTCTCGAACTGTTTATACACAGTTCTTGACAAACTTAATACAGAAGAGTACTTATATTCCCAATTTCATAGCTCTAGCTCTCATCACTGGCGTCTTGGTGATCTTTCAGACGTACGGATATGGCTTTTGAAGCTGGAACATTTCATTTTTTGAACACATTTATTGAATAAATTAATACAAAGCAGCAGCTTCATCTCAAATTTGGAAGATCTAGCTCTTATACTGTCTAACATCTTGATGTTCTTACAGATGTACGGATATGTCTATTGATGCTGAGTCAAGCAATTTAACCTTTTACACACATTACATGATTAATTTATGACTAAGAAGCACTTACGTACCAAATTGCATAGCTCTAGCTCTTATACTCTCTAACATCTTGATGTTCTTACAGACGTTCAGATATGACTGTTGTTGCTGAATCAAGCCTAACATTTCTTAAACTTTTAACACACATTTCTTGACAAAATGAATATAAAAAACACTTACAGAACAAATTTTATATCACTAGCTCTTATAGTCTCTGGCATCTAATTTTTCTTACAGACGCACGTATACGACTGTTAAATCTGGATTAGAAATAAAATATCTCTTGAACCATTCACACATTTTCTATAAATTTTGTACTGGGAATACTGGAAGTATCATCCTTTACTCCCTCGTTACTATTTAACTTTTCAAAAATAAAAACGATTTAAAAATGATTTAAGATCACAATTAAATATCTAATTATGACTGAAGTGTCATCTAAATATTTTGTAATGCTATAAATCCCATTTTAAACATAATTGCAAGAAAAATATTAACAAGCAACCTTCCAATTAGCTATGATGTTAAAACTCTCAATTGGAAATGTAATAAAAATGTAATCTAATTGAACTATGGCCACTACAATTAACCATTAGATACCAAATGCTTCTCTCAATTGCTTCAAATCTTCAATAAAAAATTTCAACTAAATTCCTAATAATTCAACAAGAATATGTTACATTGTAAAATGAATTTGTTGTTTTCCCAGCTCAACTTAAAAGATTCCAGCCTTTATTTATTAAGTACAGGGTCTCAAATAAAGTATATCGACTCTGGGTGGGCAACAACAACAACAGCACATTAAAAGACGCTTAAAAGTTATGGGACAGTCCAAACAGTCTCATATACGTACGTTTGTCGTACTTGCCACCATAGATACAACCCATGTTGTACAATATATCCATGACTATAGTCAGTTAGCATTGCCATATTGCTATATAGACATATCCATACTCGTACTGGTCGTAAACAATGCAAAAATATCGCTTCGTACTTATAAACAAGCCGCAATAAACTTTGCAATTTGCGTTTTAATTCATTCCTATTTGTTTAATACAAAACAAAATATATATTTTTACTTACGAAAATTAACTCATAGACAGATATCATATACTATGAGTGGTATATATATATATATATAAGTGGGCTGTGTAGTAGTGACCCATTTTGGCGATTATCTAATAACTGAAATTTTTAGTATTGTTTTGTTATTTTCCCTTACTTGGCACTATCTATGCGATACGTTGTCTCCGCAATCAGTGTGAGGGGGGAGGGGTGGAAGTGGGGGGGAGGGGTGGAAGTGGGGGGAAGCGGTGCATAACCCTTCCCTCCCTTTTGTCCATTTCGGACTATTTCTTAATTAATTCTCAATTTTAACTGTTTATGAATTTAAATTGAAATTGAAATTGCTTTTGCTTTTAGTTTTGCTGTTAAATTGTTTACAACAAAATAAAACTGAGCCGTGCCATGGCATACTGATTACGATTACAATCGATTGCATATATGTACATATAGCTATATTCGAACGGCAAACTGTATGATTTTGTAACTACAGTTATGCAAGCACCCCCTCAGTATCACAGTATCTGCATGTTAAGCAGCCCAACTATTCAACAAATCCAACTACTCGTACTCGTACTCATAGATACATGCAAAACTAGTTAGTGCATATATCTATGAGTACATATGTATCTATATCTTTTGATGTTGGGTCAACGTAGCTTCATTGCAGGGCATTCATAAATCCCGATTTATGGTACTCAGAGTGTACTCGCATTGTCATAGTCCGTTCGTATTGTCAGCTACTTTCCAGTTGCTCTCAATGGGCGACACTTTTGCCTTTATCTTTCAGTTTAGATCGCCATTTGAAATGCAAATTCTCAAGTGGCAAAAAAAGCAAGAAAAAAGACAACATTTACGACCATACAAAGTCTTACAAAATATATTTCGAATACGAATACGAATACATATACATCATATTCATAGTTTTGCATACATGTGGTGTACATACATATTTCTACTTACATCCTATTATCCAATACTACAAATGTGACGCACAAACCAAGAATGATTCTCGCTCTGAGCACCGAAGGTCGTAGAATCTAGCCACAACCAAAACCACAACCTGAAGACAACCCAAAACACACACAACCCACACATAGCAGAGCAATCTTCTCTCTTCCAAAACTGACTGATTGCTTGCCATTTTCTTTTCCGGTAAATTAAACCTACATAAATTAATTAGCTGAGCATGTGAATAGCCAAATTAATAATTTCTTTTCTTTATTTTTTTTGGTTTTTACAATGCGTGTAGCTGAAAATCTGAAAATTTCATGCTATGCATTGAGCGCAAAATATTTTCATCTTCTGATTATGGTCTTGAAAAAATTTAGAGCTCATTAAAATAGACAACACAACTTATTTTCAAACACCTTCATGTTTCATAGAAAACAAGAGCTTTTAATACTTCCAAGAACATGAAAATATATAAAGTCTATGGTTGTCAAAAATCACAACGAATTTTAGACAAAAAAAAAACTATTAATTGTAGCCGTAAACTTTAAAAGTATAATATAAATATGTGAAATACTTTATTTTGAAAATATACTGAAATTCTTCACAACTTTTCTGTAGTTCTATACTTGTCAAAAATGACTCAAAATTTCAGAACACTGCTTTTCAAGTGAAACTCTTCATTTTAGTTGTGAAATTTAAATTTAAAAAATGCAAAATATGTGAAATGCTTTATTTTAAAATTTTACTTGAATAGTTTAAAATTTTTCTTCTTGGTATAGTATTCAGAAAAAAAGTTTTTAATGATTCCAAGAACATAAAAGTAGAGACGTAGATAGTTGTCGAAAATTACACAACATTTTAGACTAGAGTTTGTCGGTTAAGCTCTCGTTTCTAGCCGTAAATTTAAATAAACGATTATTAGACTATTTAATATTATATGATTTTAAAATAATACCAAATATATAAATTGGAATATTTTGAATTCATACTAGATTTTCTTTGCATATATATAGTCGAATATTTTATAATGTTTCTTTTTTCTTATTTTATAATGTTTCTTCTGGTACCCTTTCGGTACTCCGAAAAACTGTTGTTATTACTTCCAAGAGCACATATCTTAGCAAAGTATGGATTTATTCCAAAATTTTAGACAAGTCTTTTAAAATTCAGCAATTTTTCCGTTCATTTAGAATTATGATCTTATCATTCTAACATTACAATATGATATTTTATCTGTTTTTTAAAGAGCCTAATATCTGTAATATTTTACTTTTACCCACTGAGATTTTTATATATAGTCAAATATGTTTGAATTATTCTAGAATTAAGTACAACTCGAAACTTACGTAACTTACGTTAAATAGATTTTGTTGAAATTTTCCAAGATCTATGACAAATGTTTACAAATGAAGAATTTTTAACCTCATGATTTTGGAATAGTATCTTTGTGTTTTAAACAACCCTATATCATGAAAAGTTTACTTCTTTCTAGTAGGAATGCATTCCAAGAATACGCTTTAAAATGAATAATGTTACCAACAATAATTGCACAACATTTCATAGAATTACTCATAGTATTAAATAACAAAGCGTCTGGCTCAAAACATAAATGTAATCGAAAAAAAAAGCAAAAGCAAAATTAAAGAGCTGTTAATAATAACAATAACAATTTGTAATTGAATATTGTTTTATTTTTATCTAGACTTTAATTCTGTTGAATCAAGTTGTTCAATCTAAATCAGACATAATATTATTAAGGCTCAATTGCAATTCTTAAACAAATACAAATACGAATACAAATACTGGTACTTGTCTCAATCGTTGAGGTAAACAATTGATTGTTTTGGATAAATTACATTTGCTTAATTGTTAGCATATATCAAATTGTTATAGTTGAGAAACTTTTGATGTCTTGTTTAGTAGATGCGAGAAATAGAAATAGATTGATAATTAAATTCACTAGCTTCATTAATCTCTCAAGTTATTTATTGCTTTTCAGTGTTAATAATTAATTCCCCAGAGTCTGGACAGCAAATAAATTTATTTATTTATTAACAATCCGCTTTAAAATGGTTTTGTTCTTATTCCCATTTCCCGATTAATTCGTAATCCGATTTATATTTTGATTACAAAACGCAAAGAGACGAGAATGTGAACAGTGATAAAAATCTAATTAAATTCTCATTAATAATCAGCTGATGTTTAAATCACGATTTATGACCGTTCTTTAATGCCGCATAACAAATTTAATATTTTAATTAATTAATATGTCGATGCACTTGCAATGAACTCCAACCTGAAACAGCAACCAGCAAGCGACATTGTATTCAGATCGAGTGGATATATTATACATATATATAAATATATATATTTACTTAAAATGTTGCTGTTAACGTATTGTCATTAATAGTAGTATGGTACTTTAAATAGCTGATACTTATTGGCTGCCATAAGTATGGGAAAATTGAAATTATCTATTTCAGGCAGAGCATATAAATGGTAGAATTACCAAGTGCAAGTTTGCTGGCGCCAAATAGTCGACTAGCTGATGCTCTATATTTGGACAGTACTGTCGATATGCAGCTGCCGTCCTACTGATCAGTTGTAGGGTATTTGCCTGCTACTTACATATATGTACACAGTTTAATTATACCCTTTTCAAAACAGTTTTAATGGGTACACTGGCTTTAAACAGTGCACAGATACAATATAATTCATTCTCGTTTCATATAGTATATGTATGTGCGAATGTAGTAGATATGCATGCATGTATCGTCGTATCTTATAGATACTTATAGTTTGATATTTGTATTGTTATGGTGTATAGAAACGCAGCAGCTGCAAAACATCAGTTGGCAAAAACTATTAGCTACAAAATTGTTGCGTTTCGTTGTGCGTTTCATTCAATTCATTTCGAATCGTTTGCTTTTAGCTGGTTTTCTTTGTTAGCCGCTTTGCCGCTTTGCTGCTCGGTTGCCAAGTTGCCACAAATATGGATATGGATATGGCCCCCTGTCGCTCTACATGGCGCGATGCCTGGCTGTGGCTCTCCATACATGATGTAGATACGTCTCTATATACTATATGTTATGTATATAGACTTTAATTTATATACACTCACACTCATATACGCACACCTGACGATGCTATTATACAAATACCTACTATCACCTGCATACTAATAACTTGCTAGGCATTCCATATGCTATGTGACCACCTTGATAGCAGCCATGCATCGCATGGTGACTGTCAAGACGGTCCTGCTGCATGCCACCTGAACACTAATAGAATTTGATGCTGCCGAAGCTGATGTGATTAGTATTTAGTGTATATAGCATATAGTAGTAGTAGTTGCATAACGTGAGGCGTCAACTGTGCGCTGTGCATCGTGTGGCATGTGTCCTTGTTGCCACTTGTGAAGGCTATACACACATAAATTGTATAGTTTGCTCTTATTTGTGCAACTTGGAAGCGCAAAGCGCCAAGCAGCAAAACTCATTAATTTTCTTTTAATAGTTATGTTATAGTTGTGCTAAAAATATTCTTGTTTAAAGCCAACAACAAACTAACGAGAGAGTAAGAGAGAGAAAGAGAGAAATTGAGAAATATTCAAGTATATTCATACAGTCTATATATGCATATATATTTATGTGTATACCGCTCGATCTGTGTCTTTCTGTCTTTGTCTCTCTGCAATAGAATTGACTTTCCATTGTCTGAGGACTGAGGCTGCTGCTACTGCTGCTGTTGACGCTGCCTGTCTAGTTGCTGTCTTGTTGTGACGCCTTTGTTTTTGGCCAACAATACAAGCTGGCACAAACACAAACACAGCCAAACAGACAGACAGAAAGCGACGTCAACAAGTGGCTCCAAATGTTGTATCCTTTATAGACAGTTACACAGACAGACAGACAGACAGACAGACACGGATTGTGGCAGTCAGCATATCCCTTTTTGCTAGTCAATCAACGTCGTGCATTGCCTGCGTTCAATCAACTGCAGGATATAAAGCAACAGCAGTAGGTTTTCCTACTGCTAACGGCAGCTTATTCAAAAACTTTACCCCAACCCACAGGGTAGACACACAGACAGAGAGACAGATAGACAGACAGACTCTCAGACACTAAAACAGAGTATATTCAAACGCAACGAACACAAATATGTATTTGAAATAGGTCGACATTTGGGACCTCGTGCTAATCTAAAGTGTTTTTGTGCCCCCATATCAGTTGATTTGCTTCTTTCGCTTTCGTTCAAGTTTTATCTAAATATTTAAAATTGGTTTCGCACCGTTGATGAGGCATATGGAATTTCTATTTGTGTCGCCGATAATAAAGCAACGTCAAGGCGACGTCACACTCATACACAAGCCATTAAACAGAAAACCATAAACAACACACACCCAACACACAACACCCATAGCAAAACGACAAACGACACACAGAAAACAAAAACTTTGCATTTTTGCTAAAAAATCTAAGTTATCCTGTGTCCATTCAAATCCCACCCAGTGTGACAACTCAATTGTACGATTTGCATTTGGATACGGATACGTAGACGGATATGTTTAAACATATGTAGAAAGGAAGCAAGGAAGCAAAAGGGTTAAATTTGATAGAAAACTATTTTGGGGACTTATGAATCCTTTCGCACAGTCTTCTTAAAAACTGACTCACCGATTTAACCTTGAAATTTAATTTATAAAATTAATATAATTTGAATCAAGGACACTGAGTGACAAGTTTTTAAAGTTTTCCAAAATGTTTTCACAGAATCAGAATTGTTTTAAAATTCATTGTGGAAAAGAAGAATCGAACTGTTCTTTAAGGAAGTAACTGTATGCGACACCTGAAGTTTACTTTAACTTTAATTTGCAGAGTAAAAAGTTTTTAAAGTTTTAAAAAAACGTTTTTACAGACCAAAAATTGTTTTGAAGTCCCTGTGGAAAATAAGAAACTGTTTTTTTAGGAAGAAACTATTTTCGAGATCTAAGGCTCCTTCCACACAGTTACATTAAAAGCTGACACTAGATTTAACCTAGATATTTAATTTATAAGATTAGAGACATTGATTTACTTTAATCCCAAAAAAAAACTATTTTACCGAACCGAAATTGTTTTGAAAGTCTTTGTTGAAAAGAAGGAAGAAATTGTTTTTTTTTTAAGTTCTAGGTTACAATTTTTAAAACGAAAATGTGTAAAAACCATGCTTTAGTTTCCAACTGTGATTCCATTTCGATCGTCATTTGCCTAGTCAAAATACATGTGTATGTAGCTACGTCCGTCATAATTTATGTTAGAACCTTTTTCCTAAGCAGCATATTAGATAAGATTTGAATATTATGTCCATCTTTGAATGTAATGGATGCATTTTCAAATAGCTATGTATCAAAAATTGTTCTTTAGCATATATATTGTAGAGCATTTTGGAGTATTTCATATTATATTTTAAATTATAAACAAAACTATTTAGAATCACACAACTCAATCACTAGCTTAAAAACATTTCAAACAGTTCTTAAAACATTTTCAGAGTAGTTTATTGCCAACTTGTTATTATTGTACAGGGTCTCATACATGCGGCATACTCTCTATTACTGTAGCCTTAATGGTTTTGTAGTAAAATATTTTAGATGCGAGAAAATGAATGACATAAAAACTTAATATTGTCATTGTGTCCTGTTTACTGTTTACTGTCTTTTGGCTTGCAATAACCTTGAATATTTGTTTTCCTGATATTGCATTACTTATGTATGTATTATATTACTTACTATAGTTTATGTTGATATTTGTGCAGGTTACTCACGTACATATATATATAGCTCTGACAAAGGCCAATACTCTTACCTTGGCTTCAATAATCATTGCCAATATATTGGACTTTTATGAATTTATTGCCGTTGACAACTTTGCCAATTTTTTAATTGTCTTTTATGTGAATGTCAATGAAACTGAGACAACTTACCATACATACTTATCAGTATCAATAATAACCATAATAACAACATAACAATAATAATAACAATAAAATGTACAACGGTAGACTGATTCGCAAGCCATTTAGTAGTTCAAGATATTATTATTTATTCATTCAGTAGTTTAAGATATCATTATCATTAAACCAATTCATATAAAACTTTGGAGGACTATCATAGATTAAATGTCCTTCTGGATCGATGCTTTACAATTTTTTTCAGTATGCGGGTGCTTAAATTAATTATATTTTATGGATCAGCGTCGCGTTATACAGCTGGTTATTATTATCGAGAACTCCAAAATTACTTACATACTTGAATAATAGAAATTATGGGAATTAAAACTGAAAGCGTAAGATTATGTTCCATTAATTCCTACGTTACTAGAAATTCATGACACATAGACCTATTTTTATACTACCCTCACAAGAATCTTTTTTTTTTGTAAATGCCACGCCCCATTAGCCCACAATAAGCATAAAATCAATCATACTTCAGAAAAAATACATGTTTTTGGCGAATATATCAGTAACTATAACACCAATTTTGGCATGCAGGTTTCAAGATGTAATATAAATATCTTGTCATCAACATTTTTTGAATGCATGTCCTTTTAGAACAAAAAAAAGGGAAAGTTTGTATGCCTAAAGTTTACGTAATCTTCGCCGTACAGATTTGTAACTTCGCACTGTATAAGCGACAAAAAATATCAAACGATTCTAAAAATTGCATAGAAATCGGACTATAATCAAAAAAGTTAGTCATACAACGAAAATCGTTACCTTCAGGCGAAGCATGGCCGCGTGCATTGCACTGAGATCTGCTACAGCGCCAGCTTCAAAACAGCAGCGAAAACAAAAAACGTTGTGCGAGCGAAATAGACATTCAAATGCGTGTGCATGTAAAGTTCTTGCAGTTAATCCAATTTGAACTTATGTATATAATTTTGAATGAAACTCAGAGGGTATTACTAATGTAAGCTTTAAAAAAAATTCTATCAAATACTAAAAAAATAACAGCATGTTCTTGCTTGGAATTTTAAGAAAGCGAAACAACTTTGGAAAAATTAAGAAATTTGATTATATTTTTATTTATATTTCATTTCTTATAAGAAATCTAAAAGTCTCTTTGTTCTAATGCATAAATGTATTTAGTATATTAATAAATAAATTTTATCGATAAGAATGATTAAGCAATCGAGTTTTAAATAATATTATACTAATGCGCAACAATTTCTTATTTTAATCAGAAGCCGATATAATATGAAAGTTTTCGTAAACAATATTAAACATTATATTTGCAATACTTTAAACAACAAAAACAAATACTGTATATTTATACAGAGAAACCAGATTAACTGGAACCGAGGCGATAAACATCAGTTTAAGCTAACTTGCCTGGGATATAGCATGTTAGATAGTACGTGAATTTGAGAATTATCAGAGTAAATGTTTTTTTATTGTTGTATTTATAACATATATTCATTGATGAATTGATTTAGTCAATTTACGATGATTTATGATGATAGTTAAAGTTAAAGTTAATTGATCACAGCTTAAGTTGTTAACCTAGCTAGCAAAGCAGTCTCACAGTAGTTGTTGTCAGCGAACTGGTTTTTAGGGTCTAAACTCCAACTGTTCCAGCTGATTGGGATTAGTTATTGACCCGCTTCAATGCAGACGAGAAGACAGCACAGCAAAATAACGATATGGAGGTCAACAATTTACTTATTGTGAAAGAGCAGCAAAAAAGTGTTGCAATATATAACGAAAATATATCTTAAACTACATACATAGCTATTAGCTACATATTCATATACTATATGCTATATTTACAATGTGCTCTCTTTTTGCTTTTCAGTTGTAGCTACTCGAGATGTAAAAAGGAATTCGTTCAATCAGTCAATCGATAGATTGCCGCTTGACGCGCACAACCAAAAAATGTTCCAATTATGTTACCCACAGCAACCACAGAGCCACAACAGCAGCAACAACAACAACAACAGCATCAGCCAAATAGCAACAGCAGTGCCAATGCCACAAACCACCGCTTAAGCATCAACACCAGTAGCAGAAGCTGGAGAAGAAGCAGAAGCAGAAGCATCATAGAACATCAGTCGGCCGCTCGATTGAAACTCAAGAACCAAGCCAAACAGAGACCAAAACCAAACCGAAACCGACAGCAAATTAGCATAGCACGAGGTGCAGTAGCAGTAGCAGTAGCAGGAGCACAAGGGAAAGGAACAGGCACAGGAACAGGACAACATCATCATGGGTTGCTCGCCCAGCACATTGCCCAACTCGTCGTCGGCAACAGCGGGGCAAGGGGGTGTGGCTGCGAATGCACCCCTGCCATTGGATGGCAATGAAAAGGATGGCAGTTTACTTTTCTGCATCAAGTTGCGGCGAAGTCGCATGCGTCGTTGCAGCTGTGGCGCCGTTACGTTGCAGAATCAGAACGGTGATGGCAGCACCGGGAGTGCCACCTGCGGGGACAATATAATGTGCAACCAGGTGCTGCTAAATCCCCAACAGACCAAAAACGAGTCTGACTACGAGAAGGTGAGTGTGTGCGCACAGTGAGTCCATTCACTATGCACACTCAAAATCCAATTCTTCACCACTGACCACACTGAACTGAACTCTGTCTCATTTCTGTCTCATCTAATCTCCGATTGCAGCTGAGCACTGGCAAAAAGGATTCCATTGTGACGGTGGCAGCCCTGGGTAACTTTACCCACAGTGTGGTGCGTCGGGCAACCGGGACGGGGAGTAAGTAGCTCTACTATCATAACAATGAAATTCACAATTCTATATAAAAAACTAATAATAAACGTTGGGAGCACAATGCTGCGCTTGAATAAAGTTTGCGAACTGTTCACAGATTCACAAATTTTTATTCTGATATACATAGTTATATATTTATTAGAAAAATATTCTACATTTTAATATGACTAGAGACATGGATAAATGGAAATGGGAAAAGATGGATCAAAAAATTGAATTCATTAAAATTCGCTTTGTAAATTTTTGCTATTTAAGTTTTAAGAAAGTCGTTTTATATCTTTAAAAAGAGTTGCGTTCTGTAAAGCGGAAATAAGTTGTTGAATATGTTATGATTACTTAGTTTGCTACAATATAGCATAACCGAATATAATTTTGAATAATTTGAAATCACAATTGCGTTTGACAAATTTTATTGGAATTTACCTTAAAATAAACCTATATTTAATACACGCACTTAGTACGAAATGTATATTAATCATATGTGAAACAACGGTATAATTAAAACTTTTTTAATCATGGAGGTGAAAACCACAATTTAATTTGAAAATCGCACATTGGAGAGTTCTTAGAATTTCTGGGCTTAAAAAAGCAAAAATAATAGCTACATTAATATTAATAATTAGTAATACATATAAGACTTACTTGATACTGTTAAAAGCTCTTCTGTATTATTTGAATGTGTTGAAGAACTGATCGAAATATTTTTTTAAAATTTTTGTTCGACTTAACAATGAATTTCGATTTTTTTTTTTGGCTGTATACTGTCAAAGGAGTGCTATACCATTTTTCACTTTATAATTAAGTTGAATTCTGTAGACGGTGATTGCCTTACATACTATTTCAAAATATTCCTGCACATATCTTGAGCTTAACTCTTTGCTAAACTCACTCGACATTCAGCATAGCTTCTTACTAGTCATTTGACTTTTTCCGGATTTCGTGCCTATAGGATATAATTGGTCAAGTTTCTTCGCCTTGTTTCTGCACTATTCTCCAAAAATTGCCTTACAACAGAATGGAACAGAAGATTTTGCTTACCAAATCTAATTACTCAAACTTTTGATAATTTTCAATAAGTTTTTGGTGTCTTGTGTACTTCATTTATTGATATTTTTAATTATTACTGCTGAATATCCGCAATTTCCAGAACCTCCGTACCGAAAATCTTATTTTATCACAGACAATAGCCTAAACAGAAACGCAGTGTAGTATGCTGGCTTGCCGCCTACTAGCTACTATATGGATATTCTCGAGAAACCATGTATTTTGAAGTGGAAGGGACTCTTTATATGAAAAGCTGTAGCTTAAAGTTTGTCCTTTCTCACATGAACATAGTAAAATTCTTACTGAATAATTTAGAATATGTATTCGAAGTCTTCATATATTTTTTCACTACACATCTACAATAAGTTTGTTTCACTGGCAATTATAAAAGTACTGAGTCTAAGTTATACTCTTTTGCGCTAGCAATGTAAGGGCATCTGTGCATCGGTGTTGCCGAACTGAGACTTCACAGACAGCTTTAAGTTAAAGCTAAGGGCGGCGGCAATACGGGTGGAAGTATAGTAATACGATCTGTGACAAGTCAGCTGGCGCTAGCGCTGGGTTTCTGCTACCCAAGTGCAGCTGTTTTCTGTCGATTCCAATTAACGGCTTGCCGAGAGCTTCGGCCTAAGCTTCAGGTATCAATGGTACGGGAGAGGCAGACGGTAGCAGCAGCAGCAGCCGAAACAGCTGCACTTCAAAAAGAGAGGGAGAGGCCGAAGTAGAGAATGAGTGTGTGAGGTGACTGGGAGAGAGAGAGCAAAAGAGATTATCAGTGCGCTTTGCTTCAACTGAAACTTGATCGCGCTCAGCAAACGACCGACGCGACGATCGGCTGAGAGCGGCGGTTATGGGCTGCTCTCTCACTCATATGCGCCGACTGCACTCCTCTGCCAGTCTGCCCCTCCCTCGCTCTTTCTCACACTCTCTCACTGAGACGGACAGTAGACATTTTCAAAGCTCGCATCGCACTCGCAACAGCTGCTCGCCATTTATGGAGTCAGTTGCTTTGAATTGGTTCATCGTGTCGGTCGTTAAACGCTTTCGTAACGGGACGCTTACGTTTATGTGGTGCGGTGTGCGTCTTTGGTGCTCCGGATCTTCCAGCTGCCGTGCACAAACAATAATAATAGTAATAAAACCAAAAAGTAGAAAAAAAAAAACAACAAAAATAAATACGATAATACACAATACACACGGTGTGTGTGTATGAGAGTGTAATCGACATACAAACATACTTATACAATATACACATATAATTTTTTTTGTTTTTTTTCGACTGTCGACAAGTCGCGCGCGTTATGCAAATCCAAAGCGCAGAAGGTGAAGGCGTTCAAATTCAAATTCAAATTTACATTCAGTTTTAGATTTTAATTCAACAACAACAGCAGCAACAACAACACAGCCTCAGGTTAACTCTACTCTTAAGCTATTAAATGCAGGGGGCGCGTTTCGCGGGCGTGTCTCTAACGCCAACTGGTCGCCAAGAGCAGCAGCAGCAGCAGCAACATACACAGCAGCAACTGCTTTAGGCGGTTGTTCTACACACTGTTGCACTGCTGGCCTAATGCGACTGAAGCCACAAATTTGGCCAGAAAATCGCGGTGCAAGTGACTGCAACGTGTATTAGCCAGGGCCAACCAGTTGAGAACCAAAATCGAACGCAATTAAAGCTTATGACACCAGCAACAGCAGCAACAACTATGTGTGACACAAACAAAAAGTATCTCAAAGATACATATACTATATATAGTATGTATGTAGCGGCAAGTGGTGTACGGGTGTGTGGAAAAATACAGAGCATACCAAAAAATACGACAACAACAACAACAACGAATACGACATAATATCAAATAAAAAAGTAGCAACAATTTATACACAATATCGAAAAAGTGTTAAAATTCAAAATAAACTTCACAACTAAGTGTGCCAATCACAACAACAACACAGAAACAGCAACAACAACAACAACAGCAACAAGTGTAGAATAAGATTTGTCTGGCGATCCACAGGTGTGGATGTGTATGTGTTTGTGCGAGTATCTATAGCTAGTTGGTAGCTGTATTTGTATTTGTATCTATTGCTGCGTTTTCATTCTTGAATTTCAGTTAGTTGAGTTTGCTATTTGTTGTAAATTGCATTTGCCAAATGTGTGCAAAACTGCCTCATTAACATGTTTAAGACTGTCAAACAAAACAGCTAACAGCCCACTAACCAACAACGGCTAACAGCTAACAGCTAACGGCTAACGACCCAAACGAGCCTGGCATACAACCAAATAACAACTAATGAAAACGATCCATAACAATGTTATATATATATAGTTTTATTGTATATATATAGCATACAATCTATATATATAAATATATATTTGTATTATTTACAGTCATTCGTAGTCAGAGTTTATTAATCGTAACTTACCGATAAAAAAGATTCACATGACAATCTGGTTCTGTGCTACACGCGACTGCGACGATCTTTTCGATTCTACACACACAAGCGTAGATTGTTGTTTGTGTTGTGACGAGCGTTGCCAGAGCGTGCGAATTGCGATCGGCATCGACTGCTGCGTCAACGTCGGCTTCGTTCAACGTGCGCTCTAAACAATAACAATCGCAGAGGGCAGACAGCAACAACAGCAGTCAGCAGCAGCAGCACCCACGCAACGGCGCCAAAACATCAATCAAAGCAAAATACACAAAAGCAACAGCAAAGCAAACTAACAAGAGAAATGAAAACAACACACGAAGCAAACTCAAAACATACAGTTGAGCGAAAGAGAGAGACAGAGAGAGAGAGAGAGAGAGAGAGTGTGTGTGTGTGAGAACAGCTGTCGTTCATAAAGAGTCACAGCTTAAATACCCTTTAACAAAACTACTAAGTTTTTAACGAAATCAAATAGAATACTACTAACACACTTTGTTATATCGACTCCGCTTGTAGCGTCCATCCGGTTGCTGCGACGAAAACTCGATGGCTATATAAACTTTTAAAAAAAATTAAAATCAAATTCCGGATTCTACTGTAGTAAATTTTGAAAACATAAAACTGAATTCTGATTCTATAAAGAATAATTTCTAAAATGAAAGTATCAAAAAGCTTTTGTAAAACAAAATTTGTGTTAAATTTGTTTAAAATACTTGAATAACACACTATTTACTACACTAATTTGAGGCACTTAAAGCACGTAGATGCAATTGTAGTTTATTTCCTCTCAGTCATAACTTGATATTCATTATTATTTATATTATCACTATTATATTATTGCCCAAAAATAATTACTTGTTTTTGAGTTGTCAAGTATAACTCAATATTAATCATTATACTGTGAGCTTATCGTTAAAAATCCAAAATATCTTTATTATTACTAAGTATGTAATTTTTATAATAAAGTTTACAATTATTAAGCTTATTGGATGATTAATATAATCTATAGCTCTTTATAAATTTCAAAAGTTCTTTAGATGGTATTAAATCTTCTAATTTAATATACCTTGCTAACCTTCCATTCTTTTTCTTGGCCCAACTGTGATTTTCTGGGTATTTTTACAATTGTTTAAAAAAATCTTAGATTTACATAATTGCTCTTCTACTTAGTTTGTTAATTTTGAATGTACCTTTTAAGACTTAGTAAAAATGTATACTGTTTATTGTAATTGACAAACAAATTCAAATTCAAACAAATTGTTGCATCGACTATTTGATGACTGGCGCATAGAAATACCCCACTTAAAGGGTATATGAAATTGCAGCAAATTGAGTCTCTGTCGATTAATTATGTGCGCCTAATCCCCCGCCTGCCACACACACACTCAGAGTCAGGTGTCAAGTGGCACACACAGTGTAAGTGTGTTGCAGTTTATCAGTGTTTAACATTAATTACACTTTGACTGAAAACAGCTGGGAGAACAGAATTTTCAAATGGCAAACGAAACAGCAAACTGAAATCGAAATCGAAATAGAAATTGAATTTGAAATGGAAATCGAAATCAATTTGGATTGATTGCAGCCTTTGAAGTAGTTGAAATAAATCGGTTCTTATGCTCACAAGTTTGTCGCATTAAAATTCAATTTTGTGGCCTTATAGGCTCACACAATACTCGTAATACTTCTTCACTTCTCCACTAGCCCCTGGCCCCTAGCCCCTAGCCCCTAGCCGGCCCCCTTCCCCTTGACGTGCTGACGTTTGCCCAAAAGCCACGTGAAGCTATTCACAAATATTGCGAGAGATTAGATTATAAAGAGCAGTCAGAACGAACTGTCCGCTAATGTCAATATGGCGACACTGGACTTGGCTACATGTCCATGCCCACTATCAACTAACAACTATCAACGGTGATGATCGTCGTTAGATAACATACATAAGTAACGCCTCGCCAGGGGCAAGTTTCGCATTTCGGGCTCGGACGTAACATGAGCACCGTGGCCACAAGCAGGCCAACTAACTAACTAGTTGGTTAGTTAGTACGTAACTACACACTCTCTCATAGTCTCACTCTCACTCACTCTCTCTTTCTCTCACTGTGAGTTTTCCCCCGTAGGGGTATTACCTTTACGGTTAGATGTAGATTGTGCAGGCGTTTTGTTTTCTACTTGATTATTTATATTTATTTATTATGTGTATTTGTGTATCTGTGTAACTGAGTATCTGAATTTCTATACTATACATATATATATTTGTGTGTATGTGTATGAAAACGCATTATGCGCCTGTGTTTCAGTATCTGTATCTGTATCTCTATCTGCATGTGTACGGGGCCTAAACATCTGAATACTATAAGCAAACTCGCCTGATATTATCTTATCACAAATTAATTGGTTGTCATGACAACGGCCAAGGCGCAAAAGACACTCTCAGCCAAACTGACCGGCTAACTAAATTTCCCCAATACTCTGCAACAAGTATTCCAACAAAATATTATACGGAATTCGAAATATATATTCTTGATAATTAATTTGATTTTAGCACTCAATCAATGTCTCTCGTATTAACCGGAAACTGTTGTTCAGTTATTTTCATTCCTTATTTCTGGATTATTTTTATGCAATTTGTAATATCCGTTCCGGATGTTAAAGTCCTAAAACATCACGTATCACGTCTCGCATTTAATTAAAACACCTGTAAATAATAATAAGTCAAATTATTTGCATTGCATTGCAAATATTTCAAGTAATAGAACATGATATTTGGTTTATTATTTACAGTTTTAAATATTTTCAATTTATTGTTTTGTAGTATACCAGAGAACCAATTCAATTTGATCACAATTTGTATTCCACAAAATAATGTTTTTCAACTTTTAAATTTCTTACGAAACTCAATGAAAAGAAACTCCCTAAAGCCTTAGCACACACTGCATTGAATTTCTTGGGAAATCGCCGGGGGTCAAAATGTTGTGAAAATGATTTTACAATTCTTTTATAATTGGCTTCCTTCCATCTCAGCAAACTGTATAATTCAAACAGTTGGCGTCTCGTAATTTTAAAACAATCTTTATTTAACAAGTTTTTTGTTTTTCTTTTATGGGCTCAAACGAAATTTTGCCATAAATTTGTTAATATACCCTGACACTGTGTGCAAGAAGTATTATGACAGACTGCGTTTTAAGAAAGATATTGTCAACGTATCTTATGGTTATTCGAACTTCAGTTTGCATAAATAATTTATGTTTTAGAGTGTTTGAGTACATAAAGCTCTTTATTAATTCATTCTTATTGTAATCAAATTTTAAGTAAAATATTCAAAAATTATGTTATGTTTTTTAAACTACAAATCGGACAACAACTCTAATTACATTACTTAGGTGTTATAGCAGATGAGAGAACACATTAGGGACTTAAGCAGACCAAATTTTTAATTATAGTCAAAAGACACAAAAGACACACATAAGATTAAACTTCTTAATGTTTCTTGAAATTCAATTTTTATTAAATATTAAAATATAAAAAAAGCTATATTTTTAATTTCATGCCGCTGAAATCACTTATTCTAACTAAAGGTCGTGCAGATGTGGATTCCGTATTTAAAGCTTAATTATTAACCTTGTGTTGCTAGAATCACTTGAGAATTTTACGTATGTATTTGAACTCTACGTTCAGTTTTTTCTTTATCAAGTGATTGAGCTAAGATTGTTATTGGAACTTTTACGAATAGAAGATTTAAAATACTTTTACTACAAAAGTATCTGCGCTTAGTTTTTTTTTTCAATACGCTTAAGACAACGCTTAAGACAAAAGTCCCCTTTTTAAGTTTTTCTCTAAATGAAGTTCCAATATTTTGTAGTTTTACTACAAAAGGATCTGCGCTTAGTTTTTTTTCAATACAGTCAGTGATAATGCTGATTAATCCAGTTCTTAAAGTTAAATTTTAAAATACAAGTCACTGGAACCACATGAGAGATTTACGTATTTTAAATTTTTTCTTCCAGCAAAGTTCGTAATTATTCTGATTAATTCAGTAACTAAAACTAAATTTCATACCGCTGAAATTATTTGAGAATTCTACCTAAATTAAATATATACTCTTAAAACAAAAGTTCCCTTTTTAAGTTTTTTCCTTCCCGAAGTTCCAATATATTGACCGCAACATTGTAGTAGAATTCTTTCGTTATTAGCGTAGGATTTTTGTGGATTATGTATATATTATGAGTGTGGTAACCTTACACTATGCCAAAACTTATCTAGAAATATGTAATGTTACAAAAAATAAGAGGCTCGAGCGTTTGGAGTGTAGCGCACAGTGCGGTCGCTTGTGGTTTTAGAATCCGTGCGAGAATTATCATCTGGCAAACAGTTTTTCATAACGGATTAGTGCGGACGCATTTGGTCGTGCTCTGTGTACTGTTGTGTACTGTTCTGTTGTGTTCTGTTCTAGTCTGCTCCAGCCAAGTTGCCAATTCGGTTGTACTTGTTACGCGCTCTCACAATTTCACTTTGAATAAGCACAATTTGAATTTCATTAAAGTTTTCGCTCGTTTCGTTGCGATTCGTTTAATACCGAATCGTTGTTTGTTTGTTGGCAACAAACAAACTGTAGTCGGTTTTTTAAGTGTAACTGTGACGGTAAATTGTGAATGTGAATGTAAATGCAAATGTAACTGTAACCATAACCGTGCTCCTGTTTGCCAAGCAGTTAAATTTTAATATTGCCTGCAGTGTTTGCATAGAGTGCCATCGTCTCGTCGTCCCATCGTCGTTCTGGCCATGTTGCATACTTGTAAATAAGCCAAGTGCTAATCGATCAAAATCAAGCGCACCTTCGATTCCAGTTCACTTTCCTT
Source organism: Drosophila tripunctata (assembly GCA_035047385.1). Lineage (NCBI taxonomy): Eukaryota > Metazoa > Arthropoda > Insecta > Diptera > Drosophilidae > Drosophila > Drosophila tripunctata. The sequence continues at coordinate 13,485,524 of JAWNPS010000288.1, forward strand.
TCAACCCCACTCCTCGCCACCACACCACTCTCTCTCTCTTTCGCTCTCTTTTCACATTCCCATTCACTTGTGTACACACTAATGAGCCAATAACTGTGTTCTTGCCAGCGTGTTTGTGCTTGTCTGCGGTGTTTGTGTGGGTGTGCGGTGTGTATATCCGTGTGTAACATGAGCCTTTATGCTAGCAAGTGTTGTAAGTATAGTATTTGCAAGTCTGGCGCCACTTTAATACGGGTAGTTCCACAAAACGTTTTAAGTTTAAGCTTGAAACTTGGTCCAAGAGAATGCTGTATCTGTGTGTGTATATAAGTGTGTGTGCGTGCCTCAAATAGTTGAGCAGCAACTGAAAATTAAACAAGGTCTTAGATCCAATTTCTACAAAACCAAACCAAAGCCAAAACCAAAGCCAAACCCTGTTGCTGTTGCTGCTGTCGACGTCAGCGGTCGGCTGCTGTTGCTGCTTCTTCTGCTTCTGCTGCTTCTACTGCGGCTTTTATCTAAACAATTTATCGATTTTCGTTTAGATTACAACGCGTACCGCTAGCCAAGTGAAACTGAGGCAAGCGGACGCTAACAACGATAAGATACACACTGGCCCAGCCAGCCAACCAGCCAGCCAAGCAGCCAGCCTGTATTTATTTGAATATACGCAAATATTTTTCTCCATATAAAAATTGTACTCTATATAGAATGTGTGTAAACATATATATAGTATATAGTATAAAGTATGAGTATGTGATATGAGTACTCGCAAGTTCAGTTCCGCATGTTTATGTTTCAGGGCTATTTTTGTTCATAAATACTCCAAAGAGTATAGATAGATACTACAAATGCGTACCAAAAATTCATAGATACACACACAGACACACACACACACACTCTTGGATAGTTATGCATGTGGAGCAGGTTATCATTACGCACTAATTGTCTGAAATCAATGCCAAAGCAGATAAACAGCCGGCCAAAAACAACAACAGCATAAATGACAAATTAACATGCTGCCACGAAAATAATCAAAAGCGTTAATTATGTTGAATATTTGTAGTTAATTTGCAAAGTCAGCGAAAATACTATACATAAAAAACACAAAAAAAAAAATTAGACAAAAAACAAAGCAAAAAATAAATAAAAAAGACAACAACAAGGAGTACTATAAATACTAGTACTACAAAGAAGAAGCAGATACAATGATTATATCAAGTCAGCCAGCAAACCTGCAAACTGCGACATCGTCATCATCAACGGCCCACATGAGTGAAGAAAGCGACGCAAGTGATTGCAATTGTGTGGCTAATGGGGTGGCAACGGGCACGGGCACGGGAACGGCTACAGGGACGGGGACGGCGACAAGTCTAATGATGGGCAGGGCGGCCAGACAAATTCAAACGCCAGCCCTGGAGGTAGCTACAACAGCAACATCATCATCATCAACAATAACAACAACAACAGAAACAGCAGCAGCAGCAATAGCAACAACATCAGCAGCAGCAGCAGCAACAGCAACAGCATCATTATCATCAACAACAACAGAAACAGAAACAGCATCAACATCAGCAGCAGCAGCAGCAGCAGCAGCAGCAGCAACATCATCATTCACAATAACAGAAACAGAAACACCAACAACATCAGCAGCAGCAGCAGCGGCAGCAGCAGCAGCAAGCAGAGCTTCATTAACGCGTCCGGCCTCCGAGTCCGAGCTGGTTGTGGGTAAGCCGATTGTCTGGATGCTTGATGTAGGTGGTGTAGAGCAAGTGGCAAATCGCAGGGGGCAAGTGGCAAGTGGCTGGCAGCATAAACGTGCGTGTGCATGTGCGTGTGCCTGTTATAAAGTGTTTTTGAAATGCCAACGTTTATAATTAATTAAATAAAACGTGCGACTAACTGAACTGAATGCTTTTGCTACTGCGTGTGTGCGTTTGAGTTTGTACGCAGCACCTAAAAGTATGCAATACATTTCAGTCTGCACATATAGAACTGTAGCATGCTTATCAGCGCAGAACTCAGCTGCAAAATATTTACAACTCTTACTCACATACGCTCTCTCTTTTTCTTGCTCTTTGCAGGCACAGGCACATCAGGCACCAGCTCATCCGGTGGCGGTCGTCCTGGTCACCGCAAATCCTCGTTGGCATTGGCACTCACACCCGAGGATGAACCAATGGATGTCTATACGGTAAGTGTATGTACATACATAAGTACCAGTGTTGTCAGCTTCTTAACACAAAAACACAGCAGAAATTAGCTACACAATAGCGAGAAAAAAAGGTTAAACATTTTCAAAAATTACAAAAAAAAAAACAAGACAAATCTAATATGTGTCTCGGTTCATATTAGCATTAACAGCATTTTCTTTATGACGAGTTTGTCGTGATCATTATTTATATTTTCGGCCTTTTAGAGGCAGGTTTTCCCCAGTGTAGCTTTGTATTTTCTATTGTAGTAATATATATAGTTGTCTATATTATTCAAATTTGTTTTAAACATTTCGAAAACTTAAGGTTAAGGTGACATTTTGTTTCTTCGAAATGTTTACAGCTAGAATTCTGTGAATTAAAGATTTTCAGACTGATGATAAAGATTACAGATCTGTTCGGGATAAGGCTGACATGGCAACACTGATATGTACATATTTATGTGCTTCAAGTGTCTCTGTTTTTTGGCCAAATCGAATTGCTTGCTGATGGTGATGCTGATGAAGTACTTTTGGGCGTCATTATGTTGTTGGTACTCGCTTTGCTGGCCCTGGGCCAAGGTGTTTATTTTGTTGGTTTTGTTTGAGGTTTCGGCTTTGTGGTTTTTGGGGGTATTGGGGTGGGCATTTAGTCAACGACAACGCACATGTGTGTTACGTCTTTGATAAGATATCTTATCAGAGAGCTAACTGCTCGTTATATGATGGCAGCTCTCGCCAAACTATACAATACAATACAATACAATTTTCTTTTTGCTTAGCAGCGCTGCTTTAAATAGTGTAATGATGTGTGTTTATGTTTGTTAGTGTGCGAAAAGAGCACAACATTTGTGTGTGTGTGTTTTTGAGTTTGTACATAAACAAAGCGACGACAGAGAAATCAAATCAATTAACATTGAAGGTGGGAAATCAAAAAGTAAAGAAATAGATTAACTTGTAGCTGTCGCCCCACTGTCGAGCCAATTGACTCGCTGCGGTCCGGTACGGTTCGCTTGGATCAGTCAGTCGCGTTTCGACCACAAAACCTGTGAAATACTACAACTACTTGTATTGTATATTCGATTCGATTTCTAGACACAACAATAGCTCACGACTAATCGCCCAGTCGACCCATATTTCGTTCCCAATACTTGTTCAACTGGATTTACACCAATTATCTTCAAAGTTTCGAATTCATATTAAAAATGTGTCGCATTACGGATTACGCAACTGCTATGTAGCTGGATTAGAAGGACACTTTGATTATAGATTGAATATCAGGTCAAGTGTATTGTTTTTCTTGTTATTGTTATTGTTATTATTGAGTTATTGTTAGAGAGTGAAGTGATAGTGCAGTGAGTGTTATTGTATAATTAGCAGAATGCGCAATTGTTTGCCAAAAATTGCGAGTGTTTTTCGCACCAAATCGTCAGCGTCGGCATCGGCGTCAACGTCAACGTCAGCGGCCGTTCATTCAAATGAGTCGTCGGATGCGGACTCAGATACTTATCGCTATATCAAACCCAAGGCAACAGCAACAACAAGCAGACCAGTCACGACTGAATCTGATCAATTGCTCGATAATGCCAATAAAAAGCCGCAACAGCAAAAGCAACAACGACAAGCAGCCACAGCGACGACAACGTCGTATGCCACTGGTGACGTCGATAAGAACCGGCTGATAAGAAAAGCAAACTCAAATGGCTTGGATAAAGAACCAAGTCGCAGCAGCAGCAATGAGAGCGCGAAGAGAAGCGGCAACAGCAGTACTAGAAATCCCAAAGCGGCGACAAATGACAGCAGCGAACAGGGACAGGAGCAGTACATGAAGTTGGCTGCGGAAATGAAGGTAGATGGCGTTGAAATTGTAGCGCTACCATTACCCAGTCGAATGAGCAACTCCAGCAAAACACCCGAGCAAATGGAACTGGAGTACGAGGCAAATGTGGCAGCTGAGCGTGGGGATATAATGACGCCGTTGCCGCGCGACCCAAGGTCACAGGGCATGATGACCTTTGGCGGTGCTGGACGCAATATGCAGCCGGAAATAGTCGAGGCCATACGCAATCTGGACACACAGGCATTGCGCCTGAACAATCTCACGCTGGAAGATAGAAGCAAACTCACGCAACGTCAGGAACCCAAGCCGGATGAGGACAATGATTACGTGGTATTGCGTCCCAAGGTCTTGCCATTCGAGCGCCAGTGTCACAGTCTCTACGAGCGACGTTTGCACAAGGGACCAAAGCTCCATCTATGGGTGGGCAATGCCAAAAAGCCAACGCCACAAACTGACGACGAAGAGCTTAAAACATTTCAGGTATTGAACAGTAATTAGGACATTTTGACAGGCTCCATGAAATACTAAAAGTGTCTCATCATTATATATGAACTGATTGGACAAAAAGTGATAACTCGGCAACAATGACACCAATGAAAACTTCGAGTGTAACTAGCCAAATACTCATTGTCAAAGTCATTCCCCCTTTGCACATGTTTACGAAACTTAAACTGAAAATGATTGATTTTCTGTCAAGGGTTTTTTTTCCTATTTGTCATTACAATTGAATCAGTTTGTGACAAATTTGCTGACGCGTCATTTCAAGATGTACACAAATAATTTTATAAAGTTTAAAAAGGCAGTAGACAGTGATTGTGTGTGTAGAGTGTGTATCTTCTAGATGACGCACATCACTTGAATCTCACAGATTAATTATAAGCTCTAGATAAATTTGAATGAAATGTACTCAGTTCCAGTTCATAAATTTAGACTGCTTTACGCAAGTGTGGAGAATGTTTCTTATATTGAAGCTAAATTCAACTTTGATTTATGTTTGTTCAGTTTGCTCAGTTTAAAGCTTATCGATTATCAGCTTGTAATTGGAAAAGACGGTTATAAATAGTTTTGAATTTGAATTTGAATTTGGCTTTCTTTTGATGTCAGCTTGTTTTTCCATTACCGAATTGACACACATCACGCATACGTAGCTGTTTTTTATCCACTAAACACACTGGATACAGTGTATGTACGTGTGTGTGTGTGAGTTTATGCACATTAAATCCCCGATTTTCACATATCGCATTTATTCATACGAGCATAATAAATCTGTAGGCCAAGTCACCAATATGGCAAATGGCACCCCAGCAATTTTCGTCGAGGCGCAAGCAATTTTATTTTAATTTATCATCATTTGAGCGACACACATACACAGAGAGATAGACAGAGAGAGAGAGGGAGAGACAGAGAGAGAGAGTGCACGCATACACTCGTAAACTGACACGACACACACACATGTACTGAAGCCGAGTTAAGCCCTCTTATTTTGATGGCAAAGCCAGCGCTGTAGATTTTTATTAAATTTTACACGTTATTTCACCTGCTCACACACACACTCAAACACACACATACACCTCTTGTTCACCTGTGCCAATGTTTACCTGTTCTCCTCTTCTTCTTCTACCTTTTTGACTTGCGTTGCAGCGAAATCTCATGGACTTGAAGTATCCAACCGTGCTACCACCGAATCCTCAACTTAAGGTAAGCCGACACGTGCCACCATCCACAACATTCACTTTTACATCCACATTTTCCATGGAAAATGGCTTTTCCTACCTGCTGTCCAATTTGACTAATGTCCTTTCCAATGTCAATTCATCTACAGGCGCTTTTAGTTTTTCACAAATCGGATAGCATCTGCGAAGTGATCACCTTGGCCTGTCAGCGCCATCAACTGGACGTAACGCTGGTCAAATCCAAGGAGGAGGCACAGGAGACCCTGCAGAAGTCATTTGCCACAGGGCAGTGCTATCACCTAATTATAATTGATGCGCGCTCCGCAAAAGGTCTCGATGCTGAGCACATTGCAAGGTAAGAGCAAAGCTGACAACCTAACAAACTCACGTTGCGCATACGCCATGTGTGCAAACATTGAACTAAACTATTTAGTAAACTAACAGAGTAGCGATACGACTGTAATAGACTCTGTAGTTATTCTGCAGTTGTAAAAATTATACTACAGGCTTATGGGATATATCTTAGTAGTTACTATTGCAGTTATTTAATGTATTGTTGTTACTTGGTTCTAAATAAATTTGGTTAAGATATTTAATATATTATCAAATGCATATTTAGAGAATTTGAGAGAGATAAAAATGTTTTAAGAAAAAAAACAGGTTTTTCTTTCTATAATTCTATGCACAAATATTTCTTAAGGCAACTTTAATCTAAGAAACAAAAAATATTTCTATACTAAATATTGATTTTCAACTAATTGTTTCTATATGATAGTAAAATTCAATTGTTACTAAATTCACACAGGTCTTAAAACAAAATATCAACTACACAAATATTTGGTTTGATTAAAAATTTTCAAAAGAAAAACGAAACCGTTTTTGATTTAAATATGAATCAGAAACTTATTTTGATATTATAGATAAATAAATTTAGGCAATTTATTAAACATAAGTATACGAACAGTATAACGATATCTTAAGAAATAAATCAGTTTCTGTTTCTAAACATGGATCTGTAGGCTATCGTTTATATAATAAAATTTAGACGGAGCATGAAATTAAAGTTCAAATATAAAATTAGTGTCCATATCTAAGTGAAAGAAAACAGCTTTTTATTCCAAACACTGACTAGCAACTTTTAGTTCCTGTAATAGTTATATAATATTGTTGGTCGATTGTAACCAAATATAATGAAATTTATAAATGGTTCTATGAAGTCTTATATATTGATGTGCAGACAGGCAGATGAACATGACATCTATCCCTCTGCTGAATGTTATTCACACACCCAATTGACCTTGTCTACTATTTGTTAAGTACTGGGTCTACAAGGAGAAAAACTAATACCTTAACTAAGAAACTTGGTAACTTTGCACTAAAACTTGTCTCTTCTGTCTATAGAACAATACGGCACACACATGGACATCATTTAACGACAATAATTGTGATCTGCAAGAAGAGGTAAGTGAAACTGTGGTAAACTGGGCCAACAACGTAACAAGAGTTTTGCCTTCTTAAGTTTCTTTGAAAAGGACGATGCGCTAATTGCTCTATTGGACGCTGGCGTTAATAGAGTAAGTTTCTCCACTTTAATTGCCCTTACACAACACAACGGCAAAAGCACATTGAACTAATTTGCTATTTATTTTGCTTCTTCTCGTTTTGTTGTCTTCTTCTTTGCAGTGCATTGCCGAGACAACCAACTTGGCCATGTGCAGCGTGGAACTGAAGCAGATACTGCACTCAATCATAAGACCCCATAATGTCATGTCCACTCAACAGGTAAATGCGAGACGCAATCAAGTTAATGCGATGCCCAGTTGCCTGTACGTACGTAGTACGTACCTGTTGCCCGGTTAGCCAGCTGACCTGGACGCATTAATTCAATTAAAGTGGCGCAACGTTGCTGGTGTTTTAATCAAGTTGTAAATGTGAACCACAAGTTATATGTATGCTCCATCTCTTTCTCGCTGTCTCGCTCCACAGGCACTCTACACGGCCCTGCATCGGCTGAAGGAGGTGGTGCTCATCACGGACGACGTGCTGCGCATACAGTACGCGAATCGTGCCACAGAGCGGCTACTCAACATGCGGCTGGTGAGTGCTACTGTCCGAGCGAGCGCCGAGTACCGAGTGCACGGCTCTCGAACTGCCTCGGGTGCAATTGCAGGCATTAATGAGATTTCCATTTTGCTGTCCAACAACAGGATGAAATAATTAGCAAGCCATTAGCCGACATTTTCGTTTCGGACCTATCCACCATCAGTGAGCAGGGCAAGAGCATCAGAGAGTTTGATGGCATACTGACGGTGCGCCGCAAAAACCAGGAGGGTATTCCCATGCACGTACGCGTCGTGCCCGTGGCCTGCATAGGCAGGTGAGTGGTTGTGGATGGAGTGGGTGGAACTGACAGTGGACATTGTACACTGAAAATGCATCTCGATTTCTGCAGCACACCAACACATTTGATTTTCAACTTTGATATACCCGGTGGCGGTATGGACTTCATTGCAACGCTGCCACAGCCAAAGGAGGCGCCACGCGGCTCACTCTACTCGGTGCGACGCTGCAGCTTCGATGTTCGTTCCATTGCCTCCGACGGATTGCGACGCACTAGTCTGGCCAAGCTGACATCGCTGCCACTTGAGGCGCCCATTACCAAAGTATGACTCCACCCCCCTTTGTATAACTTCCCCCAATTGGTTTTGACGAAAACTGTTGACAGTATTACGCCCCTTTGACCTCTTCACATTCCAACATTCCCACATATTTCCACAATACATGCATCCGATTGCTTGCTGTGCCCATGCCAACAGTACTAAACTATTGTCCGTGTCCGTGGTGTTCGTGGTGTGTGTGTCATGACATCGTCCTGCATCAGTAGCAATTAGAAAGAGACAACAACAACAGTGCACCATAAATGCAAAGCACATACAGATACACACACCATCCTCACACCCACAAACATTCACATGCACAAACACGCAAGGACACAATTGAAGTGCATTAGAGTTGACTCGAACAAGTTCCAAAAGCTCAATTGCAGTTCACATACTTTCGATAAAAAAAGATATATATTTTAAAAGTGCTTATAGCTAGCTTTCAATTATTATTTTAACAAGCAAATGACCAGCTTCAATATTTACCAATAATTCAAAAGTTCAACTCGCTTTATGCAATTAGAAATTTTTCAAAAGAATTTTAGATACGAATACAAATAGTTTATGAATTTATTCTGCGTGACTTATTTTAGTCAGCATTAAATAAATTAATCATATATCTGTATTCATCTTTTGAATGCCGCTTTAAAAATATATACACGAGTGTTGAGGTTTAAGTCCAAAAATAGTAGGAAACTATTAGGATAAAGTGTTTTTAAAATATCAATATCAAGTAAGAAATATATGTACATGTCCAAAATGTTTTATAAACAAGCGATATTTTTGGACTGAACGAGTGTTCAATCGATCTTTAAAATGTCCAAAATTTAAATAGAATTTGGGGTTAAAATAATTAATAACACATACATTTGGGATAATAAGGACTTGGTGAAAGATTAAAAATATTGAAACTATCTTATATGACCAGATTATAGCAAATTATGACTTTAATTAAACACTGATCGCGACCGATCATTTAGATAACCAAATTTTGTAAGATATATTAGGTTGAGTTATTTAAGGCACAACAAAATTTGCTATACTAATTACATAATGAAAGATCGAAAATATAGGACCTTTTTATATGGACAGCGAATAGAAAATTATTGTATATATTTTATTAAGATACATATCGCAAATACGATAGACATAGATTACGGGAAGCTACTTAACAAATCTCTTCTGCCTAGCTATCAAAAATTACAAGCTTTAAGCAAAATTATTTGTGAGTGAATGAGTAGCAAACAGATCCAAAAGAGTCATGATTAGACTCTTTAGATATTTTTAAAAGTTTTTTAGAATATGAGAAAGGTTAGTTAAAGCAAAATGTTAATTAAAAATCAAAGTTTTAAAAATAGTACAAGTATTCTCAAAGCGGCAACTGTGCCTAGAATTGAACAATCGATCACTTATTGACTAAATTAATCGATAAGTTGATTATTCAAATCTAGCTTTCCAATAATCAGTATATAAAACGTATCTAACGGCACACTTTTGGATAATATTTGTATATGATTTAACGCTTAACTAATCCAACTACTTTGTCCACTAAATTGATTAACAGTCAATGACAACAATAACAATAACAATTACAACAACAGCAACCACAACAACAACAGTTCTAAATTGCACAACTAAAACTATTGTTTTTACATTTATTCTCTTTTTATCTCTTATTTGTTATGTTCTCTTTTTTTTACTTTTATGTTTTTGTGTGTACGTGAACAATGAACCAACTCATGCTAAACACAATAATAATAATAATAATAATTATAATAATAATGATTATGGTTAACGATGATGGTAATAATAATTGTACATATGAACTGGTTCCCTTCGTTCGCACGTTTGCTCGCTCGTTTCTTCGTTTTTTGCTCGCTGCGCCAAAACAAATCAAACAAATCAACTCAATTCAAATCAAATCAAACATTATAAAAACAAAAAAAAAAAAAAAACAAAAAAAATGAAATGAAACAAACAATCAACAAAACTCTGGTCAAAACCAACACATAAATCTGCGCACTCGCACTATAGATAATCAATTTACTATCACAAGTACAGGAGAATTGTTCAGCCGACGAGGCTCGCCTCATCGACAAGGTCTTGGAGTTCCTCAAGCGCGAGGGGCTCTACAGTCCCCAGATGAAAGAAATACGTACCGATGATCCCATTGCAACCGATCTAATTGGCGCCCTATTAACGGTAAGCGTCTCCCCACACATTTAAAACCAAGCAATTGCTGTAATTTACTGCTTCCCCTATAGGGTCCCAGTGTCTACTCGTCCCGTCGCAGCTCGAATGACTCCATCATTCGCACTGGCAACTCCACCCGCACAGCCATTGTGCCCGCCAAGATGAAGGTTAGTTTCTATATAAGTGCTAAGGATGCATTATAATTAATTTTTCATTAGCCATGAAAAAAGAAATTCAAAATGAAAGTTGCTTTTCACTGACATCGAAAAAGTAACGCCAATGAAATAATCCTTTCAACTAGCAATAAATCAACTAAGGCTAATGAAATTGCATTTTCATTAGCATTAAAATGAAACTAATGCAAACGAAAAAAAGTTGCAGCTTTCATTGAAAATTAAAAACAACTTACATTTTTTTTTTGGTTATCATTGTATAAAGCAATGAAATTGATTTTCACTAGCATTGAAATTTAAAACATTTGAAAAAGTTCAAATAGGCATAGTGTTTTATTTAAATTTGTTATTTAACAGGGATAAAACATTTATAAATTTTTACTGATGCTTTAATTCAGTTTTATAAAATATGTATAAGTATCAAACATCTTAAATTTAATTAAACAAAAGATAAAGTAACTATAATAAAATAATGCAACTCATTTTAATTAGCATTTGCAATGATAACCGAAAAATGTTCATTACTTTCCATTCAGTTTTCATTAGCACTGGTTTTTCAATGCCAGTGAAATTAATTTTCATTGGAATTATTTTTACTTATTGTTTTATTTAATAATGTTTGTAAATAAAATATACATTACAATTACTTTTTTCAATGATTATGATGTGTATCATATTTCAATTTGACTGAAATCAAACTAATACCAATCTTTCTTTTGGTACAGGCGAATCCCATAATCATGGAACTGCTTGAAGAATCTCTTAGTTGGGACTTTGATATTTTCAAATTGGAGGAGATCACCGATTACCATCCACTGCTCTATCTGGGCATGGAAATGTTCCGACGCTTCGATGTCTTTGCCACACTGAACATCGATGAGAACGTATGCAAGGCCTGGCTGGCTGTTATCGAGGCACACTATCACAAGAGCAACACATATCACAACAGCACACATGCCGCAGATGTCATGCAGGTGTGTTGGCTAAACTCCCCATATGTTTATCTACATACATAAATGTATATTTTTAATAATCATTATCATTTCTTGATATTCACATATTTATAGGCCACTGGCGCTTTCATCACACAGCTGGCCAACAGGGATATGATAATGGATCGTATGGATGAGGCAACGGCTCTGATTGCGGCAGCGGCACATGATGTCGATCATCCTGGTCGCTCTTCCGCCTTTCTCTCCAACTCGAACAATCCGCTGGCTATATTGTATAATGATCTAACAGTACTGGAAAACCATCATGCAGCCATCACATTTAAGTTGACTCTGGGTAAGATTGGCAGTTCGAAGTGGGGAGTATCGGTAACTTTATACCCAGGATAGGAATTTCTCAGGGGGCCCCAAACTCTAGAGAGCACTGATAACCACAGGGAACCTGGGAAATAGGTATAGGCTGAATAATGAATCTTCTTAAGAAATTTCACTTAACCGAGAGTAAAACTTATTAAATCATATAGTACTTTAAAAAGTACAGCGGTCTTTTAGTACACACCTAATAGACTGCTGTACTTATTCAATGTATTGGCCAAAGGACAACCCTATAAAGTATGTACATATATGTTCGTAGTCCCATCAACACTTAAGTCGATGTAGCTTTAGTCTGTCCGTCCACCCGAAAGCACACCTGGCTATCAGAGACAATAAAAACTACAGCTTTCGTGAATTGGGAAAGCCAGTTTCCCAATTTCTGTAAAGATTTTGTAAAATCACCACAAAACTCACACAGAATATGCATAGTATTAATATCTACAACTTTATAAGCTTTCCAATCATTAAAATTTAAACAAATATTTTTACTTAATCATGTGTACCCACTACTTTGTTTATTAATATATATTACATTCAATTCTAAACACCCCGGCAAACTTCGGTTGAAATCGGATAATTATACTATATAGTTCTAATGTTTCAGAGTTTCTAGAATTTGTTTTTAAGATAATAAAATCTATTTGTTTTGTGAAGCAACATATGTCCAAACAAACTCCCACAGTAGGTGCCGTAGTATTATCTATAACCTGAACATTTATGACTAACATCGGAAAACTATGTCATAAAGCTGCCAAAAGATCGTAATGTTCCTAGTCGCTCAACTTTAGCCATTCCTAAATCAATATAAATATTTTCCTAAATATCCTATATATTGAGATACCAATAAAAGTTCATGAAGTAGTTACACATACTTATTTATAATATTCAAAAATATTGGGAATGGGAGTATTACCCCTACGTCTTAACTATTTCTCTGCCCTTGCTAAATGTACTTTGAATTTTTGCAGGAGACGACAAGTTCAATATATTCAAGAACCTCGATAAGGAGACCTACAAGTCGGCGCGCAGCACTATAATTGATATGATATTGGCCACAGAGATGACTCGTCATTTTGAGCACTTGGCCAAGTTTGTCAGCGTCTTTGGCAGTGAGGTCGAGCCGCGAGAGGTGAGTTGCAAGAGATTGATTGATATACACGAGCTAACCATTTGCAATTTGCTTGCAGTTGGTGAATTCGGAGGAGGAGACCTCGATACTCATGCGCCGCATGCTCATCAAGGTGGCCGATGTGAGCAATCCGGCCAGACCGATGCAGTACTGCATTGAGTGGGCACGCCGTATTGCCGAGGAGTACTTCATGCAGACGGACGAGGAGAAGCAGCGTCACCTGCCCATTGTAATGCCCATGTTCGATCGTGCCACTTGCAGCATACCAAAGAGCCAGATCGGATTCATCGAATACATTATACAGGACATGATGCATGCCTGGGACAGTAAGCAATATAATATGCTAAAGTTTTGTCCAAATTTTCATTGCAAACTACCCACCCATCTTTTGTAGGTTTCATTGATATGCCACAGCTGATTACCTGCATGCAGATCAACTACTCACAGTGGAAGAAATACGATGAGCAGGGAGTTAATACACTGGCCGATATAATGGCCAAGCAGCCGCCTGTGGGCGTAAGTAAGCCGTCCAATTCCAAATAGCATACGGCTTTCCGGAGAATATTCTCGGGTTTTCTGAAGCCGCTGCCGGCCCAGGCGCCTGCCACATCCACAATTGGCGAAAACGAAATGGAGGACGTGCTCTAGTGCTGGCACGGCCGGCCTAGAAGCTGCCACTTGCGTCGCACTCTCTCGGCATAGATCTATCTATCTTGTCTGTCTCCCCCATGTCGTTTGTTGCACACATATCTCGACTAAATAACGCTTCCACAACTGCTGTGTGTCTCCATTAGCACACACAAGCAAATAGAAAACTGTCGCAAATGTTTGAAGAGCAAAAACTAAACAAAAAACAAAGAAAAAAAAACAAAAATTTATTGGGCTGGACTCAAAATTTAATATTTAAGTAACATCACAAAGTATGTATGTATATGTTAAAGTGTGTGTGCATGAGTGAGTGAATGTGTGAGTGTGTGAGTAAATAAATATAAATACAAAAACAAATACAAATCTAAACGTAAATACAAGAAACTAGCAAACAAAGTCAGCTATTGCCCCAAGGGGCATAGAGGCGTGCGCTCAAGAGTACCTTAAATGGTATAAATGCATAATCAGCACATACTATATACATATATATATTCAGACATATATCGAGTATACGTATAAGGACTATGTGTGTTCTCCCCACCATCCCACACTAAACATCACACACAAGAAGACAATCTCTATATCTTCACATACTTAGTTTAATGTGTCCAACTATTTTAAATAAGGCAAAAATAATTTAAGCCACAACTTGATGGCTAAATGAGTGTGTGTATATGTGTGTGAGTGTGCAAGAGTGTGTGTGTGTGTATCTATGATTCACCAGGGAAATGATAAACAGATATGCAGAGTGCAAAACGAACTATTGCTAGAATTAGACAACTATATCTACAAAATAAAACAAAACAAAACAAAGTATATATATAATGTATGTATGTTATGATATCTCTATATATATACATATATCTATTTAACAATCTGATTAGCAAAAAGCAACAACAATTCGAATCCACAAACCGTAACGTGTGAAATTCTATGGGGCCCGTTACTATTACCTTCTATCTACATACATAATACAATATAATATATACCTACTATCTACAATATATATACATACCTAATACTATTTATAGTTGATGTTGATGAATCAATGCTAAAAAGGCAACATGTTTACAATTAAGTGAATCCTTTTTGAAATCTTTTTTATCTAATTGACTGAACAAATTACATATTATACATATAAAAAAAAGAAACAAACTAAATTAATACGAATCGATAATACGTTCTTGTTAACAAGCAAACAAAACAAATGAAGAATTATTATATTATAAATGAATTGAAATGAAATGAAATGAAAACAGTGGCAAAAAAGTAATACGTATATATGTTCATAAAAATATATATACAATTTATATACAAAATTTTACGAAACATAAGCATATTCAAAGAATATATTTATATATTATTATTATATATATATATATATATATGTATGTATGTATATAGGTATATGGGTGTATGCGTGCGTGTGTGTGTATCAAGCAACATTCACACTGTTATTTGTATCTGTTATAAACATTTTTGATACAGTTTATAGACACGAACCCAATGTCAAATTGTCAGAAAAAAAGGTATTACAAGTTGTTTTCTAGAATCAAAGCCCACCTTTTAGGCCAAGTTAAATACACACACACACACGAACCCATACACACAGATATACATGCATACATTTATTGTTGTTAATATATGTGTGTGTGTGTGTGTTAAACGTACGTACGTTTGTCTGTATGCGTACGCATCTTAATAAGTATTTACAAAAAACAAAACAAAACAAAAAACCAAGAAAAAAAAACTAAAGCATAAAACAAAATCAAAGCGATGAAGAAACAATTATTTTTAAATACGAGCTCTTTAAACATATGCATCTAAATTTCTATTACTAAATATTTAACAAGTAGATCGATTCAGTTTGTTTCAAAACAAAATGGAAATCTTTATACAAACTACATACATACTTACATATATTTGTTACTACATCTGTTTGCTCCTTGCAGGTTAAGGATTATAAATGTTAAGATTTAGTCAAATTTATTGTAAAATAAAAACAAAAACAAAAACGCGAATAAAACTGCGCAAATACATAATAAAAATAACTACTGTGTATATCTTTATTTCTAATTGCCAACATAAGTGGAATTTACATATCGGAAAATCGGTCGAGGTTATGGAGCAACACTTTTTGGAAAGCTGACTGTGGCAAGTGTGGATTTATCTCATATACAACAAGATGTAATACATAAATGAAATGCAAGCTTGATAAAATACGTGCCTCGGTTAAAATATCAAGCTATTATATCCAACTATGTGTCTAGTACGCGTTCGAACCATTAAGACATAATCTAAATGTAAGTTACTTCTAAACAGCATTTGAAAAGGGACAGTCCAAGTAGCAAAAGTTTATAATGTCGACCTATTGCTGCCTTGACCTTTGAAAAACTTTTAAAAAATAACTATTGCCTTTACTCCACTTCCAAAAACAGTCGACTTTCTTTAGTTGAATATTCAAAAAACTTTTGGCTGTTTTTCTATTTTAGTTTCCAAGTGCTAGAATCTATAATAACAAACAGAATATCGCCATTTTCCGTATTTTAATATTCATATTCTGTTAAACATCGCTTTCGTCATCATTATCTTGAAATAAGGGTAGGGTGTCTATGGTGTCATAGAGGAAGCTTGGATAATCGTTTAGCATACTGTTCAAAATCCAAAAGTCGTTTGTTTAAAATTTACTTAAGCTTCTGAAATTTATAAGTCTAAGAAATTATTATTATTATTGTTATTATTATTTTTATTATTATTATTATTATTATTATTATTATTATTATTATTATTATTATTATTATTATTATTATTATTATTATTATTATTATTATTATTATTATTATTATTATTATTATTATTATTATTATTATTATTATTATTATTATTATTATTATTATTATTATTATTATTATTATTATTATTATTATTATTATTATTATTATTTTTAAACTTAAAATTTTTTAAAACTATATATGTTCATATCTTGACTTTAGATATTTTAAAGCTGAATTTGGCAGTTCAATAATTGAGAAGCTTAAACAGATTGCATTATCAATTAAAAAATTTTATCTTATAAAATTTTTAAAGAATTATAATATATTTCGTCACTAAAATAATAGCTGAAATAATGAGAGTTGCGTTTGGAGTGTCTTCTCTATTGATTGATAATGCTATTAATAGGTTTGTCTATCGTATGGAATAAAAATCAAGTTCCCTTTCTGTCTAGTTGCATTCATTGAGGTTTGCGTCAATGTTTCACTACTGATTGGCATTCAAACAACCTGTTTAACTGCTTCCATTGGCTCATTTCAAGATTCTTTTGGGCCAAATTGCTGCCCAAAGGTGTACGCATAATTTCACCTTCAATCAAAAAATTAAATAAAAACGAAAAAGAAAACAAAACGTAATGTAAACAAACAAACCAACTGTTGACAACCAGTTATTAGCACCACAGAGAAAAACTTTCTTTTGTGGCTAAAAGAGAGCACACCCAGTAACAAAAGGAAAGAAAGTCTTACCTCACAATAAAGTCGTTTATTGCATTTCGAAAATCGGAAATCGTTGACGACAAGAAAACGAGTATATTCACAAAGCTGGATGCCGTTGGTGTGGGCATTATATAATACGAATATGAAGCCTAATTAGAGATGAACAAGTTTTTAAAGTATATTATAGTGACATTTTGTGATAGTAATAAATTGCATATTTAAATCATTTGTGTATAACAAATAAAATGAAATTATTTAAAGACCAGTTTTCAAGTTCCCGAATCTCATTTATTCTCATTTAAAAGTTTATAAGAGCAATATTTTACAATCACAAAATCATTTATAAATTATGTTTTAAAGCATCCAAAGAATAAACTAGCATTTATTGATTCAATGCATAATTTTTATAAAATAACAAATATTTTATAAAGTAGCAGTCACGTTCACGACACCAATCACTGACGCATCTCTGACACTGAGCGCCGTTTGAGAAATTCTGCCTTTAATTTCATGCCGATCGGAGCTGCGTTTATTATGCATTCAACTGCAGAGCCGATCGGTTGAGCGCGCCTACAAAATAAACAGAAGTGATCAATTTGAAAAGTTGTGTGAACCAAATATTGTAATGCCAGAGCCGAGTTTCTTTGCGAGGAGTGTGCCTTTCGAGCAGATCGATAAACTGGCCATTAGCGGTGGTTACTCATCGATATATGCAACCAGTAAACCAGGAGTACCAGTGGTGGGTCAATGGGAAAACCGTTTCTGTCGCTTGGCAGACACTTTCCAACCTGTGTTGGATCGAGTCTATGAGTTTGAGGTGCGTGAAGAGGATGTGTGGATTGTAACGCTGCCAAAGTGTGGCACCACCTGGATGCAGGAGTTGACCTGGTTGGTGTTAAATCACTGTGACTTCGAGACGGCCAAAACTGTGGATCTGACACTGCGCTCACCGTTCTTGGAGTACGTACAGCTAAGTACACTTTATATACTGATACTACGACAGTCTTTAATCGTTTTGCAGATTCAATGGAGTAGTGCCGAATGTGCCACATGACACCATTGAGGCAGCTAACGCTCTAAGCTCGCCACGTCTAATTAAATCACATTTGCCAGCCTGGTTGTTGCCCCGTCAGCTGTGGACTAAGAAACCGAAGATCATCTATGTGTATCGCAATCCGAAGGATGCAGCCATCTCATATTTCCATCATTGGCGTGGCATGGTCGGATACCAGGGCACCAAGGCGGACTTTATGCACTCCTTTATCGATGGCTATGTCAACTTTACACCTTGCTGGCCACATGTACTCGACTTTTGGCAGCTTCGACACGAGGATCATGTTTATTTCACAAGCTATGAGCGCATGAAGAACCAATTGGGCGAGGTTATCAAGGATGTGGCACAGTTCCTGCAACGTCCAATCAGTATTGAGCAAGTGCAACAGATGAAGCAACATCTCTCATTCGAGAGCATGCGGGACAATCCGGCCTGCAACCATGCCAAGGAATTCGAGAGCATGAAAGCTGCTGCCGGACGGGAAGTGGAAGAATTCAGGTAAGTCAGTCTGCAATTCAGTGGCAAAGAGATACAATCTGTAGCGCTAAAAAGTGATGTTCCGCATAGGTTTGTGCGTCGTGGTGTTGTGGGCAGCCACAAGGATGAGATGACCGCAGATGTGATACGAGAATTTGACCTTTGGTCCGACATCAATCTGAGGGAGTACAAATTGCACATGGATGACTTTGCAACTTACAGCAAGTTCTCCCACAATGAGCAAATCATCAAGAAATTGCTGTAAGCACATTGATTAATCGTTTCAATAGATTGTAAGCTGAAGTGATATTCACATATGTACATACATACACACATGCATATACTATAAATACAGATAAGTGTGTTTACAATTATTTCCTATAAATAAATAAATTAATAAATAAGACAACGCTCAAATGTTATATTGCATTTGTTCATTTACTTGGTTCTATTTACTCTCGGGTAAAATTATAGACCTTTGTAATTACAAACATTGGTTCAGATTTAGACTCAAAGCCACTACATTCGAAGATTAATAGACTTATCTTCGAGTACAACATAAAACTAGTAGAAACGGCTACAGTCGAGCGAGCCAACTGTAATATACTACAGCTTATTCTAGAGCTTAATCAAGTACTCAATGTGAAATGTCTTCTAAACAAATAAGCCAAACATTGTAATAACCTATTTATGAGAAATGGCGCAGTATTCCCAACTTTTAAAATTTTGTAAATTCGATTGCTTATAATATAGTTGCTCAATTTCAACTAAAACTGCTCAGATTAATAAAAAAATATATTTTGCAACTACTGTGTAAGTTTGGTTTGGATACCTAAACAGACAAAAAAGTTTCTCATACTAAAGACATGTCTTGGCACTGATGTTTGTAAGATTACTTATATGGGAGGTACGGCATATAGTTGTCCGATCCAAACAAAAGTTAGTCAGAAAATTTATATAAATATTATGTACCTATCATGTAAGTTTGGTTTGGATACCTAAACAGACAAAAAAGTTTCTCATACTAATGACATGTCTTGGCACTGATGTTTGTAAGATTACTTATGTTGGTTGGTCAGTGTTTAGATAATACTACAGTACTTTTATTCTGAGAAATTAGTTCAGTTATCTTGAAAAACAAAAAAGTTGGACAAAAAGACAAATTTAGTACATTTTTCAATTTTCAACATATAGAAAATATATGATATAGTCATCCGATTCCAAACAAAATCAGTACAGTCAGTATATGTATAATACTACCCTACACGTTCAGTGTGAGTTTTATTGCAATATCTTAAAAAACAACAATTATTTAAGGCAACACTTTCAACCTTTTATGATATGGCGGCTATATAGTTGTCCGATCCGCACTAAAGTCGGTCGAGTCGATACAGCCAGTTCGTCTGACCGACTGACCGTCCGTCTGTAATGTATTCTAACCGTCAACTATATAGCCGCCATATCATGAAAGCTTGTGTTATAGATTATAACATTGTTGTTTTTTTAAGATATTGCAATGAAACTCACACAGTATGTTTAAGGTAGAACAAATACTGACCGATTCTGATAGAAATCGAATGACTGTAATTTCCATATGATAAAAATTCAATAACTCACTAAATATGTCATCTATGTTTTTGTTTTCTATTAAGTAATAAATTTACGCATCTAACCTTAAATTGCCAAGCGGGTTTGGTGGTATTTAAAGGTAAGAATGTACATATATAAAGTTTTTAAAGTAAAAAACTTTAAAGAAACTCTAAGTCTATCTCATTTTGCATCCTTTCAAACTTTATGTAACTTATTAGGTAACTTGGGTACTAAGTATATAAACATATTGCATGATTACAATTTTAAAATACCACTCTCTTGCCCACAAATAGGTGATTAATGTTTTAGGCTTCTTAGATTATAATACATCTCACATTGAGTACTTAATTTTGCTCTAGAATACGAAGTGGTATCTAAGTGTCGGCGAGCTAGACTGAAGCAGTTTCTACTAGTTAGTTTTACTTGAAGTGAACGATCAAACAAGAATGTTAATTTTTTAGCTTTTTAATGTCTATTCCATTTGTCAGAGATATTTATCGTAGCTTTTATGGCCTCTACCACAGTTAAGATAATATTAAGACTTTGTTATTCGCCAAAGCTGCACAGAAACAATTTTACCTCGTCAGTTGTCTGTAGAAATGGAATTCGAAAAGGTCACACCAAAAAGTTATCCAGTTAATCTTATTGAAAAAGACTGGCCTAAAAGAGATCATTATTTTTTAAAGCCGGTAAAGTCCTATCCAAACATAATTCACGATATGGAGGTATTGGAAGATGATGTTTGGATTGTGACCAATCCCAAAAGTGGAACCACTTGGATGCAGGAACTCGTTTGGCTTCTGATGAATGATTGCGATTTTGAAACGGCTTTGTCCGAACACTTGGAGTTACGCTCACCATTTTTGGAGTAAGTTAGTCTTTGAATTGTGATTACAATTATTTTTTTTAACTCCAATAACTTTATTTCAGATATGACTTGAAGTTCAACAGGGATGAGGAAAGCGTCCTTGAGCGAATACAGACAAATCCCTCTCCTCGTGTTATAAAAACTCATTTACCACTGGCTTTATTACCTGGCCAATTGTGGCAAAAGAAAGCTAAAGTGGTTTATGTCTTTCGAAATCCAATAGATGCTTGGGTATCCTCATATTATCACCTTGTTACTGAAGGCTTATTTTATGGTACGACAATAGAACAGTATCTCGAAAAAGGTCTGGATGCCCCAATAATGGATGGTGTTACTCCTGCAGTCGAGTTTTATCAGATTCGCAATGAACCTTGGGTATATTATACCAGCTTTGAAATGATGAAACGGAATCTAAGAAAAGTTGTTGAGGATATGTGCAAGTTCCTGAATAAGACTGTAACGGAAAAGCAAATGGAACAACTTCTCAAACACCTATCTTTTGAGGAAATGAAGAGTAAGTTATATAGATTTGTCAGAAACGATTAGCTGTTTAATTTTTTCCGATCCTAGAAAATCCCACAACGAATCATGTTTGGGAACTTGAGCAATCGCAACACCCTAATAAATGTAAGGAAAAACACGAGTAAGTTATAGAAGAGAATACTGAATTTCAATGTTAAACACATCTGATATATTGGTTTTATAGTTTTATACGTAGTGGTAAAGTGAATGGTTATAAAGAAGAGCTCACACCTGAACTCTTCAAGAAATGCGAGCTTGTAGTATCACAATATCTGCAGAAGAATAAAGTCACTCTGGAAGAACTCTTGCTTATGGACAAGCATTAATAAAGCCTGTTGTTAATGTCAATAAAGTATGTATGTGTAGGGAACTATTTAATAAAAAAGGGTATATAAAGTATATAAACGCTATTTTCGCAAGCCATTACCATACTTCTGAAATCGATAGTAATAATTATAGAACCGAATTGCGGATTTTATTTTGTGTGTATGAAGTGATCATGTATAAACTAGTTTTAACTCTCTCTTAAAGTCGCCGAGTTAGGTTTATTTTATTTTTATAAAAATGAACGATCAAACTCTTATGATATCTCTTTAGGTATATAATATCTACACCGTTTGCCAACATGATTGCTTTTAAATTATATGGTCTCTACAGCAATTAAGATAATTTGAAGCATATTTTATTCGCCAAAGCTGCACATAAAATACTTTAATTTGCCAGTTGCCTACACAAATCGTAATCTAGAAAGTTACTCAAAAAACTATCAAGTTAATCCAATTAAAACTGGTAGAGTTTTATCAGATTCGCAATGAACCTTGGGTATATTATACCAGCTTTGAAATGATGAAACCGAATCTATGAGGAGTTATTAAAGATATGTGCAAGTTCCTGAATAAGACTTAAATTTAACTTCTCAAACATCTCTGTGTTGAGGAAATGAAGATTAAGTGATGTAGATTTGGCAGATTGGGCAATCGCAACACCCTAATAAATGCAAGGCAAGGCACGAGTTAGTAAATGAAAATGAATTTCAATATTTAACATATCTGATGTATTAGTTTTATAGTTTTGTATGTAGTGGTAAAGTAAATGGACACAAAAAAGAGCTAACACCTGATCTTATCAAAAAATGAGATCTTGTAATATCACAAAATCTGCAGATGAATCAAATCACTCTGGAAGAACTCTTGCTAATGGATACACAATAATTACATCTGATTTTAGTGACATAAAGTATGTAAGTCGGTTATTTCACAAAATAAAGGATAATTCGACACAATAATGTAGAGTGCTTGCATTCAATGCTTTTTTAAACACAGAGACTGTGGCTTAGTTGATTACTAAAGGTAATGTAATATATATTTATTAAACAAAACAGCAAATTCTCTGAAGAACTCAAGCGATTGTTCGAGTTTATAGACGAAAATGTTGTAGAGTTTTTTCTTACTCTTCTTGATAAACAAAAGTTTGTACAGTACTGTATTTGAATAACATTTTATATAATGTCTGGAGTCTATTAGTTTTTTATAAATATCTTAAATAGTTTATTTTATATTTTAGGCAACTAGATCTTTATACAATAAAGCAATCTTTTCTTACTCACTTTCGACTCTGATCTAACTTTTACGGTTTAGCTACTCAATTATTGTTTGTCGTTACTCGCGTACTGTGCAGACATGGTCCGGTGATTATTGCATGATCACTCAAACGCATACTGATAGACGCTCGCACAAAAGTTGCGTTGCAGTACTCTGGTACATACATAGCTATTTAGTAAAATAAGTATAAGCCTAAATTACAATATACAATTATACTTTTACGATATACAATTAACCAAAGCGATTGATTTTATTGTTAATATGTACATATATAGGAATAATAGAATCCATAAGTTGGGCATAGTTAGGTTCCTCTGATATACAGGTACGTAACTCCTGGTTGGAGGAAAGTTGTGAATCTTTGTTTCAGTAGTAATTTGTTTGCTTTACATTTATAAAGTATGTTTCGTATTTATAACGCCATCACCACAACTAAATTTGATTTCCGTGATTATAAATCAGCTGAAAAATTCGATTCGGCATACTAAAAATTAAGTTTTCAATTGTTTCTGGCTCAACTTCCATCCATGCCGCCTCAATCGCTGTTTTCAGCTCTTCCACAGTGTCAAACTGGCGATTGTTTCTATACACCCTACGAACTAAGATCCCCCAAAGGTTCTCCATTGGATTTAGATCCGGTGATCTTGCTGGCCAGTCCATGAGACTTACTCCGTTGGAGGAACACCAGGCTTTGATCTCTCCGCTTTCATGGATTGCGGCGTTATTTTGTTGGAAAATCCAGTCTCGGTCAACATTTTCTTCCAAAAATGGGATGAGACTGGTTTCCAAAACACGGACATAGTCTGCACTACTCATCCTGGAGGATACAAGCTGCATCTTTAAGCAACCTGCTGCAGAAAATGCTCCCCACATCATGACGTGTCCTCCTCCACAATTCCGTTTGGAAAAGTACTGCGGCTCTTCCCTTAAATCGTGCCAATACTGACGAAAACCGTCAGGACCATCTAGGTTCCATTTTTTTTCATCGGAAAATATTACCTAAAAATTTTTATGTGAATAATAAAAACAAATCGTTTGTCAACTTCATTTGGCTTACCTTTGACCAATCGGTGCTCATATTTCTCCGCCCGTAATCCATACGGGCCAGTTTGTGTTCATCTTTTAATGATGGAGCACATCTCATTACATCATTTTTAATAAATTTTGAACACTTTAATGTCCTCCAAATCGTGGTGCGACTAACATTTTTGTCAATAACATTTTGTAAGTCACGCAAACTCCGTCGTGAATTGCTGGCCTCATTAATTATTGTTATCTTATCTTGGCTGGAAAGTGTTGATGGCGCTCCACTGCGCTTACAGGTTCCATAAGATTCAGGATCCCTTAAAAAATTTTGGATTAGCCTGTGGCTCCTGTCCAGCTTACGCGCTATCTCTCTTCCACTGTAACCTAAATCCTTGTACGCGACTATTTTTCCCTTTTCGCGTTCTGTTAAACTTTTTCCACGCGGCATAGCTTTTTTATTATTATAGTATATTTGTCCAAAAACTTAACCAAATAATAAAGACTCTTCCGCTTGCAAGTGGTGTTATAAATGTGAAAAAGGCATAAAATACCCAAACAGCGAGAAATTTACGGCCACAGCAATGAAGCAAATATATGGGTAGCGTTATAAACACGAAACATACTTTAGTATACTTCAGTACACTTTAGCAC
Source organism: Drosophila tripunctata (assembly GCA_035047385.1). Lineage (NCBI taxonomy): Eukaryota > Metazoa > Arthropoda > Insecta > Diptera > Drosophilidae > Drosophila > Drosophila tripunctata. The sequence goes on from JAWNPS010000288.1 coordinate 13,510,612, forward strand.
ATAGCTGGATAGTTTATTGATGAAGGCAACAACCCGTCACTGTTGTGTTGATTTTAATTAAAACAAAAATGTATTTGTTGCTGTTATAATGTTCTTTCGTGAAGTTGTTTACAATTTGCTTGTGTTATAGTGTTGTGTTAGTTGCCGTATAATGTTATCGATTGTTGGGGCAGCAGGCAGCGGTGCTGTCAACTTGCTATTGTAAATAGTGATAGACCAAAGCAATATGAAAAGTTTAAGAATATAAAATTATACAAAATATACAACAATTTTAAGATTTCCGATTTAGGTAATAGACATACATTAATTTAATAAACGAAAGATTTATTTTGCGAAAACTGCAGCACACTCAAAAAAACGCCAACTATACAACACTCTCAATAAAATCCCAAAATACTGGTTCATTAGATGTGAGTGGGAATTAAAATACTGGCTCGACTGGCAGTGTGGTGGTCGGCCGATTGCAGTAGTGGTGTAACAAAACTAGTGTTGGTAAGTGTACAGCATTGGCGCGCATTTGAATTGAAGCCGCTGTGCTTAAACTTTTAACGTTCTTTTTTTTCGCAACAGACTGACTTTTTGCATTTAAATTGAATGGTTGTTTACTAATTTTATTTGCTTTTTTAATGTGTGCAGTGTGCTTTTATTGTTTGGCTTTGCTGCAATTGATTAACGCCCATGCAATTGAAATTAAATCGCTTGCAAATGATTCGCAAAATATATACACATATGTATGCAAAAGGGAAATAAAAAAAAACCTATAGCAAATGCCGCACCATTTGTTTACAATTTTTTTCAATCGAGCCCTTGTTATACACACACATACATATGTGCAGGAATGTATGAGAACATGGTCTGATTTTGATTCCCTGACTCTGACACTCTACAAAAAAAATTCGTTTAATGCTTTGCGTGTTGCGGCACTTGTATAATATAGTATGTTTTTTTTTTTTCGTAACCGTTATCCGTAATAGTAGTTACATATGTGCCAGGACACACACGCAGGATGTGTATAGAAACTGCTACCTATAATCACCTGGCATGAAAGTTGAAAAGTGCCTGCCTGTGTGGATGTTTTGGTTGTTTTTAGTGTTTAAAAACTGTTTAAGAACAAAATAACACCGATATGCATATTTAAGGACTGACACTAAGAAAGCGATGCAGCAGCATCAGCAGCAGCAGCAGCAGCAGAAAGTGTAACGAGCCCGAAAGTAGGCAACACTTTTTGGCATCAGCAATTGAATTTCGGAAGCATGAAGTTGCCAATGCTGTGCCATGCAATTAAGCCAGCAACCGTAGACGTAGACTCTTCTGCCTCTGTACTACATACTCGGTTCTCGGTTCTCTGTTCCACTGACTGTTCCATGCCCCATATCGTAGTATGTTACATACATATTTCCTGCCCATCTGCTGCCGTTGTCGTTGTCGTAGTCGTTGCATTGCCATTGCATGCTGACCATGCAAATTACGTTGCCCACAAATACAGGGATACACACACACACGTATGGTTATGGACACGCAGTGCTGTCACCATTTGGCTGTGCGTTTGAGTGATGCAGTCAGACAGGCAACATAGTGAGAAAAAGTGTAGTAGAGGTAGAGCGTAGAGCAGAATTCAACCCAATGCCAGTGCATGGTATGGCCAAAGTTAAGTTAAATGGACTTGCGGTGCACTCAAGCAGCCAACACACACACGCACACACTTTTAGCCATATTGCCAGAGAGGGCTTGAGCGTGCGCGCACGTATGTGTGTGCGTGTGTGAGGTGACTGGGTTAGTTCATGTCAAGGTAGCAGTCCGACTAGTAGATTAAATTAAACGTAGCAACAGTGCAACAACAATCCAGTCGACAAAGTCGGAGCAACTGCACCCATGCAATGGGCAACAACATTAAACGTGTTTACACCATGTCCGACCAGTTGATATGCCAACTGCTTTGGCAGCATATATGTACATACATATGTGTATGGCATGTGCCTTGTGTATGAGCAGCAGACACACTGACCAGACCACATTGGGGCATTTTCCCATTTTTTTGGAATTAAGTCTTTTTTTCAAGTTAGTTAAAGTAACATTCTGATAATGCCAATGCATCATGAAAACTTCAACTATGTAAGTTGCAAACCCAGAATGTTAAGTTAACAGTGCTCTGTTAAACTGAGAGCTCTTTAACAGAGTTGTTATAGACTACAAGCACATGTTAGCAATTTGAGCAATATTTTCTCCAAGTTTAACAATCATTTAAATTAAATACAAAGCCTTTAAGATTTTCAATTGCAATGGATAATATTCAGTGTGGTTTGTACTCTATGTTAATGTATGATTTTTTTCATAAGTTCATGTAATTTGTATTCTTTTGTGTGTTTTAGTAACTGTCCCCAAAAAAAAAATTTGTGAAGAAAATTTATCTTTGGAAGACCACAACTTTTTTAAATCACGCTTAATCACAAAATGAGTACATACGTTTTGTAAAGCAATCAATTATGAATCGAATATGTTAAGCACAAAGTGCACTTATGTGCACTTTACGCGCAATTCCACTTTTTCGTAAGTAACCTCAAAATTTTCAGAGCAAATTCCTTTGAAATGCAAACAAATCAAAATAAGAAAACGATTATTTTTAGTGTTATTTTAATTGTTGGAAATGGCTAAATAGTGTTAATTTACCATAAAAATCCTATCTATATGCAAATTTTTATTACTTTAGCCAATATTTTTGCATTTATTTCAATATAGATATTACTTTTTCATACCAAAATTAAGGTTGTAAGCGATTATTCCTATTGGATATTTTTGATATAGCTTTTCGATCCTGATATCTATTAAGGACAATGTAAGGAGCGAAATAACACTCATTATTGACTATTTGAGCTGACAATATTAAAAACTACGGCAGTTTTATCAAAAAAGTACATTTTTACAAATTCATCATATAAAAACTATGATATAGTCAACCGATCTTAATGATTTTTGGACAGGCCATTTTAGGTATGATCACGCAGGTAACCTGAAAGTTTGGTCACAATAGCTTTGAAAACAAAAAAGTAAGAATTTATATTCTTAAGAAGGGGGGCGGTGCCACGCCCACTTTTCTCAGCAATAATGGATATTCATATCATAAGTCGAATGCAAAAATCTAGAGAGTGATATCTTGCACGGTTCTTGAGCTATTAATATATTCCATAAAAATGGGAAAATGCCCCATAGTGCAGACAATGAACAGCTAGAAAATACCACAGCATCGTTGTCAACAATTGTACTAGTTTACAATTTTCACAGAATAAGCGAAAACATGCAAGAGAGAGAGAGAGAGTGAGGCATCAAGGCAGCGAAAGCGAAAAGGGAGTGAAACACAAAAAAAATCACTGCATACTTTCAGGTGGCCTGCTGTCATAATACAATACAAAAGGCGGAGAGCGCGTTGCTGTTGCTGTTGCTGTTGTTGTTGTTGTTTTTATTGTTTGTGCGCATTGTGCGCGTTGTGACTGTGAATTAGCCTTTGGCTCGCTGCCCTGCACAACTTCTCTACACCAGAACCCGCCCCTGCCCCATCATCTACCCTCATACATGTCAAGGTGTACTGCATGCTTGCAGCTTTGTCACAAGTTCGCTGTATGTGCGTACGTGTGCAAAGCGACGAAAGTATGCATGTGTGTGTGTGGAGAGGTCCGGTAAGTTTAGTTAGTTGACTTTTTAAAAACCATTGCACACACACTTGTGCCTGTCATTTGGTTGAGCATCTTGCAACTGAACTGCAAAATATTGTTGCCTACTTCAAGTTAAGCACTCAGCAAAGCTGCACTGTATTGTATTTTCCTATTCTTTCTAGTCTAATATGTAGCTAAATTTAACAATTGAATTATATGGAAAACACTTTGATCTAGTTGTTGTCAACAAATGTTTAGCTACGGTTAGTTTTGCTCATAGTTGATGAATTTGAATTATCTTTTAAATTATCCAATCCTAAAGTTATGGAAGAGGAGGAGTTAAAAATATTGAATAAGAAATCGAAACAAAGATATACAGCGGCGTTCACATATGGATACATGTTAATGAAGTTGATCTTTAAATGCTTATAAAAATCTATAATTTGGCTTGAATCGATTTCAAACTTTTTAAATTAAATTTTTTAGATACTTTTGAAGAAGAAACTTTAAGAATATAATTTAAATTGTTTAAATTGTTCTAAGTTTTTTACACAAATTCCGAAAATGTCCATGTATCCACTACAGCAAGTTTATAATGTTCGTACGATTATACTTAATTTTATTAATTTATTGCAAAGTTATTAAATTTTACTGACTTAAGTAGTGTTTTTTGGGATACTTTCCATTAAATTTTTAATATAGCTTTGTGTAATAGTGGCAACCAACAAAACTTACCCAATCCTGACGATGGATTGTTTCCACTAAAGACTATAAATTTCGAATGGAGATCAGGTCTAGACATTACGTAGACTACTCTGTAACCAAAAACTGTAGGTTTCCGATCCAATTTGCAACAATTTTTACCATGTGATAAGGAAATATATTTAGACGAAATACGAATTCGTCTACCTGATAAGTAATCACCTCCACAAAATGGGGTATGCGAGTTTCCAAAATATCCTTCTTCAACAAAAAAAGGATTCCCAAAATTTTTAAAAATCAAAAAGTATTTAATATACATACATAAACCAAACTCATACTATATGTGTATTGTATCATTTTATATAGAATTGTTTAGAAGTGGATAACTATATACTCGCCAGATCATTGAAATTTTGTAAATCCGTTTTTCATATGAAAAATTTTTGGTTTTTTTTTTTTTTTTTAGATATCTAAACGAAACTCACACTTTGTGTATTTTTGTAGCGTTATCTACATCTTAATAAACTTTGGCTAGAATCAACCAGCTATATCATATCAGTTTTTATAAAAATACATTTTGCTTTTAGGCAGCAATTTAGAGCCATGATCGCCACACAGTGAATGTAATGAACATTTTACTATTTTTTGTAAATTTAATTTATAACATAGAAGTATATATTTAATATGTATTAAATGCATTGAAATTGCTTAAGGGCAAGTTATCTGGGTATATCTGCTATTATTTCTTTATATTGATTTATGAAAACGTTTTCCTATTTGCTGGACACAGGAAGAAAACAACTCGAAATGACTTTGCGTTGAATGCAATTTGTGTTGACCATTGGAATCAAATGTTAGCATTGCATTGCAGTCTTTAGCTCTACCTGACTAACCAATGTCGTTTTTAGCTATAGCCATACATACAATACATACATACGTTGAATCAATGTCTTAATATTACGCTCATTTATTGACCAAGAGCAAACAAAGCGGCAAAAGTCAAGTAAAATTGCTATAAACGCTGCACCAACCCCAACCCCAACCCAAGACTCGAACCCAAACTCAATTCCAATCCTCACATGCCAACTTACTACCTTTTCTCTCATTGATGAGTGTGCACGTGTGTGTATGGGTGTATGTGTGTGTGTGTGGGAGTGTAAAGAAAACTGAAGAAAAATAGACAAAATGCAGCTGCGCTCACTTCCCGGATGACTGCTGGCTATGGCTCTAACTACGAGTATATAGCCATGGCTATATGACTATGGCTATGGCTATGGCTATGGCAATGGCTTTTTGGCTTTAGCTTTAGCTGCTGCTCCTGACTTTGGGCTTTGGCTTTAGCTTTAGCTTCGGTACAGTAAGAGCTCCGGCTTTGCTGAGGCACAACAATTGCAGGAGATCGTCAATTTCCTGGACTGCCTGCAGGCTGCCAACCAACCAAGTTGATTACAAAGCACTAAAATCAATAGGAAATGCAGTTAAATATTTTGCCAGCCGAAATAATTGCAGAAAACGTTAAGCCAAATCAAATATGAAATGTTCTGGCAAAATGAGTGGAATACATTTTATTGCCGACTGCTGCCCGTTGCCTGCTGCCTTATATTGTTGGTAGAAATTATTTAATTAAAAGCCAAGAAACTTAAACTGCAGCTCGAAGCTTGAGTTGAAACTAAAGCCGAAAAGCGTCTGTTGGAATTTCCAGACTCCTTACGACAGCAACGGCAAACTTATGGCTCGGTGTGAAAACTTTACAGGCCGGCAACACGGCAACAGCAACAGCAACGAAACGGCAATGGCAATGGCAAAACACGCCAAGCAGGTGAAAAAGTTCAACATATATATTTTTATTTTTTGTGTTTTTTTGTTTTTCATTTTGTACTTTTTACTTTTTACTTTCTTCGGCAGCATTCAACTTGTTAAACAATTTTCGTATATACGAATATTTTCGACAAGTTTTTCGCCGTGCTGTGTAAAATCTTTAAGATGCTGCAATCTACAAGATACAGAGATATAGATACAGATACAACAGCTGTCGCTGCAACGTGTGCTACTTTATGCGTCTGTCCTGCAAGGATGTTATCTTAAGTAAGGAAAGCCGCTCTCAAGAAAGGGTAGACTCCCTATTCCTCTCCCTTTCCTCTCTTTCTCTCTCCCTGTCTGTTGTCGAACTTTGCCAGACAATTTTTCTGCTACTTTGCATGTCAGTGTAGTCAGTGCAAATAGTCGAAAAGTTACGGCGGCTAAGTTTTCCCCCGGTTTAAATAGAATGTCTCTGGCATTTTGCAATTGAATTTTGTACCGATTCACAGGGGTAATGCATACTAGATACATATGTTGCATATAGTATGTACAAATGTATCTGTATCTGTATCTTTTGACTGTCGGCACTGACGACTCCAATGGCTGCCCATTCAGATAACGTTTGAGGCCATATTGTAGCATAAAGTGTGCACTTAAAGTGTGTTGCATATTGCCCAGTTGTCTGTCGGCACTGGCCAATATCAGAGAGAGAGAGAGAGAGAGAATTTACTTAAAACATGGGTAAATATTAAATAGAAGGCTTAAAAGTAGGCTGTGCCATAAATTGACAGCTTAAAAGTAGTAGTGGTGGAGTAAATAACGATAGCAAATGACAGCCGTTGAATGGTTTGTAAATGTTAAATATAAATGGGTCAGCAGCATTTCGACCAGGCCATAATCAACAAGCAATATGTTGAAATAAACTGAAATATTTGTTGAGCTTATTTCCAATATGCAAAGAGATTAATGCAACTGTGCAATGGCCAGAAAAATGGTACACACACAAAAAAAATTACCAAAGCTTTTAAATTTGTTAACTATTTATGTGAAGTTAGAACTATTTTAAAATATATCTGAAAAGTGGATAAATTTACTGCAAAGCTAAATAAATTAAAAGCAAGAGAGAAAATTTCAGTCGGGCATGCCGACCGTGTAATACCCTTTGAGTTTTATTTTCAATTATATGAGTTTAAATTGGATTAACTGCTGCAAGAATCTTATATGCACACGCGTTTGCATGTCTGTCTCGCTCGCACGAAGTTTTTTGTTTTCGCTGTTTTTGTGACGCTGCATCGCAAAGCTTGTATTTGTGATAGCTTTCTTGTTTATAGTCCGATCTTGTTGCAATTTTCAGTATCGCTTAATATAGTTTGTCTCCACACAATTGTACAGTTACAAAACTAGACTTTATACTTAAGTTAAAGGCATGTAAACTTTCAACTTGTTTTGTTTTTTTATGCGTTTAGGGGGCTTGGCGTCAAAAAAATATGAATGCCATTATCTTAGTATTACATATAGCAACCTGCATGCCGAAATTGGTGTCCCTATGTGGTATAGTTTCTGAGATATTCGCCAACATTTATTATTCCGAGGTATGGTATCAAAAAAAGAAACAAACTAGTATTGACTTACTAGATATCTGATCGAAACTGACCAACTTTGAAATTGCAGCTCTCACCATCTCTGAGATCCTTTTGTTTGTACGGACAGACGAACATGGCTATATCGTCACGGCTGTTGATGCTGATCAAGACTATATTTACTTTATGCTACGCCTTTTTTTGCTGTTAAGTACTTTTTACAAACCCAATCAATATACCCCTCAGAGGGTATAAGAATGGTACTGTCATATTCCAGTTTGTAGCAGGCCCAAATGTAATAAGCCGCTACTGGCGACCGACTTTTGTAAATATCAATGTCATGAACAGGTATCAATAAACAGTTGGCCGCTAAAAATGATATGAAATTGTATACAGCAATCAGTTGGCATCTAAAATCGGGAATCGGGAATCGAGAATCAAGAATTTGGCATCGAAATTGCAATGTGCAAACACAAACACAAATACAGCAAACATTCGCAGCCACATCGTTTGACTTTGGATTAAAGTGCAAATACCTCGTTGGCTTACTGTTTCACCTACACATTAAATTTCAATATCAAACTGTTTGAGTACCGAAGCGAGGGGGGCCCCCCTCCCCCCTTTCGGCGACTAAATTGGCGCTAAACAAAAATTAAATTGCATCGGGCCGCAAAATGAAAATGAAAATCGAAAACGAAATCGAAATATTATCAGCTGACAAGCGACCGGCAAAATGATTTTAAGCCCAGTCCAAACTGCGTCAGTCTCTCGTGCCTCGTGTCTGGTAGCTCGTGTTTCGTGTTTCGCGTTTTGCGTTTCGTGTTTATGGAAAATCAGCGTCGTTGCACACATATGAGAAAAAGTAGAAAAATGACAGTGGGAAACAACATGGAAATATGTGCATCCGGTAAATTTGTCGATATTCTGAGATAACTTTTTGTTTGTGCTGTGTTTTTGCATCCGTTTACGCATTTTTTATACACGCTGTGTAAATAAAATGGACATTGCAAAAAAATCGTTGGATTATTAAAACCATAGCATGAAATTATTTTCAATTCCCATAACAGAATAGATGCTGTCCAGGGGCAGTATAACAGATACCCTGTACACTATAGAAGCGCATTAAATTTTAGCTTATAGCATTAAATATATATTTAATTTTCATGTTGAATTCCGTGTACTTTTAGCAAATATTAGAATTACAGGGTATCTGCGTGTCGCACACTGTTACTTTTGTGTATTACCAACCTTATGTTAGGTTATCAAACGTGTTTCGGGTCACATGTAATTTAGTCAGGCATACCCACTGCGCTTTTTCTCGCTGCTAGGGTACACAAAGGGGCAAATGAAATGGGGGAAGTGAGGAAATTGCGGGGATGCGGCAAGGTGTGCAGCCACGTAGCACAAATATTTGTGAACACGTGTCCAACGAGCAAAAGTGACGAGCCAAAAAGTGTGGTTAGCCATTCCGTTGGACAGACCATTTGCGGAATCCAGAACGAGGGTGTCGGAGAGGGGTCTGCAGCTGTGGGAGGCAGCGGAACTGCAGCAGTCGCGTTTTTCTATTTTCACTTCTAATAAATGAAAAGTAAATAGCAAAGCGGCCAACTCAGCTACAGTTGCCTCGTTTTGTCAGCGAAAATATGAAATAAATTTTTAAACAGAACTTGGAAAATTCGCACACAGCATTTGTTGGTGCAGGTCAAGCACAGAGAGTCAAGTTTATGCCGCCCATGCAGCGGGGAAAGCGCTAAAAACTCTAAAGGAAAAACTTTGCGGCACGTACACTCATGATTCATCGACGGGCCAGTTAAGGCCACGGCTAGACTGGGGATTTGGGTAGTTTGGTAGTAGCAAATGGAACCCGAACTCCAACTGTAAACTGAAGCTGTCAGTTGAGAGTTCAATAACAGCGATCATTAGCACTACGCCTTCACAGCCCCTTCCCCTTTCATCTTGGGCGGAAAACGTAGTGACCATTAAAGCACTTAAAGCACTAGTTGTTCCATGCGGCTAACCCAAGGATATGTTTAGCTGTCCGACACTGAGAGAGCATTATAGTGGGGGGGCAGAGCGCATATTTAGAAGCTAAACTCCCAGCTAGGGCAGCAGCTTTTAATACCAACGATGGGTCAAATTCACCACTTAATCACCGTCCATTGTTGTACAGTTAAAACAGGTAGCTGAAAAGCCAGCAGTTCAAATCTCTACACTTTTTCTCTAGCAAACACATCAAACTGCGAAATTATATTAAACAAAAAGTTGGTTGTTGAACGATTGTTCTTGTAAAACCTACATAACCATAAGTTTGTCGAAAATATATTAGTTTTAAACGGAATATTCATTTTATCACGGCTTGGCTTTTTAATTGATTTTGTATTGACGTACATACATGCATATTATTTTTGAATGTTTAACCAAAAAAGCTCTATTAGGTTTGTTTGGGAAGTGCTGTAAGTCACTCAGGCGAAAACTTCTTTAACACCATACAAAAGGTATGTATATTCTTACTAAGTACCAAAAGTCGACGTTGTCCGTCGGTCAGTTTCAATACCTATAGCCCACAGAGTATAAAAGCTATACACACTATATTTGGTCCATTCATCCCTAATAGCCGCAAACAGTGAATCTAGATTACTTCAGCGATACGGTATTACTTACTCCATATTGGCTAAAATTGGGTAGGAAAGAAAATGTTATCTTTGCCATAATAGTGATCATACTTTCATAATTTTAATTTGGTTGCGATTACTAAAAAAACAACAATTTTAGTATTTCTAATCGATTGTTTCTGTAACAGCTATATTATATAGTAGTCCGATCCAGATGAAATTTAGTAAGTACGTGGAATTTCATTTCATAGGCTTATTTCCTACATTTGGGTCCGATTACTTACAAAACTCAAAAGTTTCATCCTTTTTGTTCTTGAGTAAAATAAATAGTTTTTTATCTTGATTTTTATATTCATTTATCTTTATATGTGTCTGTATTTGTCTTCATATTTACATATATTTTTATCTTTTTACATCTTTATCTTTATCTGTATATTTTTCAATCCTACCACTTTTAGGTTTATTTGTATATAATTGGTATATTAAGGATATCTAGCTGCACTATAGTCTTCCCATCATTTATTCGGAAAAAGAAAGCAAAGTCCATAGAGTCCATATCTTATTAACTCCGAAGTTTACGTGTACGTATAGACAAACAAAACAAGGAGACCCTTTGAACATATTTTTTAGTGCGAGGTCTAAAAAAGGTATCACAAATTCAAATGTTTTGGCATTGGAAGCCATGGAGGAGTATGCGTGGAATACCAGACGCTGACTTGTTGACAGCTGAGTATATTCTTAATAATGCATACACCCAAAAACAACAAAGCATAACGTGGACAGCAGCTAGTGGAGTGGGAGGTGGAGAAGTACGGGGAGTAGAAGTGGGAGAAAAGGGAGCAGTGAGAACAGGAGACGCAAAAATTTACAATTTCGCACGCCATAGCGCCTACCAAATGTCACGGCAGAGTTCCCCCCTCCCAAGAAGTGAAGGGGTGGTGGTTGCTAGGGAGGGGTTGAGTAGGGTGGGTAGGGGAGAGGAAACTGACGACGACGGCAATCACAAAACAGACAAATCCTGCAACGTTGTACACAAGTCTTGTCTCTGTGTCTGTTACGTGCCACATGTGCGTCAGATGTGGCAATGATTTGCATCGAGGTGTGGCATAAAAAAACAAAACAACAGCCAGCCAGGGGCCGAGTGGGGGAGGGTGGGACAGACAGATGCCGTTGAAGGGAAACTGAGTAGCTGGATGTGGGGAATGTGGGGCAGAGTTATGTGTCGCCTGTTTTTATGACACATATGCGTTGTTCTCCCTGGCAGGGGGGAACACAAGCCCATGTGGAGAGACCTTTACCTACATATAACATATATGTAAGTATGTATGTATACACACAAATATGCATATATGAAATACCCCCCCCCCCCCCCCACACATATCGTACATGCGAATATCATAACAAACAAGTGCACGAACGTTGTCCTCGGGCACGGTGGACACCAGAGTTGCGGGGGAGGAAGGGATTGGAGAAGAGTTCATTTTTTGGGGGTGTAGTATTCCTCTCGACCGATTCGCTGTTGTTTATTGTTTGTCACTGATAGGTCACAAAATATAATTGAAATTTGCCAGACAGCGAGATTTTAATTAAGCCTGGCTAGGTTTATTTGAGTTTAGTGGAATGTGAGTGAGATCAACCACAAAAGGTTCTTAGATAAAAGCTGGTAAACAAGGTGCAAGGTTAATTTCATAAAAAAGGGCAAACATTGCCCTTTTTAAAATGACTGCCTCAAGCAACATCAAATATTTTGCCATTCTGTCAAGTTCATTGCACTAAAATATCATTTATCGTTTTTTGTTTTTTATAGCATAATTTAAATAACAAATTCAAGTCAATTTCCGATTTACTGTGCTTTTTTATTTGCCAATCAAGCATTGCTATACTGAAATAATGACAATCATTTTGATTGACAAATTTGGTGGGAAGTCATAAAAACAACATCGGAGTGAATCACAATCGCATGAATTATTATTTTCATTCATGAATTCTTAATGTTAAGCTTAAAATCGCAAGTACTGTTTATTTATTTATTAAACTGTTTTTAAATAATTGCAATGATACATAAATATTTTCGGTTTACAAATATGAGATTACTGGGAAACTGCGAAAATATCATTGTTTAAAAAGGTAAATCCTTGGGGTTAATTAAAATATTCACCGTAAAAGTGGCGTTACAAATATAAATTTGTTAAAAGAATATGAATTATTTTATTGTTATTTAAAAATCAGAAATTTCAGGAATTGAATTGTTTGTTGAAGTGTTTCTAAATATTTGTTTTCCTATTTAAAATTTGTTGTTTATTGTTCAAACGAATACTTTTACTTTCATATTAAAATTGTTTCTAAAATTTTTCTTAAGTAATTTCTTATTCTTTTTTAAGCTTCAGGTGAATTTTTTGTTTAACAATAATTATATTCATAGAATAAGTAAATTTCTTTCGTATAAATTAGCGTATAGATATTTTTTTTAAAAATTTTTTTTAATCTTATTTTAAGCTTGAGATTGAAACAAATTATTTTAATACCTTCTGAGGGGTATTTATATGTTTTTGGCGAATATCTCAGTATCTACGGCACCGAGGGACACCAATTTTGGCAGGTTGCTAGATAAAATATAACAATGCCGAAAAATTTTTTGAATGCCACTGAAATTTTCATTTTTGTTTTTTTTTTGTGAAGTTACTGTTGTTATTATGACTTTTCGATAACTAGGAAATAAACAATATTATTTTAATTTATTTGTTGAATTAAATAAAAAACTTAAGTGAAGGCGTAGCCTATTAGAAGACAATCCAATCCAATACCAATCTTGTAGACTTACTCACAAATCGAACTGAACGAATCATGTGTCGAAAATGATAATATCTAACACCTATATCGATAGGCTTCATCGTTGTTGCCAATTTCTAATCATTGCGTATGCCAAGAAGTGGCAAACAGCAACAGCAACAACAACAACAGCAGCTGCTGCTGGTGGTATTGGAAGGTGCTGGTGGTGCAACTGTTGGTCTAAACTGGCCATTAAAATGCACGGCAACGATGCGAATAAGGACGAAACATTTTCCGGCTAATTCGCACTGCCAACAATGTCTCAATCTCTATCGGTTCTCGCTGGGCTTTTATTAGAAAAAAGCATAAACATAAGCATAAAATTTAATGTGAATAATAAAAGCAAATTAGCCACAACAAGAGTCTCATTGATGCTGCTGCTGCTGCTGCTGCGGACAGCTGAGCGGCTTATCCCAGTGGGAAAATCATTGAAGCCTATAAACAGCGTAACACACATATAAATACATACATATATAAATAAATACGTTTAGTATGGGTATCAATAATATTGGGAGGCATCGACAAAAGCAAAACCAATAATAAGCTCATTCAAGTTCATGTAAAAAGCTTTAGTGGCTGTGTGGGCCAACGAGAAGTGGAGAAGAGAGGGCCGGGGGTTCATCTAATTGGCGTGCGAAACAGTCGAGAGACGTAAAGAGATAAATTACGCGTGTATCTTTAAGGTTGGCAGCCAACGAAAACTGTCAATACGCGTTTGTGTTTTGGGTGCCGCTTATTGCTGGAGCTAGAAACTGGTAGCGGGGGAGGCGAGGCAGCAGCTAATGAAGGGGAGAAGCCAAAGTCTCGGGAACTGCGCTAATGAAATCAGACAACATTAACTGCGCCGCCGGCAGCCAAGACAACGACAACAACAACGACAACGCAGAAGATGACGACAACGAGAATGACATGAAAGTGGAGCAAGAATGGGAACGGAATCTCGACAACAGGTGAGCAGTTGAGTGAATTAGATGGGCAATTGTTGCATGGAGACTTTGAGTTAGAAGCAGCAGGAGTTAAGGGGAATGGGAGGGGAATGCTGCTGAGCCTGTGTGCTCCAGTGTGTGTGTGTGTGTGTGTCTGTGGCCAAGGGCCGTAAACGTTTGATGTGACGGAACTTAAATAAATGTAATTTGTGTGGTTATTGGCAGCGGTGAGCCATGAGCCCATAACCTAACAAGCTGCCTGCAAAAGGTTATTGAATTGCTCACTGTGTGTGTGTGTGTGTGTGCATTAACTGTATTCCCAACGGCATCTGTATGATTGTGCTCAAGCATAGGCGGAACCGGATAAGCATCGGGAAGGATGCTTAAGTTACAAGTTTAGAGTAGGCATTTAATAAACAATCGAATTAGCTTCATAAAAACTTTTGAAACAAGATCAAATTCTCATAACAGTATTACAAGGTGCTTGGATTTTGTGCTGTGTGTTCTTGGATATACTCGTAATTGCTGAAGAGTTTTATTGTTTCTTGATTAATTTGTTGAATTTATGAATTATTAAATTAGCGGAACAGTACTAGAATATTAAGATAAAAGCGTTAAAATTTTTGAAATACTAGTTGTTAATTTAGTAATACTTTTAACATTTTTTGAATCATAAAAGTTTGTTGAAAATATTACAAGAAAATTATAAAATGGAAAGTTTAGAGTAGCTAAAAATATGAATATACATAAAATGTAGATTCAAAGAAAACGGGGAATACGAACTGTAGAAAAAATTGAAAAAATTATATGATTGATATATTTATAATTATACTAATATCTGTTAAATTCTGTTAAAAATAAACAAAAATAATAAAAATAAAAGCTAAATTTAAGGAAATGTGAATAGAAATTGTAGAAATAGTTAAAGAAATTATTGTAGAAATAATTGCAGAAATTATTGTAGAAAAATGGAAAAAATTATTGTAGAAAAATTGTAGAATTATTTTGTGGACATAATTAAAGAAAATATTGGAATAGCGGAAGAAATGATGAAAACATTAATAATTATATAAATATTGGAAAATTCTGTAAATATAAATTTTATAAAAATTAGTAGAAACAATAAAGTTATTTAAATATTATTTGAACAAGTTGATATATTTTATTATATCAATATACTATATAGTAGGAATAATAATTGGCAATTATAGCAAAAATCATAATAGAAGTAGATATATTTTGTATAGAATACAAATTTATAGCAATTGTAGCACTAGACAATATTGTAGTATGTATAAAAAACTTTTATCATTTGTTCCCAACGTAGACTGTCGTCTGTATTGACATTAACGCCTGAGTTAAATTAATTTTTGTAATAAATATAGAATATCAACAACGCATTCAATAAGTACTGCAAGTGTTTTGTTAATATATTGAACGATACCTAACAACTGGGAAATGTTTACCGCATTCACTGTGTTTGAAAATTCAAAGAACTTATGACACACACAGAAATGATTTTTGTATAAAAATGTATAAATAGCTTTATTGATACTTTTTGCGATGGTTATAAGATCAATAACAATTATTGTCTGATTCGTTCCAGTGAAGAACTCCGACAATAATGATTGCCCCTCTGAACATTAAACTTAATTTTTAATAGCATATTCCTACAATACTTGTAAACAGTTTCTTAGAAACGATTACCACTTAAAATTCGTAGAACCGTGTATTAAAAAGCATAAAAATTACAAAACACTTCAACAAATCTTTAAGACTAGAATTGATAAAGTGCCTTGTAATATTTACAAGCATAATGTCAAGCTGCTGTTTAGCCTTGTGCCATCAATTGACCAGCATTTGTCTTCTGCTCGATTTTGTTAAGCTCTTCAAAACAGTTTTTTGTTCTGGTCAAGCAAAGAAAAAGAAGAAGAATGATTGTTTATAACTGCTTGTTGCAAGTTGCAAATCCGCAAACCAAGCAGAGAAAAGCGCCAAATGCGACAAAAACTTTTCAATTAGTTATGCTCACAACTTCATAATTCAAAGCCAAATAGACAAACAAAAATATCGAATTTGCAAAAACCAGTCAATAAGTAATCCAAAAAACAAACTATGTTTTAAACTGCAACAAAAAAACAAATAACTAGATGGAAAGTAAACATATACGACAGTAAATTACCCTTTATATAACAAGTTTATGGTTCAAATATACAACTCTAAACAGTTGCACTTGGAGTAAAATGTAAAATATTTTGTTTAAAGTTGTGACTCTATAAAAATATTTAAATATTTAAAAACGCCATGTAATAGTGTTATCTTGTATTATTACTATTGATTGTGTTCAGTAATTTCTATTTGATTTACACGATTAATAGAAAATTTACAAATAATTATAACAGCACCTTTGACGTTAAATATGTTGTTATTTTACGGTTTGCCAACTGATAATAATTACACTTTGTGGAGTCGGTCTCTGTCATGGGCAGTTGTCCCTCTTCCATAGGGTATACAAAATAAAATGACAGCCATTTAATTTGCTGTTGTCATGGCGGCAATGAATAAAAGTCCCAAATCTAACCCACAGGGCATAGACTATAGTCAATAACACTACAAAAACATTGAGTTCACTGTATGTTTGCTGCCGCTGCTGCTGCTGCCGTTTATGTGCGATTTTATTTACTATTTTTTTTTTTTGTATTTTGGGTTCTATCCATTTCCATTTCCGTTTCCCTTTAGGCTTTACTATAATGCCGTTATATCTGTTGGACAGTTTTCGACTGTTTTATTTATTTGGTTAATTATGGTCACAGTGCGCCGTTGACTGCTGAACGGCAGCGTAGAATATAATAAAATCATGCAAATAATACAATTACTGGATACACGCAAAGCGAAATACAATTACGCACACACACACATACACTCAGAGCTACAATTATGCACATAGACTTGTATCTATACATAAATATGTGCCTGTGTGTGTGTGTGTGTGTGTGTGTGAGTGAGATGGCGTCAGAGACAGTTTGCAGAAATAATAAGCGCGTAATTATGCGAATTAGGCGACAGCAGCCACATTAAATAAAGTGTAGCATACGCTCAGGGGCAACTAACTAAATGCGCACCGCCATACATACGTGCACACACTGGAACACGTGGTACTGTTAAAGCATAGAGAGTTAGAGTATGTATCAAAGCTTCAGTTAACTTAAGCCATAGAGAAACTTGTAGACGTTTCTGTCGATACAGCGACATTTGTGATCATATATTAGTCTTCTTTCAATTTTCTGTATGATTTAAATCATCATAAATCAGCTCATTGTCTGATCATAAATGACTCAGTTGCCTATAAAGTCTTCTTCTAATCTCTTTTGACTCATATTTGAGTCATATTTCATGATCAATTGGCGATTGCTATGTATTTTACTATTTTATTAAAAATATATAACATATAGAGCTTATGGAAGAATCGTCTTCGAGTCTTCTTTCCATCGCACATTAAGTGAATCAGTTTCTGATTGACAAAACGCCTTAAAAAATAATCACCGATATGATTTCTTTCGCAACAATCGTCCGAATGCTGGGTGGGTCGTGTATTTACGAACCGTACTACCGTACTAATTGAACTACATACGATTACGACTACTACGATCAGTTTTGAAACACTTTAACACACGATATTTATTTAATTAAGCACATCGTGTAGTTATGAGCACTACACTGTTTGATAGTGACTAAGGTACTAAGGACTTGTTAGAATTCAATTGATCTGTAAGAGGCAGTGCACCATAAGGCATTTCCCCATTTCTTAGAAATAAAGTCTGTTTTTCTTAAGTTAATTAAAATAATACTTTCGTTACGGCAGCAATAGGTTCACACTAGACATTTATGCGACATACCAAAAATTACAAATTACAATGCTCTGTTAAGTTAACAGTACTTTAACAGAGCAGCTGCAAGCAGGGGATTTTTAAGGTTGGATAAAAGTGTCGCCCACTTTAAATCCATTAGGGATTGATGCAAAATTTGTATTGGATTAACTTAAGTGATCTTTTTACTATGTATTAGTAGTGTGAATACTTTCAAAACGTCATCACTGCATTCAAGTATGTCTTGTAGAAAAGTTCCAGTCCGATTTCGAAATAAACTACTGTCTACTAACATTCTCTGCTTTCATACTAGTGTACCATTCAACTCATTTATTCCATTACTTCTTATAACATATTTCCTGCCTAAAGCGCATTTAAGCCTCGGCTTGACTTTGTTACCATTTGGTTTCCGCTCAGATCATGCCACATGCTAGTATTTGTATTTTATTTCGAGTAATTAGTGCTTATGCTTATTTCTACATGAGCAGCACACTGTGTCTGTGTGTGAGAAGTTCTTACCTCACTAATACACATATAGTAGACTAAACAACAGCAGAGCAATAACAACAATAAGAAGTGCATTGCATTTTCAACAACATTTCAACATCTGAAGCAGCTGCAACGTGCCGTGGCAACATGGATGCCAACTAAGGCGCATAAGCGTCGTCATCTAATAAAAATTTAAAGCCATTATTGCCAGTTGCTTCAGCCAACATGCCTCACTCCACACAGCACTCTCGCCCATGTTTTGGCCATAGTCCCCGGTCCCCGATCCCTGTTCCTTGCTTCTCCATTCTCAGTTCTCGGCTCTTATGTCTCGTATGGAGCTTAAGGCAGCAGCCCGTCAACTCCGCCAAACTGAAGCCTCGACTGAGCATTAAAACAAATTCCCAAGTATATTGTTTGAACAAGTCTCGTAGAAAACGTCAAATGTTAAATTGCCAATTTTTTTCTGTTAGTTGTTTTTGTTGTTGTTGTTGTTTTCGTTGCTATTGTTTCTTTGCCTTTGCCTCTGCCTTGCTGACTTTTCTCTCACTTTCTCTGCCCTGCATTTTCTCCACCTCGAGTTTTCTTTAGCAGTGTGTTTGGAATTTCGGAGCAGAACGTTGCCATTTCACTTTATTTGCAGCAAAGTCTAAGCTGCATTTACAATAGGCAACAACAACAATAACAACAACAAGACTGAATGCAACAAAATGTTGGCCGGCATTGGAGGCGCTAAAGGGGGCGTGTTCATGCATAAATTGTGCACAGCTTTTGGGCCTTTTGGCCAGGGCTTTAGGTTTTTACTACTTTTGGGTTTATATTTTATTTTATTTCGATGCATATTTGTTGCTTTTCTGCTCGCCAGCTCCCTCTATATGTATGTGTGTGTGTGTGTGTTTATGCCATGCAACATTTATGACATCAACAGCTCACAGCATGGCAGTTGGTAAAGCTTAGCTCGCCACTCTCCCCCGCTCTCGGCCCCTCTTTTGGGCCAGGCACAAAAGTCTTTTTATGACGTAAATTAATTTTGTATAAATTACATTTAGCATGCAAAACGAAGCCAAGAACTAAGCAAAAGAACGCATCAAGCCAACGAACTATGTTGTAGTATAGAAAAGCAACTGCATAAAAACAGGGCCAAAAGCACAGGCACCGAGCTGAAGAAATTGTAAATAGAAAAACGGCTCAAATGTCTGGCCCATTGAAGATGGACATGTTGAAAGCAGGCCAAGGTTTCCTCGGCTAAATCTGTGGAAATGGCAAAGTGAAAAGTCCATCATGAGATAAAGCATACAAATCCAGTGCTTAGTGCTATAAATTGCCTAGAAAAGCCAATGATATAAATTAGTTGAAAAGTGGTGAGGGAAATTACAGGAAATTGAAGTTTATGCTTCTGCTTACTTCTATTTGTACTCTCATAGTTTCTTATGCTAATTACAACTATTTACACTCATTACAAAAGTTCCATTCACTACTTTTCTTCTCCAGAAATAAAATTGTCAACAGTTGAAATTAAAATTTACTTTTCACTGCATTTCCTTTTGAAATTGAAAGCGTATTAACTTAATTAGCGTGAATGGTCAATTCGAGTACACACGTAATCAGTTAAGTTAATGAACTTGTGGTAATTAATTGAAAATGCACTTGATTGCTCAAAGTGTATTTTTAATTTGCGGGATTCAATAATCCCATGAAAATTATAACCGTTGTATATTCTTGACTTAAGCTTTATAGTAAGTTTCTACTAAAACAAGAACTTCTTGAATTGCATGTGTTACCTACATATTGGGTCTACTTTTTCTCTATTGCTTATCAGTTGACCATAACCTTACCCTGCTTATAATATATACTTTTATGATGCGCATAAATCTGGGTGCGAGTTACTTGTGCACCACTAATTCAAGTAAGATGCCAGCACTTACTTCAGGGCATAAAAACTTACTAATGAATTTATGACATGCCAGACAAACAGGCTCATTTTATGGATAATTCGGGCAGGTATAGCAAGAGAGAGAGAGAGAGAGAGAGAAAAAGAGAGCAAATAGGGGTTGGGGCTGAATGGAAGGTAGCTACTTACAAATCCAAATGATACACTGCCAAAATAAAATATAATTAAGAAACATTTTTGAATATGTATATGTTTCCTGTATAATTTAAAATACATGCTTATCATAAGCACTAAAGACTTACACTATTAAAAACAGTAAAAAGCACATAAAAACAAAAACTTATGTGAAAATTTGGAAGATTTCTAAAATTATGCAGATATATATTGTAGAAATCACAAATATTATACTGCCTAACAAGAAACTCGTATATACACCATTTAGCTTTTATAATATTAATAAATTCTTTGTTACTTAGTTTTTGGTTTATTGATCAATGTAGTATAGTTTTGGCCCAGTAATCTCTGTTTAATTTTAAGCTGTTCGCCTTTTTGTCTAAAATCAATAAGTAAAAGCTTACCGTTGGGTTGCCCAAGAAGTCAATGCGGATTTTTTAATAGAAAGCAAATACATGGATCAATTCTGGCCGCTTCTCGTTCATGGCTGTATTCAATTTGTCCAGATGATAAAAGTAGACATCCCAATTAATTGTTCGGCAGCTCACAATATACTAAAGACTTCGTTGGCATATCGCTTTAGATACTGCCTTTCTCTTAAAGCTTTTTCACCATACAAGTCACATAATTTTTTAGTAACCTGCGCTGCATTTTTCCTTTATTGAAATAATTGAGCAAAGTATGACAAAAATGCTCATTTGTGGGTTTCATATTAAAATTGACGCCAAACAAAAAACTTTAAAAAAAAATTGCGTGTACTTATTTTCAAACAAGCTAAAAGTGTCAGCTAAAAACTGACAATAGAAAAAATTAAATTAGATAGCCACAAGCCGTTCAAAAAAATTGTCAACCCCGCGGTGTCTGTATGAAAAATCTGCAATGACTTCTTGGCTACCGTTATATTATTATAAAGTTTATTTGTTTAGAATCGAAAGTGGGTTCCGAACAAACTCAAAGGATTATAATTCTTAATGCAGTGTCCTTGCACTTTTTTAAATAAGAAGCTCACTTTTTTTTGGCAATGTATATAATTTGTAGATAATTGAAACTGCAATCTGAAATTCTAGACGTTTAATCAAACCAAAATATCTTTAGTACATTAATTTATAATTAGTACATTAATAATTAACAGAAAGTTGTAAGTTTTTTTTTGTTTAATTTTTTGAACCACTTTTTTTAGCAGTGTACTCGCAAGTTGTCGAAATTTTATGAGTAGGAACATTTAGAAACTTGTGCATATGATAAGTAGCCAAGACAACCCTTGTCTTGCAGCAGACATAACCGCACTTGGGGCAACCCTAGACATGAGTCTGTCTAAAAACCAGCGACAAAAACAACTACAACATCAGAAACAACAAGAACTATACATGAATAACAACAACAACTGACTATAGCAAGTGAGTAGAAGGCCGCGAGCGCACTAATATTATTGCAGTGTTGCCAACACCTCAACACACAAACACACACACACACACACACACACACATAGGCAGAGACAGTTACTTATACACCCTATTATTTATTTATGCTGGCACCCTCAATGGACTCGCCAAGGCCGTCAACAGCGACGTCGACAGAGACGTTGGCTTCATGCTTATCAGAGAGGCTGCATTTTGCTGTTCTTGTTGTTGTTGCTGTTGTTGTAGCAGGTGTTGTTGTTTTTGTGCAGGTTAGATTAGGTTAGGTTAGTCCTCGCTCTTGTTGTTGAGGTTATGTTGTAGCAGAGGAGCGTACACACACACACACGTTGCTGTCGCGCCTAAAAACGGATTAAACTGGGATTAAGTATACGCAATGTGTGCGCCTTCAACACATGTTTAAATTATGTTAAAATTTGTTTAAAGCAGCGCGACTGTGCAAGATAAGTATGTGCGTGTAGGTGTGTGTGTTTTGGCTTTGTTGCTGATAAGGTGGTGGTTGGTTGGCGCGGTGTTTGGGGGGAGAGAGGGGAATATACAGTTGCCGCTTCTTGACTTTAATCGATGCTAATTTTCGGTTTAATTCAACGGTTTTGTTTACATGTGCTTAAAATACCACCATGTTGTGCGTATGTGTGTGTGTGAGTGTTGATTGATACTGTTGTTGTTTTTCTTGTTGTTGTTATTGTCACTTTTTGGTGTACTTGTTGTCTGTATAAATAATGTTGTTATTATGCAGCCAGATCTCTATTGTAAAAAGTAACGAGAAGATATGAAACATGAGCAGCAGGTGTAAATAAAAAAGAAACGAGAAAAAAATGATGTCAAGAGGTTGACACAAAATTGCCACAGAAAGAGACAGAGAGAATGAGAGAGAGGGAGAGAGAGACAGAGAGAGAGAGAGAGAGAGAATGCTTTTGATGAAATTATGCGTATGCTGAATTTGACGTGGCGTTAATAATTTGGCTTATCAGTCACAACATTATGGGTAGTCCCAAAACAGTTAATGCATAGAAAGAGACAGAGATACATAGACTGTCTCTCTCTCTTTCTTTTGACTTGGTCATCATTTTAAGCAATCTTTCAATGTTGCTGCTCTTTACAGATATTTATTTAATTTGCATGAACTAAGTGCATTTTCGAACGCATTTTCCTGACTTAAGCAAATTAAAGCCAATAAATTGAGCTACTCCATTAGGTTTCATTTCTAGCTGATAGCTGAGATACGTGTACTGCATACTATGAACTGTCTTGAAATGATTTAGAGTGGCTCTCAACCTGTAAACCCGTAACCCAGTAACCCGTAGCAGCAGCAGCAGAAGCAGTATAGCATCTTCAACTAACATTGCGTTGTGAGATGAAAAATTACACGCATATATCACTTGAATGGGGCACAATTTGTGCAGATAGAGGAATACGAAGAGAGTACACCCGAAAATTCATTGAGGCGTAATAACAAAGCCAATGAACACCTTGATGACAGTTAACAAAGTCAACACAAAACAGCAACCATGACGAAGACAAGGAAGACGAAGTCGACAAGGTCGCTGGAGCAGCAACTACAACTACAACTACCACAACAAACACCACTACGCATGTGGGCCAAAAACAAAAGGCCAAGAAAAAGATAGCGCAAATTACAGACGAGCTTATTACGCAAAATTTCGCTTAATTAGCAAGGAAGGCAGACGCACAAAAGTAGGCAACAGTTGTCGACAAGACAGGCAAAATAAATAAGAGCTGCACAAACATACACACTCTTTCTCTCTCTCTCTCTCTCTCTCTCTGCACACACAGACATATTCAGTTACATAGAAGCTGAAACTCATAGACTTATGGCACCTTTTGCCAGGCAAAGCATAATATATGAACTGACCTTAACTACTTGGAAGCACGGTAGGAACCCACAGCTAACTAACATACTATATACATACCATACAATATACATACGTGGCATAGCAAGTGTGCGTTTATATAGACTACCAAATGCTCTGTAATACAAAGCCAACTATCAACTATATGTGTATGCCAGTATACCCCTTTTGGGGACTAGGGCAAACCAATTGGCATTTGCCAACAGCAGCAGCAGCAGCAGCAGAAGCAGCAGCAACATGTGAACAGCGAAAATTTACTTGGCCAACAGAATATTAAATGCCGCGTGGGAATTCTCGCTGTTTATGGCTGCAGCCAGCTGAGATGCAAAGGGAAAAAGGGAAATGCCACAGACAGAGAAAGGCACAAGACACAGATAGCGAAGGCAAAAGTGAGATAGAGTGAGACAGAGAGAAAGTTAGGAAAGGAGGAGAATGCGTTGAGGGATGCGAATGTGTTGCCATGCTTCAGTAATTTCACTTAAGTCATTATGAGCCATTAATAAAGCCTGCTGCGGACTAGCCACCAACTACCAACTACCAACTAGCTTACATAGGTATAAATGTACTTATATACATAGAACTATCTGTCTCACATACCGCTACTCACCTTTCAGACACCTTACTCCTCAGTTACGCACATGGACTTAGATTTTGGCCGATGCGCCCAATTGTCTGATAAATTGAAGAGTCGGACTGAGTGGAGTATATTTTTCTTTAATTTCTGCTTGATTTTATTTTGTATATTTATTAAATGGATTCAAATTTTTAATGTATACTTTTCATACCCTCTGAGGGGTATATTAGACTTTACAAAAGTATGTAACGGACAGAATGAGGCGTGGCAGACCCCATAAAGTTTGTCCGTCTGTCCGTCTGTCTGTCTGTCTGTCTGTCTGTCTGTCTGTCTGTCTGTCTGTCTGTCTGTCTGTCTGTCTGTCTGTCTATATGAACAAAATGATTTTAGAGATGATAAGATCTACAAGCTTACAGTTGTCAGTATCGACCACATATTATATTTAGTCAGTCAACTCAAGTTTGTTTCAAAAAAATACCTATCAATTTATTTGTTAAATTAGTGTAATATTTTCTAATAATATTTTTAAAAAAGCTTTTTTAAAAATGCAAACACATATTGGTTTGTTTGTTTGACAATTACGAATTTTGTATTGTAAATTATTCAGTACTGGCCACTGAGAAATTTGAAATTTACTGCAAATAAAAAAACCGAATTTAAATATCTGCCAATTTACAAAATAGTTTATATATCTATTCAAAAGAAATTCATACCTAAAGCATAGTTAGACTACCAAAGAGAAAAGGGAAGTTGCTATGCTATACTCTATATATTTATTTAAAGCAGCAAACTTAAAAGTAAATTATTAAAATGATTTATTTAGCAATTAAATGATAAAGTTTTTTAAAAAATCGAAAAACAAATTAATTAATATTTTGCAATAAACACAGTTTACTTAAAATTACTGCAGCTGCTGTGTAATTAAAGCAAATAATTAATTAATTATTTATATACTTATATGAGTAGCAGAATTATCATTAATTAAACTAACGCAATTGTTATTGTTGTTTACCCATGACTCAACAATTTTCCATTAATTCTGTTGAGTGTTCACCTACTTAAATATCATACATACATAAGTATATGTACATATATATCATAAATTCACACGAGTTTTCACGCTCGAGCAATTTCTTGTGAGCGAAGAGAAGTTGAATTTAAATTTAGGTTTAATATTCCTCATATAATAATTGGTTTTGAGTTCCCTGTTTGGTTCTCAACTGTCTGCTGACGTAGTTGGCTAAAATGTAGCTGGCTAAGAGATACTTTAAGCCTACTAATGAAGCACACACACAGTACATGTTACAGTGAGATTGAAATTGTAAAGATAACCTGTAAGTGTTTTTTGGTATTAGGACAAAGATATTTGAGCTCGAGAGTACAAGTACAATTGAAACTCATTGAGGCACTAAAGTCATTCGTCTTGGCTAGATCTGAATAATGCCTGGCCACTTAAGCTGCGAAAAGTTGGACATAATCCATCTTTCAATATATACGAAGTAGTATTATTACTCGGCCAATGCACTAAGCACCCAAATTGACTTCCATTGCTGCCACTTTCACTTGTGTGTGAAACTTTTAGAATCTTTTGCACTAAACTTGTTGTTGGCTTCTTCGCCCTGCATTTCCAATGAAGTTTTTCCGCACTTGTGTTGCCACAGCAGGCAGCTAGAGGAATAGCGGTTAGTCGATAGCGGATAACGGATGGCGGATAGCAGATAGCAGATAGCGGATAGCAGGGCAGACACTTTTACTTTCATAACCAAAATCCTAGCACTTCAGATAGATGACTCTTCAGACATGTTGCCACCCACCTCCACAACGTGCGCTCGTAGTAGAACTCTTCGAAATTCGGATATAAGACCCGAGTCTGTGCTCTTATATTATTCGTTTTAGTTACGCTCCTTTGGCGAAAACGAATGTGTCTCTGCTAAAGTTGGTCGAAATTATATTCAGCTATGGCGTTTGCCTGCATTAGCAGAGTTCTGTATAAGAGTGAGTCTGCACATTTCGAAAGTATTAGCAGAGCTGTGCACCTCTTCGAATGCGCCGAATGCGTTTCAGCGCAGTCGCCGTGGCTGCTGTGTGAGAGTCGTGAAAACACTTCTACGAAGCAACAAAGTCGTGACCGAAGCTGGTGTACTAAAAGATAATACGAGTGCGTGGAATCGTATTTAGTTATGCTGAGAGATACATAGGCGAAATCAACAACAACTCACTGAGAGAGTTGAAAATATTTTAATTTTTTTCATTAAATAAATTAAACTATATTAACATTAATAAATATGCATGTGAAATTTTTGAGTTGAAAAAAAAAATTTGTTGGTACTTGCAACATTTGGCAGTTGGGCGTCTAACTAGCCGCATGACTGGGCTTAGCAGAGTTCCAAACCAGCGAATGCACTGCGTATAAGATTGTGTTTGAGTTGGAGTTCGAGTTGGACTCAGTTGGTTTGGTGAGAAGCATGCTTCAAGGTTCGAGTTCGTCTCAATCGTCTGTGAGCTGCGCTTCGACTTGGACCTGTTTGCCGGGAGACGTATCTACGAAGTTATAATTTGTATCTGCGATTAGTCTTCAACGGTCTGCGCGTTGTCTATGTACGTCGCGTATCTCTCATGCGTCAAGTGCAACGAACAAAAACTAAAGTCGAGTCGAGAAATAAATAAACAAAACAAAACCAAAAATTACAACTAAATACCGCATAAAAGTTACTCTTGAGTTAAAGGCAAAATTTACTCAATTTGTGGAAATAATTGACAAGTTAAGGCCTGCTGTGTCTGTGTAATTGTGTAGGTGTTTGTGTGTGTGTGTTAATTGCGCAAAATGTTTAACCAAATGTATGGCTCAAATGCGTGGCCAAGCCTAGAAAAGGCAGCGGCTTGCAATTAAACACGAAAGATACAAAAGTATCTGCAACTGCAAAACAGCCCAAACGGAATATACAGTGAGTGTGTTAGTGACTGTGCGTCTCAGTGTGTGTTTAGTGTGTGCTTGTGCTTGTGCTTGTGTTTGTGTTGGCTACATAAACCCAATCAAAACAGCTAACAACTACAACAGTTTATTATTGAGAAATACAAAACATCAAACGGCGGCAAGATGCAGTTTTGGATAACTTTGACATTTGCATTGCTTTCGGGTAAGTTTCATTAAGCGACGCCATGTGCGCCAAAAAATGTATCTCATAGATGCTTTTTGACCGCTGCAGTCTGCGGCCTGTGTGGACCACAAAGTTCATGACATTTGACTGTTACGAAAAATGAACAAAAAACGAACAAAAATACAGCAGTCAACATTTATATACGAGTACACACATATAACATAAAATAGAAGATGAGTCCCAGACGCAGACGCGGTTATCTTTTCATATGAATTGTGGTGCTCTGCAGACTCTGCAGATACACTCGCACATAACTCCTTCTGTCTGTCTGGCATGCCGGGGGCATGGGGGAATTCAGTGGTGCTGCCGCTGCTGCTGGTTTTTCTTGTGTTTGCTGTTGACATTTAAACACTTGTTTTTGCCATCGTTGTTGAAGTTGTTGCTGCTGCCACTGCTGCTGCTGCTGCTGCTGACTGCGGTTTCTACTTCTTCACAACACGAATTCGTATAATAAAATTTGTTGTTGTTTTTTTTTTACTCTGGCTATAGCAAAGTGTTGCGCTAACACACGGGACACTTGCCATCCCCCGCACCTTGCCCACGGGCTCACTTTAAATGCAAAAGTTTTTCGTATAAATTTTTTCTCAGTTATTTTCCTCAACATTTCTGCCGCCTCTGACTTTATTTTATTTTACTTTATTTTTTGCCTGGTTTTTCATATTTTTTGCCACTGCTGCTGTTTATTTGATTTATGCGACATAATTCGAGGCGAACTTTGTGGCACACATAATTTAATTTTAGCCATAGCACTTTGCTACCAAACTATCAACTACCAACTAACAACTACCAACTGCCTACAGCGTGTAGTCTGTATACTTCTCTCTTATATTAATTATTGCCATTTTGCATTTTGCATTGTAAAAACTTTACGCTAATTGAAAACTATTTTGCATAACAAAAAAAAAAGAATGGACAAAAATTTGTAAAATGTTTAACAACTTTCAAACAATTTGTTCATGCAATTTGTGCGGCCTTACAGAACTCTGTTTTTGATTTATTTATTGGGCAACTGTTAATGAATTGTACAACAATACATTGCATTGCATATATGTGAAAAGCCGATGAAAATGTTTGATAAACAAATTAAGAATTCAAATATCTGTTCACAATCAATTTATCGGGTTTCAGTTAACACAATTTTAATCATTTTATGCCACATGACAAATCTATTAGTGGCCATAGAGAATCTTTAATTATCATGCTGTTAATTAAAAGCATCAAAACGTGTCTTTGTATTTATAACTTTGGGCAACATATCAAAAACAAAATAAATAAATAAAAAAACAAACAGTCTGGATACAGTTTTAAGCGGCATTATAAAGAAAAGCTGCTACTATATACAAATGGTTTTTGTCTTATTATTTTTGTTTTTTGTTTTCATTTTCAATTTGCATTTGCTGAGCAGCTTAGCAGATTATGAAAATTAGTAGCAATATTTGACTTGCTCATACCCTAGACTAAAACCATTTTATGGGCATTATATAGAAAAACATAGAAATATGCTACTTTCTTTGGGTTTAAAAAATATCATAAAATTTTAATTAGCTTATATCAGTTTTTTAATCGAATTTTTAATTAAACTACAACAAGTTGACTAAAGAATTGCACACAAATCTATGACACAATTATTTTAAAATTAGAATAAATTTGGAATTGCTCATACCCTAGACTAAAACCAAATTGTAGACTATAATTGCATAGAAATTTGTTATTTTCTTTGGGTTTTAAAATATAGAAAATAGTTTTAATTAGCTTATATCTGCTTTTTGATCATTAGTTTTTAAATCGCATTTTTAGTTGACTAATGAATCGCATATAAATCTATAAGTTTGTCTGACAAAAGTTGCGAATTTTAAAGTTAATTTATTTTTAAATCCGATTATGTTTTGTGTGCAGCTTTTCCATGTGTTTTAGTTAATTAGCTAACAAATATTTTGCACATTTAAATCGATTTTTTAAACGATGCTTATTAACAATAATTTGTGTATTTGCGAAATGTGTTTAAGTACTTAATTTGCTGCCTTCAACAGCAGAGGCAGAGACAGCATTAAGAGCGCAGCTGAAGTTGAAGTTGCAGTTGCAGTTGCAAGTGGTTTAGTTGGTGTGTCTCTCAGTTTGGCACACGCCCAGGGACATGGACATGAGGAGCAGCTGCCACCGCATGTGGCATGAACGTCGTGGTACCAACTCCATTTGCACGCGTTCAAAATTAATGCCAGTCAAGCTGCAAAGTCAAACTGGCAAAAGAGCAGCCAAAAACACTGGAGAAAAACCGGCAGACAAGACAGACGGTTTAAAAAGAAATACACCTGCCCCATAGAGAGAGAGAGATGGGGAGAGGAAGAGCAAAAGACCGCAATGGGGTAACTAAGTTTGAGTTTTAGCATGAAGGCAGTCAAATTTTTGTAGCATGTTGCAACCTACAAAAGGCGGCACAAATGATTATGATTATGTTTTTTTTTTTCATTCTTTCTATTTTTTGGCACAACTAGAAAAATTGAGGATGTGGTTAAGCCCTAAAAGACAGCGGCTGAAAGACCAAAGAAGCGTTCCACAAAAAAAAATGTAGAATTTACAAAATCTCTTTTGCCTACATAAATGTTGATGGGTTGTAATAGAGAGACCAAAAGAGACAGAGGCAGCAGCAGCGGCAGCAGCAGCAGGGCTTTAATCCCAAATATGTAGGTTTATGTGTGCTACATATACTAGATATACATATGCTGGTACGTTGTCCGACTTTGCTATATGCATAATCCCAGCAATTTACCTAGGCAAATTGAATTAAAGCTAAAACCTCGACTAAACATACTCGTCGCTCGCTGGACTTAGCAGCGATTTGGCTTAAAGCCCTGGCTAAGGGGTCTATCTTTCTCTTTCTCTCTCTCACTCGTACATGCATACTTTTGGCATAAAAGTTTTGACGCGTTATATAAATGATGATATATATATATGTACATATATACCGACTTTATACGCAACCACTTTGCAGTGCATTGAACTGCCTCCGTTTAGAGCACGGTGTTGAGTGCTCGACTAATCGGTGGGCAGCAGCAGTGGCAGCGGCAGCGGCAGCTGCTAGAATGAATAGACTATGAGTATGTGTGTGAATACAAGTAGTGGATACTCGTCCAGTGAGCCACTTGCTCTGATTAAAAAGTGCTGCGAATTATGTTGAACAGGTTTGCGGGCAAAGAGGCAAGAGGCAAGAGTTGTGGCAAGTACACTAGTTAGCCATCCCACATACGTAACACATTAGCTTGCAACATGGAAAAAACTGAAAAAACTGAAAGCGCTAAGCTAAGCTAAGCTAAAGCAAAGGACAGAGAATAAGGTAGAAGGGAAGTAAAGGGGAAATATGGTAGACTCCAACTGACCGCAATTGCCTTAACAAAATGAAATTGGAACTTTGCTCTAGTTGAAGAGCTAGTCCATAACTTTTTAAGATCTCAAGAGTTGTGTAGAATAGTCTTGAATTAATCAAGTATGCAACAACGAAATCCATTAAGCTTACACTCTTTAAAGCCAGATCAGATTTATAGCCATTTAGTGTGTGACATACTATATATATTCTATATATGTATGCAGTTCAGTTACCTACTGTTAGTTTTAAGCAGAGAAGTCAATCCACAGCTTAAGTTGTCCCCATCCTTTCACAACCTTCATGTCAGATTTGCCAGCTCATGCTTTGGCAACTTTCCCAGCTGTGCATAAGACCCAATCCCCACATAGCACTATGTCCAGTCTCCAATCCCACGCCCCATCCAAGGCTGCCTAATAGACCTACCGACGTGTGCAACTTTGTTTGAGGGTTTCAGCTGCTGTTGTCTCCATCTTGCAGCTCTCAGCTCTCGTCTACCATCTCTCATCTCTCATCCCTCATGTTAATTACAACCCCTGTCTTAGCTTCTTCTATATATGTTTTTGTTTTGTGTGTTCCCTCCTTTTCGTACTACTCACTGTCGACTTTGGCTTGGAGACCTGCACAAAATGCTGGTCATTTGTTTTTATGTAAATAAAATGCGCTTGCAAGTTGTAAGTTGTTATTGCTGTTCTTGCTGCACTCTACACTGAGTATTTGCCTCTACTCAGTCTGACACTCTTTTTGTTTTGTGTTTTTTATTTATATACACTCGTAGGCATAAATATTTAGACAACACTTAAAGTTAAATCTACTTCAAATTAAAACTTACTGGAAAAGAAGTTTGGTATCAATGGATAGGTCACTTCAATTCCGTTTTAATAACACAAAATTTTTCTTAACCCATTGAGTACTCGTGGAATATTTTCAATTCTTGCAAAGGTCTACTTTTTAAACTTTTTCCCCCGGGCAAAATCAAAAAATGTTTGAATGCAAAAAGATTCTCCAAAAGAATCTATTAGTGATGGAAAAAAAATTTTTCAAAAATCTCTTTGCAAGTATTTTTTATGATTTTTTGAAATGTGCCAAAAGTGACTATTTTGATGAAAAGTAGGTAAAAATGGGTTAAATATCAATTTTCAAAAAATCATAAAAAATACTTGCAAAGAGATTTTTGAAAAATTTTTTTTTCCATCACTAATAGATTCTTTTGGAGAATCTTTTTGCATTCAAACATTTTTTGATTTTGCCCGGGGGAAAAAGTTTAAAAAGTAGACCTTTGCAAGAATTGAAAATATTCCACGAGTACTCAATGGGTTAAGAAAAATTTTGTGTTATTAAAACGGAATTGAAGTGACCTATCCATTGATACCAAACTTCTTTTCCAGTAAGTTTTAATTTGAAGAAGATTTAACTTTAAGTGTTGTCTAAATATTTATGCCTACGAGTGTATATAAATTTATATATATATACAAGTACTTAGGTATTGTTGTTGCTGTGTGTGTCTGTATGTGTTTTGCAAACATTTGCTGTTTGTGCCGCCTTTGGCTAAAGCTGGTCAAAAGCGCACAGCATTTTCCTTTTCTGGTTTTTTGCAAATTCACTTCCGCCACAGACTTTTGCCAGCAAAACGACAACATCAAAAAAAATTAACACACACACACATACACACTCTCGGCTGGGGGACAAAAAAAAAACGAAAAGCAGCAGAAAATTGCTCGCAACTTTGCAGCGTCTTTTGCTTTTATTTTTTTTTTGTTTATTTTTTTTTTGCTTACATTTTCTTTGTGCAATAAAAATAAATAACAGTTTATGAAAATTTGCCAAAATATCAACGGCAACATCAACATCAACAACAGCAACAACAACAACAGCAACAACAACAACAATAATAACAAGAAAATGGAGTGACTTTTCCTGTTTTTGGCGGCGGCTTTGCGAACGCGTTTTGCTGGCGTTTTTCGTTCTATTGTAAAAAGCTTTTTCGTCGCTGCCCATTTAAAAGGCGTTGACAGTGTTGCCTCTGACCCCGCTTACCGCTCTCTGCTCTCCGCACCTCCTCGACCCTTGGACCCTTCGTTACCATGAAGCTGCTGGCACTCCCCCTGCCATTAAATACCCCACATAGCAAATTTGTGCTAACGAGTTGTCGTCGCTCGTTTGGACTGCAGCAGAATATATATGTAAATGTATACAGAAAACAACAAGAAGTAAAGAAAACGTAGCTGAACTGAGCTGCAAATAGGCTCATGCCCATGCCCACTCCCTTACCCACTCCCCTGCCTCACTCATGAACCGATGCTGCCAATGCTGTGATACTCTGTGTGCTGTGTGTTGTCTTTGTGCTAAATTGAACCAATTTTTTGTGTGTGTTTTTTTTCGTTTTTTTTGTTTATATAACTTTTCTCATCTGCTTCCCTTCGTTTTGCACTTATTTTTTATTTTGTAATGCTTTTTTTTACATTTTAACTGCTCGTCGCTTTCATTTTGTTTGTCTTTTTACAAAGTCACACAATCAGATGTGAGTGTGTGTATATATACGGCATACACTGTCTATATCTGCTTTATGCTGGGCCATCGCTGCGCTTATTTTGCACCACTTTGAGCGTCAAGTGAGTGAAAAACCCATCCCAAACCCAACCCATCTCAAACCCAACAACCCATCAGACCCATCAGACTCCGAATGCGCTTTCAAAGCGCCAAGCTGTCTATGAAAAGCTCTATAGCCATTCTCTATTCATGCGTGCTGGGGCTTTTCCATTTTCCCTACAGCCAACCAAACAAGTCTACAAGTTGAGCCTATTTTCAATGCAATGCCCACATCTATGGGAAACATATGCATATGTGAATTAGAGATGCGCACATTCATCTGTTATCGATATTGTTATGTTGCGACCTTACTTTGTGTGGGAGTCGTTATAAAAAACATACATAAATACTATTTACAGCATTCAAATGTTTGTTGTTTATAAATGTTAAATCTAAATGCAAATCAACATTTAAGTTTTGACAATTTAAGCCAGTTGTTAGCTTAGATTTAGCAGGTGATTGTTGAGTTTTATCAATTAGTTAAATTTATCAAGATGTGTGTTTAATAAATTTATGTAAACTTTTTCATCAGCTGTCTTTCAACTTACCGCTTTGTTTGATTTATAAATTTGCTTAGATTTAGTTCAATATTTATTGAGATTAGTTTGTGTTTGTTGAGGAAACATTACTGTTTTTAAAGGTCGCATAACTTTTGTCTTCAAATGTTGCATCTCTAGCAGCTGATGTATCAAGTCGTGGGTTTCAAATTGCAGATTTACAGCCAATGCCACAGCATTTGAAGTTAGTCGTAGACTGTGACTGTGGCTGTGACTGCTATTGTGACTCTGACTGCAACTGTTACTGGGAGTGGGCGTGCGTGAGGTGTTTGTGGCACGGCACCTACACGAGAGAGCAGACAGGCGGAGTAAATGAGGCGTCTCTTGGCCGTCGCTTGTCGTCTCTTGGCGTCTCGAGCTTCCATTTCCATCATCGTCGGTTGTCTGTCGTCAGCTGAAGTTGAAGTTGAAGCTGTAGCTGTAGCTGAAGCTGTGGCAACTGCGGTGGCAACTGGCGGCGGCTCGTGGCGGCTGCGAGTTGCACTTTGAGGCTTTTGCCATTGCATTTTCGGTCATTATTCAACGTCAGTGCAATTTGGCGCTGCCGTTGCTGCTGCTCCAACTGCTGCTGCTGTGGCAGCTTCAATGATGCATAATTTGTAGCGTTATATAAATGCAAACGCTGTTGATATTTTTTATGCTAATTGCATGTAAGTAAAACTCAACACACACACACGCAAACACTGTAATTATGGTGGAAAAAGAAAGTTGACAGTTAGGTGGCGTCAACGGCAGCAGTAACAGCAAACAAGTTGCAACAGTTGCTGCAGTTGCTGCTGCTTATGACGGCTTGTTCGTAACGAGCATATAACATACAATACATATACATATACGTATGTATTTGTATGCATTGCATATGATATAGATACATGTGTACAGTTAGGTGTTTGCATCTGATATATGCAATTATGCATGACGCGCAGATCGATGCGATAAAGCAACAACACCAACAGCAACAGCAGCAACACCAACAGCGACGGCAGCAACATACGTGAAAGCAACAGCAAACAGAGCCAAAAAAAGAAACATCATAAAATGTTGGTAAAATATTGGATTAAAGCTACAACTTGCAGCTTTTTGCTTTATATTAAGCAGATTTAACGTGTGTTTCATTTAGGGTTACCATTTTTAGGCTACGAACTGCAAAACAGTTTGAAGTAGTGTATTAGACTTGTCAGAGGAGGTTTCTGTATAATAGGCGGAAGGAGGTGTGACAAACCCCAAAAGCTATATATATATTGATATACTGTAAGTCTTTCTTTTTGTCCGTCTGTCTGTGTGAACTTATATAACTCCAATGAGAGCTACAGCTACCAATATTGCCAAGTAGGTTCGACTATGCTGGATGCAGTACAAAATTTCTACAAAACTGACGCAATATGTGTAGAATAAAGTTTTATATATTCTGACAAACTGTGTTTGGAATTGGGAAACTATACAGCAGCCATATTATCAAAGTTTATAAGCCTGTTTTTGTATCACAATTTTGAAATTTTTTTTAGATATTTCACGTAGTAGCATATTCGATTTATCAAAAGAAGTTTGTCTACTATATCCAAATTTATGCATACACCAAAAATCTTATAACCTGAGAAGTATTTGAAATATTTGAGCCAAACTGACGAGTTTCGCATATTCTGAGCAACTTTGGGCTAAATCGGAAAACTATACTGCAGCCATATTATCAAAGTTAAAAAATCTGTTTTTGTATAACAAATTTGTTGTTTTAGGAAATTTATCTCTTGCATATTCCTACTAGTTTCCTACAATGATCAGCAACTAACACTTTTCTTCTACTGTAAAGTACCCCTGGCGACCCCTTAATGAGTTTCCTAAAAGATTTGCGATGATGCTGTGTTGAAAATGATATAGTTAATGTGCTACAGTTGTTCACACTAAACGCTTGTTGAGTTTCGAAAATCAAAGAAGCCGCCAAGCAAATATAGATGATGAACTAGTAATAATTGGTAAGCAGAGCCGTTGGCCAATTAATTAAATTTAGTAGGCACGATGAGGTTGAAGCTTGTTGGCATATGCTGCCATAAAAAAGCTGGCCATAAAAAACGCTTTAAGTACGAAATTACAAGTCAAATGCCAGAAAAAGCTAAAAACGCTGAAAACGCTAGCGGAAGCAGCCGTTAAAAGGCACTTAGTAGCGCTTTAGAAGCACCCAAAGTACTTTCCACTACCCCACCACCGTACCACCGTGCCACAGTCTTCATCCACACATTTGCCTGACTCCTCATGATGTTTACTTTAAGGCAAAACATAAAAATTCATTAGAAGCGCTTTCAATAAATTATCAAGCTGCATTAATACACGCTGGCTGCGCAGTTGAATATGCGCTATCAATGGACATTAATCTGTGTGGCAAGAGAAAAGAGGGAGAAGGAGATACGAGAGAGAGAGAAGGAAGGTCGTTGGGATAAAAACGACACCAGTTGGTGTTGAGCTTGACGAGCTTCACTGCGTTGACTGGATTCTACTTCAACTTCAGCATCAGCTTCAGCTCTTCGCCAATTTGGCTATGCAAAATGGAGGGAAATATTTGTAGAGCAATTGCACGGCTCTAAGTTGAATGCTCGACTATTTTATGAGTGTGCGCGATGAGTGTGTGTGTGTGTGCTTTTCAAGTGGTGCCAATTAACAAGTTAGCCCTGCGAATCGATATTTACTCAATTAATTTATTACTTCCGCCAACATCAGCAGCAGCAGCAGCAGCAGAGACAGCAGCGATTTTTCATTCATAAAAAACTTCAAGTCTGTTAGCAGAAGTTGGCCAACAAAAGCTGATGATGCGTCGTCAGTTTTCGAGTCACTCGCTTGCCACAGGAAGCAATCATCGTGCTACAAGTCATATTAACTTACGTTGCCTGCACAAAAACAAAAACAAGACAACAACAAAAAAATAAAAACATAAACCCGACCCCAGAGTAGAGCAGAGCGGAGTGGAACAGACTCTACGCAGAATCACAGCAAAAACAGAAGCTGAAGCTGAAGTTGAGGCTGAAGTGAGCCAGCTGGTCCGGTTCAGATCCCAGCTTGAATTGGAGCTGAATCTGAATCTGTATCTGAAAGCTGGAACTATAGCTCGATGGTCAGCAGCATATGTTGTTTGACAAGTTTTGCGCATGCGAAAGTTGAGATCCCAGTGCATGAAACAAACTATCAATGAAGGAGGCCGCAACTCAGTCTTCCCAGGCCAACAAAATGCGAGCAGGTGCACTTTAGCTCACACAGATACACACACACACACACACACACATATCATAATGATGGATGACTATGACTTGTACACACAGTCTGTGTATATGTGTGTGTGACGCGCCCAAGCCGGTTTTGGACAACAGCAGTTGTCAGTGCCTTTTTCCCCTCCACTGGCTCAATTAAACTGCCAGGGACGTGTCTGAAAACCCACAAAAGTGTACCGTAACTCTGGCCCAAAAAAAACAGAATTTTAAACACACCAAAAACAAAAAATACAAAAAAAAGAACTGTAATATAAATTGAATTAATAACAAGACGCGACAATGTGAAAATTGTTTAGCGTTCTTTCAATTTGCCGTTTTCAGTTAACCAGAA
Organism: Drosophila tripunctata; assembly: GCA_035047385.1. NCBI lineage: Eukaryota > Metazoa > Arthropoda > Insecta > Diptera > Drosophilidae > Drosophila > Drosophila tripunctata. The sequence continues at coordinate 13,548,235 of JAWNPS010000288.1, forward strand.
CTGGTAAGACAACGTTAACAACAGGCATAATAATGTTACACATAGTAGGTCGATGTCGAAAATTATCGAAATTTATACAGAATTATGTTCGATAGAGTGTGGGAAACTCAAAAACAACGATACAGATAATAAAGAAATAAATTATTGAGAAAGTAGATCATTAGATAAAAATAATTTGAACAAAGAATAATAATCAATGAAATATAATTGTATTATAATTAAACATGAAATAGATAAATTTAACTAATATCAGTTTTTAGTACAAAAACCATTTAAGAAAATCTAATTATAAAAAACTAAATACAAAATATATAATTAATAGATTTTAAAAAAGTTAAAGTTATAATTAGCAAACCAATTTAAAAATATAAATGTAAAACTAAACATTTGATGACGGCACCTACGCAACTCTGAAGTTGAAATAGCAAAACATTAGCAAAATATAATATATGTAGAAAGATATATGCAAACAATACAATACAACAACATAAAACATAGATATGTTAGATGTAGCTCTTGGCTTTAAGCCGAGTGTTAATTTTGACAAATGAAGATTTTGGCTGCTGGGCATATAGAGTAGAGTAGTATTGTATGTTATTAATCCCCGATCTCAGTAAGGTTTTGTCTGTGATTCTCAAATTTGAGCTGCGGCGGATTTTCTTAATTATGGCTTCCACAGTTAAACTGGCCTTTGTTTCGTTGGTTGTTTGTTGTTTGTTGTCAGAGGCTCTTAGTCTGTTGTCTTGGCCTCAAACTAATCAGCTTGAAGCCATTAATCTGCCCAGTGTGACCATGTTCGTTTCATGTTTCTAGTTTCTAGTTACCCCGCCCGCAGTGCAAGTGGCTTTGGTGTGTCTCACTCTTGATTATCTAACTTTTGGCTGAGTGTCCCCGTAGTCAAATGTTATGCTCGAGTAGTTTTTAAAATGCTGTCGGATAACTTGAATTTCAGGCCAGTCTCGCTCGACTGGCTTTTGAGTTCTTCTGAGCTGAGCTGAGCTGAACCGAGCTGGTGGCTCAAAAGAAACCAAGTTTGGGGAATACATCTAATATATAAGTGCAAAATGAAGTGAATTTGGTTATATTGCTCTGGACATCGCCCGCATTTTGTTCACACGCACCTTCATAGATATGCACATAAATCTTGAAACTTAATGAACACATCCTTGGAATTATAAATAGGTAATATGAACAGTTTTGTCCGCAATCAGATGGCCATTAAATTTTATAAAAACAACAAGCGAGCGGTCTTCAAAAGCCAAAACAAAAACGACACAATCCCACAGTCGGACTCAAAAAAAGTTTCAATCTGCATACATAAATAATATTAAACAAAAAGCCAAAAACACAATACTCGCACTCAGAAATACACTGTACAACAGACTCGTACAAAACTCATTCATGAATACACTCACTAGGTGAACGTGAACGCGCGTGAGTGCGGGGCAATAAAATCAAAAATAAAAGTATAAAACATGCTCATATTCGAGACAAATAAAAGACAAATGGAAATGCATACATATTATTTGCATATTATTTTCAGCTTCATTTTTGACTTAATGAGAAAAAATCGCACTTTTTATGCGAAAAAAAAGAGACTTAAACATTATATGACACCATATAGTTGAGTATCCTATAGATATTATTCATACAAGTCTATAAATTAATACATACCATTTAAGCTTATACAATAATTCAGGCTGTTTTATGGCATTCATTTCAATTTTAAAACTTGATGCGCCGCATACTACTATTTCGCAGCATAATCAACAGAAATTGTTTAAAAAAAAATAATCTGTCAGCTTTGAATTTATGATTCTGTTATATTCTTAGCTATAGCTGTGTCAAGCTGTGGATTTCGAACATTTTTATGTAGATTAAATGGTTTCCTGCTCTATTAAAAAACACTTTACTTTTAGATATGCGAAAATTAGTTGATGCCAGCTCTTTTTATAGCATTATTTACATAGTAGAAATTTATTTGCAAATATTTCTAACCCAGTTGCATGATAAACTCATTTCTTGGTCTCACACTTGGCCACGTCTACAAAGTTCAGCACGTCAATAAAAAACAGAAATACAACAGAAATATGCAGTTTGACCTTTTGGCGAGACAGACAGGCAAACAGCTTGCCAAAGACAAGACATTCACAAAAACAAAATACAACAAAAACTGCTGAGAAAAATAAAAAAAATATAAATATAATACAGAGCCAGCGGGCCGATTGGGGCCCAGACATTATAATTATGCAGCTGCCACATACACAAAACAACAAGCGGAGCGGTGAGGGGTGAGGGGCAAGCGGCAAGTGGCAAGTGTGGCAAGCAATGGCTTCGTGTCTTGGCATTTGCCAAACGACAAGTGCAGCCGTCGATCGCTGTCGTTTGCTGTCGATCCGCCAATTCGTAGAGCGCATTAAACTAAGCCGGGTAGAAATAAAGTTAAAGCCAGGTGCGTGCTCTGGGTGTGCAACACACACAGATACTTGCCACTCTCTAGTATACATACATACATATATACTATCTACTGCATATACATGCGTATATAGAGCTAAGACTAGTGGTAGCATATAAATTGAAATTCAGTTTAATATGCGCCGCAACTGAAAGCTCCCTCCCCACCAACATCATCTCTCTGTATCTTGAGCGGTCTCTCTGTCCGTCTGTCGTCTTTGTCGGCCCACGTCTTTGTCGTCGTTGTAAGCCACCATTCATATGGCGGTAGCCATTCATAAACCCGTATTTGAGGCACGTAGGTTGTGGCGACGGCTCTGTTAGTTAGTGGCACTCGAACTGGTTTTGGTTTTTTTTTGTGTTTTAAGCCATGGCTAGCGCAAAATGTTGCCTTTGATTTCTTTATGAGTCTATTGCTGTACCAATTTTACGAGTATTTGTATCTCTATATTTCTTATTCAAATACCCTACGGACCTGTGGGCTGTATCACTGATTGTGCTCTTGTGTGTGGGTGGGTGGGTACAGGGGATTTGGCTTTAAGACCGGTAGTCATACTGCTAAGATTCAAAAACTTAACACATTAAACCCAATGTCAGCCCTCGCTAAAGCGTTGGCAGTGTGCTTTACAGTACCGAACCAAAATAAAAGCAAAAAAAAAAAAACAGACAACGAAGCCAAAAAAAATTAATTTGCCTACCACAAAATATGGAACAACAATAAGTACAAGAAGTGGCACAAACTTTGCCCATTTACAGGCAAACACCCACCCAAGTTTTATGAGCGCACTAAATAATATTTTGTTGCATATTTTAAGGCGCACGAAATGTTTCACTTTTGAAGCAACTTCTCGTCCTGTTCTGTCCTGTCCTGCCCTGTCCTCATCGCTTCATTGGACCAACTTTCTTTTCTGCTCTTCACTCTCCATTTACGTCTTATTTTCTTTAATATTTTCACTGACTAATTTATTTTCATAGACTGCCGACGCAGCGTTCTTCATTCCCCAACTCATCGTTTCTCTCTCTCTCTCGATTGGTGCTCGCCTAGGTGTTGCCTATGACTTTAATACTTGCCCAAAATTTATGACTAATAAAATTTGTCAAATTTTTTTTTGTTGTGTTGCTTAAAAAGTATTATTTCCCCTTGCATGTGGGAGTTTGAGATTTTCAACCCACGCACTGGTGACAATACATTTCGGATGGTACCAAAACCAAACAGACCAAACCGGACCAGACAAATGTTCATATAAACCTCCGAATGTTTCGTTGAGTGGCTTACAGTCATAAAATCATCAAACCTATTATTCTCTTCTCTCTCGCTCGCCCTCTCACTCTCGGGTGTTTTTTATTTTATTATGAAAAAGAGAAGAAGACAAAAATTGGTTTGGATTTATTTATTTAGCTTTAACTTGTTGTTGTCTTTTTTACCGACTCTTCCGAATGCTGTTAAATTTCATTTTAAAAGTGCTGTTAAGCTTTAGTATTTTCTTTTTTGTTAACAGACCTTTTATGCTTTCATATACGTATACGAATAGGAATACAAGTTTTGTAGCTGTGTTTGTTTTGGATTAGTTAGTTGGTTTATGTGCTCAATTTGGCATATTTGGAGTATATTTGATAACTTTTGTTTATGCTTTAATGTATTTTTGCATTTAGCTGCGGATTGAAACTCTGACTGGCATTATTTTTGGTAAATTCCAGCCTTAATTTAGCTAATTGCCCTGCCCGCATGCGCTGGCCGCAAAATACTTTCTGTTTTCATAACAAATTTTTTGTATTTTGTTTTTGCTCTGCCCTCCGACCGCAGAGAACAAAAAGATAAAGCCAAACAACAACAACAATAGCAAAAACAAAAAACTTAAAAAAGGGAAATATTTTGGTGCATATTTGAAAAAATAGTTGACAGCCGAGAGAGAGTTCAAAAGGGGCAATAATTTTTATTAATTAATTAAAGATGAAAGCTCCAAGCTCCGGTCATCGCAGCCTGGAACAGTTGGGCGCACATCTTCATCTCTGGACTCGTTCATGTTCATCTAAAATGCTCATGAAGCAGAAAATAATTAATGTTAATGTCGGGTTGCTTCTCTCCCTCTCTATCACTCTCTACTCCTACTGTCTTTGTCTCGCCAATGGTCTGCGCCAGGCAATAGCGCTCTAATTTGTGCAGACCGCAAAGTTCATAGCAAATTAGTTGATTAGTTTAACGTGGCTACCAAAGAGGCTCTCCTCTTAATGGTGCGGGGGAGGCGCGTTTGCTTGGACTGGCGTGGAGTGTTGTGTTGTGTGTATATCCAATTGATATAGCTGGTCACATTTGTTCAGCTGCAAATTTTATAATTCAATCAGTGCACAAACGCACAAACACACAGAGATAAACAGACAGACTTGGTAATGCGGCAATTTGTGTGAAATTTACCCAAAAACTTCACAAGCCACAAAATATACAAAGAGAGACAGAAAGAGAGAGTGAGATAGATACCGACTGAGAGTAAGAGAGCGATACACTTTTGGAGGTCGTTATTCGCGTGAGTCAAATGCGTTTTATTGTGAATTTATTAAGCGTGCCCAAGGCGAACATTAAATTGCTCGGCCCGTGACACTCGAGAAGGACTCTGAGCCTGGCCAAGACCATAAAGATAGCCGAAAGCATAAACAATAAAGGAGAGAATATTGAAATCGACCGAAAAGTGAATATGAACGATGAACTTTATACAAAAGGAAGCTGCAAAATATTGTTATTGAATGCGAAACACAATAGGCTGACAATTGCAAAGAGAGCTCAATTTTATGCATTTAATCTATATATATATGGATAATTTAATTAACAAAGAAAATATGTAATGCATAAATGCACACAATTAATAACAAATTTCAATATTTCAATTATAAAATGTGAAAGACAAAGTTGAGTATCGATTTTAGTAAATACTCCCAGATACATTTGTAGTTTGCAAAACAAGTTTTACTTGAGTTTCTGCGCTGATTGATAGACTTTAGTTTAAATGCGGGCATGGGAATTATCAATTTTAAAATTTGACAACATGCTGTGAAACTTGAGCATCTACTTATCGACAGTAATCATCTAATTCTATAAATAAATATATAATATAATTATGTACCTTGACAACGGCGCTGCCATCGTCTAAGCCAATATGAAAGCAGGAAAAGCACTTGAGCAACTTATCTATAGACCTAAGCGGCTCAACGTTATGTTCAGCCACAAACTCCTTTCCAACCCATTCCGGTATCATTCATCCTTATGCTGAGACTCGAGTGCACACAATTTACTTAACTGGTTTTTCAAATTATAAGCCTTTTCACATATCCGCATATGTGGTGGGTATGTCTGCCGTTTTTGCCGTTTTAGCCGTTTTTAGCTCCTCTAAGCCACATGTTGAAAATAATTGTCATGGCTACCCCAAAAATCCAATTCGCTGCGCCATTTAAAACAATTCCAAACACTTTGTGGGCGCTTAACATGGCTGACAACAAATTTTGACACCAAAGCCGCTTTAATCAATATAATAAAAGACGTTTGTTAAATTAACAGAACAGAACAGCACGGCAAACAAACCAAAAAGCCAACAAAAATTAACGAAAACCAAAAAAAAAGGAACAAATTTTAATTAAATTTATAACGCAAAGCCGCAAAGAGCGCCTAGAGCTCTATAGGAGAGATTTATGTGGCCGTTAATTTTGTCAAAGTCATTCGAGTGCGTGCTGTTGTTGTTATGTTTGTTCATGTTGTTTTTGCTGTTATTGTTGTTGTTGTTGATGGTTGTGTGCACGCTAAGTGTCCTGGCGCAAAAAAAAAGCAGAAGAAAAAAAAGGAGTGCGAGAAAAAAAACCTCACCGGATTTCCTGTGATATGCCACAATATTTTCCATTAACGCGCTGAAGTTGCAGGCAAACAGAGAACAGAGAACACAAACCAGCAGCAAAACTGAAAACTGGTCTTGATAACAACAGCAACAACACAGCAGCAACAACATAGCAGCAACACCAGCAGCACCATCAGTTGTAGAAAAAGAAAATATGAAGAAGGCAAAAAAAAAGAAAGCAAACTGTGCGTTGGTCCAGTCGCAAACACAGTCGAGTCCAGAGAGTATAGTAGCAGGGTGCAGGGATGCCAGGTTCATGCCACTTCACTCTGGATTGTCTTTGAGCAGCAACAACAGCAAGAACAGCAACAGCCATATGCTTGTGCTCTCTGTTGCACACGCAGTAGGCCGCAGTCTGTCTGTCTGTTTCTTGCCTGCTGTGCGACAGTCGCTGGCTTTGTATGAGTTAATGACTTGTAGATAGTTTAACTTACAAAGCAGACCAGAGACAAAGATACAGCAGATACTGAGAGCAGCACATTGAGTACTCAGGGCCATAAAAGAGCGGTAAGAGAGAGGGTTGTGTCTTTTGCGTTGACCATTAGTGCGACATCCGGCGTTGCGCTTCGCTTACTATTGCCACACGTAGTCCACAGACCATGCTCGAAACTATTAGCAAGCTTTAGGCCTAGGCCAGCACATACACATATGCATATACAATGACACACACACAATGTGTGTATATACTACACTGGTCAAAATTAACGCTAAGAAATATAAAGATTTTTCTCGCAAGACCAACGAAGAAACATCGATAATAACATTTTTCCCAACTTGAAATTGTCAACTTTTATTTTAAAATACTTTTATAATAAATCGATTAATCGATGTAAAGTTTTTCGATGCACCGATGCAACGATTTTTGAGTTGGCAGTTGTTTAGTCTGATTTACAGCACTATTAAAAACATATTATTTTCTATGAATTGTAATTCTTGAAACTATATGCATATGTACATAAATATTTTAAAATTTTAAATTTAAGCCAATCATTTGAAGAAACCAAAAAGCTGAAAAGTAAAATAAATCGAAATAATTACCTTAAAATGTAATTATTTTTGTTGTAATTATTTCGCGAATTTCTTTCGCCAAGGAAAGACTCTCCGATTGTAGTCGTAAATGCTGATTTAATTTCTTAGTTTCACTTTAAAATAAGAGGACAATTCTGAGGACGCATTTTCTTGCTTTTATGAAATCTTCAATGTTTTTTCTCAGTGTAGCATGCACTCACTTAACTTGTGGCCGAGTTCGAGTCTAAAGTCACAGGATCGGCAATGGCATCAGCAACATCATCAGCAACATCATCATCATCAACATCAGCATCGACTTGACTGCATGAAACGGTTTTGTGGTTAAGCTGTTAGTTTAGTTTGCGTACAATTTTGTGGGCCCAGTTGACAATTACTGAGAACCCTAAGACCAGGCGATTCCTGCATTTGACCACTGGTCAGTCAGAAGGCATGAATGGGCAATGGGCAATGGGTAATGGTAAATGGGAAATGGGAAACCGGTTTACTTTACGTTCGCCTTTAAGTTTGTCTTTCATTTACTTTGCACTTTACTTCACTTTACAACAGTGTGTAGTATGTACTATATATTCCTCGTTCCCTCTTCTCTCTTCCCTCTTCTATCCATTCTTGTATTTTTTGTTGTTTCTGCTTCTGCTGTGCTGAGTGTACTGTCGGTGCTTCCTACTGTCACACTTCAAGGATTTCTTTGTTGGCCATCCTGCCACGCACATATGTGTATGTGTGTGTGTGACAATTACCCACTGCTTATTGTCTTGCAAATATATGTATATGTAGTGCTAGAGGAATAAAGGGGATACAGGGTGAACAGGGGTACCTGTCGTAATGACACTAAATGAGTTGTAGCCAACCGGAGACGTTTCTTGGGCTTGGCCTCTGCTGTTTTTGTTGTTGTTGTTTGTGTCGCAAAACCTGTCAACTTATGCACTTTTTTTTGTTGTTTTTGTGTTGGTTAATTGCCGCAGGAAATGTTCTGGCTATGCAGTTTGGTCAACTGTCTCTGTCTCTGGTCTTAATTGCTTGAACTTTAGGCCAACAAGTAATGCAACCCAGGCGGACAGTGGGACAGTGGGACAGCCACATGCAAATTGTGTGACTAACTCGAAACTGCGGGTGGTCGATTCGCCTCACCGTTTCCGTGGTTACTAAATCATAATGAATAGCTCTATCTAAATAACTATCTATTTGTCTATCTATCTATATATCTATCTATCTATTTGTGTGTATATGTAAATGGGTGTAATTCATTTCGTGTCCAAGTCCAAACGGAAATCGGGTTCGTTTCAAGAGCGTGTAGAGTCGCTCCATCTTGTCTACGACAAATAATCAATTAATCCATTGATGAAGTCCACGACAGCGACGTTTATTTGTTGAGCCATTTGTAGGCACGTCTCACGCAGCGTTCGGATGTTTGTTTTGCTGGTTCCTGTGCCGCACAGTGGCACCACAACTCACAAACACACAAGCACAAAAGTACTGCTGCTGCTGCTGCTCAAAATGTATTTAATTGTATTGAATGCAATTAATTGAACTTGTTTTGATTGCCAATCATGTTTATAATGAATGTGAAATATCTCTGCTGTTTAATAAATGATAATTAATTGCTGAATTTTATTCTTGTTGCTTTTTCCTTTTGCTTGTTGCTTAGTTTGATATATGTTGACAGACGAAACGAGTTAATCGACTTTAAATTAATAAACGTTGCAGTTTGTTGTGCAGTTTAAGTATAAATCTAGTTTCCTTTTTCAATAGTGTGGTGACACTGTGCGTGCTTTTATATTACCTATGTAGATTGCTCTAATGCTGATTAGGTCGACGACAAAATAGACACAGAAACACACATGACACACTCACATACTCGCAGCTAAGTAGTCGGTTCAATTTGGTATCGAACGTGGCCTGGTCTTTTCTTTAAGACATTTTAATGCTAATGAGCCACAAGATGTAGACCTACTTCTTTTAGGTGTGGGCTGATACAGCGACACACAGACTGGCAATGGGCAGACCAGAGACAAAAACAAAACAAAGACAATGACTGAGTCAGGAGGAGTAGATAGAGACAGAGACAGAGACTGAGACATGTCCATGTCTCAATGACACAACCTGAGAATGCCCTGACACATAGCACTCTACAGATGTGAGCCATGTGTGGAGCATGAAAAGAAAAGAAAATAAAATGAAATAAAATAAAAGTTGTTCCAAATTAGTGAGATGTGACTGAGCTGCTTCGTTGGGACTTACGAAGTAAGTAATGTGTATTTTATGTGTGGGCTGCAAAATGTAGGTAAATGTAACTGTGACTCTGACTCTGACTGTGACTGTGACGGAGTGACAGGTCGATTTGTCGATTTGCCGATTTGCCGACTTGTCGATTGTATTGGCAATTCAACTGGATTCTGCTGCAGTTTACCAACTACGTGCGCAATTGTCGAACGTGCCGATTAACAATATGCGAATTTCTACCTCTTGACTCTACTTCACAGTTGGCGTCAACTGCAATGCACAGGTGAGCGTACCTACTGCCCCTGCCTTTGCCCCTGCCTCAGCTCCGGGTACACAAAAGTTCCGGGTTACTCCGCACGATCTGCAAATACTGGAGGGCACGGATACGCTACTGCGCTGCGAGGTCTCCGCTCGAGCTGGCAAGGTGCAATGGACTAAGGATGGTTTTGCGCTAGGATTCTCAGCGGTTATTCCCGGTTATCCGCGCTATTCCGTACTCGTGGATGCTGCCCACGGCACATACAATTTGCAAATAAAGAACGCCACGTTAGAGGACGATGCCGAGTACCAATGCCAGGTCGGACCCGCTGCTGGCAATCCGGCAATTCGAGCCAACGCCAAGTTGAGTATTGTGGCAGCACCGAGCAGCATATACATCGATGGTTATTCGCGAAATGCCAAGGTTGAGGTCATCGAACGTCAAAACCTAACGCTTCAATGCATCACAGAGAATGCAAATCCGGCGGCTGAGATTGTCTGGTTTCAGGGAGAGACGCCACTGACATTGGGTAAGTCTAGAATAATATTTTGTGTGGATTTTCGGAACTTTGCTGACTTTTGCTGCTACCTCGCAGTTCCCATTGTCACTGTGAATCAAACAGCGGATAAACGGTTCCGAACCAGTTCCACTTTGCATCTGCAACCTCGTGCCGATGATGACTACAAGGAGTTCTCCTGTGAAGCCCGTCACAAGGCTCTGCCCCCCGATGTGCCGATGCGTGCTCAGGTTCAGCTCTCAGTGCTCTGTAAGTTTACTCCAAGTGGCAGTCTCAGCACAACACTCACCCCTTTCCTTCCACATCAGACCCTCCTGGTCCGCCATTCTTTGAGGGATACAGTCAAGGCGAGACTTTGCGTCGTGGTCAGCAGCTTCAGATCGCCTGTCGCAGTCGTGGTGGCAATCCTCCAGCTCAATTGGTCTGGTACCGCAATGGTGTGGTTGTGAACTCCCCTCAGCGCACCTCGGGTCGTCTTTCGGAGAATGTACTCAAACTCACTGCCAATACATCGGATAATGGTGCCAATTTGGTCTGTGAAGCCAAGAATCTGCTATCCAACACTCCACTGCGTGCCGAACTCAATCTGACTGTCTTATGTGAGTTCTACAGATATATTTTTAGGTTCTATAGTTATAATCCATTGGTTTCTGTAGACGCACCTAAGGATGTTTTCCTAAGTGGCTCAACCCATGCTAAGGTTGGAGATTCGGTGCAGCTGAGTTGCGTTACGGCCCCTTCAAATCCTCCGGCTAGGATCAATTGGTCCATGAATGGACGTCCACTGACCAACAGCACTTACAAGACGACAAGCAGCGCCGATGGTGGTTGGGTGAGCAGCTCCAACATTACCCTGAACATCGACTCCCAAAGTCGCACATTTATCACTGTCTGTCATGCACTCAATGCCGAGCTCTCCCAGAATGTTGTTGGCTCCCATACGGTGAATGTTTTATGTAAGTATTGTGTAGAAGGTTCTGTTTAGTTTCTATAGCCCCATTTGCTTCGAATAGATCCTCCCTCGCCCCCTCTGCTGACTGGCTACAACAATGGCGACATTCTCATTTCCGGTTCCATACTGAAACTGCAATGCAGCTCGGCTGGAGGAAATCCTCCACCCACGCTGCATTGGTACAAGAACGATAAGCGTATTAATGCCGCCTCCAAGGTAACGGAAAACAAGATTGTCTCGGAGCTATCGCTGCTGGTGAATGCCTCCGACAACAATGCCATCTACAAGTGTGAAGTTCAAAATGCTGCCATCGATATACCTCTATTTGCCACTAAAACTCTGGGAGTTCATTGTAAGTATATAGACTTTAAAGAAGTTATCTAGATAGATATCTTCTAAGGTATCGTTCTTTCTCTAGTTCCGCCAGAGACAGTAAAGATCAGTGTGGCGCCGAAGAATCTTGTGCCCGGCATACGTGCCAAACTGATCTGCGATTCAAGCTCTAGTAATCCCCCTGCCAAAATCAGCTGGTGGAAGGATGGCATTCCCGTTGAGGGACTCAATCTGGCCAATCGTCCTGGTCTTTGGGGTGGTTCGGTATCCACACTGGAAATGCATGTGAATATTACCCAAGATCTCGATGGTTCCATCTACACCTGCCAAAGTCACAATGAAGTTCTGCAGCGCAGCGTACACGAGACCATTAGCCTGGACATACTCTGTAAGTTACTTTGATCCACTTTTATTTCTCGCTCTCTTCTAAGCCGCGCTCTTTTTTGTGAACAGTTCCTCCCAAGTTTGATACGGCTCAGATTACCAGTTTTGTGGGTGTTGAAGGCGCACCACTTCAAGTGGAACTCCATGCTAGCGGTAATCCCATGTCCATTAGTTACACCTGGACCAAGGATGGTCTACCAATTAGCAGCAATTCATTGAGCGGTCAAAGACTGATCTCCGATGGACCACGTCTCAACATCAGTCGCCTCAATCGCAACGATGCGGGCATCTATGTGTGTGAGGCCCTCAACACTCAGGGCACCGCCATGCTAGAGATTCAAGTGGTAGTCGAATGTAAGTAAATCTTTTCAAAAATATGTATTTGAATAGTTTTTCATGCTGAGCTTCAAATAGATGCACCTCTCATCACTTCTGTGACCGAGGGTCAAAGCTTTGTCACTGGCGAACAAGCCGTACTCGCCTGCCAGGTTCAAGCTCGTCCCTTGGAGGCATCCCATGTGCGTTGGTCCCGACCCGGCTATGACTTTGCCAGACGCACCACCTCCAGTTTCGAGAACAACACCGCCTTTCTGCACATTGAGAATGTTCAGCGCGAAGACATTGGCAATTTTACCTGTACAGTGGACAATCAGCGTGGTGCAGCTGCAGCACAGAATGTGCTCCTCGTAGTGCAAAGTAAGTTTAACAATTGATTGAAAAATCAACCTCTTTCACATCACTGGTTCCAGTCGAACCTATGCTAGACAATAGCCTTAACCCACATACTTCTCTTGACTCCAGCTTCTCCTGAGATTGATCACTCGCCTGCGTACACACGATTTGCGGCACGTCTGGGAGGCCGAGCTCAGCTAATTTGCCGTGCTTTGGCTGCACCACAGCCCAGTTTCATATGGCGTCGTCATGGCAAGGATCTGAAGATGCAGCGTCGCAATAAGTTCACCAGTGTCGATCGACAGGTGGATCCACTGCACTTTGAGTCGGCGCTGCTCGTGGAGAGCACATCGGCGGATGACTACGGGCAGTACGAGTGTGTGGTGCGCAATGCAATGGGTCAGGCCAGCACCAGTCTAGAGTTTAGCAAACCTTCGCGTCCAGATGCTCCGCTTCAGCTGCGAGTGGGAAACGTCAGTGATACGAGTGTGGAATTGATGTGGACACCTGGTTTCGATGGTGGCATGCAGGTGTACTATCGCTTGCGATTCAAGCAGCATGGTGAGGATAAGTACAAGTATGCGGATGCCAAGATGGGAGAGCACAATATCACGCTGGATGGTTTGAAGCCCGGTGGCACCTACTACTTCTCCGTTATGGCGCACAACGAGGCGGGTGGCAGTAAGTTCGTACCGGATCTTAAGCTCACCTTGAGCAAAGGATCGCAGCCACATTCGGCAGAGTATACGGAAAAGGATGAGTTGCCCAATGTGATGATCATTGGCATTACATCGGCTGCCATGGTGCTGCTGGTATTGAATGCGGCGCTTGTGGCCTGGTTTGTCATACGGCGACAGAACAAGTCTCAGGGTGAAACGGAGCCCAGCAACGATGATGCCTACTCCAAGGATGACAATCAGTCGGTCTACAAGGTAATTGATAGCTTTTTGCTTATACATATTTAATAACTAACTGACTAAAACCAACTCTAACTAACAGCTACCCATCACTGCATTGCAGGCGGACGTGCAAAAGAAAGCGGCTGCATCCACATATCTGGTGGAGAATGTGGACATCATACAGTCCACGGCGTATCCACCCAAATACCAGGAGAGCTCCATGTGCACTCCCCCCTATCCGTTGTGCAATCCGGACTTCACACGCACCCTTCCCAACCCCAAGCGGCACAGTCAACGCAATAGTGCCACGGGTCTTATCGAAGGTATGCCAATGCGAGCCAAAGATGATCATATGCTGATCTCCAATGGCCTGTACATACCATCGCCCTCTCCTGCCTCCTCGCTGGTCATCAAGGGCAGCTACATATCATCGCCCTCGCCAGCGCCACCAGCCGACGGCTCCTATTTCAATATGAGCGATAAATATATGTCTTATCCACCAGTGGTGAGTTTTATATAGTTTTAAAAGCAATTCAAAGAGAAGTCTATTTCAATTTTAATCGTTTTTAGAAAATTGAGATATTTATCTTTTCTATGTAGCGGTTTTTCGTTAAAGTGGTAGAGCGAATGTTTCTAAGTTTATAGCTAGAAAAGCTTAAGAGCACTAAGTCAAAGCAAGCAAGCAATTTTCTTTCATAGCTTCGTATAATCCCAATATAAATGAAGCTAAAAATTCGATATTTTTTTAAAACATTTTTTTAACAGTGATAATTAAACTTCTTTTGATCTCAAATTTTAACAAGCAACTCTCTATTTAAGTTCTAACTACATAATTTTGTTCTTTAGCTAAGTAGTCTTCAGTCACATCTAGTTATTGCCGCAGCGAAACAATTTAAAATATCTGCTCTATAATTATTTTAAAGATATGTTTAAAGTAATAATTACAATTTTAATCTTTCCACACATTTTGAAGCTTATTAAGCTCTGATATTGATAATGGCTTATTATAGTTAATATCCACTTTATGATTTATTTTTCTTCTCTTCTCTTTAATTTGTCTTGTAGACCTACTAAAGCTGTGCAGCACGATGGAAAACAGCAACAGCAACAACAACAACAACACCAGCCAAACCCAGCTAGACTGATTGACATACACACACACATACATCTAACGTAGATTACAACCACAGCAGACAACAACAACAACAACAACAATCACATCAACACGAACATTAACAGATAGATAAAGAAATTGAAATGAAGTCGATTTCAGTCATTAATAGGGATTGTTTTATATATAGTTTGTGAGGCGTTTTTTTGCTTTGTTTTTGGTTGTTGCTGTTGTGAGTTTTTATTTTTATTTTTTTTTTTTTTGTTTTCTGTTTATAATTATTACTAAATGACGTTGATTATTATGGAGCGCAAATGGAGGAAACATGTTGAATGTATTTTGAGAAAAGACATTTGCATGCGGCGCTCGAAGGCTGTGATAAGTACCTGTATCCAAGGCTCTCCAATTCACTCGACTCAACTTGACTTGGATCATCACGAAACAATAACAACAACAAGAAGAATAACAACAACACGCATGTCAAATGATGGATCCACATCAATCAATGCAATTGATGCCGTTGGATTAGCCTTTGGGGCAGGTACGCAACCCACTCTACAAATGCTTGCCCCTCTCTCACACACACACACACGAAATCATTACAACCAATATATATAGACATATATATACAGCAGCATTCGTAGAAAAAAACATAAACATAAACAAAATAACAAGCAACCACAACAAAACACTCAAATATTAATTTGTAGGCATTTTTCTCGATATTAAGTAGTAGCAATTACGATTTTTAGCATTTAGCATAAATATTAACGAGTCTGTCGAGTCGTGACTCATTCTCATTAGCAGTTGTTTAAGTTTAAGCTCTAGACATACCAATATCAATATCAAAAACAAAATATTATATATACAGCATAAAGTACATATAGTGTATTTACTATATACCACCCTAAGGCCCGACAAGCGTAACGATTTTCAAACAAACGATTCGAAATTATAAAACAATAAAATAGCTAAAAAATATCTTGAAAAGAACAAAAAACATCAACATACAAAACAACATCAATTATAAACTAATTCTAAGCGTGATTTTCGTTAGACTTAAGAGCTCATAAATTATACATACATAAGTACATAATATATACAATATATATATATATGATATACGTACATATTTACAACATCAAAACATAAAATTTAATGAGTTTTTATCATGCATGACAATAAATTATATACATGATAAAAAAACATGCGAAAGCGCCAAAAATTATGCTAAAGAAAATTAAGAAATACAAAAATTCGAGAACGGAATAAAATGTTAATTAAAGTTAGACTTGTGGGATCTTTGCATTTAAACCAGATAAGCATGTGTATAAAATCAAACAAACTTTAATAAATTATATGTATATGCAATTAATGTAATGTAATTAATATTTAAAACATATTTCAAATCAAAGAAAACAACAAACGACAAATTTTTGTAACTTCCAACAACAACAAAAAAAGTATTTGAATAAATTACTTACAAATCTTTGAAAATTACAAAAACCTGCATATTTTATGGCGTAAATGGGATCCTCTCTTCGTTTTGGCTTTCGCCCACCCGTTGGAGCTGCGGCACCTGCCTCAAATTGTGGCAATACCCAAATTTGTCTATTGCCATCAATCAGCGCTTGGCTTTGTTCATCATCTTCTCAAGCCACAAATTTTATTCTGGCCGTGGGCGCTATTCAGTGGGCGTGACCGCTTACACCTTAAATGATGCCTAATTGTTTTTGTAGAGCCAGACTTAACGGCGACCATGTCGGCTTTTGTTTTAAAAATTTTATTAATTAATAGCGTCGCTGCTCCGCTTAATTAATAGCGCTTTTTATAATATTTATTTCTTAATTTCCAAAGGCAATGTTAGCGGATCATACAGATACTATACCCATATATACTTAGTTGCTTTCACTGACCCCAGAGCACAGTTATGTATATATTTAGCTGCTGGGAGGTCTTTGGATTTAAGCTGCAATTAAGAAAAATATGTTGAAAATATTCTCACATTTCCCTGCAAGTATTTGTATTGATTGATTCGAAAAACAAACTCAAGCTCATGTCCTACTTTTATGATGCTCTATTTTCATTATTAATAAATTTAATAATTTATATTTTGATTTTCAATTTTATGTTGGTTTTGCCTTTGTTTTCTTTGCATATTGTACATATGTATGTGTACATTAAATTGATTTTTTGTTGGCATGTATGTGTGACGACCCAGTAAAATGTCAGTTAATTAAAGTTCCATATTACACAGCCAAATTGCTTGTTCGTTTTGTATTTGTGATCAAATAAAATGCAATAAATGTTATTTTAATTACCAGTTTGCCGGTTCTGAATGAATGCATGGCCTATTCTCGAGACCCATAATCGCCTCGATTGCCACTCGTTGCACCGAGAAGCAGACAACAATAATAGCAAAACAATTAAAATTAATTTTCAGCATACTTTGAGTGTGTACACACTGTACATACTGTACACACACAACGACAAAAACGACAGTACAGAAACAATGCATAATTAAATACACTGAATTCGTTAAATTTTAATTAAAACATTTGAAACGGGCTATAGATTTTTATTTTGCTCAGCTTTAGAGCAGCAAAATAGCTAAAAACAAAACAACAACTACAATTACACAACAAGAAGGAAAATTACAGTCGAGCACACCAGACTGTATAGTACCCATTCAAAATTAAACGAATTTGAAGATACATAATTATGCGGAAGTAAATAAATGTTTCAAAAAATCATGCAAGTTTGACAATTATTTTTAATTTTTATGGGCCGAGGGGCAAATTTATGGTGATATTGTCTACATGTTGTACTTGAGAATGTTAATGCCAAAATAGGTGACCCTGGGTATATTAGTTATTAAAATATACGCGAAAAACATAGTGATTCGCTCATTGTGGGCGAAAATGCCTCGATTCTGTTTGTAATGTAGATCATAAAAAGATATATGTATATTTAAGGGTAACTGCCCCGCCTGCTGTAACGTAATTCTCACAATCCACATATACTCTTTTTATAGGGCATAAAAAGAAAATGCATTCCAAAAAAATAGAATTTCCTGTACTCTAACTTACGCTGGTAGTATTTCCTTACGTATTTCTCTGAAGATATACTCTTTTTGTATGATATTAAATTGGTTAATTACAAATTAAATTCAATTATTGTTATTTAAATAATTTAATTTGGTTAAAAAGAAAACCTTTGGCAGAGCATATCAAGTCTATTGCATTATGGTAGGGTAAAATGGGAGTTTGCGTTAGAAGTGAAGAGCAGAGAAAACGGCGTCATGAAACGGAAAACTTCATTAAAAGTGGGCAGCAGTTGGCAGCAGCCGTTGCCAGGCTGAGAGACAGAGGCAGGGGCAGGGGCAGTGTCAAGCAGCAGGATAAAATTGTGTTCGTTTCATTCTGGGCAGGTTCTAAACATCGCTCCGGCAATGTGACGACGCCTGGTGCGGCTCCACTTCCTGTGATTGTGCCAGTCTCCAGCCACCACTTGCCCAGTGGCCAGTCTTTAGTGCTCAGCCCCAAACTGAAAGCTGCCTGCCTGCAATCGAACGCATAATCATATTTAATAAGCGCGTCGCAGTCAGCAAGTGAAAAGACTTCGTTTGCTGTTGTTCTTGGTTGCTTCTTTCTTGGCCAGTTACTAGTTTGATGCCTGCTCTCTTCATTTCTCTGGTTGTTTTTATACCCTCTGTTATACCCTCTGAGGGGTATATTGGGTTTGTCAGAAGTATGTAACAGGCAGAAGGAGGCGTTTCCGACCCCATAAAGTATATATATTCTTGATCAGCATCAACAGCCGAGTCGATATAGCCATGTCCGTCTGTCCGTCTGTCCGTCTGTCTGTCTGTCTGTCTGTGCGTCTGTCCGTATGAACAAACAGATCTCAGAGATGGTAGGAGCTACAATATCCGTTTTAGTCAGTATCGACCACATATTTAGTCAGTCAATACAAGTTTGTTTCCTTTTTTCGATGCCACGCCCCATTCGCCCACAATTAGCGAAAAACCAGACATACCTCGAAAAAAATACATGTTTTTGAGGAATATCTCGGTAACTATAACACCTAGGGTCACCAATTTTGGCATGCAGGTTGCTATTTGCAATGTAAAGACAATGCCATCAAAAATTTTTGGATGCCACGCCTCCTTCGCACACAAAAATCACAATTGCGTTGTAACTTTGCAAGCGGCGGGCTCACCTATTTCTTAACGTACAGTTTTGCAACTTAGAATTTATTTACAGACAAATAATGTCAAACGATTATGAAAATTTCATCAAAATCGGACTATAATTAAAAAAGTTCGTCAAACAACGAAAATCGTCACTTTCTAGCAAGGCATAGCCACGTGCATTGCACTGCGCTGTGCACACAAGCAACGAAAACGAAAAACGTGTGAGCGAGATAGACATACAAAAATGTGTGCATGTTAAGTTCTTGCAGCAGCTACTCCAATTGGAACTCATATAATTGGAAACGAAGCTCAGAGGGTATTACACGGTCGGCATGCCCGACTGACATTTCTTTCTTGTTCTTTTTGTTTATGATGATGACGATGATGATGGTGATGCAACAAGTGCGCCAGAACAAGGCACAGATGTGCAGAAAACCGGTTCACGATTGCTGCTGTTGCTGCTGCAACGTTTTAACGCAATTTGTTAACCTGGCTGACAAACTGTTGCCTGTTGATATTACTCCCTGCTGCTGCCACTACCCCTACCTCTACCCAGCTTGTGTAAAAAATAGGTGCGAGTGCAATTAAGAGCCTGCCTGACCAGTTTCGAGTACGAATGAGAGTTGAATCCTGGCCGGCAGCGAGCACTTCATTCATAAAATTACGCGCATGTTGCGTGATGTTGACGCTAGATAAGAACCAGCTATATAGATTGAGCCCGAACAGAGCCTGCAGCCCTGCCCAGTTAGGGCCAACACCAACCTGTTGACGTGCTGGCCAGTTGCGGAAAATACTTATATATAGACTATGTACCAGCTAAGACTTGAATGGCAGGAAAAGTGCTGAAAAAAAACAAAAACTCGCTTTTCTTGGTAATTAATGAAAGCTGACTTAGCTATAGTCAAAATTGAGGTGCAGCAGCAGCGGCAGGAGGAGGAGGAGGAAACTAAAATGAAGTTTGAGTTGGAGGCAACTACTGGCACTTGGCTACTGTTGCCGGCAGTTATTAAAATGTTGCGATAAGTTTTGTTGCGGTCCCGGGCCACATTTGTATGCAAAGTGCCAACAGTTTTTTGATGATGCGACGCGCAGGAAGTTGTCGCTGAAAGTGATATTGAAAACTGCCCGCAGAATGGATTACTTCCTTTTGGACAGAGTGCATCGTCCAACGTACACCTGGGGATTTGGTAGTCAGTAGTTGTTTGTTGGTTGGAAGTAGTGTGAAATCCAACCGGAGATGAGAACACTGAAATGCGCTTCAAACACAAAGTTGTGTGTTTGTCTAAGAGGATTTTGATAGAGATGAAATGGCGAAATGAAAGAGGATTTATAATAGAAACCTCAAGCAAAGACATAATCTGAGCAGCTAGACACCGCAAAGCTCTTAATTATACTTGGAATGACTCGAAACTAGAACAGTTCCTTTCAATTTCCTTTTCTCAACACATTTTGGGGCACTTGTAATGCATTACTCGAGCATTTCGTAGGCCTAAGCCAAAGCAATAAATATAATTTCTTTCATTTGTGGCACTTGAAACGCAACTCGAGCTTTTTCTCACACCTCCCTTGCCACAACGCACTCCGCAAAGGGGGTGTGTATGTGGAGCAGGGGCAGCAGGGTATGGCTGAGTGGCGCCTCCAACGCCCGCATGCTTTGGAAATCAACTGCCACTCCATTTAGCATCATTAAATTAGTAGGTCAAAACATCACCACAGGCCATAAAAAATGTCACAGCTTAGAGAAAAAAGTGCAGTGAATAGAGAAAGACAAAAAGAGCGAGTGAGAGAGAGAGTGAGAGAGTTGAAACACTTGAAATGTGTTCTGTTAGAATGAAAAGTCAAGTCAAGTCAAGTCAAGTTGACACTACCGAAAAAATGCAGCACTACAAAAGCTGCCTTATGGGATTCCCCCCTTGACATTTGTCAGTTGCTGCAGTAGTATTGCTGCTGTCACACAATCGTAATCAGCATAATTATCTATGTCAACGAAACAGAATTTTCCCATAGTAAGTGGAGCCTCAAGTGGCCAATGGCTATCAGAATTGTCTTTGGGCAATTAGAACGTTTAAATATTTAAAAAGTTGCTTGCTGCGTGTCTGCGGCAGTTATATAATAACGCAAAACCTAATGACAAATTTAATGCGCCACTCGTTTTGGGACCTGGGGGGCAGCTTCAGTCACAGTCAGAGTCAGAGTCCCAGACACAGGCACATGTCGACAAGTAAACAGAACAAACAACACAAATACAAACAACAACAACATCATACTACACACAACACTGAGACGCCTCCAGAGTGCGTTGTCTCTGTTGTCTCTGACCTTTAAGTGAAGTTGAAATTGTTGTCGCACTCTGAATCCGAATTGTAATCGTAATCTGAATCGGGAGTTAGAGTCGGCAGTTTTTGTCGTCAGAACCCCTCAATTTCGACGCTGTCTGCCTGCCTTAAAGTTATTAAAAAATTAAAGCAGAAAAACTGTTGGCTGTTGGTTGTTGCTGTTGTTTCATTAATGCAGTAGGGGGCCAAAACACATTATTCACTCATTAAAATCATCAGCCTAATAGCCGGAGCACTGAAAAAAGCGAAATTATATTTTTTACAAGCTGCTACAGAGAATTATTAACAAAAATTCTAGACAACTTCTTTTCTGTACATAAATAATGCAATGTGGAGTGCCTCAAGATGTTGAAAAATAAAAAACAGAGAAAAACAGCACACAATAGTACCATGAGACCATGAGGAAAACCCACATACACAGAAAGGGGTGAACCATGAGCATATAAAAATGAAACTTATAGCAGACACTGTGATGCTCTACAGTAGATATTTATTGGGTATTAAATTCAAATGCCAATTAAGTGCCGAGAATAAATATTAGCAAATTAATTAATTAAAAAGTATATATAACTATCCAACTATGTATTATCTTTCGCATAACACATGTATTATGCAAATATGCCAAACTTTAAACGTATCAAATATTTGGTTTAAATTAGTCAAATTATTATTGGTTTTTGGCCAGTTGAATGCCATTATCCAATAATAATCTAATGCCTGTGATTAATAAACATGTGTTTGAGTTTGTTGTATTTATTTAACGGTTGATAAGTTTAGAATTTCGCTGAATAAAGAAAAAACTGGCAAATAAATTGCCAATGGGTTAAATGTGCGAGTATGCTGCGTATAATTTTATTATGTTTATTTAGTAATTGTTGTCGAAATCCAATAAAAACACATAATTCATATGCGATTATGTTGCAGACATATTATTTGAATCTAAATAAATGCATAATATAGTATAGTTTAGTATGCATGAGTTATGCATGCGTCATAATGTTCCATTACAAAATATGCTAATTTACTACCGCATGACCTCTAATCTTTTATCAAATTTAATGAGCTTAAGGTGAGAGAAGAGAGAGAGAGAGGGAGACAGGGAATGCTGCAAACGTTGCTCGTCCGTTTTAACAAGCCAAATGATTTGTTATGAGCCTGGTGGCACAAAGAGCGCCTGGCCATCCATAAGACCGTCCCAAAATGGCCATTGCAGTGTAACCATAAAAAAAGATGAAGCGATTTGCAGGCACTGTTGTAATTGTGCCGCTTAGCTCAAGACTGTGAATCAAAAGCTGAAGAAAAACGGCAGCAGTATATAAACTTTTGCCACCGACTATACACACACACACATCCAGATATAGAGCTGCCAACGTAAAGTGCTGCAGATACATTTGTATCTGCGAGGCAAGGAGATGATACGAATATTTTCGCCTTGCCACAGACACAACTGCAGCTGTAGACGGTGTGGCGAAAGGGAGTGACTGTAGGGGAGAGGATGAAAATGGCATCGGTGCTGGGTATCAACGAACGAATGAGTGAGCGAGTGTCTTGGGAATCGTCACAAGCCTGAGAATAATTAATTCCCACGAATTAATGTGCACGGCAGCAACACCAGCAGCCACAACAACAGCAACAAGCAGAGGAGCTACAAAAACTTGAGCTTTGCTTTAGTGAGGTATATCTTTAAGGAAGCAAAGGCGGCTCAACCGTGGCACAAGTGTAGCAGTGGCAGTAGCAGTAGCAGTGGATGTATCTCAATCTCGTTTGCCGAGCTGCTACAAGTTGAGGCTTAAGTTACTTTGCCTTTTACCAGCGAAAAGAAATTAATATCTGTGATGCAGCAGCAACAGCAACAGCAGCAGTGGCAGAGAGTTCCTCTCTTTTTGGCATCGCTTTAGCTGGCACAGTTGCTACAAATTACACGCAGCTGGAGAAACTGCCAAACTGCTTGTCGTACTTGCTACCTCTTGAATCACTTGAATGTATTTAGTCACCTTAATGAATTCTACACATGATGTACTGGGAATTTGTGACAAAAGCCTGCACAGATTTGCACACAGACACAGCTATAAACTTTTCCACAAGTTGGGGAGTACAAACCCTTAGCAGAACCCTCCCATTCGCCCATCCCTCCCAACTAACCATTCTTCCGGCCCAGTTACAGATACTTTATAATTTTATGCGAAACGTTGTCGACATCGTGTGTTTAGTATTTCGTCTTTCTTTTGGGCTCTCTGCGGCTGCCAGAAGTGCTACAAATTGTTTGAACATCAGCAGCACTGTGAAGTGACTGGGAAACAATAACGAAACAAATATCAGGCGCAATATTATATAATATGATATAGTTTAGCTGCTTACCAACTCATTTATAATGAATGAATTAATTATCTAATCTTTCTACCACTTTTTTGCTGTATCTTTTTATCATCTCTAAACTATCTGCAAATGAAACGCAGTCAGCATTCATGACTGATGTTTCTCCTTGTTGGCTTTTCAACTTATTTTTCTACATTTTTTTCACTCGCCTTAATGAAAACGCAAAACGTTCCTTGGCGAGTCACAGTTACCTGGCATCTCCAATGCCGAGCATTTCCTTTTTTTATTTTTTTTTTGCTTGGCTATATTAAATAATTATAATTTTAATTAAAATAGATTAAAGCCGTGTTGTGTGCTCGAGCGCCTTGTGAGGTGATTAAGTAAAAAAGGCAGACAGCCAGGAGCGTCTGGCGCGTCAGTGGCGTTAGCAGAAGCCTTCTGCTCAGTGCTACAAGTGGAAGGAATGAGATCTCTGCAAGGACTCAAGCAAGCAGAAGAAGCAGCAGCAGTAGGGACAGAACAGGTAACAGGAACAGGTAAGCCTTAGCCGTCGCAGGCGGATGAAAAACACAAATCACTTCAAGTTGTTGATGTTGCTGTTGAGATTATGACGATGATGAAAAGCGCGAGAGCTGCTTTTCGTATACACAAAGTAAAATAAAAGCTAAACAAGAAAGAAAATGTCAGTCGGGCATGCCGACCGTGTAATACCCTCTGAGCTTCATTTTCATTTATATGAGTTCAGATTGGAGTAGCTGCTGCAAGAACTTAACATGTACACATTTTGTATTTCTATCTCGCTCACACGTTTCTCGTTTTCGTTGCTTGTGTGCACAGCTCAGTGCAATGCACGTGGCTATGACTTACTTGAAAGGAACGATTTGCGTTGTATGAAAAACTTTTTAAATTATGGTCCGATTTTGATGAAACTTTCACAATCGTTTGATATTATTTGTCTGCAGATATATACTAAGTTACAACACTATACGTTAAGAAATAAGTGAGCCCGCCGCTTGCAAAGTTACAAGGAAGTTGTGCATTTTGTGGGCGAAGGAGGCGTGGCTTCCAAAAATTTTTGATGGCATTATCTTTATATTGCATTAAGTAACCTGCATGCCAAAATTGGAGTCCCTAGGTGTTATATTAACTGAGATATTTGCCAAAAACATGTATTTTGCCCGAGGTATGTCTGGTTTTTCGCTTATTGTGGGCGAATGGGGCGTGGCATCAAAAAAAGGAAACAAACTTGTATTGACTGACTAAATATGTGAAAATGTAAAATACTGACCAAAACGGATATTGTAGCTCTTACCATCTCTGAGATCTGTTTGTTCATACGGACAGACGCACAGACGGACAGACGGACAGACGGACAGACGGACATGGCTATATCGACTCGGCTGTTGATGCTGATCAAGAATATATATACTTTATGGGGTCGGAAACGCCTCCTTCTGCCTGTTACATACTTCTGACAAACCCAATATACCCCTCAGAGGGTATAAAAAACAACAACAGCAACAACAACCACAACAAATGGAAATGTCTTGAGGCGAACGGCGGGATTACAAAGTGAAAAACTTTGGCGGCTAGGCGTTGATGAGTGCTTTTTGGGTCTGCTCTGGTGGTAACACACACACACACACACACACACACACACACAAAAATAGAAGTTCTTAAGTCTGTATGCATATAATTAGAATTAGAACAAGTTTAAGATTCCATTTTTGGGGAAACAAAGCGAATCACGTTAGGCTCCAAGATCTCTGATGTATGGCAAATAAGCATAGAACATTTGCAGCAGCTCTCAGCAAATATCATATTATAAATATATAATGTTAATAATACCATTAAGACAAATCCAAATGGCAGCCTTGACAACCTCAAACTCAATGCATCTAATGGTAATTTTACTTAGGAACCTACTCTGATTACTCGAGCTGATTATGCAGAATACCATATTAATTTCACAATATATGTGGCCCAACATTAATTGCTGAAATTTAATGCCTTGGCTACTACTATTAGACAAATCGTCATTGAAACTGTCTTATCAATGTCAAAGGCAAGCAACCAACTACTGTGCCCCTAAATCTCTCAACAATATCCCTTTCAAGTGGCAAGTCTGGCCATATCCTCGCCCGTTTGTCGCCGGCAGCAAAATCAAAACTTGATTCCAAAAAAAAACAAAAAAAAAATCCAAAAAAGGGAGACTTCCGCTTTGGCCTTTGACTGAACTGCAGGTCAAGCCACACACACGCTTTCAGTTTCAGGATCAGGCTTGCAATTTGATCTCAGCTCAATGTTGACAAATTAATGTGGCAGCCACAGGGTGAGTTGAGGCATTTGCTATTGTTAGATAACCGTGTCTTGAAATTCGATGCGGCTTACTTGAAACAGTCTTGGCTTGCCTTTAGATTATGTGTTGATATTTGAATTCAAACAAATGTCTCGACCGTTGACATTATCCTCATAAATAAGTCCAATTGGCCGGTGTCCTCTGTGTGTATTTGTTGTGTATCAACACCTTAGCGGCAGAGTAATTAGCCCGAGTCACAGACGTCGCTATTGTTGTTGTGATTGTTGTTGTCTGAGCTCAACATAGGGCGTCCATGTGGCACATCTTGAATGCCGCTGGCTGTCCCAGCTTGTCTTAGTTCATTTCTTTTTTAAATATTTCTGTATTTTTTATTTTTTTTTTTATTTATAAACCGCACATTCCTCAACATGCCCGCTGGGTCCTCTTGCTGTTGTGTTCTGATATTTCCTTGAGATCTCCGATGCCTCCCGCCTTTGAGTGTATTCTGCATTCTGTTTCTGTATATTTTCATGACCTTTGCAGGGGTTTTTCATTTCATTCGTTGCTTTGTTCAATCATTTATTGAAGCTGCTTCCCATTCCATTGCTACTTCGGCTTGGCTTTGGCTTTGTAGTCCCTTTGGGGCATGTCTTGTATAAAAATACATGCATTTGAGTTCATATTTTTTTATTTTACTCGTACATCTCATGTTTTCTCAGTGGGCACACATACACTCTCGAATTTATATATATATATATATATATATTCAATTAACATGCGTGTATTGGCTTTATCATGCATAGCATAACACACACAATTATTTTAATATATTTCCCGAAAATATTTTCTTCGAGTATTTTCTTAAGGAAAATATTCGACAATGTCTGTAGCCATTCAGGCGCAAGCAAGACGTCTTCTTACGTAGATATGTACATATAGAGAGTGAGAGAGATACAATTGTATCTTGTGGATACAACGCAAAATATGAAACGAGCTATAAATTGAGCTGCTAGAAACAACAGCGCGTGGCGGGAGCCAATGTGATGCATGTTCATATGTAAATATACATATAGATATATATATATATATATACATATATGTGTGTCCATGTGAGTGTGTGCCTGTTAATAAAATGAAAATTGTTTGATGTTCTGTTAAGTATCCATAAAATTTGAAAAATGAGCCCATTTAGTAGGTAGTTAGAGAGCCAAGTTTCATTTGCATGAAACATCAACAGCAGCAGCAAAACAGCAGCCTGTTGGATGTGGCATGTTAGATTCGGGACTTTGGATGCTAATGCTGATGCTGATGATCATAGTCATCATGTCGTGAATGGCGTGTTGGCAACTCTGTTACTACGGTAAAGCACACCAGCAGTCGCTGACAGTGTTATAATGAACACCCCAACAGAGTGTGCCAACTAATGAGCAATTGGTTAGCTCTCGTTAGAGATGAGCATGTTTCAGAGTATTTCAACACGACACGAGTATTAATAGTAACAGAAATTAAATAAGCTATTACTTGGGCATATTAAGAAAACTGAATTGTACTAGGCACTTGCCGAATTTTATTTTTAAAAAACAGAAAATATTTAAACATGTGAAAAACCCTTTGACGTCAATATCTAGTGACAAAAACGTATATTAATATCATAAACTATATGATACCAATTTTTAACGAAATAATAGTACAATAAGATATAAAATATTGAATGCGCTCGACTCGTTACGCAAAATCCTAAGGAATATTTACATATGTCGTAAATGTATTTGTTTTAAACTTTTAGCGATTTTCTGAGGTCTTTCTTTTTTATTATTTATATTTTATTTCAGTTTTATTTTCATTATTGTATTTTTTGTTGTCCCAATATAGATTTCATATATTTTGTGAGTTTTATATACGATTTACCGAATATATTGATTTTATCGCTCTATTAAATTTCATTAAGGTTAGATAGACGAAGAGAATGATATAGCGTATAAGTAGTAGAAATAGAGAATGATATAGCTTACAGAAACTTTTAAGCAACAGGAAGGATTATTCTATGAAGAGTATTAAATACGAAAAGGGTTATGGATAGCATTGTTAGAAGTACAGGATTGAAGTGATAGTTGTCAAAAGTTTCCAGTGTTTCTGATCGAAACCGCAAAATAAATTTGTTGTAAAGAAAACTTATGTAAAGAAAATTATTATGTGTACAATAATTGGGAACAAAAAATAGAAAAATTAATTCAATTTTAAAGTTTATATTAAAGAAAGTGCTTTAATATCGTGACTCACGATATGAAGCCAACACAGATTTTTAAGAATGTCAAGCGCAGCTGCCGTTTGTATAGAAAGTGATGTGAGCGTTGAGTGTTGAAACAAGGATGAGCTACAGAAAACTAATTACACCAAATGAGTTTGATCAAAACAAACCTAGGAGACTGCAAAGATGTTGTTCGTAATAACAAGCAGGGATTATTATAAATATTAAATATTGTTGTGGGACACATTAGTGGCTTAAATGTAATTGAGATACATGTAGTGTACTCTTTAATATCCTGAGATATCTTAAATTGTCGCAAATTCGGAAGTATGTACGAATCAATACATAAATCATTCAACATCAATGACTGTTCAAACATGCATAACTCTGACATGCTAGAGTACATATCCTAATGCGACCGCATTTGATAGAATACACCCATGGCCAAGACAATCTTTCAATCAAACCACGAGCATTCATATCACCTTACTGCCGCACCACTGCACCACCGCACCATCAAACCACCCACACTGCAGACATACGCAGCAACCGCTGCTCAAACAAAATGCGCAGCCCCCAAAGAACCTACAAATACAGCCCCAGGCCCATTTATAAGTACACACATATGTACATTTGTGTATGTACACCCACAAGCAGATAGAGACCCACTTCCTGTGAGAGTCCCCAGTCAACCCAAGACCGAATCCGACCACACGTGTCAAAGCAAACGGTAAACGGCAATCGCCGCACCTTGTGCAAATGTTGCCAAAGATGGTGATGAGGTTCAGCGGTTGAGCGGGTCGTGGTTTCTCTAGGTGGAAGAGGGGAGGAGGGAGTTGTGGGTGTTGGTATGGGTGAACTCCACCATAAGTGGCACGTCTCTGGCTACATATTTGTTCAAGTTTATGGCGACAAGCGATGCCATTTGCCTCTGTCAGCTGATGACTGGCCTGATACAAAAGTCATGAAAGAAAACTCACAAACTCCCAAAGTCAAAATATTGTACGGATTTTGCGGACGGCGGCGCAACAAAAAGTGTTAAGTGTGTATATTTTTTATTTAAGCGTAAAAATCGTGAGCACACTCAGCACAAAAAATAAATAAAACGAAATCAGAAACAGAATCAGAATCTGAATCAGTAAAGAGAAACAGCCGAACTTATCGATAAAATATAAAGCAGGAAATCAGGCGTGCAAAAATTTGCATGCAAGTCAAGACCAAAAAGCAAGATGTAACTGCGAAAGGTGTATGGAGGAGGAGTGTGTATAGTGTGTTAAGGTGTGTGTACTTGCCGATAACACTTTGACAGGATTACGCCTGCCTAAGGACCGCATCAAAGGCGCCAAAACAGCAACCTACACACTGAAAACGATATTACCGCAACGTTTTTGCGCCTTCGTCGATGGCCAATTGAAAAGACATTTGCCGACACATTTGCCCAAGTCATGTCGACTTGGGCTTGGTAAACTTTGCATGACTTAAAAGTTATGTTCAGCTCGGTTCGGTTAGGTTCTGGGTGCCAGCCACCTCTTTTTATATTTTTGAGCTCCTGATGCCCTGCACGTGAGGTAATTTCTAATATTTAACTCTAAATTAAGTTAAAAAGATGTTCGGTTCAAAAGTAGAAGGGTTCGAAGCACGTCTGCGGTTGGGAACTGGCCAAACCGAACCAAAACTGTACCGATCTGAAGCTAAACAGTAGCCAAGTTGAGCGTCAACTTTAAGATTTTACCAGGCATATTTTATTGCAAAAAAGGTCCCCGAAACCTGAAAGGCAAATGATGCAATGGGGGGCTGTGCAGACTGGACTTGAGGTTAGTCGTCTGGACAGTTGGTTTATTGGTCACACTTGGGCTCGCACATAATTTATGTGGGAATTGTAAGCAAGTCATTCCCATCACCATCACTCAGCTCAGTCAGGCAAGTCAGGCAGCAGATACAGATACAGATACAGATATAGATACAGCTACAGAAACAACAAACCAAGACAGTCACCTTATATATGTATGCATGTTGGGCCAAGCTCAAATGAATTGTGTGAACAGAATTAAAATCAAAACGAAAACAAAACATATGCGATTAATACGCTATCAGAGCAAAGTCGACTAACTGTTGCTCTATTTGAATTGGTTAAGACAAAGATGAAGATATTGTAATTTGATATATGCCTTTTAGAATCTTTTCTGTGTGATCATAAAGTAGTGTACTAACTCCTTGTGGAGCGCATAACGAAAACTTACAAATGCAGATCGCCTCTTGGCCATGATTTGAAGCCAAGAAGAAATTCTACTCTGTATACGAAAACTTTGAATCAAATCAACTTAAATCTCGGTTTATGATTTAGACAGTTTTGAGACTAGAGTCTTCGTTGCAGAACTCTTCTGTATTTTTTTTTTTTTTTTTTTTTTGCAGTGTATGAGCAGTTTTCCTAATGATTCTGTGTTTGACTGTGTTGCGTGCGGCAAGTGGCAAGCTTCCGTTCCCAAAGCGCAGTTGCTGCATGCCGCTAATTGTTTGGTACTTGAGAAACTTGCGACCGCTGACTAAAACTAAAACTAAAACAAGCATTTATTAAACTTATTAAAACAAATGTTGCAGTTGCAAAAACAGTTGCGTGCGCTCAGTAGGAGTTACGTACGTAATTCTGTTCGTGTGTGCGCAAATTTAAGTTCAAGTTGAAAATAAACAAAGAACGCACTGATTAGCTGCCACGCCCCTGAAACTGCTATGAACAGCCTCTCTGGTGGTAGTAGTGCTGCTGCTGCTGTTGTTGTTTCTGCTTCTTTTGTTATGCAAATTATTTCCAGCAAAAGTCAGTGAAAAGCGGTCACAGGGGGGACGGCGACGTGGCTTCAATTTTGACACCCACTCATGTTATGGTCTGACACAAACAGTTATAATTAATTGCCTGCTCGATATTTGGCATCCAATTACTACGTTTCTCTGCCCACTTCTAACCCCGTTGCCCCCTCACCCACAGCATAGACAGAGACAGCAACCCACGCGGCCTGCTTCAATCAATAAAAACACTGGACTGTAGATGTATGTATATACAATACGTATACGTATACTTATGTTATGGATATAGATACTTTATAGCATAAACAGGTTCGTTCGCTTCAGCAGCCGAAGATCAAAGTCTCATCAGCAACGGCAGCTTTTGACGTCTTTATGGTGTTGTTGCTGTTGTTGCTTTTGCTGTTGTTGTTGCCGCAACATCCGCTGTCTGTCCTTCATGCCGCTGTGATGGGGGCGTCCACTTTGGCGTCAGCAGCGCACAGTTGTCAAAATTCAACAATTGAGCTAACAAATTTTGATTGTTTCATAGTCTTTAAGTGGTACAGTATTATTACATGTTAGTAAAGTGGTTTGCATTCCATTGGGAGTGTGAAGTTTTGTACAATTTTCAGCTATGCTTGTACCACTGTGGGCCAACTGAACTTGATTTGAGACGTGTGTGAATTCTGGTTTAAAAACATGTCTCAAACTGGATTTGGCGCTTGGGATTTTTATGAATGAAGCGAGTGGCAGCAACAACAGCCACGACAGCCGCAACAGCAGTTCCAATTCCAGTTCCCGCTCTCCATGGCCATTTGCGTTTACTACGCTGTTGTTGTTGTTGTTGTAGTTGTTGCGGCTTTCGCAATCTGCTTTTGGCCAAGATACAAGCTGCAAGATACAAGATACGAGCACATGTGAGACGGGTGCCTGTTGCTGCTGCTGTTGCTGTTGTTGCTTCTTGCTGGGCAAATAATGAACTTGAAACACTCGCAGGTGGATTTCTAGTTTGCTTCCCGTGGCCAAAACGTTGCTCGAGTTACTCCACTGCGTTGGCCACAGTTCATTAATAAAATTCACTGGAGCGAAGCAACTTTGCTTAGCTGCCCATTTATTTTCATCTGCGTGTCTGAGTATCTGAGTATCCCAGGGTGTGTGAGTGTGTGAGTGTGTGTACCATTGTGTAGGACTGACTGTGTGTATTTATTATATGGGATAGAGCTCCCATTTGCTTCCCATTCCCCGATATTATACCCATCCACAAATATATTCTACTCTTTTTATGATTATTTTCATTTTTTTGATCAAAACGTAACTAATTGAATAATAATCCATGCATTTCCATATGAATAGCCGATTAAGACATGTTTCTCATTTAGCATAAATGCTTTTGGCTTGGCGTTACCTATCGCAGATGGGCTCGCGTGTTGGGGATTGAGTTCGAAGCAGTTACTAGTAGGAGGACCTATTGAATTCGATACGACTCAGACACAGCTTTATTTATGCCAATACCATTGTGGGACGAGCTGCTATCAGCTGATTCCAGTTTTTTATTCATATTCTCTAGATCACCACACAACAAAAGCACTCGAAATTAACTTAATTTTCTCTTGTGGCTCCGAAGAATGATATTCTTTTGATGGTAATTTAGTATTTGATTGTGGTTACGAACTTTACTCAATCTAATCTATGTATATGTGTGAAGTTATCGAGATGACGATAATAAGATTTTGAATTACAATAATAATGAATAGAAGTAATATGTAATATAAACTTAACTACACATTATTCTATTAGATTGGTCGTGTGTCAAGAATTTTGATTTTATTTGTATACACTTTATTATTATTATTATTATTATTATTATTATTATTATTATTATTATTATTATTATTATTATTATTATTATTATTATTATTATTATTATTATTATTATTATTATTATTATTATTATTATTATTATTATTATTATTATTATTATTATTATTATTATTATTATTATTATTATTATTATTATTATTATTATTATTATTATTATTATTATTATTATTATTATTATTATTATTATTATTATTATTATTATTATTATTATTATTTTACTTTTAATTATCTATTTTGATTATTGTATAAATAAACTTATTTGATTAGCAGGTAACTGAAAGTATAAATAGTAATAAATAAAAGAAATATATGGATTATAGAAATTAATGTTAAAAAGTGTTATAACACTGTTTCTAAATTGAACTACTAAGTTTTCTATACATTATATTTAAGTCATTCCTTTATAAATGTGGGTTGGTGATTATGTAGATCCCTAGACAACAACGAGTAATGAGCAAACCAACTACACCCAAATAAACCGGCAGAAACTAGAATTAGATGAACAGAGCGAATTCATTGAAGAGGCGAATTCGTACCAAGATGAACAGATGAATACACACAACTTATGACGAGCGAAGCCAATAGGCAGTTGAAATTCGACGCCAGACGGGAGAGTTGCATTTCAGCTCAGACGACGAACAGTCTTACATTGAATGTATTTCACCACTACAATTAATTTGTTTAATCCAAATAAAAACCCCACATAAATATAATAATGTATTATTATAGTAATGTATGTTAACTAACTTCATAATTCATAATTTATGTCATATAATTTTATAAGTAGTTAAAGCCAGAGTAAGATTTTAATTACTGAAAAGTATTTAAGTTTAACCACTAATTAATACATTAATGTTAATAAACTTGTTTTATTTACCTTTTTGTAGCCAGCATGAAATGCAGATTAATTAAACGTATGTGATACAATGTCCAACTTTAGCATCAAATTGCAAAAAAAAAAACTCAATCAGAATGTGCACCAAAATTAATCCGAATCGAAAAACGTGATGCTGTTTGAATATATCCGGTAAATACCATGCTTGATATAGACTTAAATATTTAAAGTATTCAGTATGAATAGATTTCGACTTTCAATTCGATGCAATCGCAATGCACTCTTCTTTTTTTCGGGGTCATTTCCCCATTGGCAGCTGCCAATTGTTCAATTATGGTACAGAGGGCTCAGTGGCTCTTTGGCTCTTTGGCTCAATGGGCGGTTGACTGCTGTCGCAGCATTTAAATACAAATACAACAAAAACTGCAACTATCATTTAATCATAAAAAATGCATGCGACTATAGAATAAATCCCACTGCGTCAATTGTCCCATTCCTGGCTCGAATCCGTCTCGTGGCTCTGTTAATTGCATATCAATGCAGCATCAGCAACGGCAGCAGCAACAGGACCAGGATCAGTCTGATAGGCAAGCCAGTAGGAGAGTAGGAGAGTAAACAAGGTGGTAAAGAAGGCAGACCAGAAAGCATGCAGTTCATCACAGTGTCATTGACAGCAACAGCAGCTGCGTCGCTGTCGCTGTCGCTGTCTACGTCAACGTCTGCGGCGCAGCCAACGTCGGTGGTTGCCATCTGGCGATAGTTGTAGCCACTGAAGGCAATTAAACCGATAGACTTTTAACGCATTTTGTGATTTTAATTATTAACTTGGCATATCGATAAGCCAGCAGCGTACATGTGCCTGTTGACTCTTTTCCTCTTTCCCTCTCAGTCTATCTCTCTCTTTTCCTTGACCCCCCTCTCGCTCTCTCTCTCTCTGCCTCTCTTTCTCTGTCCAACTGAATGATAAATGCCATTTTAATGACTTCAACAAATGCGTGTATCATGCATAGTCAGTGTGTGTGTGTGTGTGTGTGTGAATGTGGGTGTGTGTGTGTGTAATGGATATACATATGTGTGATCATCAGAGTTGAGCAAATCGTGTAGCAAATACTTGAAAGATGCAAGTGTGATATTTTAATGAAATTTTCCTCAATTAAGATTAATTATTTATTTTTGTTGTTGTTAATAACTCACTTTATTTGTATTTGTATGAATCATTCGTATTAATAATTAAAAATATAAAGTAATAATACATTAACTAATTAAAGTTGAATATTTTATATGGCGTTTCATTTCATAATGATTTAATCTTATAATCGTTTATTATTTAGAATAAAATTTAATTAAAGAAACATACATATAATAACATAAAAGTATAAAATAAACTAATTTTATGATCGAATATTATGTATAAAAAAAAATTCTTTAGTAGATATATATATTTACATAAAAGTGTAACTTAATTTTGTTATATTTACTCTACATTTATTATTTAATCGACACCATTTCTATACCCTGTCGAGGGTTAATGATGCGCTACAGGCAAGACGAAGCATTTTCGACCCCATAATGTTCTTGATCTGATTCAAAAGCCGTGTCGCTATAGCGATGTCCTTGTATTCGTCCTAATAAACTGAGAGATTTCAGGGACATCTAGAGTTAGGAGACAAGTTTTTTGTAGATAGGCTTTATATATGTGCCCTCAGTACACATTCGTTTTCAGTTTTAAGAATCACGCTGTGGATAAATATGCTATATTAACAACAAAGCCTAACTGTATTTTGTTCAAACTTTGCATAGGTCTTCAAAATATTGCTATTTAAGGATTCTGCAAATTTCGTCACGATCTGTTAAATACAAAGAAGCAATTTATGACTGATATTACAGCCATTAAAGAATATATCTGTGGCAATTGTGTGAGTGGTACACAGCATACAAGGCAGCTTGCGCTTTTTGTACAGTCTCTCCCGCTCTCACACTTAGTATTGTTTATTGAAATTAAAAAAAAAAAAACATAGTTAGCTCATTTAAATTAATCTCATAACCATTTTAAATATTTTCGAAAACTTTCGTTTAAATTTGTCTAAGAAATTAATTCAATTATGTAATGTAGATTATAGATTAAATGGTATTGAGTAAAACAGTCGAGTTTTAGCCTTAGAGAAAAACTGGAATTTATCAGGGCAACACTGATGTCTGTGAATGTATGTAAGTGTGTGTTTATGTGAGTGTGGTAAACTATTGACCCTGCCGGCAACATGTGGCTGCAATGAGATGCCTTTAAACAAGGTCTGTTACTGTTGTTGTTGTTGCTGTTACTGCTGTTGTTGTTGTTGATGTTGATGATGTTGGCATCTGGCTTGTCATTGCACATTACGTATTGTCTTTATTTAATGTTTGCAATTTGGCAAATTTATTATGCAAGGATTTGAGATGCCCCCAACGGTACGACAGTGTCATTTATTGCATTTATCATGTGGATTCTCCCAATGCCAAATGCCTTATCCACACACTCACACACTCACACACACACACATTTTGGCATGTGTGGCAACAATACGTTGTCTGCGCTGCCTGTGTTGCCTGTGCTGCTCTGCCTGCCACTGCCTGACACTGATTGCAATTTTAATTTACAATAAAACTCATTAGCAGTGATTGCTGTTTACCGTTAGGCAGGCGCAGACATTCCGACAGACAGACAGTCAGAGAGACAGACAAATAGACAGAGGGGCAGGCAGAGATGTTAGGGCCAACTAAATGTGCCAAGTGTTTCTCTGCCTCTGAGCAACTTCTATCATTCTGCTTCCTAAGTGCATAAACGTGTCAGTGTATTACGAGTTCATTTAGTCCATGCTGCTCTTCTTCCACCATCTCATTCCACCTCAACCACCCACCCCCCGACATACTGCTTGGCAATCTCAACATTTACTCACATTTGCATCTAATGCTGCATCAAACTGTGTGTTGACTTTAGTAGGCATTATCATTAGCATTAAGGCAACTTTAAGTTGTAATGTCTACTCTCGGATACTGCCACGGTGTTGCATGACCAACAACTACCTGGCGCCAGTGCCAGCGCCAGCGCCAGCAGCAATGCCAACAGCAGCAACAGTTGTAGTTGCAACTGCAATTGCGATTACCATTGCAAGTGTAATCAATATTGGCAGAAAATGTTTGACAATTAACTGATGATATTTGTCATTTAACTGAGCTGCAAAACATTTTAATTCGTGAATGATGACTTCATTTATGAACTAGTACTTCAGTTTTGAAACTAGAACTATGTGTTTACAAATGCAATAATTAATTAAGGCTAGTATTACTTGAATCTTAATTAAATATGCTCTTAAGTTACTTACACGTAAGTTACTTTGAAGTAATTAAAAGATAATTTCGAAGGTTTTCTTTATTTTGTTTACATTTGCTATTCTAAAACTAATAATAAATATTTTTAGATTTAATTAATTGACTTAATTGTTGATTCAATTTTAATACAGGATTTATGTAGACAAATGTATTTAAGCTGCTACTGCGTTGTTAGCTAAATGAAATAATAGTTATCGTAACTATGCAGCTTGTTAGTACTACATTTTAAGTGATAAAAGCTTTTATCATAAAGTACCCATTCATTGTTGCTAATACTAAAATGTGGCAGTAAATACTCGCAAAATACAAAATGTATTTGAGTACAATCAATTTTCTGGTAATAATGTAGTTAAATTTGATCGAAAAACTGCAAATGCTGCTATGGGAATTTGATGTACTTATATTATTATTATAACTCAGACTGTCAGCTGCAAACAATTCAATAGAATATTTGCGAATGTTGCATGTGACGTATACGCAATGTAATGCAGCACATTACAATTAATCATACGACCGGTAAGCCGGCTTAGTCCCAGCACATTAAAATCAAATATTCACCCTTTGTGCCTATAATTGTGTATGTTATTATGAGTGTTCACAACAGCAGGTGTATGTGTGTATGTGTTACTTTTATTCATGTGTTTAAGCTGGGCATGAACCACGCAGCTTTTGCTTTGGCACATTTTAATTAAGTAAACGCTACGTTTATATTAGTTAGTTAATTTCATTATGTAATACCCTTTGTTGTAGTTATTGGCTTTAATTAAGCATTATTGGCAGCACTCGCATATTAGCTGCGGCTTTGTGAGTCTTCATTATTGGCAGCGCGTGCCAATTATGTGTTAATCTAGGCTTTGTCACAAAAATCAACTGAAAAATTGTTCGTAGCAGTTAAAGATACTTTAAAGGTGTGTTCTGTGTGTTTGCCCCTTTGCATTTAATTATGCGAAATATGCTTAATCTGTTAATTAAAAATACAAAATAAGAAAACATCAAAAGATAATAATCAAGAGAAACAATTCACAGCCCCTTTCGGAAAGCCCAACTGTCAACAAACAAATGAAAAGTTTTCGAAAGAGACACTCGCATTCGTCGACACTCCGAAGACTGTGTACTCTACCGAAATTAAAGTACAGATTATCTCTGTATAGTGCTTAGTTTAAGGTATTAATAGACTGCAAAGTAATCTATGAAATCTATTTTAATCTCATCGATATTTCATCACTGGTAAACTGAGACAGTTAATGAGAGAGTATAACGAGAATTTGCACTTCGGCAGATCGGTCGACAGTCAAGGCAGACAAATGGCCTCCCCTGGGCCCTGCCATTCCTCCCCCTCCCCCTTCCACTCCATCAATGCAACGGACTTTTCCTCAACCCGCTCAATTTGCATTCAGTTCAGACAACAACACTTCTGTTGGTGCTGTTGATGCTGCTGCTGGTGCTGGTGATGGTGATGGTGATGATGATGTTGCTGATGGTCCAGCATCGTTGTGTTAATAATTATGGAAAATCAACGGTTCGGCATCATTTGGCAACTCATTAAAATTCATAAATTATACTTCAGCGTTTCATTAAAAAATCAGGCAGCAACAACAGCAACAGCAGCAACAACAATTGCAGAAGGGCAGCGAACATAACAGCAAATAATGGTGCGAAGTGGGCGTGGCAATGCATCTAAAGGTAGACAATGAGGATTGAGCTTTGATCCAATCTCCACTGCCATCGGGGGCAGTCATTAAAATATTAATAAATGCCAATGCAAGTATTTTATGTAAATGCATTAAATCAATATTCAATAATTTAATTAAAATCAAAATAAAAAATATTAAATGTAAGCAAAACAAACAACAAAAAAACCAAGTGAATGAAAATGATAACAATGACGATAATTTGTATTTAATTGTACAGAAATTTAAACTGCATGGAAATTATTAACGTCTGTATTAATTTAATACATATTTTCCCGCATGATTCCATATTAAATTTAATGATTTTAATTAAGCTAATTCAGAGCAGAGCCCATCAGTGTTTATTAAGTTTGCTAAGTGAAATGTTTATTAAAATAAATGCGGCATGTTGCAAATAATTTTAAATGGTTTTAAATTAATGATTAGAAATTGAATGTTAATACTTTTGCATACGGGAAAAACTTTAAATAATTTTTGCAATCAGATGGAATACTTTAAATGGGTTATAATTAATTACAATATCTAGATGACACTTAAGTAGTTTTCGAGGCACCGAAATGTAAATGGATATAATCAATTAAAACATTAATCATTAATTATTCGCATTACAAGTGCATTCCCCACTATGTATAATGGACACTTATGGCAGCTGGTGCAATGTTTAAATCTATTTGAATATTTAATAATAAATTAAATAAAACAAGAACCGCGCATTTTTACCAAACTTGAATAAATATTTGTACAATTGTTTGTCTGCGGCTGTTTCGCAATCGAATTGCGAGGATTGCGGAATTTCAGATAACAAGCAAAGATAACAACTTTAGCAGCTGATACGTCAAATACCCTGTACAGCAATCAATATCTCTACATACCTATGTATGTTTTGTAATTAAATTATAGTTAATATGCCGTCAGTATATACATTTGTATCACTTTAGAGGGTATTTAAATAAAATAAATATATGTAATTGTTTTTGTTTTTGTTTTTACATCAACATGTAAATAAACAATTGTGCATTAATTAAATTACATTCAAGTTAAGGTTGCATTGCATTTATTTGTTAATGTTTATATTGCCACATAACATGGATTTCCATACAATGTACATTTATTGCAGTTCATTCGATGCCTACGAAATAGGCCCAATTTTGCCCTTATACCAGTTGCCAAGTTTCTCGGAACTCGTAAATTGGTCAATTGGCGTTCCGTGAACCATGGCTCTTGCCCCATCCCCACGTTGCACCCACGTGCCACGCGGCCGACGCTTAATATGCAACATCAATTGCAGGACACTCATTAAAACTCTTCAGCAAATGGGATAAAAGGCATTTAAAGTGGTAACTCAGCATCGAAGAGTTCTTAATACTTACATATATATGAATGTACACACATATATACTCTTTTTCTCCCTTAATATAGTGAATTTTGGGTATATGCTATATATTAAACTCATTTGTCATTATTTTATTCTTTTTTTCAGGTATTTCTTGTTGTAACTTAGCCTTTAACTTTTTATTTTGACTACTACTTTTGAGTACTTTATATAATACTAATTCATACTGCATTAATAGTGTATTATACCCACAGACTATAGCTTTCAACTTTTCCTTGTCTGGCAGTTTTGTTTGCAATATATTTCTCCTTCTGCCCTTGTGCGAAATGAGCAGCAACAACAACGACAGTGAAATCAATTAATGAATTGGTAAAAATTAAGTGCTTCAATTGCATGAAATTGATT
Source organism: Drosophila tripunctata (assembly GCA_035047385.1). Taxonomy (NCBI): domain Eukaryota; kingdom Metazoa; phylum Arthropoda; class Insecta; order Diptera; family Drosophilidae; genus Drosophila; species Drosophila tripunctata. The sequence goes on from JAWNPS010000288.1 coordinate 13,588,626, forward strand.
TCGAGTAATAATTTTCAGCTTCAGTGCCGGACAGGAAAAAATATATAAATGCGAAACGCTGGATGCATTGCCCGGATGGTTCAGGATAATAATAATGCATAATGGCTACCGCCGGCGGCAGCGACGTCGACAGCAGCAGCAACAACTCCGGCCTTTTACAACGTGCATTGACTCCGGACAAGTTCAAAAGGCCGACGCCAGGAACTGGCCCAGCAACAACAACAGGACGCGATCCCAGAACAACTGGCCCAAAGGACGACTTTTCTTGCAGTTGCATAATAAAAAATAATAATCATAATTTTTTTTCATTGCCGCCGCCAGTTGCCGTTGCCGTTGCCGTTGCGTTCGTTGCCTTTTGAGTTGTTTTTTTTTTGTGTTTTTTTGTTTCTGCAGTTTTTAATGCACTTAGTTCACGGCTGGAGTGAGTCACATCACAGTCATAGTCCAGGGCACTGAAACCTGGCCAGAATCTGCCGCAGGTGTTGGCTGGTCACCGTTAGCAACGTATTTTAATGGGCATTATCTGCATCATGAAAATTAAAAACTTTCTGCTGCTGCATTTGGCTCATGCTGTTATTGTTGCTGTTGTTGTTGTTGTTCTTTTAATCTTTGTTGTTGCTGTATTAAAGCACACAAATTAATTTTCCTAATTATACGGGCAGTCCAATGCTCACAATGCAATCGTAAATTACCCAAGTTTATGCGTGCTGGCAAAGTTTTTGCTTCTCCTCTACACCTTTCGTCTTACCCTCTGTGTTGGCCAAGAAACAAGTTGGCCACAAGAGTTGTCTTGGCCAACCCGGGGCCAGGGCCAACGCGATAATGTTATCTAAACAAGCATAAAGTTTTGCATCAAGGGCTAAAAATCTAAATATTATTACCAGCATCCGGTTCGCTTGGCTCTGCTCTCAATGCGGCTCGACGCTGATTTACTCTCCCCCAGAACATAACTAGTTAATAGTGGTTAGTTACTACTATGGACCTGGCCCAGCCACTTTTATTTTTAGCCAGCCTGGTCCGCTTGATTATAGTTTAAGGCAATTGTCAGAATGGCAGGCACTGCATTGGCAAGTGCCTTAATTTGCTTAGAGGAAGTTGCAAGTTGTAAGTTGCAAGTTGCACCAGCTACATTGTGGCCATAATGTAGCGTGTAACCAAAACAAATTCTAGACAGCAACACAAAGTCAAGCATATTAGTTTCTAAGCAAAGCATAACTTGAGATCTCCATCTTTTAAACACGCTTAAATGAAAGCTTTCTATTAAATTCGAATATATCTATCTACAGTTTTTTTTACAAAAATCTGTTCAATAATCATTATTATTTCTTGATTTGACAATTTCTTTATTTGTTCTAAAATCTTCTAAGTAAATGTATTTTCATTTCTGAACATTTCTTAAAAAATTGAAAAATAAAAGTCCCGTCGAGCACGCTCGAATCAAAAATTACGTTTTTCGATTAATGATAAGTTTCTTGATTATAATCCAATCTACATGTGATTTTCAGGATAGTTTGACATTATTTGTCCCTAAGGGAATGTTAAGAAACAAAACTGTACTTTAAGAAATAAGTGAGTTACAGGCATGCCAATTTTAAATTTGTTTCGTTTTTTATGGGCGTAGGGGAAGTGGGGTCGAGAAAAATTGTGATGTTGTTGTTTTTACACTGCATCTAGCTACATGAATGCCCAAATTGCTGCCCTTTGTGTGGCATTTACTAAGATATTCGCTAAAATCATGCATTTGTCCGATGAATGTCTGGGTTATCGCTTACTGTAGGCAATAGAAAAGGACTCACATTTTAAGAAAATACTGCAACACAGAACTTAAGAATTTTGCAATTTTTCAAATAAAAATTGTATAAATAAAAAATTGTATTTAGTGCACGTGATCTCAAAACAGCAGTGATTTAACTTTATTCTAAACTCACTGTCAATACCTACAAGACACACTGTAGCGCATCATTTGCGCAGCATGCCGGCTGCTTGAGTCTTGAGTATTAAAAAGCCAACACTGCGTTACAGTTTTTTATGGCTAACAGGAAGCGCAGCGAATTGAACATGGTGTCTGTGTGTGTGAGTGTATGGGTGTGTAGCCAGAGAACATGCGACAAAAGTGCTGATTATTGAAATTAACTTTGATTTGTTTGTTGTGCAGCTGCATTGGCAAATTACAAACTACTATAGCATAACTATAACCAAGTGTTAGACCACTTACACTAATCCAAAGATTCTAAATGATGTCTGACACACTAAAAAGAAATGCATTGAAATTGCATGAGGAAAGTCTGGGGATGGTAAAGAAAGTGTAAAGCATTTGGTCCAGAGGCCAAATAGGGCTAAGAGGTCTGAGGGAACCGAGTGCACTGAAGCCTGGCAATATGGCCAAATGGAAATTGCTGTAAAATATGAACTACCAATTTCTGTTGGGAACTCTTGCAGCAGAAATAATGCAACAAAAAAAGAAAGCTGGGTGCTCATAACTAGCAGTTACCCTGTGCTGTGAAGATCAAGCAGTTAAAACACATTATAATTGGAATTGAATAATATTTAAAATATTATAAATGCTGAATATCGAAGTCTATTGATGGCTTAAAGTTTAGTAGAGTTTGACATCCTCTTAGCCATTTGAAAACCTTGCATACACTCATAGTTGCAACGCTATTGATTCGTTTGACACTGGTGCTGGGTATACTACAAAAACAAAAAAACAAAAGTAAAGAAAAAATATTCACTCTGGCAGTTTGGGCAGGTACTTCAGGGGGTTTTACGCTGGCTACGAGACATTGACACAATAACACCTAAAGTGGCTTTGTCCGCCCTGCAATATTGACTGTCAGAAAGTGCGCACGACAGCAAACCCCAAAACAGGAACTGGAATCCCAGTTTCAGTACTTCGCCCACTTCAACGTCTCTTAACCGCCCTTTTTCAAACACACACTCTTACACATACACAATGGAGTCAGTTGCCAATCCGCTTCCGCCTGCAACTCGCACAGACTTTGGCCGCTGTATTCATGCATGAATTTTGAACGAAATTTTCATACCTTTTTTGCAATATTCTTTCGTTTTATACTCTCAATTTTTATTCTTTTTGCTTTTTATTTTCAGTGGGAGCAGTTTTGTACTTCAGTCCGTTACTTTTCAATTTCCACTTACACTCACACATACACACAAACTTTTTACTCAGTGTCTTTGGCGAGATTTTCGCTACGCTGCATTTTCATTACACGTGTGCGCAGAGGCGAGACTGAGACAGAGACAGAGACACAAACAAAGACAAAGACGGCTGCAAACTTTTCCATTTTTTCCTTTTCTTTTCTTTTAGTATATGTAGTAGAATCGCTTGTCAAAGGCAGGCAACCAGTTAGCAATTGAAGTCGGCAGTCTTCGGTTGCCTTATTGCAAATTGCTTGAATTGCTTTTGGCTTACGGGTGTTAGCCGCTTCCGACTTGTCAGTCAGTCTTCCCTCGATACCCGCATTCCCATCACTGCTATGTGCATCTTCAATTGTTAAGCGTTGCCACCTGTCAGCTGCAAACTACCAACTGCCAACTGGTAACTGGTAGCTGGCACCTGCCAACTTGGTCGCGTGGCCACTTGGCCACCTTGTGTTTGCTCACTTATTTGCCACACTTGACCAAAATCAATTGGTAACAGGCACGCCGACATGCAGGCTACAACAGATTATGTTGTTTAACAATCAAATAAGTCACGCGGCGCTTAACTCAGCTCAGGTGGAAGCACCACTGTACTACAGCACCACCGTCGCTCCACCGCACCACCAACGCAAGGGCACAAGCAGCAACAAAAATCAAAACATCAAAGGAAAAACTCAGAGCAGTTAGGCGAAGCTCGCATACTCTTTCACTTAAAATATCCAGTCTACTCAATTGTAGTCTGCAGATAAGTTTATAGCAATGCTTATCAACGGGTTGGTTCCCGAAAAGAATTTAAATTAGGTAAAGCTGGGTTTAAGCTTTTATTAGTGACATTCGACCATATTTTGAAATATTTTGAAATTTTTGTATTGTTGAAGTCTAAAACGAAGGGAAATGAATCTGTATGAGCTATAAATAAACTGTATTCGATTCTAGATTCTGCCTAATTTTAGAACAAAATAGATAAAAATTGTTAAAGCCTAGGCAAACAATTTTACGTGTATGGAAACTATTTTCACTCTCTTAAAATATATAGAAATTGTGTGTCTGTGAAGACAAACATATAGGACATGGTTTTTCGTAAAAAACTTAGTGAGACCATATTAAAACCTCAACAATTACCGAGACTAAAATCCAAAAATTAGTAAACATTGCAATGTGGTGTACGCAGATCAAGTTTCCCTACTACAACTGGTACAAAAGTTATTTAAAATTAAGTATTTTCATGTATTACTTTCTAGAGCTAAATGTTTTGTAGGAGATATAAATCAAAGTTAATTGAAATATAATATCTTTCACAACGAAAATCTAAAATTTATTATAACAATCTTTTTTTTTGCAAACATAAAAGTAGCCAATTCTTAAAATTATGTACAGGAATTTCGGAGTGGGTTAAAATATAACAGATTTGAAAACGAAAAAGCAAAAGTTTACATGAACTAAGTAATTTTATACAAACATAAATTAAAATTGTCAAATATAATAGTTTTGGGAAAATCTTAAGTTTAGATATTTATACATTGTGTTTATGGCACAAGTTCTATTTTTTAACTAAATAAATTTAACAAATTTAAGTAAGTATTAAGCTAGTGTTATATTGTTTACTTATTACATTTATTCTCTTTCATTAATTGTGTTTTAATTGTGCGACTTTACAAAGTTCATATGCCCATAGGCACATGAGTGCGGCACTGGCAAACACCGTCAAGTTCTGCACGAAAGATTTTAGCTACCTTTTGGAGCAGAGCTGCAATGTCTGTCTGTCTGCGTGTCCGTGTCCACGTACGTTAAATTCAAGCTACGTTCTCTGCATTCCGCACTCCGTTCTCCGCTCTCCTCTACTTTGGTCCGCTACAATTTCCTGCGCTTTCTTCATTGTCCGTTGTGTGTCTCTGCAATGTGTGGCTTATTGTATAAGCGCGTCCGTCTGCGAAACTGCGCGTCCAATGTGGGCGTTTTATGTGGTCGTGTCCCTAAGTTGTTGTTAGTGTTTAATGTTGTTGTTGTTGGTGTTGCTGTAACCCGATGTTGTGGCGTTGCTTGTCTGTTTGGCTGCCTTGGCTGATTGTTGTGATTCTTGCTTCGCATATGCCCAGTTAGCCCCGCTCCACGTCTTTACATCTGTCCTCCACTTTGCACTTCCAATGCCCTGTCGCCTGTGCCATGAGCCGTGTAAACATTGGCGCGTGCCCGACTGCCAACAACACAGCAGCGGCAAGAAGAGCAACAACATCAACAGCAACAATACAACACCTTAATGTGTGCGCCTGCCTGGAACTGATTCTAATCGTTTGGAGTGTGGTGTTAATGTTGATGTTTCAATTAATTTTTATTAATTCAACTCGTTATGCGCATGGCTGCTACTGTTGCTGTTGTTGCTACTGCTGTTGTTGTTGCTTATGAAAAATGATGTGATGAGACCAGTGGATGATAGTGCCAGGTTGTCCCTTTCAGTGTCATTTCAACGAATATACAGCTCAATCAACTAACAAGCTTAAGCCATAAGCTTAGCATTGCCCAACTGCCCAGCCCAATGCCCAACGCCCTACTTCGAATCCCAAATCACCTTATATCAGCCATATGTACATGACCTATCGAGGATCCATCAATTTGCATATTGCAGCAGCTCAGCTATCGCCAGCGCATACCTATAAATCCTTTGCCTGGCTCATTTGCACGCCGTAAATAACACGGCCGGAAGGCAGGCAAGGCCAAGCATCGAAGCAGTCGCCGCCAATCATTTATCAAAAATATTATCAATCAGTCAATAGATGAAATGGCTTGATGAATGTCCAACAAGCAGCCTGGCAGGCAGTCAAGTCAGGACATTCTAGCAGGATGCCTCTGTATTGGCCAGCTCTGCCGCTCGCTCGCTCTCTCCCACTCTCCCTCTCTCTATCTGTTGACAGGTCAGGAGCCAGCACGTATATGGGCATGGCTATAACTGGTCAACAGCAAATACTACAACAACAACAACAACAGCAGAAGCCCAGTAAAAACAAGGCAGCAGCCTGCATTTGATTGATTTCAGAAAATGAAGAAAAATCGTGTCGAAACGCCAAGACAAAGTGAATAGCATCCAGACCCAAAAACTGAAAATGCACAATACAAGCTACGTGTGTTTGGGTGTGTGTGTTTGTTAGTGGGTGTGACTGTATATACATAGCTTTGCTGAACTGAATGAAAATCACTTAGTTCCCTTTTATTTCCTACACTTTTTAGCCACAAATTGAACGTAGGGCTTCAAAATTCAATTTGTGTCGGCAAAAGAAAAGCTCTAGAAGTTCGTGTTGTCAACATACTACACATCATACAAACAGACCAGGTAAATTAGCAACGTATGAAAAGAAATATTTTGTATGATAAAATATTATACAAGTTGCCAAAAACTATATGATTCTACTTAATATTGAAACTCTAGAAGTTAATTAAAACGAAAAGGCTAGTTTTTAATTTCTCATATCCATTTCAATTTAAGTACCCAAATGCAGATTTCTCACAAAGCTTTAACACTTTAAGCACTAGCACTTACCCCAAGTTTGCATATTATATTTCTTTCGTTCTGAAATTAGCTAAAGAGTGCAATTCCATGCTGCTATCTGCATTTAGAACTATCGAGACACAATCAATAGCAGCTCGCGAGTACCGATGGTGTTCGATAGTTTTTAGTGAATGATTTACACGACTATCGATAGTTCTCCACCTCTAATTTGCATCTAAGAATTGTGGCTTTGCTTCTCGGCTTAAAAATTGAAACAGAACTTTCTTTTTTGACATTGTTCAAACCCACTTGTTATATGGACGGTGTTTAGACTGCATTAGAAGCTGTTAAGACGTGAATGCAAATATAATTATTTCGACCACGGGACAAACAGAAACATCCACACACACTCAGTGGTATATGCGGACAAGAGTAGTTCTATTGTTTTGCCATCTTTTTTTGTTAGCAGACTTATTCAATTTGCTCTGCAACATGTCAAAAAGTTTTGTGCAGCAAATGAAAAATGTGCAGTAAAAGTGCAAAACGCAGCAAACATGCTACGAAAATTACAAAATTTTTTCTATTTGTTTGTTTGTTTGCGTATGTATGTGTGTGTGTGTGTGAAAGTCGTTTTTGTTAGTTTGTCTGTGGCTTGTTGTTGTCTCTGGTGTTGTCAAAAAGTATGCCAACGCCGGGCCAAAATGATGGAGTGACAGTGACTGCCATCCGGGCGAGAGATTGCGTCTGACAACAGTACTGAGTATCCATAGCAGGGCTAGCAGGGGTCGTTTGAAAGGGGTCTTGCTCGGCTCCCTATCCCCATCCCCATCCCCATCTCCATTCCCTTACCCATTTCAATGACCCCACACACGGATTTTCTCTTCAACTCCTTCTCTCTCTCTCACACTCTTTCTCTCTTGCTTCCCTGTCTCTCTATCTCGATTTGACAAGTGGAGTGTGCGGCCAAATGCTTTTTAGTACCTCTTTCATCTGCAAATATTTGTGTTATTAGAATTTTTAAGCCAGCTCCCAGAAACGTTTTTAGCAGCACAGAAACTATACATTCATGTATCAGTTGAAATGTCAATGCTCCCTCGATCGCAATCCAATGCAATTCGCCAATAAATGGAAATTAAAACTGAAAATTGTTAAAGAAGTAGATAACACTTTTATTTTTTCCACTAAATGCATAACTTATCTGTTAAGTGACACACCTTGAAGAAGCTGGCTCAGAACCTATTGAAATATACAAAGTTTATGGTCTGCAAATGGGCGAAATTGATGCGAATGCGTTTGACGGAATATGTGCGCTAAATTCTTGGCTTGCTGACGCAGTATACTGAGTATATGTAGCATACTTTCATGCGCAAACAGGAACAGCATTTGTGTGTGTGTTGATGTCTGTCAAGTCTGTCTGGCCGGCCTCGCTGTCAACGAAAATGTTTTGAAATTGTTTCGAGGGGGTTTTTCCTCTTTTTTTCGTTACGGGTTTTCTTCATTTTGGGCTGTTGCGTTTTGAGAAATTTTTAATTTCCGTATTAGCGTTAACGTTTGCGACACAATTTTGCATATTATCAAATGCCAATGCTAATGCCAATATTGATGCGATTTTCTAAAATTTCGCTAGCGATATACACTCTATGTTATTATTAATATTTCACTGCCAATGCATTTCAATTTTGCGGTAGTGTGTCATCGTCGACAATCGAGCGGAATAGATTTATGACAGCGACACTGCATTTTATTACACTTAAAGGAAATCTTTCTTGAAATTGGCACACGAAAAAGTTCTTTTTGTATTTTTTCGCTCTGAAAATAAACGTAAAATGGCAAAGGGCATGAATGCTTTGGGAGCGAAGGTAGCCAGACCGATGGAGAAGTTGGCGTAAGTAAGGCAACGCCATTTATCAGCGTGACACCTTGTCGGGTGGCCAACTTGGTCCGGGGTTGCCAATGCATATAGGTGTGAGTCTGGAGTCTAGCTTGTACTGTGGTGTCTGTGACTCTCCATGTGTGTATGTGTGTGTGTGTGTGTAGCATTTTTATGGCATGTGAGAAATGGTGCAGAAAGTGTGACACAAAATTGTAGACAAATTGCTTGAAATGATTTCATTTCTTTTATTTATGATGCCGATGCTCGAGTTGCCTTTTTACCGCCTTTTCGAAAACGAAGTTGCATTAAGCTCACACATTGATTTCCATTTTTTTCTATTATTCTTCTTTTTCTTTTATTCATGTTGTGACACGATTTAACAAATGCAATTTTAATATATTGAGTGAATAGCTATTTTGATATGTGCTGTATTTGATAGTCATTTTTATACAAAACCGTGTTAAGAAGATCAACTAATAGCTTACAAAACTATCAAAGAATCATAAATTTTGACATTTCTTCAAATCTATGGATTATTTGACCATGAAAAGTTAGAAAATCTACTATGTGTGTCAAAAAAATATTTAATAACACAGCTAAATAGGACATCCAAGACCCCATTCTGCATATTCTTTATTAGTTTCAACAGCTGAATCAATATTGCGATGTCCATCTCTTTGAATGTCAATCTCTCTGTAAGCACATCCATCCCAAAATATAATAATAAGATTCGTTTTTTTTTAATTTGGGTTAAACCTCTCCAGCAATTTATAATGAACAACGTTTTCCAGTTTCCCAATAGGCACAAAATGAGACATATTCTGACTAGATTGGATAGGAAATGGACAGCTATTTAGCTACATAGAAAAAGACTGTTAAAAATCAAATTTATTTAACATATATCAACCAAGTCTAAATTTCTGGAAACACTTTAACATTTTAATATGAATAAAATTCAGTTTGGTGCACGATAGCCTCAATTACAATAGTATATCAAGTAAAGCTATTAACTGCAATTAACTAGCACACTAAAGTAATATGTTAATAAAAAACAGTATGGCTTTAACTTGTTCCTTATGTCTGTCGTCTTTTTTATGGTGCATATTAGAGGTCTAAGAGTAACAAAAAAAAATGATGAAAAAACGATAAATATGCAAAAAATATGAACACAGAAAAAAACAACAAACAATTACGGGCAACAAGGCAACAAAACAACGGCTTTCCGCACCGCAGCTCTAACCTCTGGTGTCCCAAAAGACTTGACGGTCGTAGGCTTCTGCTTCTACTTCATCTTCATCTTTTGCAGCTGCCAAAACAGTCAAGTGTTGCTTTTTCCGTTATTGCCAGCCCTCAACGGTCGGGCATCTAATCGAATTTGATGGCTTCACACTGATAAGAGCAGCTGCTGCTGCTGCTGCACATTCCCTCCTTTTCTCCATTTCCCTTTCCCACCTACTACCTATCACATCTACCTAACTCTGCCCACGAATCCGGCCACGATTTTTATTGCCTTTGATATTATTGTATTAGCCATGCCATATGCTTTAAATATTGCCTTGTCCCTTTGCCTTTTTTCAAGTCGATAGCTTTTGTTCGGTATATTTGTTGTTCTCGCTGTTGCTGTTGTTGTTGTTATTGTTATTGTTTTTTGTGCAGATTTCGGCGTCGATTTTTATGCTCAGCGTTTATTATGCCTTACTTTTTCGCGCCTCTTTTTAACCCCTTGTTTTATGTGTCGCCGTTGTTGTTGTTTCGTGTGTCGACCGGAAATGCCTCATTTTTAGAAGTGTTTTGCATTTTGTTGCCGTCTGATTCTACTTTTTTCTTTTCAATCCTTTTTTTTTCAACAATTGTAAACGCGTTTTCCTTTTGCTCTCTGTTTGTGGCAGTGTCGCTGTTGTTTTTTGGTGTTTGGGCTTTTGGTTTCTATTCTACTCTGCATTGCTCTGCTTTCGCTTATTTGTGAGATATATGCAAATGTGTTGGCAGTTATTTGTGTTGAGGATTTGTTTTAGCTCCGCTCATGTTATGCATATGTATTTGTGTTTTAGTTTAGTTTACCATGTCAGCTTGACATGGCATATGGATATGGATATCCACACAGTTACATATAGAGCTATAGATATAGTAGTTGCGGAGTTTTAGATGTGAATGTGGATGTCTACATGGATACGGTTGCTGGTTTCGTTACGAGTATTATTTTTGGGACAGCTTTCGTTTGATTTATGCTGCCAAATATTTTAAATTTCCAAAAACATTTTTATGTAGACTTTGTCGCTTTTTTTTAAATTGAAAAAAATATTTATTTGAAGTGCTGTGCGCTTATCAATTAATATATTTAATTAAATTTATTTTTCAAGCGATTATCTCAACACTTAAAAAATAAAAATTAGTAAAAAAGACATGTATTCTAATAGTTTTTATCACTCTGCGCATCTTTAAGCTGGAACACAAACTTCAACTTGTTTTTTGGTTATTTAGAAAACAGATTATTTCTTCATACTACATGAATAATCAACTTATGCACTTTCAACTTCAGACATTTAAAAGTATACAGAAAATTTATTAAATATTGTCAAGTTCAATTTCTTCAAAGCGTTGATATTAGGGACAATATACCACATCATTGAATCTATATGAAATTTTTGTTTTACTGTTCTGTTTAATAAATTAGATATTTACAGCAATTATGATATCTATTAAAGGCAATTTTTTATATTCTTTATCAGCACAAAATGATTTTAAGCTTATTTAAATATTTTTATTTACCAATTTCGAATTTTCAATATTTCATTCAAATAGTTAATAAATTATTAATTTCAATTACTATTTATTTCGAAATATTGAAAAACAATAGATGGA